>CAXIVR010000010.1:67964790-69164790 GCA_964035755.1 Teleogryllus oceanicus
GGGGTGTCAGTGGGGGGTTCCCCGGGGGGTGTCAGGGGGGTGTTGTGGGTTTTTGTCAGGTGTGTTGTCAGGTGTGTTGTCAGGTGTGTTGTCAGGTGTTTTGTCGGTGGTTGTCAGGTGTTTTGTCAGGTGTGTTGTCAGGTGTGTTGTCGGGTGTGTTGTCAGGTGTGTTGTCAGGTGTGTTTGTGGTGTGTTGTCAGGTGTGTTGTCAGGTGTGTTGTCAGGTGTGTGTCAGGTGTGTTGTCAGGTGTGTTGTCAGGTGTGTTGTCAGGTGTGTTGTCAGGTGTGTTGTCAGGTGTGTTGTCAGGTGTGTTGTCAGGTGTGTTGTCAGGTGTGTTGTCAGGTGTGTTGTCAGGTGTGTTGTCAGGTGTGTTGTCAGGTGGGTTGTCAGGTGTGTTGTCAGGTGTGTGTCAGGTGTGTTGTCAGGTGTGTTGTCAGGTGGGTTGTCAGGTGGGTTGTCAGGTGGGTTGTCAGGTGGGCTGTCAGGTGGGTTGTCAGGTGTGTTGTCAGGTGGGCTGTCAGGTGGGTTGTCAGGTGGGCTGTCAGGTGGGTTGTCAGGTGGGCTGTCAGTGGGTTTCAGGTGGGCTGTCAGGTGGGTTGTCAGGTGGGCTGTCAGGTGGGTGTCAGGTGGGCTGTCAGGTGGGTTGTCAGGGGTTGTCAGGTAGGCTGTCAGGTAGGCTGTCAGGTGGTTGTCAGGTGGGCTGTCAGGTGGGTTGTCAGGTGGGTTGTCAGGTGGGTTGTCAGGTGGGTTGTCAGGTGGGTTGTCAGGTGGGTTGTCAGGTGGGTTGTCAGGTGGCTTGACAGGTGGCTTGACAGGTGGGTTGACAATGCGTTAACAAGTGGGTTGGCAGGTGGGTTGGAGATGAGTTGGCAGGTAGGTTGGCAGAAGGTGGGTTAGCTGGTGAGTTGAGTGAGTGATTTTATGGTTTGATGTGGTAGGCGAGTTAAGAAGTAGGCTAAGGGGTGGATGGTGAAATTAATTGGGAAAAGGGAGATGAATGGGAGGTAAGGGGGAACGCGCGTAAGGAGGTAAGTAACGAGATAAGTGAGGAGGTAAGGTGGGTTGATAGATCAACTGATATGAAAAATGGTTGTTGCCTTGGAACGTGAAATGCTTGGCTGGAGAGTAAGTTTTTGGGGGGTTGTTGGGGTTAATTTGAGGGGATGTAGCAAAACGAGGAAGCGGGTAAGTGCAATATATGAATTGCAGAAGTTGATGGGTAGGTTGTCTTGTATGAAGACGAGATGCTGGTTGTAGTGTTCCGATTTAGTAAGGCAAGGTGTGAAATCACATAGAGGATTTAAGGTTGTTGAAAAAGTTAGGTTGTTATGGTTATAAACGTGGGATGGGATGGTTGAGAAGAAGTGAAGCTTCTACGGGCCGTCGACCTGATGGGAAGGAGATGAATATAGATTTAGTGGGGTGTTGAGGATGGTAGAAATTGTGGGAACTGAACTGCAAGATGCCAGTACGAATGAAGTTTGGACACGTAGGTTCTGGTCAGTTGTGTATGTGTTGGAATGATGACAATGCTGTTGGGTAATCATGAGAATAGGGATTTCTGAGTTTAAACATTGATGTAGCAAAAAATGAGACAACTAAATGGAAAGGTTCAACAGCGTGAGTTCAGCGTGTACAAGGACGATGCGAAAATCTCATGTAGAACGTTGTCAGAACGATTGAAAGGGGCAGGTGACGTGAATGTTGGTTTAGAAACAAAAGGGCGGTGATGGAGACATTGGTGGAAGGGGAATTGTAATGGGGTCTGTAGCGGGGATTGTGTCTCAGATAGTGGCGGAGATGAGGGTAAAGAGTACGTCAGGGTTAGATTTATATTTTATATTTTATTATTAATTCTGCAATTAAGTATACTGTCTTGGTGGCAGAACTTTACATGCGTTAAGGTTACATGACTAATAATAAGTTTAAAAAAGTAGTTATTTAAATATTATTATTATTATTATTATTAATAATAATAATAATAATAATAATAATAATAATAATAATAATAATAAACCGTAATATAATATACTATAATATCACCGTGCAAGCCTAACTCCACTTCACTTCACTTCACTTCACTGTACTGCACTGTACTGCACTACACATCACAACTGTGACACATGTCTTAATGGTGTGAATCGTGGCTGGGTCTTGCGGGGATTTTTGATGATATCATGGTGGGTATGGGCGTGTGGAGGGCGGAGTCAGTGGCGATAATGATGTTAGGAACAGACGCAAGAACTGGGGGGACGGGGCTGTGACTGTGGCGGTGATGGCGACAAATGAGGTCGAGAGGGACGAGAAGAAAATTCGGAGCAAAAGGCTAGAGATGGAAAGAGACAAAGAGATGGTAATCTGAAGCAAGGAAGCGCGTAATGCAAAAGGGCGGATCAGATAAAAGGGGAGTCACATTGGCAAAGTCAATGACGAGGTCTCCCAACGGGAGAGGAAGTATGACGGTGCAAGAAAGTGGGCGTTTTTGTGAATTTAATAAAGACCGGCGTCGAGGGGAGAGTTTCGTGTCCCGTTATCAACATTCACCCCATGTCCTACTTTCTCAACGAGGCAGTGCTTAATGTTGATAGTCAGCGGTTCATATATACGAGTAATCTGCGTTTTTAATATAGTTTGAAGTTAGCATTATACATTTTATTTAAACTGTATTGTCATTTATAATTATGCAAAGATTTAAAAAATCAATGCACTCTGATTTGAAACGCATCAATATAACGAATATTTTGAACTTCCTTTACAACTAGTAAAGCAACAGTCTTCAATAGCTGTTTACTGTGACGTCAGTTCTATTAGGAATTGCGCATAAACAGTTCTTTCCATTTCTGCAAACCTTAAATATATTTGTGTAACTTAAGAAAATATGGCGCTGGAGAGTACGAAAATTATTCCTAAACACGAATGCTACGCGTGAACATTTTAACAAGGGAAGCGCCATCCGCACACTCCTATGGAAGTCGATTTAGGAACCTTTTATCGTAAAAAGTTAGGTTCCCACTTCATCGACTCTTCATAGGTACGACAACTTCGGATATTTGTACTATAGTGCACCAGTAATTCAGCATTACATAAATTTAATGATTGCATAAAATGAACTCTTTAATCATCGTTAATTTGATATTCAAATCAAAATAAAATAAATATAATGAATACAGACAATTTATTATTACAATATTGAAGATTTTGTATGTTAAAAAATATTCATCCTAATTTCTAACATGTTACTAAAGAAATAGATGAAGGTATTTAAAAGTACACAATTGAAAACGTAGATAACAAAACACTATATAGGTTCAATGAAATGAGAAATTCATTAGGTGTGTGTGTGTGTGTGTGTGTGTGTGTGGCGCGCTAGAAAGAGAGAGAGAATAGAAAAAGATTGACAAAGAAAATTTAAGAGTACATTTCCTGAGGATGACTTGGATGTTAAAATTATTTAAACCTTGTAAAAGCAACATCTGCAAGTCAAAGCAGAGTACTTCGGTAAAACGCCATATTACACCGTTTTATTAGAGGTTAATAAAGGTTTTTTTACTTAGAACTTCTGTTATGTACAAAGTAAAACAACAGTTCTTTCACCATAAGTTTATTTCAGTAAAGCCACAATCCAAATCAAGTCCGAAATACAAACCAAGTTCCAGTCCGCCAGAAGAATGCAATCACCGTAACACACGCACTTCAAAATCGAACTTATTACTATAGGCTAGGCACTCGCTTGCTGCTCTAGAAATGTCCTACTGACTACCGCCCCGAGAGCGAGACCCTATAAATACGCCCCGAGGCATCTGAGCGAGTTTCTTACTTCCCGCCTCCGTGGCTGGGCATCGAGGGGAACTGCCCCTGGGCACAAATGCTGTTATACACAGCCATGCTGTTATACACAGCAACTTCTTTCTTCAGCGTAAAGATGGCGCATTGTGTCATAGGAGCGTGAAACATAACGCAGCTCTTAGTTTCCTGACTACTCTTCGTAACGGTGAAGAAAACGTTCCGCTCCAATTGCATTTGTCTCAGCAAGACCTATGGAATAATAAAATACATTCACGTAACCATTCAGGCGTCTACAACGGCATATGCCGTCCTTTACAGGGTCCCTCTCTAGCACGTATGACGGCAAATGCCGTTCATGCTTTTGAATGCGTCACCAGAGTTACGACACTTTCGCGAAGTGATCGCTAACACGCAGTTCAATGTAGTATCTTAGCTTCTTGTATTCCGATTTTCATGTTATATCTTCAACTATTGATTTTTTATTAATGATATTGTGGTTGCTGACGTATAACTTTCTGTGGTGGTACTACAATGACGGGATTGATAAAATAAATTATCCAGACGTAAAGTCAGATATTAAAACCAGAAGTTTGTCTAAGGAAGTTAGTAGTGTGCTATAACAACAATAGCAGAAAATGAACATCATATTGTTGCAAAATTGGCAGTGAAGTCCCTTTTGGTCTTGTAATTTGCTTCATAGTACGCCGCGCTCAGAAAGATATGGTTTGCTTACTTTCTAGGTTAATGTGCCTATTCTTTGTGATTATAACAATAAACGAAATGAAGGAGCATATTTTCATCTAGATATTCTATTTTTTTGCAATGTTTTCTTTAATAGTTTATAAGATATGTATTTTAACCTAGATAAAAACGGAATTGTAACTTAGACAAAATTAAAAGTTATGCTGTAGCAGCGGACGGTGGGCGGTGAAAGCCACTCGTGATAGATTAATACGTTCCACATGAGCTGAGAAATCCAACTGTAAACTTTCGCAAATTTTATCAACCGCTGGCCGTTGTGAGCCACCTTCACAGATTTTTTTTCTTATTTTTTGCCACTGATTATACTTAGATTTTTAACGTGGCGTTTCCAGGTCGCCCACGAATAAGGGAGAGGAAAGGCAGACTCCAATAGTGAGCCATGTAGGAGCTGAAGTGACGTTGTAGCATCCCATTAGAGTTTACCGTGTCCTTTTCCTTTTTGGTACATTATCTTGACACGCCACATTAAAAAATTGAAGTATAGTATACTGAGAACAATTACTGAGTGTTTGAGCTATTGATGTGGAATGTACCGTACAAAGTATTTTCCCTCACCAAAATACGTATTTTCCAGCACTTATGCATAGAAACTAGCACTTATCCTAACTGTGTATTGACTGGAAAGTGGTTTTTGCCCTACGCATACGTCAAAACATACTATGCAAATGACTGCTCGGTACTACAGAGTAAATAAAACTCTGGAACGCCAAGAATGAACATTACTGCTACCTCACATATTAAGAACGACTCCAAATGTATACACTTGTAAATTTCCTTAAATTAGTACGAAAAGATATCGTACACAACTCGTACGAACACGACTTTGGCATACTGATTTCAAATGCATTAACACCTCACTCGTGTATCAAATGCTCACTTCTTTACTTGCTAGTAAATAATTATTATTCTACTACCTCCCATTACCCTACCCTCACTACTCTTCTTTTTAAGTTCTATATCCTATTTCTTTTACAGCAAATACAATTTCGTAATAAATTATAAAGAGCACCTCTCGCATCCGCCTGCCCACCGACTGCGTTGCAACGCGTGCTCACTTGTGAAACGCGGGTGCAGTGAGGGGCAGCGCAATAAATTCGCCCGAGAAGGGCCCGAAGCGCGCCAACTTTTTTTGCGAATTTAATAACGCGGCTGCTACCGCCGCCGCCGCCGCCGCCGCCGCCGGGTTGCCACGCCCACTCCACCTCCGACTGCTGCCTTTGCGCTCCCGACGCCTTCGCGCTCCTGGCGAGAATGCCAAAGCCAAACACGGCTTACTGTCTCTGTTGTCGTCCCCCATCTTCGCTGTCAAAGCGGTGGTTTTTATTCGTTTTTAAGGTTTTTCGTGGTACGAATGGTGGGTGAGTAAATGAGTATTTAGTGTTTCCGTTGGCGCCAACTTCTTTCGTCATTTGTACTGCGAATGTAGGGATGTTATAACAGAGAGGTGCTGGTTATGTTCTTCTTCCGTTACAATATGAGTTTTGGTGCTGACCCTCATGTCGTCTGACACGGTTTTCGTACCCTTAGATATCTCCTCTAGTTTGGCACCGCTGGTAAAAGCACTCAGTTCCCAGCTATTCTTCAGACACGCATATTAGTGTAGTGCATGTGACTGCATAAAGGAAAGGAAAAGACAAGAAATATGCAGGGAAGATCACACTCATGGTCAGTGGCTTGTCAAACTTCTTGATTTTCATCGGAAAATCTATGTAAAACTACGCATTATATCAGACGGCTCGCAGAATTTCACTCCAAACAACAGCCGTAACCGACCAACTTATACAGCAAGTTTAAAAATTTGCCACCGTTGGATTTAATTAGGGATTATAGTAACAGAATGATGATGAGTATATTAGTATAGGTGAGTTTATGTCATGTAGATAAGTAGTGGTGCGAGAGGAGAATTAACTCGTACACGCACCCACAAAAACGATTCCCTACACCATTCCTTACGATCCTCTGCGCCGTTGGAAGCAGTATATCAACGAATGAAAGTTATAGAAAGCTTTAGTTTTATTGACCTTTATTCTTATTTTTAGTAGGGATTGTCATTTGCTTTTAGATCACAAAACAGAAGTTTTGCTAACATGCGGACAATCATACGAACTGAACGGAGGGCCTCAACCAAATGAGCAAATGATACGAGCTGTTTATACCGACGAGGGTGAGCAGGGTGGTGATTGTTATGTACGAGAAAACCTTTCAAGAAATGGACCCGAGGAAAGAGAACGATCGGGTTAAACCACCACTGCTTAAAATTTTAAGTTCGTAATAAGAATTTGTAGACATTTCCGTTTCACCATACCCTTTAAGGTGAATTTAAACGATAAGTTTGACTCCAATTTAAGCACACCTCTCTACTGCACTTATCCATTTTAAGTGAGCGGATTGTGGAGTGTTGCTTTTGACAGTGATAGCTGCGTCAATTATGAAGACGAAAGCTGTAAGAAGCCTTCATATAGACCGAAATAGATCAGTGAACGGTCCGAATATTTCAAAAAGCTGGATAAAAGGAAATTTTGACATCCGATTTTGTCTATCAAAGAAGGCAATACTACAGCTGTTTTGGAGATAATTGAAGACAGACTGGAATTTCCAAGTTTAATTCATAGCTAATTTTTAAAGAAATGAACATTTTAGTATTTCGGTTCATAATGGACTTGCAAGTAACAATTTTGCCCACCGACAAGTGTGTGGTAGGTTATGTTTACATCGTTCCGTATCTACTTTCAATTTCCAAGTTTTACATTCAGTTATTTTTATTACATTTTTTTTCCTAAACTTAAGACTCTCCACAACTGTATTTAATGTTTGTTATATTTCATGTTGTAACGTTGCTTTAAAATCGCGTTCAATGTTCCCCCACTTTTCATTTGTAGTCGCTTTGTTACTCCATTTGTAACTTTATTTTCTATAATACAAATGTACTTTTTCATACATTCGATGAGCACTTCTTTCTTCTACGATGAAAACTTTGTAATCCTCACTCTTTTCTCCATTACGAATAATTACTCAAAGTAACCTCTTTGCACCAGAGTATAAAGCAGAAACGAAACAAACAAGGTGGTCACTAGTTCACCAGATGACTAGTTCAGCATTGTGAACCAACTCTTGGAGGCATTTAAGTAATACTTCACTAAACATTGCTTCAAAGAGGGTGATGGAACGACGAACAACAAAGGTCGGCTTAAAACCCGTCTTAAAATGAAGTATGACTTTACGAAATTTTGCTTAAAAATTATTTGGTGAAACCGATCGTTAGTGTAAAACAAAAGGCTGACGATGCTGGTTTCTTCTAGGAAGGGTTTACTGTGGTCAAATAGTGATTTGACTAGGAAATTTCTGCATTTCAAATACATCTACGCCACACGGAATCACTTGATTTATTTAGTTCTTCTCTGGGTGGCGCTGAATTCGTGATTTTGTAGTTCTCATGCCCATTACTTCAAGCGAATTCACCTTAGAAAGAGATGGAATAGAGATTTTTTTTGTTTCCAAGAGAATATCTGCCTATTACTCTCGCAATCGTGCTATGACATATCTTTTTGACAATCGTGAAACATTTTACGATTACAAAGTATAGAGTTAGATTTTATAAGATGCTCTGATGTGGTTATAAGATGCTTTGATTGCTTCAATATTTCCCGTCTGTAGAAATATTGTGCGCGGTTTATACGCTGCTGATACAGCATTCGCCTGGAAGTGCTCAGGAAAACCACAGATCAGTGCAGTCGACTTAGGAATTTGATTCCAGCAGGCGCGCTAGTAGCTCACTGAACTTCAAGGAAATGTCCAGCACCTCTTGGCGGGATCAAACGAGCTACCTCCCAATCAGCTGGATGCTCAACCGAAATAATTTTCCTTATTCCTGTAGTAATCCCGCTCAAACTCAGTAAGCCCTCGTTATTACGAACTTGAATAACAGGAAGTTCGCCGTCAAACGAACAGACTTTGGGTCTCACCAAAGAAACGTAGTAAAGGATATATGCGAATATCAACATCAGATATCACGAATTTTTATAAGAAGAACACCGGTTATATCTGGCCCTTTGAATTCGAGTTCACGAGGGTTTATTGCCATTTATTTTTGTCATTTCTTCTAATATAGTTCGTCTATTAACCACTTTGCGGAGTTCGACTTAGTTCCTTCCGGCGATCGAGCCTTCAGTCACGCCTGCGCGTTCTTCTGCGAGGCGGAGCAGGGCCATCCCGGGGAACAGGTCTGCCTATCGCCGACCAAAAAGCCTCAGTTTTTGGCTGATCCATTGGCCGAGATCGTTAAGGCAGCAGTGCAGTAGCGGTCTCGGACCAGAGTATTGCGGGTTCGAATCCCGCCTCTGGCATGAATGTGTTGTCCACACGTGTTCTCCCTACAGTTTAAATATCAAAGTGGTCCCTATATGACCTGCATGTTGAAAAGCGACCTTAAAAACGTCTCAGTTTTCTTTCAGTGCGGGTTGTCAGCATTTACTCTCCCCCCTTAAATGTTAACAAGGAACAAACAGGATAAGTTAGAATTGAAAACAAAATGTGCAGATACCATGCTGCATGGCTCCGAAAGAGTATTATTTTGGTCTGATTGCGTCATTTTGAAACAAGAGTTGTATGACGTTTTGTGAGCTATCGTATATTGCAAAGACGATAAAAATTAGCGTGGCTAATAGCTTGAGATTGGAAAGACACCTCGATATGGCGTCGTTCTGTGACGGTTCTTGTGGTATGTTTGAAAGTGCGAACTACACAAAAGACCGCACGCGTAAGAATGGCGTTTTAGAAACATGAATTAATAATCTACCATAGAAATTGAAATCACTACTAAAACACTACCATTAAAAATATCTGAACGTGTTCCGAAGGAGACAGAATTGTTGACGTAGGAGGAGAGCTTTTTCAACATCGCCTGCGAGGGGAGTTGCATGGAATCTCTTGTTCCGAAGGCGTTGGAAACCGCGCTTTTATGCTTGTTAAGCACATCCTACGAGAGATTGGGAAGACCCAGAAAAGCTCTGAGTCACCGGCTGACTTCAATTCAGAGCAAGCATTGTCGCTGACCGAGCATTGACTCTCGCCAAGAGGCGTTGAGTCCCGGCTGTGGTCGAATATCTCACACCAACTACACAACTCGTTGATTAATTCAGCTGTTGTCTACAAGAAACTTCTACGGACCGACTGCTCTGATCGTTTCATTTTCGAGGTTTCTCCAATCAATACCAGGAAAATGCAGGAGCACTTCAAAGGCAAAAGATAGCTCACGATCTTTCTTTCCTTTTCTTTGTCCTATCTTTTTCTCCTAAGTACACTTTGTTCACTCACATGCACTACTCTATAACACAAGTGAGAACACCAGTCGGGGGTTAGAGCGTGTCCTAGCTGTAATGGTGCCCCACTGGTGGGAGATTATTGAAGAAGAAAATCTCCTGTAAGCCGACGGGTAGGTAAATTCAGTGCTGAATATCAACATCGATCGGGGCAGGAACTCCGCCAACTCCCGAAATAAAGTATTTGCAGTACTAGCGAGTCTCGTGGCCATAGAATTTGACCTGCACGGAAACCTTAATAAATCAATCAATAGGACCCTTTGCAAACCGCTTTTCTTAGGTCTCGTTAAGCCCACGCAACGAGTGGAAGAGCATGATCTGTGACGATGAAGTGGGATGAGTCAGAAGAAACAAGAACCGCGAAAACATTTCTAAGGAATTTACTTGCCGTTAAAGTCATTGCGATATTTGGTTTGAAATATAATCGATGAACAGATAAAACTGGTGGTGCTACAACAACAGTTACATTCTTGTGTTATTTCTAACGGCTACGCAATTTTATAATACTACATAAAACTATTTTTTTTTTAAAAAAAAAGCAAATTTTTTCTCATCACTGGAATTCGAATTCAGACTTTTGCAGTCAAGCATCCAGTCACGTTATCGTCATTTCACCTGCCACACTATTATACTAATCATTTCCGACACTTAAAACTAGTGATGCTACAACAGCGCTTATTTTCTCACATTAATTCTTTTTTTTCTAGGGCTTTTATCCGGTGAACAGTCGGTTACCCTTTACGTCCCGATAGGACGCTTATTCGACCATACACTAGACTCGCAGGCTCTTCTGATCTGGGGTCAGCAGAACGCGAGGCCCTCCGCGACAACGCATACAAAGTCAAGGGACAAACAACCATGCCCAAGGCGGGACTCGAAGCCGCCGCCCTTCGGACCGAAGCGCTTAGTCGCTCTTAGCCACCTCAGCCATCCAGGTCGACACATTAATTCTAAATATGCAGTTTTTGAAAACACAAAGAGTTCAACCAAAATAAGAGCAATGCAGTTCTTTAATGCGTTCTTTCGTCTATCCGTGAAAAAAAATTCAAGCAGATTTTGAAAAAAAATGTAAAAACAATAAAATTGCCTATATTTCGCACAAAATTACACGAATATTACCCATACTTTCGAAAAATTTAACATGACCTTATTTCAAGAACTGACTTTCAGGCATAGATTTCATTAAGAAAAATATCTCTTTTCAATATTGCAGCTCTAGCAAGACGCCCAAAAAAATGCACTGTGCAATTTTTGAAAAATCAGGGATTTTAACGAACATGAGATCTGCATCATTCTCTTAAGCTTCCTTTATGCCATCCGAGGACAAAATTTAATTAAAAAATGAGGGCCATTTTTGAGAAATTTTGAAAATGTTTTGATACTTCATATAAAATATCCTCAAAAATCAGATTATCCATTTGAAACTCTGAAAGCCTCGAGTTCGTTCAGATTGATTTCGGATTGATTACGGTTTGGAAGAAAACCGGCTGAATGGTTTATGCGCTAACTTTGACCTCGGACGGACAGCCAGACAGATGGACTGAAAGACAAATGGACAGAAAAATCAGTTGGCGTCAATCGATTTTACGGTCCCAAGGACCCCAAAAACATGGATTCTCACCACACATAGTTAGAGGAAGTAACTTACTATGTAACAACAACTTTTGCGATTTTTGATAGTTTAGAAATTTCAATGAAAATGTATATCTGTGCCATTTTAAACGTTCTTTACGCTATCCGAGGAATAAGTTTAATAAAAAATGTTCATAGTTTTTGCTCCAATTTTCAAAATGTGCCTTGAGGCAAATTGCCCTCAAAATCAAAATATCTTTCGAAATCCACAGGATCTCGATTTCGTCCAGATCGATCGAGAATTTTCAATTTTGGAGAAAATCGTCAGGAAGAGTTGGATGCTAGCGTTGTCCACAACGACAGACACGCGTTTTGACTTCAGTGGTGTCACGGACCCACAAAAATGAGCATTATGACTCTGTATTAGAGAGAGTGATGCCCTAAGATCGGAATATAATTTATCCACTTTTTGATACCAGGGTCCCATTATACCAGTTATTTCTACCATAAACTTCCGATTTCTGCTTCAGTATTACAATAGATTCTCTTTACTATTAACGCAATAAGGAGAGGGAGTAAACATTTAAAACTTACAGCAACTTTAGCATACAGTTGTTGGAAAGGTCGTGTTTAATGCAAAAGGGAAATATTATATTGAACTGGTATCCGAGTAAGTGAATCGATTGTGCGATAATGTAATACACAGCTTGTAGTAATTAGATCTGTTTCGGCCGTTTTCACCAACTGATTGTAGACAGTATATAGAAATCTGTTGCCTCAAAACAAGTAGTATTCTCATTGTATGGTTTTGGATTTCGATATCGAGAACTTAAAGAAGTAGCAATATGTTGATGAGATCGAACTTCAGTTGTCGGTAGTTAAATAGCAATAATGTACGACAACAAAATTGTGAACCATCTGCAGATCGAAATTTTGTTTAAAAAGATTTTGAAAGCAGAATTCTAAGAACCACGGCGAGTTACGATATCGTACTGAAACTCATTTTTTATTACCCCCACTCCTTTTCAGCGGTATTTTGAAACGAAGTTAAAGAAAACAATAATACTAGTGCTTGCATGATGTGTGTTTTATTGTTCATATTTATGCCAAATGTTCCCTCGTTTTGACATGGGCATACAATTTCACATAATGTCAGTTATAATCAAATTTTCTAGAACTATTAATAATTAAAAAAATACTTGGATGGGAATAAATATATTACGTATTGTGACCGCCCGTTTTCTTAGATTCCGAAAACGTGTCACATACCGCCCTAAAAAGCGAGGGAAAAGAATATTTTGAACGCGCGCCAACGCGGATGGATATTTGGAATGATAATTAGAATTTAAAACAAGAGAGACCGCCACCTTAGACCAAGGGCGAGACCGGAGGTCGGATGAAAGAAAAAGTTCTTTCTGAAGGCAGCAGCTGAACTGGGCGGACGTATGGAAAACGGTACCCCAGGAAGTGACATTGCAGCGGACTTCAGATTTGCAACTTTTTTGAGGAAAACTCTTCTAGAAGACCAGAAGAGGTAATTATTCTATTATAAATTGATTTAAACATAATCTTAGAAGAAAGATAATAAGAAACGTTATGAATTTATAATGGAAGAATTAGGGAGAGAAATTTTGAATAGATGGCAGTAATTAATAGCTTGCATTCATTTTTCTTTCCAGTTTTTTTTTTTTTTTCTCTCTCACATGCTTTTCGTATATTTAAATACTCTCTTGAAGTTGGTGCTCATATAAAAAGGGGTGATCTCTGGATTCATTTTCACTCTGAATATCCAGTTGGTCATTAACTGTAATCGAAAATAAAGTAAAATTCATATGAGAGTATTCAAGCATATAAAACTTGAACGAGAAGAAGAAGGCGATTTCTGAGGAGCAACGGCGTTCTCAACCGAGGCCACGACGCTTCAAGGCCGAAGCAGCTCGGTGGAAAGGTGTAGAAGGAAGCAAAGTGGACTGCTCTACGCGGCCGAGAACACAGTAAGGTCGTTCCAAATAAAATGTTTTGTAGGGATAGGAGTGATTCAGTTTAATAAGAAAGCTCATTCTGTATCTATCACGTAGAAAGAAAAAGAGAGGGTAACAGATTTACCACGCTTAAAAGATAAGAAAAGTAAAAGTACATTTGTTTCCGACTTCTAATACGTGAGAACAGAATCAATCTTTTCTTTCAAAAAGGATTTCAAGATCAAATATTGTAATATAGTAATTAAGAGTTTGTGTAAGAGTATAATTATAATAATAGTCATTCTCTAGATTTTAGAGAAAAGGTATTAATTTTGATTTTCAATGTGTGTTTCTTTCAAATTTTGTAAAGTAATATTTTAACGATTCTTTCGAATTTCTGAAAGTGTGTTTGTTAAACAATTGGGTTGTAGATGAAAGTAGGAAATTGTGTATTGTGTTATTAGTGTTTTTTTTTTCAAGAGTATTCTGTATTTGATTTTTTCTTATGTGCCATTGTATGTATTTGTCAAAGCAGCCAATATTTTTAGAATATATTCTGAATTTAGTGAAAAGTGATTCTCACCCGAGTTGTTTGTAATTTTTGCATCCAATCCATAAACGATCTTCACGACCCTGCCCCTAATTTTTTATTTATTGTGTCCACACTGGGACGTCTATACTGAGCTAGTCGACCATCTGGTGAATTGTGTTCACCACCCCCCCAAGACGTCTCAGGTCGGGTGCTGGCCTTACGGCTTGTACCGCACACGACTGTGGCTCGCAATTGGCGCCCATAAGCGGGGCTCGATTATTGGATGCATTTACGACAAACTCGATTTGGGAATAACTGAGACCAAAATTTGGTGTAACTAAAATTACTAGTACAATTGAATCACAGTTCACTAAAATTTCTGACAAGGTTGCAGAATACAAGTGTGTTGAGTAAAGTGTGTTATTTCAGGAGTGTTTTTTTGAAAAGGATATTTATTATATGAGAGTTTTATCAGTTTCAAATTGTGTCTGGTATTTCTGTGTAAAATATTTTGTGAGAGGTGTATGGTGTTTGGGAAAAGAATTGATTGATTCTAGGCAGTTAATAGATTCAAAATGGCAGATAAGTATAACGTGGCTAGGAATTTACCTACCGTGGAAGGAACTTCTGAGGAATCAGATAGCGATAGGGAAACTGGGGGACAAGCACCAGGTACGATGATCGGGGAGGAAACGACACGAGTAGAATTAGGAGCGACAGGAGAAACTAGTGAGACGTCGCCGACAGAATCACAGCCAACGCCAACACGAGATCAGGATGAGGAAGAACGAAACCTCGAGAGGGCTAATTCAATGATGCAACGGTTAATAGGTCAATTTATGCAACAATTAGATGTGAGGTTAGTCATGCAGGAGGAAAAAACAGAGGAAACCATAAAAAAATTAGGGGTTACTTTGGAAACTAAACTAGAGGAGAACAAGGCTACTTTGGAAACCAAATTAGAGGAAAATAACTCGGCAATAAATGCATTGGAAACTAAACTAGAGGAGAACAAGGTTATTTTGGAAACTAAACTAGAGGAGAACAAGGCTACTTTGGAAACCAAATTAGAGGAAAATAACTCGGCAATAAATGCATTGGAAACAAAATTCACGGAATTCGACACGAAATTAGAAGAAAATAATAGAAAGTTAGAAGAAAATTTAAAAGCACAGTTTACTGAATTAGCGGAGCAGTGGAAGGTCGAATTTAAGAGCGAGGTTCAACAAGAATTAGCTACAGGAACACGAGAACTTAGAGAAAAATTCACGGAGCTGGACTTGAATTAGAAGAAAGGTGGATCAAGTAACGAAAGAATTTGAAAATAGGATCGAAACACAATCGGATCTTATAACCGCCGTATCCGACAGGCAGATTGAGGTAGAACAAGGAGTAGAAAAGTTCCAGAAATTAGTTACTGAACAAGTTCAGGTTCAAGCTAATAAATTAGATAGTGGAATAAAGGCTCTTTCTGAACAGGATGGCGTTCTACAACATCAAATTAATGCATATAAGAATGAAGTAGTAGAACTGAAAATCAATTAGAAAATTTACCACCGAGTGAGGAAGTGTTCAGCCCACGTATGTTTCATTGCCGTGTACTCCTAATTTCAGTGCAGTGAGATGAAAATCCATGTGTATTTATGAAAGAGGTGAGAATTTTTTCTTTAAATTGTGTTCCGGACAGTAAGAAAACTCAAATCGTTTATCAGATGTTGCAGGGTAATGCACGAATCTGGGCAGATAGTTTAGAGAGTTTCCAAAACTATGGCTGAACTCAAAGAAAAATTTTATTCGAGATATTGGAATAACGAAACCCAAATCAATTTTAAAGTTAACGTAATGTATGGTACGTGGAAGAAGGGTACGATGTCCATGCAGGAATATGCAACGGAGAAATTAGCTTGTTTCAAATTATGTACTCGACGATACCGGATGAAGAAATTGTCTGTTTATTAATACGTCATTTTCTTCCTCGACGCAAAATTTGCTTAAGAATCTCTACCAATGTCCACTGAAAATTAATAACGCAACTAGGATTGTATGATGCCACTTTCGTGTATAATGAAAGGTTACAGAAAGCAAGGGCAAATGCTAATGGTCCGTAAATGGTCAAGATAGCAGACAGCAACAACATAATGTAAGCAAACCAGAAACAGGAGAAACTACAAACCGAAACATTACCAAGAAAAACAAACTTATGCTAGACAAGACAGGAACTCGTCTAGGGATAGAAATAGAAAAATTCTATTGATAGAGGAGTTTTCCAACCCAGAAATACAGGACCAAGTACATCTCGGACATGAGTCGGAAAATTAGAAAGGTTTGTTTCGACACGCCATCCGCCGCAAATCAAATAGAACTATCTAGTGAAGAAAAGGTGGCGATATTATCAATCGAATTAATCTCATTTGATGATGAACTGTGCAGAGAAACGATAGTCTCAATGCATATCAGAAAAAACAGTTAACTGAAGTATTACTTAGGAATCAAAAGGTGTTTTGCAAAAACAAGAATCCAGTAAAGATTTTCAATTCGAAATAGAATTAACAGATAAAACACCATTCACGGGTTACCAATATGTCATTCCAGAAAAACATAAGGAAGAGGTGGATAAGCTCATTGCTACCATGGTCAAAGATGATATCATCATGAAGTCCAAAACCTCTTATCTAAACTGATAGTGCTCGTAGAAAAGAGTAATGGAAGATAAGGTTGTGTTTAGATGCAAGGCGATTGAACAGTTACCTTACCGTACAGAGACAGACCGTTGCGTGTAGAGGATTTAACTAATCAATTATCCGGCATCAAGTGGTTGAGTTCAACTGACTTCACTGCATCGTATTGGCAAATAGCGATAGCACCAGAATGTAGACAATATAGGATTTATTCACCGGGAATTTCGTATGTCTTCAAAAGAATGCCATTTGGACTCAAGAACAGTGCATCTGCTCTTGTACAATGTTTAGACAATATCATTGGCAGAGAGATGTCCAGCGATGTTTTTATCTATATTGATGACGTGCTTGTGTATTCTAAGACATTTGAAGAACACATGACTAAGCTAGATATTTTGTTGAAACGTCTGATTGAAAATAATTTACAACTGAATTTGGAGAAAAGTAATTTCTGCACTAAACAAGTTAAGTTCCTGGGTTATGATGTGACAGTTAACGGAGTCAAAATGAATATGGAAAAGATGCGAGAGATAGATAAAATTGCACCGCCAAAAAACACGAAACAACTTAAAAGTTTGTTAGGTTGCGTCAATTATTACGCCAGATTTATTCCTAATTTCGCCGTGCACATTGAAATATTTCTTCCGTTGCTGCGAAAGCACACTAGATGAAAGTGGGAATACAATCGGAAAGTAAAATTTCCACAGTTTGCGACCATTTAAAGAATGAAATAAATGGCAAAATGATGAAACAAACAGATAAAGTAACCGACAAGAATCATGTAAAAGAAAAAAAGAAAACAAGAGAAACAAGAGGGAGAAAGAAGGAAGAAAGGAGAAGGAAGATGAGGAAGAAGAAAAGGAGTAAGAGTACAAGAGGGAAGAGAACAAGATTGCTCGACGTTCTAGAATCAAAAAAAAGAAGAGCAAAATTTTAAAAAAGAAAACAAGAGAAACAAGAGGGAGAAAGAAGGAAGAAAGAAGGGTTATGTGACCGCCCGTTTTCTTAGATTCCGAAAACGTGTCACATACCGCCCTAAAAAGCGAGGGAAAAGAATATTTTGAACGCGCGCCAACGCGGATGGATATTTGGAATGATAATTAGAATTTAAAACAAGAGAGACCGCCACCTTAGACCAAGGGCGAGACCGGAGGTCGGATGAAAGAAAAAGTTCTTTCTGAAGGCAGCAGCTGAACTGGGCGGACGTATGGAAAACGGTACCCCAGGAAGTGACATTGCAGCGGACTTCAGATTTGCAACTTTTTTGAGGAAAACTCTTCTAGAAGACCAGAAGAGGTAATTATTCTATTATAAATTGATTTAAACATAATCTTAGAAGAAAGATAATAAGAAACGTTATGAATTTATAATGGAAGAATTAGGGAGAGAAATTTTGAATAGATGGCAGTAATTAATAGCTTGCATTCATTTTTCTTTCCAGTTTTTTTTTCTCTCACATGCTTTTCGTATATTTAAATACTCTCTTGAAGTTGGTGCTCATATAAAGGGTGATCTCTGGATTATTTTCACTCTGAATATCCAGTTGGTCATTAACTGTAATCGAAAATAAAGTAAAATTCATATGAGAGTATTCAAGCATATAAAACTTGAACGAGAAGAAGAAGGCGATTTCTGAGGGAGCAACGGCGTTCTCAACCCGAGGCCACGACGCTTCAAGGCCGAAGCAGCTCGGTGGAAGGTGTAGAAGGAAGCAAAGTGGACTGCTCTACGCGGCCGAGAACACAGTAAGGTCGTTCCAAATAAAATGTTTGTAGGGATAGGAGTGATTCAGTTTAATAAGAAAGCTCATTCTGTATCTATCACGTAGAAAGAAAAGGGGGGGTAAAGATTTACCACGCTTAAAAGATAAGAAAAGTAAAAATACATTTGTTTCCGACTTCTAATACGTGAGAACAGAATCAATCTTTCTTTCAAAAGGATTTCAAGATCAAATATTGTAATATAGTAATTAAGAGTTTGTGTAAGAGTATAATTATAATAATAGTCATTCTCTAGATTTTAGAGAGAGAAAGAGTTTCCTTTTTGTTGTAAAAGTAATGTTAAGGGAAAAGTATTAATTTTTGATTTTCAATGTGTGTTTCTTTCAAATTTTGTAAAGTAATATTTTAACGATTCTTTCGAATTTCTGAAAGTGTGTTTGTTAAACAATTGGGTTGTAGATGAAAGTAGGAAATTGTGTATTGTGTTATTAGTGTTTTTTTTCAAGAGTATTCTGTATTTGATTTTCTTATGTGCCATTGTATGTATTTGTCAATGCAGCCAATATTTTTAGAATATATTCTGAATTTAGTGAAAAGTGATTCTCACCCGAGTTGTTTGTAATTTTTGCATCCAATCCATAAACGATCTTCACGACCCTGCCCCCCCCTAATTTTTTTTATTTATTGTGTCCACACTGGGACGTCTATACTGAGCTAGTCGACCATCTGGTGAATTGTGTTCACCACCCCCCCAAGACGTCTCAGGTCGGGTGCTGGCCTTACGGCTTGTACCGCACACGACTGTGGCTCGCAGTATTAATTCATTATATTAGTGGCTCAATTTCGTTCCTGTTAATTGTCATTAAAACCATTGTGTGGGCATTAAATATAATAAAGAACAAAAAATGTTAAATTGTACTAAAGGAATATAAAGGAATAAAATCTGATTACAGGAGATATGACGCTTCATTGATTATGTTTCAAATGATGAGAGACATTAAAAAATAACTCTCTTTGTGACATTAAAAGACAGCTCTCTTTGTGATTATGCTTAATCTTTACAAACAGAAAGTAAAGCGAAACGCTGAGATTGATTTACTTTAAGTTACCCGGAAACTTGCTTGAAACTTGGGTGTTTGAACAAAAGTCTGTTCACCACACTTTCTATCAATTTTCTCTTTTTCAGTCTTCAGTTTCAAAGCAGCAAGGTGAATATTTCCGAAAAACAAAATTTAATGAATTGTAAAACAGGTATGTCTAGAAAAATATTTTCGGAATATTATAATTTAAGTTACCTTGGAAGCAAATAATAAAGTTACTGTATGTTCATAAGGTAGTTTATAACAACTGTAGTTGAGTAGTGATAGTGAATTTTCGTGGACGGCAAAAGCGGAAAAATGCAAAATCTGAATGCAAGAGCTTATTGAGTGCACTTCTCAGTCTCTGATAATACAGAGGGGACTTTCTCTATCACACATTCAACGTTCTCCATTTCACATAAGCTTCAGCAAAAAATGACAAAAAATACATACTAGAATCAACGAGATTGGAAGAGGGAACAGAATGGATTCCGGACTAATTCAATACCAGCTCCATATAGAGCAGTCCCTCGCGGTAGACCCCGAAAAAATTATAATTAAAACGCAATATTACGAAAGAGTTCCACAATACGAATCCTTCACAATACAGTCCACGTCACGTCTGGCCAACCGGGAATTATCCACAACGTCACGTGTTATTAGCCTGAGGGTTGGTACTCCTGACGTGCGATGTTCTTTTGTCGTCCCTAGCCGCGCTCTGCGCAGCCAGGAATCCCGGGAGAGACAGTTGACATACGACCGCGCGAAGAATACCGCCTGGCGAGAAGTACGACTCAGGAGACGCCATGGAAGCAGAGGAAGGTAATGAATTAAAATGAGTGGAGAGAATCTGCATGTCGGTGCGGGAAATGAAGCGAGCTGGGGCCTGGTTGATATTTGTGACTGCAAGAGAAAGGTTCTGGGGTTTTCAACTGGGCCGTGTTTTTCATTTTATAATGTCTACTGTTCATTAGCGTGCTTGCGTTTTTCGGTCTGTCATGAAAAATACATATTTTTGTCTTCATATAGACTAGAGTTTTACTCACCTGCGTGAATTTCTGTTGAAAAATAAACAGTGTTTAGAAAATGAAGTACGCAGATAAAGAAATATGTATGAAAGTTTCATATATAGTAATATAAGAAATAATTACTTAAACGTAATAAAAATTCATATATTGATTTCAATCAACGTCTAAAATGATATATTTTACCAGAACAACATAATAAAACAAACAGAACAGAACCAGTATAGTTCTAAATTTGTGGAAGGTCACTACTAATTTACCGACTAGATTCATAAAATGCAATTCACATGACATTTCCAGTTTTTAATTTGAAAATATCTCCCCTATATAAATGAAATGTCACTCTATCAATAGAATTTTAATTTGTAGTTTTATTAGTAAATTAAAGGTTTATATATTCCCAGTTTTGCAACCATGATAAAAGTTTCTACCAACAACTACTTTGAAAAGAAAACAAACAAATATTGCCTGATTGAGAAACGAATATGCGACAATATTTTATAGATAGAATCGTTACAAACGCATTAATGGAAATCTAAAATTTCGTTAGACAACGAATCATATCAAAACAAAAGTAAAATCATAAAAAGAGGACCATCTAAAATCTTATCTCATATAAATGTTAATCAATACATACGTAAATAAACTTGTTACTAGTTGTGCTTGTAATAAAGCTTACGTCACGTTTCTAAGAACTTCTATGAATAATTATTTAAGACGGCGGAAGTTGGTTATTATAACTGAAAGTTGAGAAAAGAGGTTTTTTGATAGCTTTGATACTGCCCGTTTTGTCAAGGATAGGAACAGCGTAAGTCGTTCAAGCAATATCAGGAAACCAGTATTAAATGCTCAATTTCATATGCACAGGATGAAAAAAAACCCGCTCTCTCTTCTATCTTCTCTCAGACGAGAACACCTTCATGTTCGAGAGGTTTATACTTGATCTTTCCAATTTCAAGACAATCCAGTAACGCGTAAATGTTGTCACTCTTCTTTACAGTCAGCCTTCACATGCCTGTATTTTCTATCTTCATACATCAGTCACGGCAGTCAAGAGTAAATTACAACATAAAATAATGTTTGTTATGGTTTTGGTGTTTTAAAATGAAGTGAGGCGAGGCAACTTGTAGTTTCTTATCTTTGAGAGTACAGTGACATATTGCAGACGTAAAAACTGTTTCAATTGTCCTAAGCAACTGGAGTCGTAACAAAACGTCTTAGCAGATCGATAGACGACCTAGGTATGGACAAGAGTATTATTATTGCACTTCAAAAATCAGTCATCATCAGTACGTGATCATTGGTTGACAGATTCATGAGAGGACATGTGGTTTTCTGAAGCTTTTAAATTAAGCTGTTATTTTATAATTTTAAGTTCGATATTTTATATTATATTAAATATATTAAAAAAGATTGTAATGGTTTAAACTTCAGCTACGATGATTTGATGTTGAATCTGTGTGGGAGCTAAGACATTGGTATTAGCTAAATAGCATAATAATATTAATAAAATTAATAATAATTAAATTTAATGTAATTCTCAAATAATGTAATGAATTAATAAACGCATTGCGTTGTCACTTCAATCCATTTATTTTGACTTATTCGTTAAATACGGTTTCCCATATTTCGTAATTTTTTCGAACTACGTCGTATGTAATTAAAAACGGGAAGTTACACTCTCGAGTAATGTTTATCGCAGGACTTGTTTCAAATTCAATCTCGTATTGAAATATTAGGATAACATCCCAGTTACGTAACGTAAATATGCAGGGATCGAAATGGCACATATTTTTCAGTTCATCTGCCGTCTTGGGCTAATGCAGGACATGTGAAAGTGGACATGTAAATACGGACATGCGAAATATGGACATGGGAATATAGCCATGCGAATATGGTCATGTCGTGTAAACGTGTAGATGCTAATGTGTACATGGGAATGTGGATCTGGAAAAGCACTTACAGAATGCGTGTATAGTGATTCTCAGTCTTTTCTTCAACTTATTTTACTCCTAATTTACTTATTTTATTAACTGATTAATTTGGCTAGCTCGATTTTGTTATAATGATTGAGCATTTCGATTCACTTACAAGACTGCATATACCGCGTCGTTGTGGGCTCGAAATTTACCGTTCAAACGAAGCCATAGCTGGTTACAAGATTAATTTATTATGAAAATACATTAATTTGATAGTTATCCTAGAGAATTTGACGGATTTTATCCTAACGAGAAATTTCCTTTAAATAACAACATTCAATTTAAGTAGACAATATAATAGGGGCAAGAAATGTCGGCTGCAACATATTTATTTCTGAATTTATTTTCTTGTCTAAAGTGACATAAAAATCTGATCTTATTTTGTTACTTTCCGTACTTAAAATGGCCATCACTGCTTTATTGCAATAATTTTGAAAGCTTGGTTAATTAACTCAATTACTTCTGGCGTTATCGACCTTAAATATTGAATAATTTTGGTAAGTCTTTGTAAAAATTCTTAAGTTTTACACTTCCCTTTATGTAGACAAACTTCCCTCTTGGCAGACACGAGGAGAATTCTATTCCTCTTCATAGACTTATGTGTTCATAACAATGTATTTGGGAGACCATTTCTTGTCATATTCCACACTTACATTTTTGTCACAACATATTTAAAAATTGTCCGCGCTTTACTTGATTTAATTAACTTGTTAAAAAATATCAAACATTTTGCGACCAATATTCGCGACTACTGAACACGTTCAGAGTAGTAAACAAACTTCTAGAAGTTTTTCGTTGCCCGCGGTATACATACGGCTCCGATCGTGTCACATCACGTTCTCCTTTCTAGCTTTTCATAACATCTAATCTGAAACAACACATCCTCCCACTGATTCTCTTGTTTTTTATTGTTATCTATTTCATTTTGATGCCACTTTTTCAACATCTTGTTTTACTTTAATTAAAAATATAAATCACTTAATTGTGAACACCATTACATTAAGGACAGTGTAACTGATGCTGCCAGGCCAAAGTATTTTGTTTGCTTCGTTGCAGTCACAGTTTTATGTGTTCATTCGAGCATCGTCTTCTTTGACCACTAGTGTTAGAAATTGAACTTTTAGCACGTTCCGCCTGCCCTCACCTAACCAATTTTACTCGTGAGTATGTAAAACGTTACTTATTTTACTTGTATTACGTAAATTTTACTTATATTACGTATCTTATTTTACTTGTATTACGTAAAATAATTTCTCGAATAAAATTATTTTTCTAATATTCACAATTTGTAACTCAAAATAATTTTATTCTCATTTTCTGCACACTCACGTGCTCAATGTCTCAGTCTTGTCTTTAGTTCCTTCCATCTCTCTGTTCTACTAATAATTGGTTCGTCAACAATAATTTAATTTAATTTTCAAAATATCCCGCAAAGCTATTTTGGCCTCTCTCAATATATATTATATATATATTATATATATATTATATATTATATATATATATATTATACATATATATATATAAATATATATATACATATACACATATATATATATATACATATACATATATATACATATATATATATATATATACGTATGTCAATGTGTCTGTTTATGTGTTTGTGTGTGTGTGTGTGTGTGAATGTGTTTACGTGGAGAGGCAGGGTTTGGCAGGACCATCGAGAGGTCTCTCCACGCGTCCTCCGCGCGCCCGTGGCGCCGCCGGCGGACGAATTGAGCAGTTGCAGCGCGCGCAGCAGGCCGCCGGGCGCGCTTCATTGCCCTAATGGGGCCCGAATCTGCGCCCACTTGGCCGCTTGGCGCCCGCGTCCCCCCGCCCCCGCCTAATGAACGTTTCCCTGCGCGCGCGGAACCACTGCTCCCCTCCCCCGCTCCCGAACTGCCCCGTTCCGGCACACGGGCGTTGGTCACTCGAAAGGAACGTTTTACATACTCACTACTAAATTGGTTAGGTGAGGGCAGGCAGAACGTGCTAAAAGTTCAATTTCTAGCACTAGTGGTCAAAGAAGACGATGCTCAAATGACCACTTAAAACTGAATGCAACAAAGCAAACAAAATACTTTTGCCTGGCAGCATCAGTTACACTCACCTTAACGTAATGGTGTACAGAATTAAGTGATTTATATTCTTGAATTAAACTAAAAAGAAAGTCAGTAAGGCTGTCTAAAAATAGTGTGTGACACACATGATCAAAGTGGTTCTATTTTTCTCGTTTTCCTTTCCTAATTTCCAAATAAATTGCCATTATTATCAGGAATGCCATAAATAACTATTCCGTAATACTACACTGCTATATCGACCTAACACAATAAAACAGCATTAAAAGCCATTAACTGCCGCCGTCCGTTAAGGAATTTAACAGTGCGTCGTGTGTTAAGAAAAATTGAAACAAAGAATTCTAGCTGGAGTGAGTAATAAGAAATTTGTAGGGAGATGCCGAATACGTTCTCCTACTCCAAGAAATTATATATTTAGTTCATATGTTTGTCTCTTTATAAAAAGATGGTAACACGAAGAATATTGAAAGACAAACGCACTTGGTTGGTTTCACCGCGGCTTTCACCTCGGTTTACAAACTTGAATCGCGTCTGTTATTTCCTCTGTATCAGTGTAATGCCGTTATTTCCTGTTTTCCATCTTCATACATCAGTCACGGGAGTCAGGAATACTTTACAACATAAAATACTCGTTGTTGTTTTGGTGACCTAAGATAAAAGGAGGGGCAAATTTTATCTTTAAATTTTGAAAATAATTTTTGTAACAAATGTATCCTGGCATAATGGGACTATTTTAGATTTCCTCGTGCTGATGTTTTTCGTGAAATGGCAATACTCTAACGAGTTCAACGCCAAAATTGTTACAGGTTTATCCTATGACGCAATAGCCTCTGATAAAGCTGCGGATATGGTTACGGAATACGTGTGGTTAGCACGTAGGCATCCCACGCCCTGTTCTGGTCTTCTCAAACTGAGATTTGAGTTTTGTCATCGTCACACAGCAACATATACTGGGAAATTGCAAAGGAAACACACACTAATCTTGCCCGACCGAAAATGGGGCTCTGAGTTGCGTCATGGAAGGCGAGCACGCTGACAAATGAGCTGGGTTTGTTACAGGCAACTAATTACATTCTTGTCTTTTTTGAATGTACTAAATCTGGAGGTGATAAAATCACATTTATCCACCAAAAAATAGATTTAACTAGGCTCTCCAGGGAATGCTAGCATTACCAAGTTTCAGTAAGCATACTGAAATAAGAGACTATATTAGTGAATCTATGTTCAAATCTCCACACTTTACCCAGATTAAATGAGTTGTGAGTAAAGAGAAAGTAAACTTTTTGCACAATGGATACAAGAACTGCATTGATTATGTACAATGTTGACTTACTTTTTCAAGAAAATAACTTGCGGATATTCGATTGATTGACTCTCGGAGTGACGCATCACGCACAGGAAAACACTTGCCAACGATTGAGACACAATCACCTAACTATGTAAAGTCAACATGTAAAATTTCCAACTTAGATTGCTTACATTCCATGGAAATTATTTCTTCAAAGATTTTAAATTAAAATCGATTTACTTTAGTGTAATAAACACACAGATATATAAAAATTTAAAATAGAATGTTTAATATTCGTATAAATTACTAAAATATTTTATTAACATTGACATAATTTAACAATAATTTTAGTACAAAATGCTCCTAATTTGCCATTTGCAATATTTCAATAAATATTAGAAATATTGTATGATGTTGTAATCGAATCAGCTGGGGTTGAAGGGTATTAATATTTATATTTGTTTGATGACTAAACATACAAATAATCTACATAAAGTGATTATTGGAGATTGAGTGAACATTTAAAATAGGAACAACTACAAAAACTCGATCTTACTCAGAGCTTATATACAACCTTTCATGATACAGTTTACAGATTTCCACA
This sequence comes from Teleogryllus oceanicus, assembly GCA_964035755.1. NCBI lineage: Eukaryota > Metazoa > Arthropoda > Insecta > Orthoptera > Gryllidae > Teleogryllus > Teleogryllus oceanicus. The sequence continues at coordinate 67,991,178 of CAXIVR010000010.1, forward strand.
CGAACTAATCCTTTTATTCCTTTACCATCATTTCTTTCCTTCTTCTATCTATTTATACAGGGAACAAGTAGAAACAAATTGTCCTACGACGCTTACTGATTCCGCAAATTTGATATGTATTTGCCATTCAATGAATTCTGTTCCGTTAATAATTTCCAATATACCTTATATAAAATTTGTTATCTTCTTAAATGATTTCGTCTGCTCATTATATCTTTATAGTGCCCCCTCATTCGCCCTCTATTCATGCTACACAGAACTTAAACATGAATAGAGTTCTTCGTATAAGAACTTCAAAAGAGGATGTGACCTTGCTGTCGCCAACGTTTCGATCGATGGGTCTACGCCCACCCCAGCTGCAGTTATTTGATATTCCGCATAAACATTGGAGGCGCTGAGCCGACCTAACGACGCCTGCGCCACTGCAGCCTCCATCGCCAACGCAACTGCTTTTGTTTCTGCCCCTCTCTCCGCCCTCTCCATCACTATCCCCCTCGCCACGGTGCACAGTCCACCTCCACCTCTCTCACAGCGCCGCCGCCACCACCTCCACCTTCCACACTTTATTGATTGATTGTTGAATGTTTTATGCTGGACGATGGTGGTGTTTCTCCCCCACTGGCTTGAGAGAGCGCCAACCTACACGCCTATTTGCTGGAATTTCTCTCTCCAGGTATCTTCTCCAGCAGAGCACCGCTCGAGCCGGGATCAGCCCTAAATCACACGACTGGTCTCCCGACATGTGGAGTAGTTTTGTGGAAGTACGTTCAGTGTGTGTATATGTGTGTGTGTGAGTGTGTATGAGTGTGTGTGTGTGTGTGAGTGTGTGTGTGTGTGAGAGAGTGTGTGTGTGTGTGTGTATGCGAGTGTGTGCGTGTGTGTAAGGAGAGTAAGGAGAGAAAAGGGGGAAGGATGAGAATAGAAAAATCGCGCATTCTATGGCCCTTTTATTAGAGTACTGCACTGAAATTCGCCTGTTGTTTATCAGAGGAACCACGTAAAAACAACGATTAGTCAGTCGACCGCCAGAATTCTGAATTCGTCCTATTTATGTAGCAAGTGTCAAAAATCCGCCACCGTCAGAACTCAAACACAAGAACCTCCAGCTGAGAGACGCTGCAGAGTCTGTGACAATGCTGCCGTGGATCTAAATGCAGCAGGTCCTTTGTACCACTTCCAACACCGCCATCTTCTCCCCCTCCACAGCCTCCTTCACCGCCACCGTTTTCGTCCATCGCTCCATCGCCATTCCGTCCACTTTCCCCTCCATCACTCCGCCGCGCCGCGCCGCGTCGGGTCGCGAAACGTCACAACCGCCCCACTAATCCCCGGCCGTCGCCCGCGGGCGGGGCGGGGGCGGGGGCGGGGGCGGGAGCGAGTCGCCCAGCGGTCGGGCACGTCGCCCGGTGCAAATCAAGCCTCGGGCCGTAATTCCGCGTTTATATTCATGGCGGCGCCACCGCGGCGCCACCGACGCTGTCTGCGGCGCGTGGCGCCTCCCATTGCCCAGCGCGACACCCTCTCCTCCCCTCCCCCCTCCCCCGCCTCCTGCATCATCGCCCCGCCCCCGCCTCCGCCGATACTCACCACGCTAGCGCCCGCGCCTCCGAGAGCGGTTCGGTTTATTGATTCATTGATAGAGATTCCCGGCGTGTGAACTACTGAGGTCATTAGTCCCGTAAGTGCAGTGCATGCTTTTTCATCGGGGGGTGCGGGTGATCTTCCCCCACTGAATGGCGAGATCCGGTGCCGACCTACCGTCGACTAGCGGGGTTTTCCCCAATAAAGTATCTCACACCAGCTGGGCCTCGCCCCAGCCGGGACAAGTTCTAAGTCCCCGACCAGTCTCCCGGCATTTGTGGTAGTGTAGTGCATGTTAATGAAAGTGTGTGTTGGGGTGAGGTTAGGACAAGGATGAGGAAGGAAAGATTGGCCCGTTTGTTAGGGTACTCCTCCGTCATTCACCTGGCGTTGATCGGGGCAACCACGGAAAACTACCGAGCAGAGCAGCCGGTCGCTAGAATTCTCCTTCAGACTGAGTGAATTCGACCTTGCTGACTAGCTAGAGTCGAAAATCTTACCACTGTCGGGACTCGAGCCTGGGCCCTTCCGGTCAGAGGCACTGCATTGACATCAGTTGATGCACTGAGCAACCGCTCCCAACTTCGGTTTATGAATCGTCGTGTTTAGCCCCTAGTTGAAGTGGAGTTAGTTAAAGAATACTGCACTCACTCATGCCTTCACTCATGCCACCGCACCGTCAATTCTTATTTTTTAAAATTAAATTTATTGTTTGAATTATGAGTACATGGTTCACTACTTATTACTTTTCACATGTATTTGGCGATGCTTATGCTCCCGCTCGCCCCTACTTCCTCTCCACGCTAGCGCCCGCGCCTCCGATGTTCGGCAATACAAATATTAATCCACATGTGCAACCCCCGGGTAAGATGGCGTTCGTTAACAACCTTTTTATTTTTCAAATATTTGAATTTAAAACTATGGGTTTTTGTTTAGAAGGAAATTTGAGCATTCTGCTCTACGAAACTTTATGATTTTTCGGGAAATGAAAGATAATGGGTAGTAGATATGTTTTTGCTTTTATTATTAATCTGGTTTATAGTAGAGGCATTAAATGTAAATAACGTATTCGAGTTAATAGAATGAGCGTTTATCTGCTGTAATTTTTTCATTATTTTGTACTGCAAATTGCAATCGATGAACTGTAAGTAGTCGTAGTTTTGTCGCACCATGTCGCTTGTTTTAAACGCTCCGGAAGCTCTGCGCTAGCAAGCATCAATACGTGAAATAAAAAATTATAAATTATTTGGTGTACAAAACTATCTACTGCTTCCTTCTCAATTACCGTCAATTTGTCACTAGCAATGTGATAAGTACCGAACTGTATGGTGTAATGAGCCGATGAGTAGCCATTGTAGAAGGGGGGGGGTGTTACTGTCACACATGGAGTGGACCGGTATCTGGTGGATAGCAGGGTACACATGCTAAATTTATGTAGTGTTCGCCAAGCGTGAAACATACCAGCCATCCGGCATTGAGAACCTCGGGATTCAGGTGTTCTGGATCGAAGGGATGCATTGTTTATTAGCCATTTGAATAATACATAGAGATGTAATTTTGTAAAGAGTAACCTTGGGAACACGTTTATTGACAAATAGAAAAGTCTTAATTACAGTTTAAAATTACTAATTCACCTAACAATCTTTAACTTAAATGGAGATAAGCAAATACCTCAATGAATTGTGGCAATGATCGTGTTACTTCGGTGGGATTGCATGCTCGCAGGCCTTTGCCGGTCAATTCCGGCTGTGGAGTCCCGACGAGGCAGGGCTGAAGTGACCTCGTACGCAGCAGGAGGGACACAACAGACATATGACTTGCGTCTGTTGAGGAAAGAATACGAGGACCAACAGGTCTTTTAACATGCCTAAGACCGGTTAATTCCTATTGTGTAATGTATATTGCGGATCCAGAAAATATTTCGGGCGGGGACCATTTCAGTTCAGACACCATACATATTTTTGAAAAAGGATTTTTTACCTTTTAGCATGCTATAAAAATGTACGAGTATATCAATAATTGAATACTCATTTAATTTGATTAGAACTATATCAGGTTATTATAATGAATAAATTAAGTACAATTTCAAAAATAATGGTGGCGTTTGAGAGACCAGATCTGTTGATTCGCTACTGGCATAGGTGCAGCATCCAAGACAGTGCTTAATGCTGGAGAAAATCTTGATGATACGTCATGCTCCATATTATTGTCACTAATATTCCAAACACACAAGAAACAGTTTACACAATTCTTGCCACCAACCACCGACTGATTCTGAAAATTTCAAACTCGTACTTAAGGAAAATCTAGAATTTGACTTTCTTACAAAAGTACCACAAACCGGACGGCTGACTTTCTTACAAACGTGAACATTCAGTGTTGTCAGAAAAAATGCTTCTCTATCAGTCTCATTATACACTTAAAGTGAGTAGCATTTAGTATTGTATAAATACACAAGAAATTTTGTTTTGCAAAAAAATCTTTTATTTTGCAAAATACTATTCCAAATTTTGAAAACATATTGATATAGCAAGCTAATTCCTTAAATCTCATAAACCGGTGGTTAGAAAGTTTTGAGAAGTGTCAGCTGCAATTTCTTATCTATAAAATTCCCAGACACGTAATTATTTACTGAAACACGTAGAAAGGTGAAACAAAAATCATTGGATACATGTTCACTAATATACTCTGGATGGTGCAGTATATCAAAAAGTTCTTGCTTTAAAGAGTCAATTGTATTCATTACAAAATCGAGTTTTGAACTGAATACAAACTTAAGTATATTAAAGCACATCGTTTTCATTCCTGGATAATTTAATTAGAGTAAATTTAATTACCAAATTTTTAATGTTTATTTCGAAGAGTTATTTCTGTGGAGTTTCTTCAAACAGCCATTAACATTTTCTCATAGTGTTTGTGAGTGACTACACTCTAGAAATTATCAACTGTCTTCGCTTCTATACTTATAAAATCGCAAGGACCTCCAAAGCAAAATGCAGGGGAATGTCAACGAAAAAGTCATGACATTTTGCACTTCGATCCACGCATTCATTGTGTCAATCTTTAACGTTCATTAGAGATTCCATCTTTTTGCATTTACACAGAATCACACCTGTACATTTTTTAATTGAATAACGATTCACGAATTATTTATCAAACAAATGTTTTAGACATGTCATTAATGTAACTTTCTTGGAGAAACACATGTTTGCATGTTTGGTATTGTCTGAACTGTATACATTGGTCAAATGTCAAAGAGCACAATCCAAACATCCACCCCGATATGCTTCTAGGGGATTGTCGCGTAGATGCAGGAAACTTGCGACCGCGAAAGCATTAAGTGACGTAGCCCCACCTCAGTATAAATGGGCTATCTAATGACTGCATTCGGCAGTGCGGAGTCAAGAGGAGATTGTCTTTAGCCAAGAGCCCGGTCTCCGTGTGTACCTGCTCCACTCACACGTTGTTTCAGACAGAAGCCTTCCAAAATCCTCCCAACTCCCCTGTTGGTTCAGACAAACCCGAAATGGTTCTGCCAACATCCTCCCCATTCCTCTGTTGATTCCAATAGTCCAGAAATGTTCCTACTAATACTCTCGCCACTCGCATTGCTATTCAGCTCGATCGAAACTGGTCTTACCAACGTCCCCTCTACCGCCCTTTCCGCTCCCCTGCGGAGCCAGTCGCGTCACGGGCATGAGGATGGCCACTGCAGGGGCACTCCCGGGAAGACCCTTTCCAGTTGCTGAGACAGGTCTGCGCCGATCCCGAGACTCGACGGTAGTTTTTTCGGAAAATAAACTATGTATTTATATTATTGCTTTCTCTCATGTTTTTGTAAGCTTCTAGCAAATTCGGCACTAGTTGCCAAATCGAGATGCACCCTTCTAAAGTGGGGGGACTAGCGAAACCCCTCTTGCCTGCAGATGGATAGAGATCACTCTTCGCTCATGAACGTGTTGTCGAAAATTGCATGAAATGAAGCATGAATTGCATGAATTCCTACCTGACTGATTTTCAGGCAACCGTGTATGCACGCATCTTCAGCAGCTCACGTTCTAATGCAGTCAATGATATTTTAAGTTTCAGCCGAGCACTTGTGTACAAAGATTCCCTAAAAATCAGGATCAAATACCATACGTTCTAATGCATATTACTCCGTGACCTTTTTGCGACACGTTCAAAAAGGCAAAAAGGTATAGTATTCCACCTCTCGGAATGCCATAGAAGTTTGTAACATTTATTTTGACACATTCTGTATACATTACATTTAACTTGGGTTTAGGCGGCAGAGCGTGCCTGCAAGCCCTAGAATCGTGTTATATATAAGTTGAAATCATTTGTCAAAAGGACACTTGCAAATCCGAGTCTTCGCAATGTATCACGCCTGCTTCGTAATGTTTTACACACTCTTAGTTGGCGTGACTATTGCATTAATGTCTGTCCGCTTTTATGCGAAATGTAATGAAGTGTGTACTTGACCAAATCAACTTAATATAAAGGCTTTCCTTTGGATCATCGTATTTGGCATATTTTAGACTTAATCAAACGGATTTGCATGACGAGTAAAACGTTAATGAATGTTTAAGAAAGAATTTGCTTGCAATACCTACGTGTACAATTATATCTATGACAGTAGAAGTCAATTGGAATAGTTAAAGACAATGAAATTAGAATTTAGAAGTGTAAAAGGTTCCTTATTTAACTTCGTTGTGATTTTGAATTATTGGGCAGAGCTATTTAGAATTGAAAACGGAACGGGGCGGAACGGGGCGGAACGGGGCGGAACGGGGCGGAACGGGGCGGAACGGGGCGGAACGGGGCGGTACAGCCCTGCCCTTTCCTTTCGTGTTTGGACCTCTGTTGATTCTCTGTCGCCCAGTCCCCGCCTAAGAGGGATTGTTTTTGGCCGCTCAAATCGCCTGTTTATTTCGCACAGCGCCCCGGGCGTGCGCGGGGGCGTGGCACGTGCTCTGCGTGCGAAGAGGACACGACGGAAAGCATCAGCCGGTCCAGGACTTTCAAATGTTCCAGCCTCACACTGACGCACTTTGTCTCTCAGTTACATCTCTCTGTTCCCGCTGTCACTATTTTCCTCTGTCCCAACAACTAGTAGTCCATACCTCTATTTTGTTTAAATATGTAACAATTTCTTACGACTCCAAACACGCATTATAATGTATCAACTAAAAAGAGATAGAAACTTAGCGTTTCTCCCTTTATTGCTAGAGGTTTAAGGATATGTTAAAAAATTAGGTAAGGCATCTCCATCAACAATAAGAAATAAATTATTTACCAATTTCTTCTCAAATCACATTGTGCACATAACGAGATCTGGCGGTATATTTTTTAAACTTTCCAAAAGGAACTGACGCTATATTCACTGTATTGTGTATTGAGTTTAATCTTACTAACATGTGAGATCGGTAGTTTTCCTGTATTAAAAGTATTGCGTTTATAAAATACAGTATCATTAGTTTGATTTTACTAGACTACATATATGGGTTGTATTGTATTTTGTGCGGAAATTAGGAGTCAAAAATGATAATTCACTACGAGAAAATTAATCGTAGTTTCCTTTATGAACTCGAAACTAAATGCACTGACTCTGGTTCCATTCCAAAATAGTACCCAAGTCAACTTATTTTTTATTTCTGAAAGTGAACAATTAATTGCATTTGCATATGACTATCAGTTAAAATGTCTTTGAATAGTTTGAATAAGCCTTAAAATAAAGAAATTTTGCAATAAATATATATTTTTTATATTTATTGAACCTTTATAATGATTAAAGAATATTTGAATACTAAACTGGTACTTCCCGGACAGAACATAAAAAGTAATTATTTAAAAAAGTTTAAGTAGTAATGAACTTGGAAAAAATAAATTGATATGATATTCACAGTAATTAGATATAAAATTTGACAATAATGAGCAGAATTGTCAGGTGTTTGACGCCGAAAATCTGGAGCACAGGATATTAATTCCAGCTAACGATACATTTATTGATTATGAGAATACCGTTGGGCCAAATAATTTCGTTTCCATTTCAAAATTCTTTGAATTTTGAGAAGGAAGATAAGTTCCGTAAAAACTGCAGTTATTATGGATCATTACAACATTGAAAAGTGGAGTAAATGTCTTCGTTCTCAAGACCATTAAGTTACAGCACTACTCTTTCCAAAAAGCAGGGGTTGTTTTGGACGAACTAGGCTTTGTGCATGGTCAACATTTCAAAGCTCTCTTCAAACTTAGTAAGTGTGTCTTAATGAGTGTTTCTCAGAAAAATTTGATAGGTAAACATATGTAACACAGGAAATCTGAAAATTGAAGAAAAACGATTCGTACTAGCATATTCTCTCTCAAACGTTTTGTTATTTATTCATTAGTAATGAGAGATTCATTCCTCTCGCCATTTCGGTCGGGCTCCGGTTACAATATGAGAATATTGTAAACATTCGTCTCGGACTTTATTTGAAATAATAATCCAATGTATACAATCACTCAGTTTTGTTTCATCAATTCAATGTACGCATAAATTATGCATTCATCTTCAATTATGGAATCTCTCCCTTACGCTGAAATATCAAACAAAATCCAATTCTCTTCCTAACATTACACTACGAATGGAAAAAAGAAATGTGAAATGTGTGAAAGCTGATGAAGTCCCGCCCATATATTTCTATCTGAAAAGTACTTACTGTGGAAGTAAGTTGTAAAAATATACAATGAGCAAAATCATTAAATATGAAAGTGCAAAGCGATAAGTATGGTTATAATTCTATCAACCCTAAATGTACATACTATTGTATTTAAAATAATAGTTATTTGACTATGAATGCATTTACATTATATAATTTCATTTTAACTCTCTCTACTTTGAAACGTTCCAGTGCAATACACGTAAATTTGTTCTCTTTTTGCCCTGAGAGTTGGAGTAATATTCTGGTAAAACACACAGTACGTCGAGCCCAAATAATCATTTTATTTGTAATAAACATTTCTCGCTTCAATAGACAATTATTTTTTAATTACTTTCAAATTATTATGGTTAACTACGTTATCAAAAACTCGTCACGGCAGCTGTTGTAAATGAAATAACGAATGGGCGTATACACTGCCCGAAAATCTCTACACTGGATCTCATTATACACTTTACAGCCTCACAAGCCAATTCGTATTACAGGATGTGTCTGTCCTTTTCCTCATCCAGGGGTGAAACACATTCCCTACGATGTGTTAAAGAGAGAAAGATCAAAACATGTCTTGCATAAATTTACCGCACAAATAACTTGAACATTAATCCACAAACTTCATAGGTTTGTAGGGCATAGTTACACTTAGATCCAGTTTTACATATGAATCAAGTGCACGCATTCGTGTATTTATTTATTGTTTTATTTATCTGATGGCTTGATGCAAGAATATCTTCGTAAACAAATAGTTCCTTAGCCTTGTTACAAGAATACAATACCTGAGGGTGATATGATGACGATTATGAAGTATCGCAATAAAATATTATGGAAACGACAGTGACCAGCAAAAGTTCTGACAAACCCATTTAATCTACCATAAATTCCAAATTTAATGACCAGGATTTAACCCATGCGACCGGAGGGTTGAATGAGTCCCTATATTGCTGGAACTCCGCTGTTAAGGGAAGTCGATGGGAATGGAAATCTACTAGCATCAACAAAAAATTGATGCCAAATGTTGCTTTCCTTGATAAAATTATGAAAATGTTTATCAGTTGTACTCAACTATAAAATTTCAGAGTTTACAGTAGTTGAATGTAAAATGGCAAAAACAAACATTATGTTTGATTCTTTTCTTCACTAACATCTTTAATTAGTATATGTAAAAGTACATTGACTTCGGATGTGAATATCACAGGCCATTATAACCATTTACAATTAGGGCTTAATTTACAATTAAGTGACGGACAAAAAATAATATTTTTGGAAACCAATTCAATTGTTTTATTTTACTAAAAATGACAGTATTAATAAGTTAAGAATAATACGACTGGCTCCAGACACTGCTTTATCAATTAGTTTTAAAGATAATGCTTCAGGATTAATAGACTTATCGTAAGAGCGTTAGGTTTAAGTGGATACTGAGAAAATTTCCAAATGCAACTTGTACCTCGTACTCGACTAAAATAATAGAAATACAAATATCAACAATACTCTATTGATGCTTTTAGTATACAAAGGGTTCCCTTTTAAAAATATCTTACGATCTTCAAAAGAGTATTTCTATAAATATTTTTGTATCGATATTTTGCAAAATTACTACACTGTTTTTAATGTTTTTGAACATAAACATGTGTGTACGCTTCTGCCTTTCACTTGACTGTAGTGAGAAACAACATCAGAAGTTTCTGTATTATAGAAGCTTCCTAAATACATACAGCAGAGGCTATGTACACATGACGTGTTTCTGAAGCAAATGCATGAAAACATCTGCGAAGAAACATAATGAACTTTTGTTTCAACCAACTCAAACATATGCTTTATGATTCAGTGTACGACTATTACGACGTAGCGGGTTTGAATACGGAAAGTTCTTTGTACTATTTTAACATCGGCGACTTCGGAGATGTCTGAAATAATCGAATCCGTAGATCTCCAGCTTTAATCTGTGTTTCCCTAATCACTACCACGCCTACCGTACCGCAGAATCATCCTATAAAATGTGATACTGAGTCACTTACTTTCGTAATCCATATCCATTTCAGGATGCCAATTGCCAATAGCAGTCGCGATGCTCTAAATCCACAATTAAACAAAAAACCAATACAAATACGAGAATATAAAACATTCATACGTAATAATCATCTGATACACCTTAGGGTAACAGGTGTGTGAGTATCTAATTGAATTGAATGTCTTATTTTACGTGGCGAGACTCAGGTCATGAGGCCTGCTCGTCCGTCTGACCACGCAAATTTCGCTAGGCTCCTTTCACCAACCATGGGAGTAAGAAGGTATTACTTGAGCGACGAAACAGGCTATTTGAATTTAGGTCAGAGGCATCATTTGGGCTTGAGGATCTTTTACACGCAGTAAATCTACTAACATGGGACAGCCGGCTTTACTTCCTCTCCGAAGGAAGGCGCACGAAGGATTTTTTCGCCCTTAAAAATCCACGGCTAAGATCGGGTTCTAACCCGCAAACATGGGTATAACAGTCCGATACGCTAACCGCTACGCCATCGCCGCCGCAAATTCAAATATCTAATCGGGAGGTCTTAAGGTCCGAGTGCCCTTGGTGGCGAATATGTGTCTAACAACATAGCTAGCTCGGATTCAGCCACATTCTGAAGGAGATTCCCAGATACTGCCTGCGCCGATCAGTTGTTATCCTTGGTTTCTCCGATCAAAACCAGGCAAATCACTAAGCAGTACTCTAACAAACGCGTTACGAGACGCGAGCGATCATTCCTTCCCCGTCCTTTTCCTACCATCTCTCCTTACTTGCACAAACATACACGTAAAATCACTATGCTACTACACATGACCGGAGAGTAGGCGGGAGCTTTGAGACTTTCCTGCTGAGGTGATAACTTGGGAGAGGGAGAATCTCTAACGTGTACGTCTGCGCCCTACTTCACTTTTAAACGGTAGAGTAAAGCCCTCCTTCTGGAATACGATAAACGCTATACTTACGGGATTCCATATTCGTCTCGTTGATGCAACCGGGTAACAAAATATTCAATTATTCAACCAATCGTGGTTCAGAATCTCCACACGCCTGACCCCTACCACAATGCGTTGACTGGCGCTCGGGGCTTCGCTAAATCAGGTAATAATGGCGGCCCCTCGGGGCAGGCCACGCCCACCCACGGACGCTCCTGTACACAGACCAGGGCACGCGGCGCAAACAGCCTCCAGCGACTCGGGTCTCCCACGGACTCGCAGCGACGCGCCGCGGAGCTCATCCCGGCGCGGGCGCGAGCCAAGCGCCCGACACACCGCAGTGCGCACTTCCTTTAGCACACGAACCACGGGGAGCGGTAGCTCAGTGCATCAAGTTATGTCACTGCAGCTGACCCCTGCCTCTCTCCGGGAGGTCCGAGGTTCGAGTTCTGACGGCGGCAGAATTTTTTTTTGCACTAGCTTTTCAGTTAGGTCGAATTCAGTCGCTGTCCGGAGGAGAATTCTAGCGGTAGGCTGCTTTGATCGGTAGTTTTCTGTGGTTTCTCCGATCAACACCAGGCGAAAGCCGAAGCAGTACTCTAACAAACGGGCCACGGACCGCGCGCGATCTTTCCTTCTCCATCCTTGTCCTAACGTCTCCTTTTACACACACATACACACATTAACTAAAAATCACTACACTACCTTGGCTTGGAGCTCGACTGGGGCAGTACCTCGCTGGCGAGAGAGTCCTGGTTAGGGGGAAACTCCACTAGCCGACGGAAGGTCGACGCCGGATCTCGCCATCCAGCGGGGGATGTTCACTGCCATCTCCCGAGGAAAAAACATGCGCTACACTTATGGGACTAATGACCTAAGCTGTTGATGGGCCCGGAATCACTAATCAACCAACAAACCAAAAATTTAGCTGAGGAATTGTATGTTTAATTTAATGAGCAAGCGAGTGTTTCATGTTTCCGGACGAGTCAAATACTTTGGTTGATTCTTTGATTTATTCGTCCCTCCGTTTGCGTCAACGGCTGGGATAATTATTCTCGTACGAGAAATGTAGGCATTTCTCACCGGAGGAAGCGGCGTTCATCCAAACTCGGGATGGTGAGATCCGGCCCCCACTTACACGTCGGTGTGTGAGGTTTTACGCAACCAGGGATCTGCTGCCAGTAGGCCAGCGCTCCGGTCGGGACTAATTTTAAGGTTCCGACTAGTTTTCCGACTTGTGATGTAATGTATTAACTAATTTGATCATTAGCGCAACTGTAGTGTATTTTATAGCTTAGAATTTGCGGTTATCTACCACTGGTGGAATGTAAGGTTTGGAGCCGACTTAGATGCTACTTTTTTGAATATTTCTTTCTATAGATATTTACCCCAACAGGGCATGGGCCCTCTGCAGCTGAGACAAGCCGTAAACATCTGACTGGTCTCCTGATGTACGGTAGCATAGTAAATGTTAAGTTTAAATGGGTGTAAGGAGAGACGATGGGACAATGAAGACGAAAAAATTGCAGGTAGTCCATAGCATATTTTCTAGGGCACTGCTTCATTTTGGCATTGCTGTGAAAAGGCACGGTAAATGACTGAGGAGAGCACCTCGCTTCTAGAATTCTTCCTCAAGCTGGGGCTAATTTCGATCTATCTCCTTGACTAGTCCAGTTCCCTCTCAAGAGCTCATTTAAATCGAGTAACACTCAATGACATGTGCAATAGTTTGTTAAGCAAGCAGATGGAAGCAAGTTTATAGTTTGTCTTAACTCTGTTCCGAACGGATTTCCGGATTGAGTGTTTCTGTTGAGAAGTAAAGTGGGCAGAGGTAAGTTTGGTGCAGCGGCAGCATGATTTCACTGATTCGAGTTTCGTGGAATCACCTTTTTCCGCTAGCTGTCGCGATCCTCCAATCCAGATATTCTGCAGCCGCAAGGTTGTGATCGAGAAATACCGAACAGATTACACACTCATACTGGACGTGTTATTTTCTCAGAAAGCAATCTATTATTTTAAATTATCTACAAATATTATTAAAAGATATGTTATCGCTATATATAGTGTTACCATATAGGATGAAGTAGAATTTAAATTTCAGATAATTTCTATCGCATGGTTATTAGGTTTATTCTATTGTGTGTTTTAAATAACATAGTGTATTTTATATTTTCTAAACGACAAAAATTCATTAACACTACAATTAAAATATTTAAAACATGTTTCTTCCGACAACAAATTTCACACAGAAAGATTTTACAAAGAAATTCACAAAGAAAACCATCAGAAAGCATTCAAACCAAATACTGTGGTAACATACAGACTTATTTTAAAATATAAATTTGATCTGTAGCGGGAAAGGTTTTTAAGAGGTGGGTATGAAAAAAAATTCTCAGAATTCGGTGTAATATGAGACTAAAAAAGCTGCTTTGAGGGAGAGTTATAATTAATTTTTAATTTTCGTAATAAAATAGGACTGAGAACACGAGAATCAAGTAATGAAAAAGAGAATACATTACTGTAATTTATTTGAAATTACTCAACTGTTTAAAGTAATGTAAACGTTAACATTAACTACATCAATTTGACTAGCTTGAAAATGAAAGATACGTTGAACTAAGAAAAAGTAAAAATTACAACTCTGAAAATGAACGCCTTTTTAAACAATTCTTTCACTCCTTTCTCAGGCAAACAATTTCTATATTTAGAAGCAACATACACCGTATTTGGAAAATAATTTTCCAGACTATAGGCAAAGTATGTACGAAATGTAACTAATTTCAATATAAGTGAATGTAAAAAATAATATTTCTTCGCTGCTAGAAACATCGATAATATGGTAAATAGCTGGTACTGATTATGTTTTCGGAATATTCATTTTTTGAATCAATGTTTTCAATTGTATCTATTTTTATAATATTATCTACAATTGATTCTCAGTTTTAATGTCTAAAAAAATAAGATCTGTTTCATCCCTACGGCGAAGAACACCCGCCACAAAAGCACTAATAAAGAGAGAAGGCTCTGCATATCTGATTAACTAATGTTGACCTGATTAAACTGCAGATCAGATTGAACTAAAAAATTTCAATTATTTATTTAGAAATAAAAATTATACTGTAATTCCAAGAAAATAAACGTAAAGCTCGAATTTAGATTTTTATACGCCAAATTCAAAATTCCTATACACAGGTCTTCCAGTTACACATTCGGGTACAAGTTACAAATTCGGGTTAATAAGTCTTCTTATTAATGAAATACTTGTTAATGAATGTCCATAGCGATGATTTAGATATTCTTCTCATTAAGTAGAGTTAATACATTTCTTTGCCAGTTTTGATAGCGGAGGTCGCTATGGCTGTAGGGCCCTAGCAGCCTCGGCTCGAAGGATCGCCGATTCGAATACCGCAGCGGATATCTACGTTTCTGTGTTTGTTTTGTCCTTACGTGCTACTTCTTTAGTTCCCTCGACAATTGAAACTATCCCAGTGGTCACTATATGACTGAAAAGTTAAAAAGTAGCCTAAAAACACCTTTATTTAATTAAATGCGAAAGCAATTTCATTTTTCAACTTTACGTCTTTAATCAGTATATTCAATTCCAATCAAGACAATTAATTACAAGAGGATACAGTAATAATAATAATAATAATAATAGTAATAATAATAATAACAATAAATAATAAATAATATTAACAACAACCTCTTTATTTCTGGCGAAGCTCAGACCTAAGACTCGCTGTTTCGCCTAATCACGAATTTCCTCCTATACTTAAGTGTCCGACACTTGTGTTAGTAAGTTGTTAGTTGTCACCAATAAACTTTCAATGCCTAGGTCATAACATGTAAAACTGTATTCATTGCCTTAAAAAAACAACATACAAAATTGAAATAAAACCTGATTTACAAAATAAGTGTATCATTCAGTATCTGAGCGTAAATATTTTAGTTAAGGAAAAGGTAGAGGGAAGAATCCGGGTAATTGGAACTTTTATCATTGTTAGTCAAGAATCGTGCAAAGAGTACTATTAAGATGTTGGGTTAATATTTGCATGAATACAATCTCGAAAGACTTAGTTACAATGGCGAATGCGTTCGAAGAAAGTGTTTCTGAATAACAGCGTTCTGTGTTTTAGTGCAATTTATTTTTTAGTGATACCACTCAAAAACTACTCACATTAAAATACTGCGTCCAAAGATCTAATACTGAGAGTAAATGTAATTTAGAAACAAATATACTTAGTATTGATGTTGATAACGTGTTAAAAATATATTTGTTACTTCGAAATTTTCAGAACTGTATAGATTTTAATAAAAATGTTAATGAAACAATATTCATAAATTTACTTTGATCTCTGATTCTTTATTGTTTGTTTAATCTATTCTTTATCTACTAGTTTTTGTTTACTTTTTTGCTGAAGCAAAAAATGTAGAACAACAAAAAAGTGAAGCCAATATTCAAAAAGTTGGGCTTTGAAGTAAATTACCTCCATATATTAAAATATCTTAAGAATCTTGGGAACACTACGACTAGATCTTGCTCTTGAAGTATTCGTAAAGTTTCAGTTTGGAAGTTACAGATACTTTCATCTATTCAGACATCCCGACGTTTCGGTACCAAATCTCCTCACCATCTCCACCAATCTTCACCATCTTTGGTACAACAAAATAAACGTTAATTTTGGCAAATATACGAAGTTGTAGCTCTAAAGAATCTTAAACACAGATTTTACAACCGCTAATTTATGACCGTACTGTGAGATATTTCCAATACATTTTCAAAAATGAGTATAAAATTTTGAAGATGGATAATAAGAATGTAAGTATTGAATAATTAAGTACCACATATTTTGCAGTAAATCTTCTAAAGCTAACCATTTCATTAACTGGCTCACATACGCACTTCTAGGTTCCCACGATCTAGTGACAGCATCGTCAAGTGCAATGACAGGACCAGCCCACGCCTACACGGAGGAAAAGGCAGACCGTCCACCGGAGGTAGAGCGTAATTCAGTGCGCGGAATTTCCGCTCAGGGCACGGCGCCACCTGTCTCCGTGCAGAGGCACTGAAGGGCAGCAGAGGCTACACCGCCACCTCGACCACTATCAGCTTATTAGACAAGCTTCTGAACCCGGCGAGGCGACAGCAGCGCCTCCGCGCGACGCGGCCCTCAATGGCATTACCGGGCGGTTGAGGCGGCGCGGCACCGCGTCGCTCCTTTGTTTGGCGGCGGGCGCGATTATCTCATTGCGACATTGAGCAGTGTCGCCGCGCCGCGCCCGTGCAGACAGCCGAGCGGCCTTTGATTACACAGCGCGTGCCCGCACAGCTGCTTTTCGACGCCGGGCAGGGGATGGGGACCCGGGACACACAGAGGAGATCGGCAGACCAGAAAGGGGGGACAGTGGGAGCCAGATGTGGAGGAAGGGCTGCAGAGTCAGTGATGAATTGTTGAGATACTTGGGATAGGGACAGGAGATCGCGGTGGGGTTTGTAAATCGAGTTGGGTAATGGGATCGGGGGTTGAAGGGGGGGGGGCGGGTGTGGGGGCGGAGCGGGGTGATAGAGGGGGTGGTAGGGAAGGGGGAGGGGGGTGGTGGGGGACCGGAACAGGAAGGACGTGGTTGGGCGAGGAGAGCAAGGAGGGCGAAGAGGGTGGGGAGGACAGGCCAGGGAGATCCGGAAGGGGAGATCCGAGGGGTTGGGAGATCCAGGTGGGAAGATCCAGGCGGGGAAGTCCGGGCTGGGAGAGCGGGGTGGGGAGGTGTAGGCGGGGATGGGTGGGCAGTGACTTCGGAATGGGGAGGCCTCTGCGGAGAGGTCTTCGCGGGACGCACAGGGGGTGCGGTTTGCGAGTCGGGGGGGGGGGGGCCGGACGCTGTAGTACGGCGAGAGTTTCTAATTCAAGGTAGGGACATGCTGATGGAGGTACGATTCTACGGCGAGGAAGATGTTGAGAATGTCGAGTTAAACGCTTGGTAATAAGTGAGACGCTATGGTTGTTCGTAGGGAGATGTGGATGCGAAGGAGGAAGCAGAACCGGAGGTGGGAGTGTCGCAATAATTTGTCGGGAGTGATGTAGATGGAAAGAGGCAAGGCATTAGCAAGCACGGGAGGTAAGGTGAGGAGGTAATCGAGACGCAGGAGTTACTTTGATGTTGGTGGCACTACACTGCCGACGGTGGAGAATCCTACGCGGTGTCATTGACGCAGAGATTGCGGCGATGAAACTGGAATAGGAAACTAAAATACGAATCAGTTGATCAGGATAACAAGAACGGCGGTCGGAGAGGGCAGATCGGAGAGGGCAGATCGGAGAGGGAAGATCGGAGAGGGCAGATCGGGAGAGGAAGATCGGAGAGGGCAGATCGGAGAGGGCAGATCGGAGAGGGCAGATCGGAGAGGGGGGGGGGGGGGGGGAGGCATAGGGGAGGGGGGGGAGGGGGGGGGTGCAGCGAGGGCGTGTGAGGCAGTGACGGTGGTGGCGGGGGTTACTGCACGGTCTGTCGCTGTGTGTGAGCGATATGCGTTCGTCAGAAGGTACGTTCAAGGGCCGCTCTGCGGTGAGATATCTCGTTTGGCGATTGACTCTACTCTCGTTTCGCCACTGGCTATTTTATAAAACACCAATTCATCACAGAAGCAGGTGAGCGAATTTGAATGCATTAAGAATGTATTAATAAATACTAATAAAGATCAGAAAGTAACGCACAATAATTTATTTCGCTCAAAAAATTATTTGGTACCAAATTACAAGAAATCACCAAAGACATTGCACTTTTAACTTAATTTTCTGCCGACCTGGATGGCCGAGGTGGCTAAGAGCGAGTACCGACTCAGCGCTTCGGTCCGAAGGGTTGTGGGTTCGAGTCCCGCCTTGGGCATGGATGTTTTTCCCTTGTCTTTGTATGTATGTGTTGTCGCGGATGGCCTCGCGTTCTGCTGACCCCAGATCAGAGGAACCTGCAAGTGTTTTGGTGTCTAGTGTATGGTCGAATATGCGTCCCATTGGGACGTAAAGGGTAACCGGCTGTCGGCTGGATAAAAACTCTAGAAAGAAGAAGTTAATTTTCTACATAGTCGTCAAGTTTGCCATCACATTTTTGCCATCGTGCTACCAATTTCAATATGTCCTGATTGTAGAATTCCGTTTAATGGGAGCATACCCCTCTTGGAAGAATTCACGCCACCTGGAGATACCGCTACAGTCCTCTCACACGTCCCTATATATGCCACGCATGTCACTGTGAATTTCACTAGGATTATGCCCTTTAGCCCACAGAGTTTGTAATATACTTGACTGCTCCTTAGAAGTTGACGACAGAAACATTCGTACCTTTTTTTGTTTCGTAGTTCAGGATACACTCGCTAGACCTGCAAACGAAAACAAACTACTCTCGATAGTGCGATCTTCACAATAACTCGTCGTGAAATTTCACCATGCCAGTTACAATACCAATAGAGAAAAAATAATGCGCGTTACTTTCCTATCTGCCCACGTGTTACGCGATTTGAGCGAAAATATTTCTTTTTGATATTTTATGAAAGAAATTGACAGACTCATTAAAAATAGCGTCATTGTTTCTGAACATGTGTTCTTCGCTTAAAAACATTTATTAATAAATCAGATCAAAGACAAAGGTTGGATGTCACATTTTTGGCGACCTTTGAGGTAATGGCGAGAAACTGTTCTTAAGACATAAATAAAACTTTCCATGCATCAAAGTTTGTTGTCCGTAACCTCCATGCTGTCTATAGAGTGTTCATCTGCTAACAGATAATAATAACAGAAAAACCGGTTGAATAAAATCACATAATATTATGCGTTTCAAAATAAAGGTATAACCATATTTTATTCCTTAACACTCGGCATCGGAAAAGCCGTATTTCCCACGATGTTTATTAATATTTAAATAAATAAAAGCTTTGCAATTACAGCAGTTAAATCTGTAACAGTAAAATAAAAAATAAGACGAAACACTCAGCGCAAATAATGTTTTTTTTCAGTTGTCCTAATGAATTTAACAAATTAAATTAAATGAACACTCAACTATTCTAAAATTTACAACATAATATAAAATACGACATTAAATGAAAATTCTTAAACAAATGGAAAATTTAAAAATTTATTTACAAATATTATATGATTCTGTACTCGCACAAACATGTTTCCTCTTACCATTTCCTTTCATTATATTATAAAAATGGAGTTCATTGTAAAATAATAGAATGGTACCTGGTTTTGCTAAATTTTGTAAAGAGTTTTACGCCCAAAAGTGGTAAAAATGAGATATTGCCTGACGTGTATGTAAGGTAAATTATTAACTTGTGATTAAAAAGAGCTAAGTAACAGACCATTTTTATATCGAGTTGTTTGTGAATATTGGGTACACGATAAATACACTTTCGCGGAATTCCACTTTAGTGGAATTTCGGCTTTCGCCAAATATACATTGTCTGGAAATACATTGAACTGAAAGACTGTTCAATAAGTACAGTTCATTGGCCGTGTTGATATTTTGCGGAGGAAGATAGAAAACCAAAAATATATAATACTAAAATTTTAAACAAACCTTTTTCCGAAACTATTATTTTTGACCTAACACTATTTACGAAGGAAACACAGTGTTAATCTCCAGAAGGAAGTTCACGTAGTTCTACTTGAATTGTCTTCTATTTTCGTGGCGATTGTTGTACTTATAATTCTTCTCCAAAAGCCAAAGTCACAACGGAAATGAAAAAGAAACTTTAATAAAAGAAAAATAAGAGCTGGAAAGTTAAACAAAAACCCGTTGAACAAGAAAATGCTTCTTTACACGCTATAACGCATTTAAGATTAAGATTATAGATGCAATATTCCAGAAAATGTAATATGCATTGTTCCACAAACTTTTACGTAGCAAATACAGGAAAGAAAAGAATTTATAAGTAAACTTTCAGAAATATTATATAAAATACCTTACATGCTGGAAGTTCATTGGTAACACGAGGAATAAATCACCAACCTGAAACGAGAAAAAAATCATGTTAGGTGGGTGAACTGGGGGTCTGGGTGAAAGTATTCACAGAAATACAGTTAAAGGTGTTTGTTATTTATATGATCTACAAGATAGACATTGAAAAATTTGCTGACAAGTGATAACTACCATGTGTAATGCAATATATTTTTTATCTTTTAAATGCGACTGTAACAGAGACTTTGTGTGTCACACAAGAAAACACAAGAAGATGAATTACGACAGATTTCCTAGCTTGTAATGTAACACTACTCTCAATGTCACCACTCCAGTCCACTTTTTTGTCTGCAAATATGTTGCGAATATATTGTGATGGACAGCACTCTGTAATCAGCATCCGTTTGACAGGTGCTAGATGCATGACCGTTGATGTACAGTCTCTTGCCTGGCGTAAATTTTTCCTTTCCGCTTTTCCTTTAAAAGTGAGCAGCATGCAAGTCAGTGGGAACGCATTTAGTAAATGGAGGGTAGAATAATATAAAAAAGCGCATCGTGATACCCTACCAAAGGTAAGACAATATTTAAAACAGTATTCCATAATCGTACATAGTTTATAATATTTATATAGTATTTTATATATAACATAATGCATAAATACTATAAAAGGGTTACTATATTTCTATGTGCATGTGTACAAATATTTCAGAAAATGCAATTTTCATTTAATCAAAGTAGATTTAAAATACTTGTAGAGAAAGAATGGGTGGTTTCTGGGGCACTGAGGGAGCAATTCAACAATATACACACGTTTACAGATCAATTAAATATTTACTTTTCGATTTAGAAAAGAAAACTATAAAAAATCAAGCATTTTTAATAATAGTATTTATTCAGCTTTCACACAAAATGACTACATTTCATGCAAGTTCCAAATTATACGACAAATGCAATTGAAATATTAGTGACACCAGTGTGGTCACAAATAGCAATGTGTACAAGATCGTCCTGTTAATGTATTTGTCCATAATATACAACAATTTAATCCTCACCTTAGCAAAAATTTCTGATATAAATTTGAATATCGTATGAATATTTGACTTATGTCGATCTGGATGGCTGAAGTGCCTAAAGTTCTTGCCGACTCCGTGCCTCGGTTGGTAGGGTCGCAGGTGCGCCATGCGCATGATTGTTTGTCTCTTGTCTTTCATGTACTATGTGTGTTGTCGCGTAAGGCCTTGTGAGTTTGCCGACTACGGACCGAGGAGCCCGCAAATGTGCCTAGTGTTAAAGGATAATATGTTTCCTCATGAGGGACATAGTGAGTACCCAACGCGGATAGTCGAAAATCAGCATTCCTTGAAGCTGGAAATAGCTCCATGGAAAAAAATAATAATATTTGGCATGGACAATACAAAAAACGAATATTTGAATATAAACTGAGAAGTTATTATAATATATATTACAATTATTATAATATATACTAAGTAATACACATAATTAAGAACGCGGATAGTCGAAAATCAGCATTCCTTGAAAAGCAATGTTTTACTGTATAAATAAATTGAATATTTTTAAATAGAATCGTATATAATTTAAAACTCGTGAAAATTAGAGCCATATTGGTATCCTTAAATTATTTTAATTAATTTTACAGCGTGAATAAACGGACAACATAACTGTTTTGATGTTTATCAAACCTATGAAATTACTTTTATCGCGAAAATTTTATTAGGCGATCCAGCTTCCTTTCTTAAAATTCATAATTAGATTAAATTCACATGATTTCGGGTAAGTACATGGTTTATTACCCGGGCAACTGAAAATAATTTAACTGTTTTGCTATAAAAGATATAGAAAAATTAAAATAGCCCAGTAGCCTAGTAGTCCAGTAAGTGTCACATTTTCAACAGAATCTCCACTTATCACCTTCCATCCAAGTCAAAGTTTTTGGTACGTTCCGTGCTGAAGCGCCTGAGGAGTAGGGCACATGCTGAATAATACTCTCATGCGTTGCGGGTTGCATCATCAGGCCATTTAAGTTAACAGGTGAAGTCCACACAGGTTTGCAGAAGGGCCCAGCGGCGCGCCCACGATGGCCGCCCTTCCGCACCCCACCGCCTTCTACTGACTTTCACTTTGGGGCAAGTGACCCCCGCCTGAGCACTTAGTGGGGGGAAAAACCCTGCGGCTTTGGAGTCGGAAATTTGTTGAATCTTGTTGAATTTGACAACTAAAGACTTGATATAACAGCTGTGTTTCTGGAGAGGAAGGTTTCGTTTTGTATGCTACTATTTCAGTTTAAAATTTTCCCAACAGTTGTCTTAAATTTCATGGTCAATCTTTAATGTTAAACTGATTTTGATACTATTTGTAATTTAAATAAGAAGAATAGAATGTTTAACGATCTATCACTGTTAATAATTAAAACACCTCATAATTTTAATTCTGGTTGTAATACACTTGACCATACTTTTCAAGTGTTTCTATGCTGGTAATTTTATTTATGTCAAAAAGGGAAAATAGAAACATAGTTTGAGATAGTAATAAAGAGAAGAAATATTTGGGAAACACAATCATATTGTTTTTATTAAACAAAGAGTTTCATTTTTTTTAAAGAAATGAAAGAATCAATATTTGGCGAGAGTGTTCGTGCCACTGCCACTCGCATTGTCGACAGCAGATGGAGTGTCATTGGCCTCTGGACTTGGTGTTTGTACGTTCATGGGGAGAAAATGGTTCAAGAAGAACCCAATACTGACAATACCGTGCAGTTGCGATGATTCCCAACTACTGATTTCGTTCGGGACCTGCCACGGTTTGCACCATCAGTTCAACTCGCGACTGACGATTTCGAAAGAAAAATCTAAAAAGAAGAATAGTGAAGGGACAGCCCGGCTGTCGGGGATTATGCCAACCTCCCGGTTCTTGTGAGGCACGGGGGTTTTCCCGCGACCAAGAAGGCTCAAATGGGCCTTGTCACCCCTTGTCCTAACATTGAAGTACCATATACATTACGAATGCTGACCTGCGTGGTCCGGGGTTTGGGTTTAAAGGGACTTTAATTACCTTTCTCGAAGGTTTGTTGGTACGAATTTTGCCAGTGAAATTTTTCTGTGAGCGAATCTTTATTTTACCCCGCCACCCATATCTGCTTGAACCCAAATCCTCGCAGCTGCTCTTGTGCTAATTTAACAATCGCGTTTCGTTGCCGCCAGTCGAGGCACCTTTGGCAAGCAAAACAGGAAAGCAGAGAAACTGAAGAGCGCCAGGTCAAAAAGAACCACCTTCCTGTTTTTGTATTTTTGTCTTTGAGGCTCATAGCGATCAGGAAGGCGATTCACAATCCAAACCCTATTGAGGCTGAGGAGGTAGGGCAGGGTAGGATGCGGGGGGCTGGGACATGATCAGACAAACAAAACGTGCTATTCTGTTCGGTTGGTAATAGAAAGAAACTGTGGTATTGAAGGTGAGAGAAGTTGTGACTAATTTATCCACACTGAAATTGCCTGCTTTGTTGCCCAAGATAAAACCTTTTTTTTTCACTAGATGGTGGAAGCAGCAAAATTTGCGTGGTCAGACGGAAGAGAGGGCCTCATGGCTTGAGTCTCTCACTTAAAATTAACTAATTTATCGATTTCAGAATACATTATTATTATTATTATTATTATTATTATTATTATTACTATTACTATTAAATTCAAAAACACCTATTTATCAAACGCTTGAATCTGTAAATTAAATTAAATAAATAGAAAATTTATCTTATATTATAATGAAGTTGAAAAAGAGCCAAAAAAAACTTAGGAATATAATTACAAAAGAATTTTACTGAGCGAATATAATTGCAATGAACTGAATAGAAATCTAAAAAACAACTAATAAATAAATGTCTTCAAGGTAGCAATATCACAATCTAGGTATTTCATACTGAGTGAAGAATGGCACTTTCATTTGTAATTTCAATGGGGGTTTAGACATTTTGTCACACGAATAAGACAAAAACCTGATACAGGAAATTATTTCATTACACAATACTACATTCAGATTGCAATTGGCCAACAATGCACCGTTTTTCAGGCACCAACGTCATTTCCTCCCGCACCGTCAACGTCACCGACGGGAGGTGATACAGCACCAGGCGCTCGCAAAGCGAAAGTCGATATTTCCCTCTCGATCATACATCAAGTCGAGCCCGAAGCGGGAAGAGCCTACGCAGCGTTCCAGGGGCCTTGGGGTCGAGGCGCGAGTGCTGTGTTTTCTCGAGTTAAACTCGCTGGCGTGAAAGGAATGACGTGTCTCCGCGTACACACACTCGACGGCGGGGCACGTCATCAATCAAAGAGCTTGTGTGTCGAAGACAAACCACTTGCCCCTGGGGCCGGAGGACACCCTTCCCCCAGACTGCGCCGGTGTCATTTTCGTAATGGGCACGCTAAGGTAAACGTCAAGCCCCATCCCCTTCCACCACGTAGCGTGTTTTTTCCCTTTTAGAGTCTCGCCCCGGGAGGATGGGGAGGAGGGGAAAGGAAATCGCTCTGGGGATTGCCCCTTTTACTTTCTCGATTACGTCGCGAAGATTAACTACAGCAAAACCTGTCACGTTGGACACCTCTATACGTGTTTCTTGGGCACCTGACGTTGGTTCGTTTTAGAGGCAAAAGATAAAGCCATACAGACGTGTAAAACTCTTGGAAAGTTTGGGATTGAAATTTTTGATTGAGAGAAAATTAGTGGTTTTTAAAAATTTGGAAGCGGAAATGAATGAGTGCAAAATGTATCCTTATGGTGTCTCAAAAGAATACAAACGACATGCTTGCGACCTCTTGAGTTTTAGATCTTAGGCGTCACAATCAACACGGGCTTATTTGAGTTTCTAGTTAAATGACCAAGACCCTACGAAAACGCAAATGGTAAAACAATGCACGGAAAGAAAATTGGAATATTTCTTCCTACATTCTATTAATAATCGTCCAATCATTACTTCTCAAATATTAATTTACCTTCAGCCACCTTATATTTTATATACAGGAAAGCTTATCAAGAATAATTGAAATAATACCTGATTATAGAATTCCAACGAGTTCCACTTATCTCTTAAAATCCAAACGCCACTTTAGGTTTATAAGAATGTTATCTATAGTAAACACTCAAAATTGCTTCTTCGGGCCTAACTTGTTCAAAAGGGTTTTTACTTTTAAACGAATATGCCAATGTATGTCACTTCCGTAAGGGGAAAACTCCTAGTTCCTCATTCTGCTAACTCTGTGTTTAGTTTACTGTATGATTTTAGGAGAGCATTCTCCCCCAAAAATTAGAGAAAAAATTTGAATATTGTTTGACGTGTAATGAATAACGTCTTTTTGTTATTAAAAAAGCAGTACTGCCATGAAATTGAATCATTGTACGAAAAAATGTGTGTGTGTTCTATTGTCACCAACTTATAAAAAGTGTAATAAAATGTTGCTACTATTAACTTCTTTCCTTTCGCATTTCAGCATGGATATCGTACTTCACGCAACACATTACATTAATCTCTGAAATTAATTTGAGTTTCATTGCACCCAGCATCTGAGTAAAATTTTTCTTTAAATTCGTCATAGTTTTCTTTGGTACTCCCAACCATTCGCTCATTATTCGTGCACAGCCTGCATCATTCGATAGACTATGCGAGTTTTCATGTCTTCGAAACATACCCCAAAAAGAAAGAAATTAGTCCATTTCGCCTCATAACAGTATACGGATTTTCATCTTCGCTGCCGCACTAAATTTAGAGCACACGGCAATGAAAAGAACGCTTCCTCCACTGATTTGGTACCAATTTCCGATTTTCAATTTGCCAACGTCACTGTACATGCCGTAATCTCCGCGCCGTAGAAATCTCATCTGTCCGAGCTATTTTTCTTATTCCACCATTCACTTATTAGTTTGAAATTAA
Organism: Teleogryllus oceanicus; assembly: GCA_964035755.1. NCBI lineage: Eukaryota > Metazoa > Arthropoda > Insecta > Orthoptera > Gryllidae > Teleogryllus > Teleogryllus oceanicus. Next base: position 68,017,293 of record CAXIVR010000010.1, read on the forward strand.
CTTGTTGTGCAATCATTTTTTGAAACTTCTTCACACCCAGTCTGTTCGTTCAGTCGGACACGGTGGTTGCGAAGATCTCGGATTGTTTCGATCCTACCAAACTGCAACTTCGATCAATCTTCCTTCTAATTACGACGAAACCTGCGAATTTTCTTCATCCTCCGTAAATTCCTGCCCTTACTTGTTGAATCATCTAAATTCGACCACTGTTTCAATTAGTGAATTGCATTTCATATTCTCTTCATCCTCCCATTATTTCTTTCAATTCACTTAAGGTATTTCCAGTTCCAATTTGTTTTCAAAGATTATTGTCGAGCATTCTCCTTCACCTTGTTTCTGTTAACTCTCAATTTCATGCTCTTCTCCAACCATTTCTCCTGCATTTTCACCCGTATTCACTGCTGCATGAATTGACATCGCCGCATCATTAATTTCAGCCGTCGAGTGTTCGTTAGCCCTTTCATCTGATCTTGGTTGGCAGCTTGCCGCGACACGGCGCAGGCCATGCTGTTTTCTTCCGTTCTTATTATTTTCGTATCATGGTGGTACTGGAGTTGTTCTCTTCACTTCTGGTCGCTATTCGAATCTTCAGACATCTTTCAACGGTAGTTAGCCTTAGTCATGTTATATTATCTGTCATTTCGACTGTATTAATCGCTTCCAGAATCAATCAATCTTTTCAGACACAATATTGTCTTCTTTACAAATTGTTATCACAATAATACTGTCACTACCCGAACAGATAATTTCTCATATAATAATTTCCTTTGAAACACCCAAAAACACATCTTTGCCATAACACTCTTTTCTCAAATTGTTCAGTTGTCTAGCGAATTTGTGACTACTACTAGAAATTTGCTCAATTAAATTTTGTCTCGCTTTTCAAATGAGTTTTGTAAATGCACTACTGTCGTATTCAGCGCCAGTTGTTCACATGCCAACGGCTTCATGCGGGCGCAAATAAAAATACAATTAGAATAGCTGGAATCAGGGTCGCCGCCGCACGACAGAAATCGTCGAATACTTTCACTTCGCTTGGGCATATTCTACTAAATTGTTACAGTCAACGAACATAAATACTTATACAAGGTTCTGTTCGCTGAAAGAAAACAACCACACTCAATAATAATTACATTGTTTCTTTCTTCATTTAAATCAATTTCAAAGAATACTTAAAACTTGCTCATCACCAGGTCGCATTGTTGCAACTTCTTTACACCAGCGTTTTCTTTGAAAGAAAGATTGACTTATTTACAGAATATCGGTATAAAGAACTCCGCACTCAATACTTCTTTTCCGAAACAAATTGGTTCCTTCTATTGTCTACAAATTGCCTGCTACACGAGCCGTGTTTTCATGCAGAGAATTACTTGGTCGACTTTTCGTCGCTCGGCACCCCGTCTTGCGTTTGTCGGCAAGCGCCTTCGGCAAATCGCACGGTCGCTCCTTTCAGTGTCAGTTGCCAATCACGATACCGTCTGTTTTCGTTACATTCGTATTTATAGAATGTAACCAGCTTTTTAATTCCATACGCTCTTCACGACACCGAGTCTATCGTATAAGAAGAATAAATATAAAATAAAACTGCAAAGAAAGAATGAATGGCCCGTTAGTTTCACACATTCCTTCACAAAAAGATTTAAATGCCACTTATACTATCCTTTCTATTTAATTGCTTCTAATGCCTGTAATACATATCACTCTCCTTCCTGGAAGGTTTTTGTCGTAGATGCAGCAGCAGCAAAGTCGCTTCCGTGATCGGTGTCCTTTCCTCTCAGCCGTTACCAGAAAAAGAAAGTTTCTTTCTCCTTTGCGTATCATACTTCTCTGGCCGAGACGCTCACGGTTATAGCTATTTTCGATTGCATTCATCATGCTGCTCAAACAGCTCATCTTAGAATACGATGCTCCGCTTCTCTCGAACCGTTGTGTCGACGGTCACAACATGTCTGCGTACCTCGTCATAACACCATTGCCTTCAAATTATTTATTTTATTACATTTCACCATATTATACTTTAATATTTTCAAATTAAAATATCTGTTGAATCCAAGAAGATCATGCTCTGCTTGAGAAAATCCTTATCGTTTCAGAATTTCATAAAACAACACGTTAAGGCACTGGCCGACACATTGTCGCTCTGACTGCTTCATAGCACATACGCAGGAAACAAACCACGAGTCGTCCAAGCTTCATAGTGCATATAAAATCAGAATAACAGCAGAGCTGGTTACACGAGCTTTTCTGAAATTGTGAAAACTCGTATTTTCAAAATATTGGTTATCATGTTATAATGTAATAAAAGTTTGCATTATTTCAACATTGTAAGTGAAACGTGCTCGACGCCGACCGGCGCCAATTTGAACAGCCTGTCTTTGTATTTAAACAAGTCTTACGGAAGAGCATTTTGAAAACATAATTATAAATTTGGCCGTCAGAAATACACTGGAAATCTAATGATTTACGCACCTAACATCTTTCCTTCCAAAAATTAGTTGTAGCCAGCTCAGTTAGGAGATTCGAGTTCATAATTTGTTGCTTTACTTTCAAATTCGTTATTCAATCTTTCACGGATTTCTTGAGGAATTCGAATATCTGAATGTTGACAGACGTATCGAACAATGATAATCAGTTTCTTCAACTTAACAAATTAAAATTTATTATAATGATAACAAATGAGTTCATCTGTCATGACCAGCTTCAGAGTTACACGGTTATAGTCCTTTTGCTCGTATTCATAGTGCTTCACTGCGTCGATGGCGCCCAAATTCCAGCTCACGACACAGCAGAATTCAGCCGATGTGTTCTTCGCTCACGCAATCATTGTTCAATTTCGCCGAGAGTATTATCCAGACTCTCACTTGCGTGTAGGCGGACGCAACACTTTACTTCATATAAGAACGTTCTAGCGATAAAATACGATAAAGTTGACGAATACGCTTCGTCGATTCAGTAAAAATATATCAAGATCATGTTGCTCAGCGAATGAACGTTCTTCTAAAACCAGAAGACGCAGCTTCATATTTTTCTTTCGTTCTCAAAACAATGTTATTCGCCTTCTTCTTCAGTCATTTATTTCAACGAAATTTATCTGATCGCCGGTTGCTCATCACATAGTATCGCCGACGCATCGTCTTCGTCATCCCTACATCTTCTATGTTAATAAAATGACATTTACACGGTTCGTCATTTTGCATATCATTAAGGTTAGGATCAGCAAAAAGAAAAATAACATATATAAAAATCTTTCTTATAGCTCAATTTCTTTGATCTGTTTCCAAAGGCAATAGAATATGCGAATGATCGTTGGATTATGTTTTTAATTCTGTTAACAATAGAAGCTGTAATGTTCTTGACACATCTCGCAACATTGAAATGACACACCAGGAAAGGTCACACCCCGACATAGTAGCTTGCTTGACAACATTTCGGCAGAGTTGTCCTTACAGCCAAAGACGTTTAAACTTCATAATTAAAGAATAATATAGATCGAGACGGGTTGTTTTACATTACTACTTCCATGTCTTGAACACAATACTATAAAGGTCGGTCATCCTTTTGTTACGGATTTCATTAAAATTTAATTAATGAAATAAAACAGAAGAAATTCTAAAATAAGAAGACCAAGTGTACTAGAAATACTAATACCAATAATTCAACAGCCATGATGCAGGTGTTATTCGGAGAGTTTTTATTTACACGATCTCTACCTGAATAATAATAAAAATACAAAACTAAGTGAGTTGGTTACCAAAATCAAAGATGCCATTAATATTGATTCACTCAGATTTACGGAGATTTAAAATGTTCTGTAATTTTGCAAATTTATAAACAAAACTAAGTTTATACGAAAGAAATATTCGGTCTGTTAAGCTGTTATAATTGCCTTGCAGTTGTTTTATTTCATTAACAGATACTCGATCAATATACCAAATCTAAAACACACCAGTATTCAAGACGAACATTTTGGGAAATGGGTCGTTCTCAATCCGGGAAGGTTTGTCATCTTCGAACACGATATTATCATCGTCTTCTTCTCTCTTTCTGCCTTCTTCGCCGTTAATAGCGGCACATTATGCAGCCAGAACAAACCGGCTTGTTTGTTTTCGTATCAAAGCACGCACGGGCCAGCCAAGAGTACGCGACGGTGGACGCGACTGCCGTCGCCGCTTTCGCGCTCGGCACCGCCACAAGAGGCTGCCTTCTTGCCAATAAGCTGCGAAATTATTAAATGACACGTTGGTGTCGTTTCTCTACTTCCTTTCAGATTACAGCTCGTTATTGGCGCACTAAGCACAGCAGTCGCCGTGCTTGTACTGCAGTTTCAGTATCGCGCCGCGGGGACGTGAGCTGCGGCTCACCGCCGCATTTCGACGAACTGGGCCTGACGCGGCACGATTTCAACACAGCGCCGCCAGGTTGTTGTTCTGATAGCACTTGATATCGCGGACGGTAAGCTCGGTTTGTTCGATCGTCACTGTAAGAATGTCGGAGCAGTATTCACAATGTGCCATAACGCAAGGCGATTCATTCTTCCTTCTGTCCACCTTACACACGCTTGAAGAATAACATGCATACCACACTCACACATATGGCCGGGGAGAATGGTCGGCTGCAAATTCGCTGGCAGCCCGGTTTGGGGGAAACCTCATTACGACGGTATTCGCCGTTCCATTCTTCACACACATATTACTACACTCAACATACTCATCAGCATGGAGAGCTATTACGGTAGAGTTCTGCTCGATGCAGCCGGCACGATTTCCGCCATTCAGTGAGACACGCCATCTCCCGCACAGGCACCACTTACACGACCGCTACGATACCGAAACTGCAAAAATCACCAATCATGCGTCGCGAGCACTTATTACTGCTTGAAACACAGTAATGTTGGAGTTCATAGTCGTTTGTTTCATGCATTTAACAGAATTATTTGCGTAAAACATGAGGTAACGAACAAATGTGAAATTTTAAATGATGCATAGTCACCTAATCTTTTCAATACACCCGGTTACTGCGAATGTTCGTGAAGATTCGCGATTTGCCATAACGGAGACACGTGATATTTCCGGAATGTAGTTAACTCTTTTTTCAACGTACGTTTGAACACAGTGTTGGTTTTCAGTAATGCGGTCATTTGTAGAAAGATACGAATGATCAAACATAAAGCGATTTCATTGCTTTCATAAAGTTGCGCTTGTGCAACAGAAAAGCAATGTCATTTTGATACCACGCCTTCCAAGTCAAATAATGTATTGATTTTTTCTATGGGAAATGATTTAAAATACGCCAGAAATGCTTCAACGAAACGATATACCTCCCGAGGAGCGGAACCAACAGCACTAGTGTCTTCTCATTAAAATAGTGGTGCAAGAAGGAGAGTAATTTCAATAGCAAAAGAAAAGAAAACCAGAAAATTAAAAGCATTTTTTTATTTCCACATCATTTTCATATACTACATTACATCTCTGAATACTCTTATTTTTATTTTTATTTTACGTCAAAACAGTTGAAATCGGTGGCATGACGTTCGGATATTCTACTGATGTCATTCAAGATTACATTGTTCGGTAAAAAAGGTTTACATCGACCACATGTTTTCTTTCAGCAATTGTTGAGGCCGGAAGACAAAGACTAAAGACACAATAACGTCTGGGAGTGCAATTGCGAAATGGGCAGCAGAATCATCGAAGGCACGCAAGAAAACACGAGCTTCCCAGCAGCGATTGATCGTTAGATATCCTTCGGTTCTGTAATAAAGCATAATTTCAAATCGTTAGTCACATGTTTAATATAAAGACTTTCATCATATGTAATGATTTATAATCACACCAAATAAGTATTTCTTTAAATGAAAATCCCTACAAATGAAATAAATTATACTTGAAAGATAATATATATATTTAACATTTTTTCAAATTAAATGAATGCGCGAGGAATAAGCATAACGTAAACATTTGATGTTGACAATTTAGAATCATTTGAAACAATAACAATCGGATCAGGGCCTGCTTAATTCGAGAATTTTGTCGTACTGTGTTTAATAAACAAAGAGTTACGTAGACGCCATTACCGCCAGAAGAAGCAAGAAGTAATAATAGAATAGAATATTTATTTTGCTACTAGAATACAATATTTCTGCGGTAAAGGCTTAAGAAATTTCACAAATTCATTAAAACAAATATCAAACAAATAAATATTACAGAGGTTAGCAGGGGTCAGCATTTCAAATTATCTCATTAAATTACAGCTCACTTGTCTACTCTGGGGCTTTTGATTATTTCGAGGAAAGTCTAGCACTGTAGCAGTAGCAATTTGCTCTTGTACGTCGTTTTGTTTACAAACAGAATTTACTCATTTCAGCTCTTGCCGAATTTTGAAATTGCATCTCTTGATGCTGACAAGCTGGTTTAGATAGTTCTTTCCTGCATTACCACGGACGATCCCCTCTTGGCTGATTTGGAATAATGCACAAGACGCGATTTCTCGCGTTTTTCCAGCTGTTCACGACAAATTGCAATTTGAACGTCTTTCAACACTTTGCAGCATATTTTATTTTCGAGAGATTTTATTTGACTCCAACGATATATGTCCCAATATATGGAGCCAAATTTCAATATCGACGTATTAGACGCGTACTCTAATTTCTCGATTTTCACTTTCTAAGAGCCAATTACAAAGTGTAATGTTCTTCCACGCCTTTTCACCACATACTACGCAATTTAATCAACTCAGATCCTTCGTTTAGTAATTCCCCAAATATTTGCAGTATTTAGTTCGAACAGTCTCGGGACTTCTAATTTATATATGATATCGTTCGTCTTTTTCAGAATCATCTGAAACAACTTGCACTTGCTGGGATTTCCACTCATTCATTTGTGATAAATTATATCATTCCTCGCACATTTGCATCACAGTTCTTACTTTTCCGATAAATTATATCATCTGCAAAGATTTTGCTTCGATTGAATTTCCTCAATAAATATCATTAACATACGCTATAAATAATAACGGGATCAGATAGTTCGAAGAAGAAATTTCAGATTAGCGCGAAAATACGGTGAGAAATTACGATATGCGTTTTCATAAATAAAGCGTAAGGGGGATCAAGTTGGCATTTTGGCAGAATTAAACAGCAAATTATAGAGTTTTAAGAAGGGTCATACCTTGGAGACTCTTCGGTGAACAAAATTATGTTAAAATTGTTATTTAGAAAGACATGAAACAACACAGCCGTGACGTCATGATAAGATGATGAGCAAATGAACTGTACATTTGACAACATATGCTGAGAGGCGAGACACCATGACAATTATCAAAGAAAATTTCCGGACACAGCAGGCACGATAGCAGAAAACTTCCACAAACGAAATAAGAAATATTTTCGTTATAAAATGATTGAAGGCAAGAGGTGCTTTTAGCTGACGGAAAACTACAAGCCGAGGACAACAATGCTCAGCAGAGAAAGTTTCTGATAGCGTGCAACAGATATTCAGCCACCGCCGTATTTCTTTTATGATTGTTCGAATTTCAGTTTGAAAAAACAGTTTATTTTTATTCAATAGCGACTCCTTTAAAACGTGCATTCGTATTGGTAATATGTGCGCATAACTTAGTAAATAGTGCAATGCGATAATAGTTTTTTTTTTTTGTGATTGTAGCGGTTGCAGCAGTAGTATATGACATTTTGTATCGTGTTTGACAACACAATACGATCTCGGTTCGAATATTGAAGGGAAGTGCAAAGCTTAGTTTGCTCTGTAAAATGACATAGTACACTACGCGATTTCCTCTTAAACATTCAAAGCCGGGAACTTCGTGTTGCGTTTACGCAGAATATTCGCGCTTTCCCCGACTATGCGAATGATCCTCGATATGGCGGCCGGAGCTGCGGTACCGCGTTACCGCGCAATTGCGTACTAACGTAAAGCCGCGACGTTTGGAACCAGTAGGGTTGACAGGGAAGTGACACAAATTGATTTATTTTGTTGCAAAACGTATTTCAAGCCGAAGATCAGTCACAGCAATAAGTACAAATTTGTAAAACAATATATTCGGTGTACGACATTGTTTGTAAAGCTGCGATGAATGTTTTTCTTTACGAGTATGTCAGTGATATTTATGTATGTTGGCTGAGTTAGGTATTTTTTATTATGTTCATTGTTGGTGTTTTAAGAACGAGAGAATCAAAGAAACATGACAGCATCAAATCGTGACGAACATCGTAAATATTTACGAGTTTATCGATAAACCAATGACGTGTTGCGGTTTATGGTAATAGATTGCTGACGATATAGCGATGCACGAGTACAAGCTGAATTTCGTATTGCGGAATTACGTCTACGACCATGCTAAATTGTAAATTACGAGCAGTTGCGCCGTTATTAACGCATGCTTGCAGGGAGATTTATTTGGCCACAATAGTCTTCAGCAATTAAATATACAGTCTTCGGCGCCTCTTGCGCCGACCAAATTCATTCATTCACTTCATTTGAAATATGACGAAGAAAGCCGAATGTTTATTTAAGATAGTCGATGTATTTCGGTGAGAATATTACATTAGAAGTTTAAAAATTTTACCAATTTTAAATCTTAACACGAAGCATTCTCTGCCGTTAAGATTGTTACGATTACGTATATATAAAATTTCGTGATCAAATAATTATTGGCATTATTTCATTAAAAATTTTTGAGTTGTCGAATCAGTACCAGAGTATTCAGAGAGTACAATGTACACTACGATCATAGCGGAAGTGATCCAGCACATTTGGTAACAACGATTTATAATTATCTAAAGAGTTTTCGCCGAAAATAATTTTGTGGCTCGTGCCACTGTTGTCAACCGTGTCACATGGTGCGTTGTCAGATCACCTACAACGTTAAAAGGCGCACACCAGAGTATTCAGGTTGCGAATACTTCAGATCTCGCTGGTTTATGAAATAGCAATACTCAAAACTTCGTCTCTGCTCTCACAACACAGCGAATGTTAAATCCAGTTCAAGAAAATAAATAGTTCTGTTTATCGTGAATTTCGCAGAATGTTCGAAATATAGGTATTTCGTCATTCATTAAAAATGAAAGTACTTTAGTGTCAAACTTGGGAAAATGACAAACACGTAATATTCTCCGCAGCTTAAATACAAATTTCACAGAACATAGTTCCCGCTTGCTAACGTTTCTTTCGTCGGTCCTATCAGTTTTCAGAGCCATAATATTATAATACCTTCTCATTTACGTTGCATCAGTTTTCCCCAATATACGGGTCAGTTTGCTGCCACAACATCGCTTCTGCTCACAAGACACGTCGCGTGCCGATGTCGCCGAGACTTTAGCTGGTTCAGCATTGCACGCGCTCATCAGGTTTCAGATAGCGCGAAAGTGATGCGATTTGGTGCAATTGCGGCGGAATCAGCGAGACCTCGAACTGTAGCAGCGGGAGCACAGAAGAAGAAAAGGCAGAAGAAGTTTTTCTATTTCGGGAACAGAAAATGGAGAGCGCCTTGAAGAAAAGCGGATAGCTTTCAGGCAAAGAAAGCTGAAATTTCTATTTCAACTTAACACAACGTGAGCATTCAGGACTATCGAACAGAAAGGCAAGGGCGGACAACACCCAAAAGAAGGCGAAATACTCAAATATGAGAACTGAGAGATTAAAAACTGGTCGCGTTATTAACATACCACGGTACATTTTGAGGAGAAACGCGGCAAGATGGAATAGACGATTTTGCAGACTAATGGTTGATTGATTGTTTTAAGAAACTGGTACAATGTTGTGATATGGGCGGCTCAGAGAATTGAATAAAGTTACAAAATACTGCCTTCATCTGAAAGACTTCCAGCTCATGAATTAATTGCGAATAGCGACAGCAAGAGATATTTTCAATATCGAGGAATGCTGAGTTTTTTGAATCTTCTCGTCGAATAACGTTTACATGAAAATGAATTGTTAATACGGGAAAGAACATAAAGTTTGCCTTCACAGTAATGTGGGGACAACAAATGGAACGAAATTATGCGTCCGCAGCAAAGCCATGTTGCTTTAAAACATAGTTAAACATTGTGCCAACATCGCATGCCTCAACAGCATGGATGATCACAGAAAACAGGTTTATCAGCAGTTCATGCCGATGTTAGTCGAGAACAAAATAAAACTTCCATTTCATAGATCACTCAGCACACCAAAACGTTGAATTTAAAAACAGCAAGAATGGAAAGCTTTCCCAAAGCCAGTCGCACAGTATTGCAAAGCTCAGGCTTCCAAGCATCATTAATACCAGCGCATTCATCGCAGAATTTCAGTCTGGCAGCGTTGCGGTAGGATGCAGCAGAAATGAAGATTTCGATATTAGATGCCTTTGCAGCACAAAACATGGAGGGAAGTAGCAGTTCATCGTTGCCAACTGTTTTAAAGTTATTTCCTGGCAGATACGGAGATATGTTTCTGATTTGAGCGTGAGGGCTGACAGGTTAAGTTCAAATTATTTGAAAGAGTTTATTCAGCCTGTACAAGCTGATGAACAACATCATTAGAAGATACTGTTCGTTGAGTCATCTTCTAAATGGTCGTGCCGTTGGTGAAGATGCTGCCGATGGAAGTGAAGACAGTATTATTTATCAATCTTCCTCTACGAAAAAGGTCAGCATTTGCAGCCCTGTGAAACATTAAAAATAGCCTCCGTTGCAGAGCTTTAAGATATTACTTTTCGATAAAGTATGAACTAGAGTTCAAATTAATCAGCTCAAAGCAAAAGAAGAAAACAAACCAAAATATCTTATTTCTTTTGTATTTATACCTTATTTGTGTATATCACGAATATTATACTCATATTGGTTTTTTTGTATTTAAATACTACCTATTTATAGTTGCGAATATAGTATTTTCCTCTATTTGACATTTCTGCACACAATTTTTCTATACCCACGGTGCGTAAAAGAAAGAGTTTTGCTGTATATTATTTCAGTCGACAGACTTCAAATATTGCAATCGCTATTACTCCAATTTACTCTAACGCCGGCGATCACTGTTTCGCCAGGCCGGGATGGAATGAGTTGTGCTTGTGTTTTCTGACAAGGTTTGCTCGTCAAGTACCACAGCCGATGCCAAAATACGCGGCGTGGATAGCGCAGCGCCCGCACAGATCGTACGAGTAGCGGCGCTGCCTTCGTTCACACGATCGTTGAAAGCAAGACTTCTGCAGCACTAAAGTGCGTCCGGCAGTACGTAAGTCACCGTTTCAGATATGCATACAACCGACCATGGCAAACCGAAATTCACAATGTCACCAACTTGTATTGACTGAACCAACAGCCACGACATGAAACTTCTCCACTGAATGGTATTGTCTAAACAAAAACATTAATCTACTGTTCAAGAATAAATATATCTATATTCATACTTGCAGTACAGCGAAATTACAGCATTTAACAAATATTAAAGGTATCAGTAGCATTACGACAGTTGATAAAACTGTGTCAGCTGGTTAAACAGGCATAGTCATCGCTCACGAATAAGAAAATGTACTCGTGTAACACTGGCAATATTTAGCATTTATAAATACTACAAAAACAGTTCACAAATCAATAGCGCATATAACGTACGCAGCCCACATTAATAATATCAAAGGTATACAACATGTTGTACTATTATGACAGCTTCACGGTTTACAGATGTCAACTGTGATTGGCACTATTACATACTGACTTCCGGAGAATGACACGCAGGATGAGAATAGGCCGAGTGTACAACAATATCACTGTTTCAAGTCAAACGAAGCTTTCATTGGGTATGGATTGATTTGTTGGGCAGTCTAATGACTTACAGACTACTTCCGTTTAGTTATATTTTCCTTCACTTGCGCACATTGGAAATTAATAATGAATGAAGATCATATACGTGAGAGACTTTTTCATGTTGAGTAGATCTGCAATATTATTATTAAAGAGAATACACAGACATATCGTATGGGTGGGCAGCATGTAGTTTGTCTACGATGTTACTCAGCAAATGGATGACCTTTCTTAATTGCGTTTTATTATCTGTGTCTCCACAACCGTATCTTTTACAAAACGAGAAGCTTCTCTGCTTCCTTCACAGCGTGTTTATTGCCATTATCAATGAAGAAAAATAATTGCGAGAATATCATCGCGTCGTAAAGTTGCAGTTCTTTTCAGAGCAGCGAACATTAAAAACGTATAAATAACTAATTTATCAGCATTTTGCGCTTTAAAACTAAACAGATGCGAAAAGTTGCATTCAATACGTAGTGAATTAAATACAGCTTCTTGTATCGTTTCCGATTTACATATGAACTTTGCTCTTTATGAGCTGTGCCACTATTATAATACATGTGAATTTCAGACATTGCGAACGCGTTCCGTAGCGAGTACTCAAGTATGCTAATCATTAAATGTCGAAATTCTATTTTGTTATACCTAATAATAAAGTATTTTAACATAGACAAGATATATTTTATTTTTTATTTCAAATCCTTTAAATCCTCTTTGATTGATATAATTACCTTTCGGATTTCCTTATTACATATCTGTATTTAGTCGTACGTCTGCCTTTCAAACTGCCTGAAACTCATTATACCTGTCAGTGATTCATGTTATCTTTGCAGACATTATATGCCGGCTATTTCTAACAAAACTAATACAAAATAAGTTTCACTAAATATAACACAATCATTCTGGAAATGTTTCTTCTCGTTCGTTTTAGATTCGGTAATTCACATATTTCCTCTTCATTATGATATAAATGTGAGCAAATGTTATTTGGTACTTCGAAGTTGTATAATCGTGAATTGAGAGGTATAAAGTGTTTGACCAAGTATTTCAAAGCTCAAATGATAGCTCTTCTAAAATCATTAGAATGATTCATCGATGTTCGTGGCAACATCATACCAGAACTAGCAAGGTAACATTCTCATCAGTATGATGCTCGTCGCAGACTACTCAATACTTGTCGTATCAAAGGTGCAACAGTTTATCAACCAGTATTGCAGTATCGCTAGAGATATGATTTTTATATTTGTGCTAACTCGATGTTGACCAAGTTTGTTGAGTGATGATTTCTTTAGGAGGACGTGATTTAATAATCTGCTGTATTTTTCATTATGTTTTCGTAAACAGAGATCGGGATTCTGAATGAATGTGTTGATGAATGGAATATTATTATTATGTTATTATTGTTATTATTATTATTTAAAATATTGATAATTATTATTATTATTACAAATATTATTATTACATATTATGAAATATTTCGTTCGATATTGGAGTATATGTTTGAAGAGTACTGTTATGAAAAGCAAAGTAAACATCTTCAAGAGAAGGGAATTTGTTTAGTAATTCAGATTGTAATACCTATAGAATGTTTAGTCTATTTTAGCCATTCGTAAGCACCATGAACATACTCATCTTCATTCGAATTTGTGGCCTACATTGAAGGTGTGGCTTTCATAGCGACAATAACATGTTTCGATTTACAATATTTATGTGAAATAAAGAGCTATTTAGACGATATTCAATTTTAAAATACGATTTATATAAAATCACGGAATATAAAGAGGAAATCTCGAAATAAACAGCGCCAAGAGAAAATGTCAACATATTCATTACAAAGAGGCTTCTAGCAATGACAAAACTTGGCAAGATAGTACAGTCTGGCTTACTTATTCATATCATACTGCGTACGTGTTATATTTTGTGGGTTTCAACATTTCATAATTCTTACTTGGGGAATATCATATTTTGAAAGTATATTATTAACATGTACTTTAGAACAGATTCTCGAGAAGAAAAGATTACTTATATTTAGAGATGAGAAAAATAATCGAAAATAACGCACTTTTAAATTTAAGAAGTCTATTTCAACGGCAGATTGCTCATTCATTGCATAAATAAATTGAAAGAAAATAACAGATAGTTATTAAGAAGTTTTGAATAAGTTCTACTCATGTAAAGTAATTAAAATAGTCGGTTTTCAACTGAGAGTAAGGTCTTCACCCAGAAATCGTTGTGGGTGAAAAATCGCGTTGTTATCATTTTAACGAGTGATGATAATCGTTTGAAAACCCATTCTATTTGAAGAATTTCCAAAAGATATGATGATTCAATTAGTAAACACTAACACTGTGCACGTGAGAAGAAAGCCGAAAGCAATGAAACAATGTTTCGGAATCATTGGAACCAGAAAACATTTTCGTCGAAAATTTCATTTTTCAAAGCCATAACTTCCTTTCGCATGAGTATACGACAAACAGCATACAATCAGTAGACATAAATACGATCTCTACTGCGGGCAGTTTTCATCTCAATGTTACCCTGTTTCCTGCATTTACGCGCGGGCCCAGGCGCGCCGCGGCGTCACACCGCGAGGTCCACCACCTTCATAAAGCTGCAGGCAGGTGTAAGTGTTTTCCGCCGGGCTTGGGCGAATGCATTGCCGAGCATTACGCAGCGATGGCAGGCTCGTTCTCAGAGCGCAGGGTTTGTCCGCAGCTCACGTACGGCAGGCGCAGCGGACCGCAGTTATCGCCTCGTAATACCGCCACGCATGCAACGCCACCGACAGCTCTGATAGTTGATAGATGATGATGATAAAATACAAGTGGTGAATAATATGGTTTTCAGTAGCGGACAGAAATCCGATTCTGCTTTAATTATTTTGAAACTTAAATAATTGTAATTGCACACAATAATAATTATTATTTATAATAAATATAATTACAATAATAATAATACAGTTATAATAACAATAATAATAATTATTATTACAATACACAATAATAATAACAATAATAATAATTATAATAACAATAATAATAATAATATTAACAACAACAATAATAATTATTAACAATAACAATAATAATTATTAACAATAACAATAATAATTATTATTAACAATAATAATTATTATTAACAATAACAATAATTATTATTACAATAATAACAATAACAATAATATACACCATAATGTTTGAGACTAAGAAGATTAAAGTAGCTTTTCACGTTGCCATTTTATTTTATTTTATTTTTTCTTATTTTTGCATGTTATTGTAGTACCTATTTCACAGTAATTACGTTTCACGGCAGAATAGCAAATACCGAAAGCAAGAAAGAAGAGAGGAAGCATGAAATAAGAAAATCAAGCATGAAAAAATACTGCTGACGACAAGCACAGATTTCCGTGTTCTAGTTTCGAAAGAAGTTGCTCATTCACACCAGCTTCAATGTTACTAGTTAATTGTTTCATTTATTAATATCTTCATCACAAGGTGTTGTCTTTTGTTTCATTTATAAGCGAAACGCACAAATATTCTTTTCACTCCTAAATTGTGTGCATATTCTCTTGTTATCAAGATTCATTAAACGTCGTGAGCTGTTCAGAAATCTTCTTGATCAATTAACTCTGCAATAATTTTAATTACGTATAAATTGTCCCATTGCTCTCCATTAGAAAGTTGATTCTTTGTTTTTGAAATATTAGGGTCGTACGGTCGTTTGTGTTCTAACAGACTAAGTTTTCACCAGTAGGGGACACGCCCTCTTAAGGAAAGTAATAGGAATTTGAGTTTTTCGCCATATTCTTATTAAGACGATTATTAGAATGAAAGATATTAATACATTACTGTATTCGTAATTCAAATACAAAGAGCCTCACTTCTGCTCCTAGCCATCTGAAAATTGATCGTAATAGTTAAAGCCTGAATGATCTTATGCTTATTTTGAAATGGAGCGACCGTGTTTTTTCACATACTTTCCATGTGTGTTGTTGGTCAGTTTTGTGCCGTTGCGTTACTTGCAGTTTATGTTTCGGTGTTTTGGCATACCGAAGCATTTTCTGGTCATCAGAATGCAGCACTGAAAGCAACGTACTCGAAAGCGTCCTTTCAAAGAAGTTGAGAAAGCGATTCATGGCAAAGCGAAAGAGATTGTAATAAACCGTCATCTTCATGCGAAACTAAAACATACATATCAGGTTGTACTTCAAAGATTTTCTCCGGCAGAAGATAAATTGCTATTTATAAGAAACAGACGCATTTTGTTTATGTCTGTTACTTGTGTGTGAAAATTATATTAGATGAAGCAAATACATATTACGCATGCCAGAAAGAAACAATAAAATGCGTTATGTTTCTTACGTCATAAGCCAAATTGCTGCGGTGGAGTTAGAGTCATGATTTTCCATAAACTTGTGGTGTAACGCAACATGTGACAAAGATGGATAGTATGCATTTTCTTCAGAAAGAAAGCGATACTGATGTTATTCACGTGAATGCCTTCGAAATCTAGGTAAAGTTGAACAAAAGTCATAGTTTTCGAAAGAGATCACGATCTTTGGCGCATACAAATACTCAATTGAAGAAGGAATAATATTATAAAAAGCTTCCTCTTTCTACAGCCCAAAGTAGCTGTAAGAAAGAATATTGTCGCCGTAGAGTAAACACCCTGATTTAGCTGTATTTTACTTGTTAATCATGTCACAGCGATGGTTTCGTTACTGATGTAACAGAACGTACTCAGATTATTAAGCGAATGCCGCCGAAAATTTCAGACTTCAATATTTGCGATTTTGACAGAAAATATATGTTCTTCACAAACAGATAATTTCGAGATCCTTAGGAAAGACATTGACAGGGGAATACGTTGTACGTTGTCAGATGGAGATTCTAACACACACACAAATACACACACACAGCTATCTGGTTCACCGAGAAATAACAAATATTCTGGTCGAAAAGAATGTATCAATTACTGGCCAAAAGATTAGAGTAGCGCGAAATATAAAGAATGACGTTTCAAATAGCGCAGCCTGAAAGCAGGACGAATACACCACAAATTATTAGTATATTGCCATTGTTAATAATGGTCTCAGGTGTCGAAGAGGCAATTTATTCTACATCATTATTTCATGTCCTTTCGACAATCTCAGAATTAACATGTTCAAAGGAAAAAAACGTGAGATCGCCGAAATATGCAGTTCGACATAAATTGTCTGTAAAATGGCTCTCAACTGCTTACAATATTTCGTATGTCCAGTACAAGATTCGTTGTGCACGTGCCAGACTCAAAAATTAAATGAGTCACTATAGTGAACAGTTCGTTCGATTTGATTTTTGGGCCTCATTATTTCCTCTGCCCATTAAACAGCACCAACGTGTTTTCCGTACCAAATTTATAAGAATATGGGCGTTGTGAAATATTACGTTGTTCAATTATTAAAATTACTCCATCGCCATCCGTTTTCACTGTGCTTCATCCAGTTAACGTGTCGATATAAGAAATAACTTCATTGCCATATAGCCGATTACTCGATTCGCCATCTACAGTGGTCGAGTGAATTGAAAAGCAAATATACATTTAAATACTACGCCTGCTTTCGAATTGGTTAAAGAAAATCATCTTTCATTCAATAGAAACTTGTAAGTTTCATTAATGTTCATTGTAATATGAAACGTACGATCAGCCTTCAAATCTTATATATTGGCACAGTCTTGCGCGTTCTCTCGATCGATGTCATTGCATAGAATCATTTTCAATCTTCGGTGTCGATGGCTCTGTACATTTTTTTCTTTCCGTTTCTGGAATATACTGTCAAGCTGATCTTTTCATCGTTCATGTTCAAGACTTACTCATTCTCCTTAAAGCCTTCAGTTCTTTCACGCGCATACTAAAACATTATTCGCACCGCATTGCTCGCCGACAAATTGCTCTGTGTTCACTTTGCTGCCGCACTGAAATACTTAAGTTTCACTTCACATCACATCATTATAGCGTCCGACACCATATAAGCGTCAGCAGAGGTTCACTCAGTCCTCAACATCCACTGTTCACGATTCGCAAGAATTACGGTAGGTGCCGGAATGCATTCATATCTTTCTTTTCAGTTTTTCAAAATTAGCTTTGTTGAACAAAATTATGTTTAAAGCCAATTCATCACATAGTTTCAATTGAGCGTACTTCGTGCTTACCTCAAACATTATTTAGCCACCAAAGTTGGCTATACCGAGGTTCAAGCAATGAGTTTGTTGACTTCCGGACGATAATCTCGCGCCTGTCGTTGTTATGGATAGTTACAGCTTTCCATATGCATCATCACATTCACTGTTAATACAATGTCACTGTCACACAATCTCACATGGTATGTCACAATAATAGTATGGTTTTCACAGAAATATTTATTTCAATTTAAATTATTAGAGTGTTAAAATAGTACAGATATTTAATATTGATGCTCGAATACATTAGAAATTATGAAGAAAATTAAAACATGTCATGTTATGCAATATTGAGCCGTTGTGTGAAAAATGAGAGTTAGCAGACGTTGTATAAAAAAGGAAGAAAAGAAGAAGCTGGTCAGCCAAAGGAAGAAAATAGTCAAAGAAAGGAAGAAGAAGAAGAAGAAGAAGAAAAGAAGAAGAAGAAGAAAATAGGTCAGAAGTTATTGTAATATATTAGAAGAAGAAAATATAAATAAAAAGAAGAAAAATAGTACAAAAGAAGAAATAGTACAAAAGAAGAAAATATATCAAAGTAATAAAAGAAGAAAATATATTTGTATTAGTTAGTGGGCTAAGATCAGAAGAAAATATATTAGAAGAAGAATATATTGTGAAGAAGAAAATATAGTCAGAAGAAAATATGTCAGAAGAATAGAAGAAAATAGCAGTCAGAAGAAAGAAGAAGAAGAAAGAAAAAGAAGAAAAGTTAATACAAAGAAATAGTTGAAGAAGAAAGAAGAAGAAAAATAGTTAAACAAATTGACATAGGTATAGCAGCTTCTGAGTAAGTGTAATGTGATGTATTATCCTGCACTCCAATGCCGTTTTCCATGCTCGTTTTTCAAGCGTTACTTGCACCATTGTAGCATAATATTTTCGTCAGAATGAAACTACGGCATAATAAATGCTCTGGAAATAAATATATTCATGACTGAAACTGCGAATTTAGTACTCGAAAAATTGCTTATGGGATTTGAAAACACAAATACTGAAAATCGTTTTCAGCAAGCCGTTTAAATACATGTAGGGACGTTGCCGCTGTTTTACAAACTCAGCAGTGGTTCAAAAATTTAAAATATATAATAACAAAAATAATAGAGAAACAGCATTCAAATCTCTTGCACAGTACATCATATTATATCATAATATCACTTTAAAACTGCGAATGTATTTAAATATAGAAGTTGAAAATCAGTAATAGTCCTTTAAACAGTTGTATTTCAAAGGATGAATGAAGACGAATTTGGGATTTATAGAAAATGAGTATCTGATGCAGTTATTTACGCTGTCCGAGAGTCACGTTTCGCAAAATACTTCGCAGCCAGCTTTGAGAAATTTGAAATACCATTTTCACGTAAAAATTGGGAGAATATCAATTTGAAAAAGACGCTCGAACGGTTTAGTCGCCATGTTAATGTCATATAAACAGAATTTTTAAGTCAATCGAGTTTTCGGTATCATGATCGTGAGAAAAACATGGATTCCGATCATATCATGCGCCATTATTAATATATGAAGATTAGCTTTTTCGGTAAAAATCGTTATCGTCGCTTTATTTACAATATTTTCTTGAATATTATCTTCTCATGTAATTATTATTATTATTATTATTATTATTATTATTATTATTATTATTGTTCTTATCCATGCACAGTATCTGAGTAACTCCCAAGAGTGCGAATGTTCCGACGTTCGTATAGTTCGATAGTTCAATACGCAATGGCTACACCTTCAATTACCAATCGAGATAAGGAGTGTTTCATTCGATGTTCAGTCTTCGACGGTAATCGAAAATTTGTTTCGTCTGGCGAAAAGATTCGAATATCGCCGAAACGCTTTGGGGACTTAGCGCCAGTGACCTAGCAGGTAGATGGGGAACAGGTTAAAACTGCCTAACAGATCACGCACGCGTCGCGTAGACAAACACAGTAAACCGTGGCACCAGCTCACGGCACCATACCTTCTTTCATGAGGTTACACTCTGGATGGTGTACAAACCAGCACATGAAGAATTGGTGCCAGCAGATATCGGTTGACTTTTAACATTCCTCGAAGGAGCTTGTAGGCATATTTTATAATGAATTTGAAAATTGTCTTGAAACATTGAATTTGAAAAGTACGAAGTAAATAAGAAGAAAAGCAGAATATAAGTAAATAGTAGACAATTTTTGGCAGTTAGTAAAGGCCGATTTTCAATTTAATATGATATACACATAAACAGAAATGGTACCCTTTGGATGCTTACAGGCATTTACCAGAACATACAAATAGACTGAGTTCATCTGTAACACGACCAATATGGATGTGTTGCGAACTGGGATTCAGTTTTATGACCGATTTTCTCGAATTGCTCGAGAATGATTTTAGAGTAATGATAAGAAGAAGAATAACACAGCAGCCTACAGGTGATAGTTTATGCACCATATTAGAAAGCAAGACGCAAAGATAATTGTGCTACTCCTGGCTGTCTTCATTGTTCGTTGGGCTTTCGCAAGTAGTTTACAGCCATTAGTAAGAAATGCAACAAGAACTGCTTCATATCCGCATGGAGCGGAAGATCATTGTTGAAAAGCTGAACGTTAACAGCTTCTACGATTCGTAGGTAAATTGAATGGCAGACACGGTAAGAACATTTATGAACAAAGTTAGATATGGAAAGAA
This sequence comes from Teleogryllus oceanicus, assembly GCA_964035755.1. Lineage (NCBI taxonomy): Eukaryota > Metazoa > Arthropoda > Insecta > Orthoptera > Gryllidae > Teleogryllus > Teleogryllus oceanicus. Next base: position 68,037,963 of record CAXIVR010000010.1, read on the forward strand.
ATGAAATATGCAAGAAATTGCAACACATGAAAATACTTTTAAAATAGTTCATAGCGCCGGCGGCGCCACATTCAACCAGTTGCCAATATTACTGTTGCCGTACTTCATATCATTATTGAGTCAATATCATTATTATCATTGTCGTCAATGTTTTTGTTGTTGATGCCGATTATCGAGTGCCGCGTTTCTTAGATCCGGCGTCAGTTCACGACCAGCGGGGATTTTCCAACATTCTTCACCAGCATGGCACCTTCTCAGTTAGACCAAACAAGACCGACAAGTCCCCTCAAGGCTGCGTGCGTAAGCGAGAGGGCAGTGAGTGAAGGAAGATCGCATAGCGTTCGCATTCATGCTCGACTCCGCATAGTAGCCGATCGGAAACCACGGAAAACTGTCGATCGCATCAAAGCCGGCTCGCTTCGAGCCCTCCTCCAGACAGACCGAATCTCCGACCTGGCCGAAAAGCCAGTGTCGAAAAATCTCGCCGGCGTGAATAAGAGCGCACGCCCACCAGATGGGTAATTAGGCGTTGACGCTTGACATAGTTCGAACAACGTACTTAGCCTAGACGTCTCGATGAGCGTAAATAGGTGAGGAGCAATATTTGCATTGATGTAAGAACATTGAGCATCGCAACATTTCCTCTATTCCGAAATTTCATTGTTTTTTTGCCGTTTAGCGTATTAGATAATGTTACAGCAAGGTAAATTTAATTCATGCCATGCCTTCATATCTTTCTGTCATGTCTGTTTGCTTTGTTTTAGAATGCAGTCATTTCAGTTGTAAGTTATTTTTTGTTTGTTCATGTTTTGACAGTGCATGTTCAAAGGTTATTAGATAGTTAGTGTGAGACGTTATGAAGAAGAAAATGTTAAAGGGTGTTAGAATGATGGTGGTTCTCGAGTTTGAAGAACTGCGCAACTCAGTAGTTGAACAAGGTAAACTGACATCAACATTAGTGGCGACACCACTAGTATCGTCATAAGCGATTTGAACTGCACAATGTTGAATTACTTACGAATTTGGCTTTAACAAAGATTACACACCATTATAAAAATGTTATTTGCATGCCGATGTATTTTGAAGGAAACTCATGCTGCGATTTACGGACATAACATATCACCGCTTCAGCAGCCATTCATACAACAAATCAGTTAGTCACGGAAGCGGCAGTTCGGCAGCAATCGTAACAAAATTCAGAAAGCAGCAATCCAGTTGTTAACAAAATAACGAAAACAAATTTTTGCAGAAATGATCAGCGTTTCGTTGTAGTAGCGCAAATTTCGTGCAGATAGCTATAGTTGTAGCCAAAAGACCCAAATGCAGTAACGCGTTTTCGTATTCGCGCTTGACGCACGAGCAGCACTGCATCAAAGAAACAACAGTTAAAAATACACTAATAAATAGTTGATTACACGGAATATTTCACTCATCGTCAGCCCAACAGAGGTATCGTGCATGCAAAGCAAAAGCCAATGAGCTATCAACAAATTCTGAAAACAACAAAACGTTGCAGGCGTAGCTACATGCGCATTTTCTTTCTTTCGTCATGACGGAACTCGTAGTTCTTCGAAGTAAAAGATTATTTTGATTTTGGAGAAACACTATGTTAAACAGCATTTTCAAATGTCCTCAGTGTTGTCTCCGCCTTGCCAAGTTTTCGACAGTGGTTGGCGCATTTCTTCCGTTTCTTTGAGTCAAAGTTTGCACGATTTAGCCAATTACGGCTCGGAGTTGTAGTCGTCACCTTAGCCATGTAGAAAGCACCATTCAAGAAAATTTATCTTGAGTTTATTTGTTTTCCGTACATTGCTTCTTTATGCTTATCGACTTTTCATTACTTATAACAATTGGTAAAGTGCAGTTTTATTTCAATAATAATACTGATATTTTGATACCTTTACATAATCATGAATATTCTTAGTGAATGACTTGAACCATTAATAGAAGCATATCATATGTTTTCTTTCGCTTACATAGTCATTTACTTTTGGACATAAATATATCTACAAAGTATTTTCATGTTTATTTCTACAGCTTTTAATATATTGTGTTGTTTATACAGATGTTTATTATAAGCTTCACTTCACAGAAATATAATCAGTATGAGAATAGCAGTCCATTTCTACATGTGTTTCATTGTCTAATAATGCTAAAATTGTAAAAAAAATTAAATATGGTTATAATAAAGCAGATGATTATTTGTGCTCACAGTTAGCACTTGTTAATGACATATCATAGCCTACGCCAATAGGTTTTCTTATCACTGACATGCTTTCACTACATTATTTAGTCGACAAAGACATTACCAAGTTTACTATGAAGTTAGCAAAGAGACTTGTCATGATGAAATACTTCATCATGCAATAAAGAAGAAAGGTCCGTAACATTGAATGAAATGAAAATATATCAAATGAAAATACTTAACATAGAGTCCACGTATGTAAAAAAAGAGCCAGAGGTGTGCGAATGCAATGGAAATTGGCTGCACATCGATAGTAGATTACATGTGAACAGAAATAACAACATATAGTTGTTTGTGTTTGAGGCTGTTTCTGGACTTCAGCTCAGTTTAATACACATTTGTAGATTTAGACTGAAGTAAAGAAAACATTTCCAAAAAGATTTCTTATTTCAACAGTTACCTTTGCTGTTATATTGTCTCATAGATTATAAAAATTCTTTCTGAAATAAAAATAAAAATACACCAGAGGCAAGTTTAGGCAGGACAGGTAGTAAATTTGAGCTTGCCGCAATTACTTAATCCCGACAATCAGATTGAATAGTTCGAAGACCATTTTCGATATATGAGATGATGCTTTGAATACCTCCGAAAAGGTTTTGACACTTATCGCGGAGGATACTAGATCATGGTCTCAGTTTAAACAGTTCATATTTACAATTCAGTAATTGATACATCAAACATAATAGTGCACACTTCCAGACGTGCTTGATAATGATTAGAACTGGAATCACTGAATCAGCAAATTATTAAGAGCAGCCATTAATGTTATAATGTAAGAGACTGCAATTAGCAGAGGCTAAACCGACAGACATTCTTGTTTGCATGAGATGAGCAAACATTATTTATATATTCAATTATGCATTTAGCATGCTCATGCAAACAAGAGTGTCTATCGGTTAGCCTGTGCTAATTGCAGTCTCTTTTACATCACTTATTAACATTAATGACTGCTCTTAATAATTTGCTGATTCAGTAATTCGGAGTTCTTAGTCATTATCAAAAACAAATGCCTCATTACTTGCAAATTAATGCACTATTGTGACAATTGTATCAATTTACTGAATTGTAAATATAATTTGTTTAAACAAGTTTCATAGTCTAAAATTATCCCTCCACGATAGCTCCCATTAGGATGTCAAAACCCTTTTCAGATTATTCAAAAGCGCTCATCTCCCTTTATCACAAAGGAAGTGATGGTCCTTCGAACTGAAACTTCAATCCTGAGTTGTCAAGTTAAGTAGTGCAGCAAGTAAATTTACTACCTACAATCCACTGCACCCCTCTACATCAGCTTGCCCCTCTAGTTATATTTTTTATTTTTGTTTTTCTCCTGAAGGATTTTTTATATCCTATAGGACAATACGTAACTTAAAAGAATTAACTGTTGGAAATATAAAAGTACTTTTGGAATGTTTTTCTTTCTGCTTCAGTCTCTCGCGTCACACCAAATGTGTATGTAATAAACTGGGCGAGGTCAGAGCAGCGCGACCACAAACAAAACTATGTGATTGGTTATTTCTGTTCCATGCCAATCCTTTCTCGATTAACCTCATTTTTTGTGAATTTCCATTGCATTCACACCTCTAGCTCTTTTTTTGCATACGATAGGGACTCTACAGCTGTTCCAAGTTCTTTTTCATTTGATATATTTTCATTTCATTCAGTAATTAAACACGGACATTTTCTTTCGCCTTTAATATATGATGGAAATATTTTAAATGCATGACTTAAGTCTAGCTTTTTGCTTGCTTCATAGTAAACTTTAGTGTGTGTCTTTTTGTCATTCGTGTGTAGTTGTTAGCTAATGAAAACTGTGTCAAATTAAAGGAAAAACCTATTGGCATAAACATATAATTAATGTCGGTGTAAGTTGCTAACTGAAACAACAATAATCATCCTACTTTATTATAGCCATATTTTATTTTATATTAAAATGATTTTAAAAGCATTATTATCATATTACGACGTCGTTTTGGCCATTAGAATAGTTTGGCTATTCTCAGGCGATACTGATTATAAACCTATTATTGAAGATGAAGCTTATAAGTAAACATCTATTATAAACCCAATACAAATATGGTAAAAACATAGAAATAAATATAGAAAAGTACTTTGTAGATATATTTATGTCCAAAGTAGATGATATGTAAGCGAAAGAGATTATATGATGTACTTCCTGGTGTGGGACAGAGGTTCATTCACTAGAATATTCAATCGTGATTAATATAAAAAAAATTATCAAAATATATCAATTAATTTAGTTATGTTTGAAATAAAAACTTGCACTTTTACCAATTATTTATAAACCAATAGAGAAAAAATTGATCTCTAAAAGCATAAAGAAACCAAATGTACAGGAGAAAACAAAATAAACTCAAAATTCTAGAATTTTTTCTCAGGTAGACAGCTACCATAAGTAAAAATTGACGAGAACCGCAAGCACCCAGATACCATGGAGTAAACAAATGTTATACAAAACTTTGGAAACTTAAAGAAACGGAAAACTGCGCCGGTTTTTCAGCACCCTTTTCTCTATCCGAAAAGAAACTTAACATCAAAATTTGGAGACAGCTTTGAGGACATTTTGAAAATTACGCTGGACTTTCTTGTAAAGTGTTTCTCAAAATCAAAATATCCTTTTAAAATTCGAAGGGCCACGAGTTCCGTCATATTGAGCAAAAGAGAAAATGCACGTATTGTTTCTATCAGCTGCATATACAGCGTTTTTTTGTTGTTTTTCAGAATTTATTTGATAGCTCAATTTGGCCTTTCATGCACGATACACTTAAGAGTTGTGTGAAATCCTGTTAGACTGAGCGAATGGTGAAATATTCCGTGTAATCAATATAAACTATTTATTCTCATGTGTGTTTTTTGCTGTTGTTTTGTTGGTCTGATTGTACTCGTGCGTCCAAACATAAAATGCCGAGATACAGAAAACGCGTTTACTTGCATTTTGGGTCCTTTTGTATTTCTAATCACAATATCTGCACAAATTTGCATATACAAACGAAACGCAGACTCATTTTCTGCAAAATTTTGTTTTCGTTATTTTATTCTCTTCGTTGCTGCTTTTCCTGGATTTGTTTTTGATTGCTACTCCGAACTGCCACTTCCGTGATAACTGATTTGATTTTGTAGATGTGGATAGCTATTCAAAACACTGGAAATTTACAGTGATGTGGTATGTCCATCATCCTTAGCATGGGTTTCCTTCAGAAATACATCGAGCATGCGATGAAAGCATTTTTAAGATATAATAGTGTGTAATACTTGTTAAAAATAGAATTCGTAAATGTGCGGGTTTGCGGTATTACGTTACGAGTTCAAATCCTTTATGACAGTACAAAGGAGCAAGACAGGTTGTCGCCGCAAAATAGTGATGCCTTCGACCTTATTATTCAGTTTACCAAATTATCAGGCCGTTCAGCCACCCCCATACGAGATTTCTGGGTTGCACCCAGTTCTTCAAACTCGAGAACCACCATCGGTGTTCTAACACCTTCTTGATTGTCTCTTCATAACGTCTTCCCTTATTCCCTCTTCTCTAATAACGTTAGAATGGGTTTTTGAGACATGCATATCCAAAAACATGAACAAAACAAAAATACGCTTACAACGAAATGATACATTCTAAAACAAAACAAACAGATAAAGCATGACAAGAAGATACATTGCCTAGAGGAACATGGCATGAATTATAAATTTACCTTGCTGTAAACATTATCTAATACACTAAACGAACTGACAAAAACAATAAATTTCAGAATAAGAATCTTGTTACGTCTCAAAATGTTCTTACATCAATACTAAATATTACTCCTCACCTACTGTTTACACTCATCGAGACGTCTAGGTAAAATTACGTTGTTCAGGCCTTCGTATCCAAACAATCAACGCCCCCAATTTACTTATCTGGTTGGAGCGTCGCTGTATTCACGCCAGCAGGATTTTCGACACTAGCTTTTCAGCTAGGTCGAATTCAGTCTCTGTCTGGAGGAGAATTCAAGCGGCCGGCTGTTCTGATCGGTAGTTTTCCGTGGTTTCTCCGATCAATACTATGCGAATCCCGCAGCAGTACCCTAAAACATGGGCCACGGACCGCGTGCGATCTTTCCTTCCTCTACATTGCCCTCACCTCCTTACACACACACACATACACTAACATGCAGGGACACCTGTCGGGGTCTTAGAACTGGTCCCGGCTAGGGAGGTGCCCCGCTGGTGAGAGATGGTTGGGAAATCCCCGCTAGTCGACGGTAGTTTGGCGCCGGATCTCGCGATCCACTGGGGGAAGACCACCGGCACTTCTAGATGAAAATCAACATCAACCACAACAAAAACAATGATAATAATGATAATAATGATAATGATAATAATGATAATAATTGCAACAAACAATAATATTAATAACTAGTTGAATGTGGCGCCGCCGGCGCTATGAACTATTTTAAAAGTATTTTCATGTGTTGCAAATTTCTTGCATATTTCATTTCTTTCCATATCTAACTTTGTTCATAAATGTTCTTACCGTGTCTGCCATTCAATTTACCTACGAATCGTAGAAGCTGTTAACGTTCAAAACTTTTCAACAGCCAATGGTCTTCCATATTACCTCCATACGGGATATGAACGGTTAATATTGCAATTTCAAAATTATAATGGCTGTAAAAAATACTTGCAAGTATGAATAATGGGAATAGTTAGAATTTAGCACAGTTATCTTTTTACGTCTTGCTTTCTAATATGAACATAAACTATCACCTGTAAGGTTTCTGTGTGATCTCTATTCTTCTTATCATTCTCCTAAAATCATTCTCAATTAGTTCGGAAAATTCAGTCGCAAAAGCTTCCACAACTACATTGGAATCCCCCCCAAGTTCCTTAACACATCCATATTCTGGTCCATTAATTTTTTAAGATTTTAATACTTCACAAACTCAGTCTAATTTGTGTTCTGAAGGTAAATATATATAAGCATCAAAAAGTTACCATTTTTCATGTTTATGTGAATAAGGTGAAAAAGTCTTATGTCATATTAAATTGAAAATCGGCCTTTGCACTATTAATATAAGAATTGTCTACCATTTTACTTATATTTCTGCTTTTCTTCTTATTTACAAAATATTCTTGAAAATCAATGTTCCAAGACAATTTTCAAATTTATTATAAAATATACCTACAAAATCCTTCGAATGTTAAAAATTAACCAGTAAATCTGCCGCGCAAATTTCTTTCATATTGCTGGTTTGTACACCATCAGAGTGCCAACCTCATGAAAGAAAATTATGGTGCCGTGGACTGAAAATAACCACGGGACACTGTGATTTAATCTACGCGACGTACATTGATCTATTTAGGTGGTTTTGGCTTCATTCCCCATCTACCTACTAAGATCGCAGCGCTAAAATTCCCCAAAGCACGTTTTCGACATTTATTTGAATCTTTTCGCCAGACCCGAAAACAAATTTTCAGTTACCCGTCAGGAGACCGAGACGCGTCGAATAAAACCTCATATGTCTCGATTGGTGAATTGAAGTGCTCTAGCCGTGCGTGACGGAACCGCGCATCCGAACATACGAACGTCGGAACATTCGCACTCTTGGGAGTTACTCAGATACTGTGCAAGGATAAGAACAATAATAATAATAATAATAATAATAATAATAATAATAATAATTACATGAGAGACAATAATAACAATCATCCCCATCCTAAAGAAAATATTGTAATAAAGCGACAATAAGCGATTTTTTTTACCGAAAAAACATCTTCGTATGTGTAGTAACACATGATATAGTCGCAATCCATGTTTTCTCGATCCTTGATACCGAAAACTCGATTGACGGCAAAATTCTGTTTATATGACATTAACGCTAGCGTCTAAACCGTTCAGAGAATTCTTTTTCAAAATTGATATTCTCCAATTTTTACGTGAAGACCGAACATTTTCAAAATTTTCTCAAAAATGGCTGCAAGGTATTTTACGAAACATTGTCCTCGGATAGCGTAAATAACGCATCAGGTCTCATTTTCTATAAAATCCTAAATTCAAAATTTCTTCATTCTCATCAACAAGTACAATATTTAAGGGACCTATTAAATGATTTTTTCAACTTCTATATTTTGCAAATACATCTACCAGTTTTTTTAAAGTGATATTAAGGAATATACATGATGTACTGTGCAAAGTTTGAATACTGTTTCTCTATTAATTTTTTGTTATTAATATATTTTTAAAATTTTGAACTACAAAACGAAAAAGTTTGTAAACAACTTTTCCCAAAACCTTTGTGTAATACATCCCTAAGCATGTATTTAAACAATCAGGCTGAAACAATTTTCACGTTACAATGTTTCAAACCTATAAAGCAATTTTCGGAAATTATAAATTCACTTGCCTTCACCTTAGATATATTTATTTCCAACATTTATTGTACTGTATTTCCGAAAGTTTCATTCCCATCTGCAAAAATGTGCTGCAAGTAAGTTTAAATGCATGAAAGGTTGAAATGAAGCATGGAAAAACAGCATTTAAAGATTTTAGGATGTATACATTACACTCAAAACATGCCTGCTCATGTATGTATGTGTCTCAGATTTCTTCTTTTCTTCTTCTTTTTCTTCTTCTTCTTTCTTCTCTTCTTTTCTTCTTTTTCTTCTTTTTTTCTTCTTTTTCTTCTTCTTTCTTCTTCTGATATATTTTCTTCTGATATATTTTCTCTGATATATTTTCTTCTGATATATTTTCTGATACATTTTCTCTTCTGATATATTTTTCTTCTTTCTGATATATTTTCTTCTTCTGATATATTTTCTTCTGATATATTTTCTTCTTTGATATATATTTTCTTTGATATATATTTTCTTCTTTTGATATATTTTCTTTCTTTGATATATTTTTCTTCATATATTTTCTTCTTCTCTGATATATTTTCTTCTTCTGATATATTTTCTCTTTCTTCTTCTTCCTTTCTTCTTCTTCTTCTTCTTTCTTCTTTCTTCTGATATTTTCTTCAACTTGGTATTATTTTCTTTCTTTTCTTCCTTTTTTGCTTTCTATGCAACGTCTGTAATTCATACCACTGGCAATCAAATGTACATAATGACATGTTTTTCCCTAATTTTCATAGTTTCTAATGTATTCGAGCATCCAATATTAAATGTCTGTACCGTTTTTAGCACTTCTAATTCTAATTTAAATTTAGAAATAAATATTTCTGTAGGGCTTCCATACTACATTATTGTGACATACTACATGTGGGACATTGCATTGAGGACATTTATTGGTTAACAGGGTGAATGGTGATGATAGACATATGGAAATATGGCGGCATAGCAACGGTAGACGAGTTGTCGCCAAGGTCAACAAACTTATTGCTTTGAACCACGAGGCGCATAGTTGCGCTAGTTGAATTTGTGGCAATTGATGGATTGGCTAATGGATTTTTTTCTGACAAGAAACAGCAGAAAGATGGACCTAGTTTTGAAGAGCTGAAAGAGGGGAATATGGATGCATTCCGACTTATGCCGTGGTGCTGTGCGGATCGTGTGTAGACAATTGATGTTGGGAGTTTGGGAATTGTGAACCTCTACTTTGAGCGTATAGTTGTTTGGACTTAGAATATTGATGTGATGTGCGAAATTGGAACTTGGAAATATTTCGAGTGCAGCCAGAATTGTGAACTTAGGTGAATTTATCAGCAACAGGACTGAGAGATTTGGTGCAGATAATAGTTTGCTGAACTTTTAATATTTTAAGTATACGCGTAGAAAGAACTGGAACTTTAAAAGGAGAATTAATTGGTCTTATCAACTTATGAGGCGGTGAGGATCACGACTTGAGTACACTTGTTCCAGAACGGAAGAAAAGAAGATGGGTATTTGGACCTGGAGCCATCGACACCGGGAAAGATTGAAAATGGTTCTATGCAGTGACATCGATCGAGAGCGCGCGAAGACTGGTACTGCAATATAAGGTTTGAGACTGGTCATCCGAAAGTACGTTTCGTATTGTTACAAATGAACATTGAATAAACTTACAAGTTTCTGTGAATAGAAAAGATGATTTTCTTTAGCCAATCTGGAGCAAATGAGTAGCTAGAAATGTATATTTGCTTTCAGATTCCCTCGGTCACTCTGTATAGATGGCAGATCGAATAATCAATATACGTAGGCAATAGAGATTATTTCTTATAAGATACATCGACTCAGTTAGCTGATATTAATTTAATGGAAGCAGCTAGCTTAGTTGAAGGTTGGCAGTTGAAGATTAATTTTAATAATTGAATTAACGTAACTCTTCCTGGCGCCCATATTCTATATAAATTTAATGGGTTACGTTGAATTTATATTTAATAATATTTGAAGGGTAGAGGAAATATTAAATTCTAAAAATCAAATCAGATTTGTTTGTTTCACTAAGTGAAGTGACTCATTTGAATTTTGAGTCCTGCTTTTTGTGCAACATTCTAACAAACTGTTCAGATAGCCTTGGGTATACAGGAAATATTGTAGAAACTAGTTGAGGAGCCCATTTGTAAGATACAGATTTATGGCTATCAGGCAATTACGCCTTCAGTAGTCTCAATACTAAAAGCACCAAGAGTCTTTTCCTTGACATGTTGAATTTCTGAGGATTGTCATCAGAGGACATGAATGTGTGGGAGTGTAGAATAAATTGCCTCTTCATTTTTTCAACATCAGACCATTATTAACAATGGCATGCCTGTGGCACTTGTGAGTTTATTTATTCTAGTCTCTTCAGGCTGCCTTATTTGGTGCCTCTCGTAATGTCACACCTTGGAGCGTCATTCTTCACTATATTTCCTGCAGCCTACTTCCTAATCTTTGGCCAAATGATTGATACATTCCTCTTTTCGATTGGGATATTTGACCCATAAACTCCAATTGGATTGAGATGTGTGTGTGTGTGTGTGTGTGTGTTAGAATCTTTATCTGACGGCATTACAGTGTAACGTATTCCCTGTCAATGATCTTTCCTAAGGATCTCCAAATCTATCACATTTTGAAGAAATCCACTATAATTTTTCTGGCGTAAAGTTCATACCAAATATTAAAGTCTGGGGATTCTTTGCCCACAAATTTTTCAGCAGCCTTGCATTCGCCGCAATATTTGGAAAGTACCTCATAATCTAGTACAATTCCTGTTTACACATCAATAACAAAACCATCACTATAATTAGATGTGTGGCCTCAGTTATGCTAATGAAGCATCATAAATACAGCTAAATCAAGGATTTGATTTTCCTACAGCGTGCGTGTCTTTCTTACAGCTGCTTTAGACATAGAAAGAGCTTTTATATATTATTCTCTTCAATTGAATATTGCATATGTTTTGCATAAGGTCGATCCAAAACTATGCCTATGCTTTCAAAACTATGGCACTTTGTTCTTTACCTAAATTTCCAAAGGCCTCTACCACACATTTGTCATGAAAAGGAGGTCTGTGAAGCATCACTACCCTGGAAGAAAATCAGTATACTCATCCACACTGTCACATGTTTGCATTTTACTACGTTTATGGAAAATCCATGACTTTCCCTAACTTCCACCACAACAGTTTGAGCATGACATTAAGAACATAACACATTTTTATTATTTCTTTCCACACACTGGCATGCAATAATATGTAATTTGCTTCATGCAAAATATAATTTTCACACACAAGTGGCTGGGCATAAACTGAGAAAATGCGTCTAGTTTCTTATCAGTAGCAGATTTATCTTCCTCTGCCGGAGGAGAATCGCTGGAAGTGCAACCTGATATATTGTGTTTAGTTTCACATGAAGATGGCGGGTTGTTGCAAATCTGCTTCCTTGCTCTTCCTTTTCGCATAATTCAGCTTTCCTACTCAACTTCTTTTTGAAGGACGCTTTTTCGAAAATTTACGATTACTTCTTGGTCTCTCCATTCTGATGACCAGAATCGAAATATTACTTCGAATTATGCAAAACTATTTCGAAGCACAAAACACGAAGTAGACACTAGCAGCAAAACAGTAGCAAACACACATGGAAAGTATGTGAAAAAAAACACAGTCCCTTCCATTTTCAAAATAAATACATAAAAGATCATTCGAACAAACTTGAAAATATTACAGTCAATTTTTCAGATGGTATGTAGTCTTGTGGGCAAAGAAAGAAGTGAATTTCTTTTTGTATTTAGTTTTTATGTTGAATACGTAGTAAACATTGTATAAGCCTTTCGGTCTAATCTGAGCGTCATATTCAAAATAAAGAATGTAATATAAAGAAAAAACCCGATTCCCTATTACTCCTTAAAAGAGGGCGTGTCCCTACTGGTTAAAACCCAGTGCGACCAGAACTTTTAAACGGCCGTACGGCCTTTAAATATTTCAAAAAACACAAAAATTCAACTTTCTAATAGAGAAACAATAGGACAATTTTATACACGTAATTTAAAAAATTATTGCAAAATTTGTCATTGGTCCCCAAGAGATTTTTCTGAACGAAATACGTTGTTTAATGGCAGATCTTGATATAAGGGTATGCACACAATTTTAAAAACGTGGATAGTTTTCGCCAATTTTACAACAATTATTTTCTCAAAGAATGGCTGTACGTTTTTTGTTTACATTTTTCCTTGCAAGTAGGGTAAAGACGTACGCGTGAACAAAAATATTAATAAATGAAACAGTGCTTGAAGCGTAACATTGGAAATAGTTGTAGATGAAGGCAACTTCTTCCGAAACTAGAACACAAGGAAGTCGGACAGTACGTAAGACACAATCGCCTGAGTATTTTCACACTTTATTTTCTCTTATTTTCATGCTTCCTCTGTTCTTTCTTGCTTTCGTTATTTTGTTTATTGACATTCTCTCTTAAATGAAACGTAATTATATAATGAAATAGGTCCCTTTCACAATAAGCATGCAAAAAGTAAGAAAAATAAAATAAAATAAAATGAAAAATGTACAGAAAATAATACGTGGAAAACACACACGCACAATCTTGCTTAGTCTACTCAAATTATTATGGTTATTATTATTGTTGTTGTTGTTGTTGTTGTTGTAATAATAATTATTGTTGTTGTAATAATAATTATTATTGTTGTTATAATAATAATTATTATTATTGTTGTAATAATTATTATTGTTGTTGTAATAATAATTATTATTGTTGTAATAATAATTATTATTATTGTTGTAATAATAATTATTATTATTGTTGTAATAATAATTATTATTGTTGTAATAATAATTATTATTATTGTTGTAATAATAATTATTATTATTGTTGTAATGATAATTATTATTATTGTTGTAATGATAATAATTATTATTATTATTGTAATTACAATTATTTTAAGTTTCAAAATGAGAATTAAAGGCGAGGTCGGTTCTGATCATCCGCTGTGATCTAGAGAACCATGTTATTCCGCCACTTGTATTTTTATCATCATCATCTATCCAACTAAAATCGCAGGAAGCACATCCAGTGGCGTTCGCGCGCACTGTGCGTGGCGGTGTTGCGAGGCGCGTCTTGCGGGGTCCGCTGCGCGTTTTGCCGTGCAGTGCAGGCCGCGAGATAAGCCCTGCCTCCTGGGAGCGAGCCTGCTATCGCCCTGCGCCCATCGGATCGATGGCTCGGTAATGCGCAGTTATCTGCCCAAGCCCAGCGAGAAGGGCTGCCACACCCTCCCGCCCTCTCGCAAAGCGTGGGAATTAGTGGACCTCGCGGTTAATATTTCCGACGCCGCGGCCGCTACGGGATTGCCGTAAATGCAAAGGAAAACAAGAGTGTGTGGATGAGAAAACTGCCCCACAATTAGGATCCGTGAGAAGACAATTTGTATCTACTGAGTTGTATGCTGTTTATCGTATACTCCATGTAGAGGAAGTTATGAAAAGCTGTAGAAAAAGTAGATATTTCGACAGAAAAATGTTTTCTGGGTTTGTGGTTCCGAAACATTGTTTCGATACTTTTCAGCTTTCTTCCTCACATTACTTGAAATGTTACTTTCTCGTGTTTATAATTAAGTCAGCATACATGTTTTGGAAATTCTTCAAATAGAATAAAATGGGTTTTCAAAAACGATTGTCCATCCGTCCGTTTAAGAATGATAACAGCACCTGAATCGACACAGACTTTTCACCTAACTTGATTTCGCAGATTGATCTGACAGAGATTGCTACTCTCGATTTGAAACCGATATTTTAATTACTTTACATGAACTTCTAGAACTTATTCAAAACTTCTTAATAACTATCTGATTGTTTTTCTTCAATTTATTGCTGTAATTGAGCAAAGTACACTTATAAAAATGGAACAGAAGTAGAACTTCTTAAGTTTAAAAAGTGCATTGTTTTCAGTTGTTTTTTCTCATCTCTACTTAAATATAAAGTAATCGCTTTCTTCTCAAGGGAATCTGTTCTAAAAAATTACATATTTAAATAATGTAATTTTTCAAAAAATACCAGAAATATTCCCCAATTTTAAGTAGAATTGTAAAAATGTTGAGAAATTACAAAATATAACTTTTTTTGATACGCAATTGTGATACGATATAAGATAAGTAAAATAGTTTGTACTATGTACTGTACTAAGTTTTGTCATTGCTAGAAGCCTCTTTGTGGTGAATATGTTAACATTTTTTCTCTTAGTTTACTTTGTTTGTTTATTTCAAGTTTCCTCTTTTATAAGTTATTCCGTGATTTATATAAATCGTCTTTTAGAAATTGAAATGTCGTCTAAAATTATCTTTACATTTTATTTCACATAAAATATTGCTTAAAGAATCAGAGAAGCATGTTATTAATCGCTATAAATTTTTTCTTACATTGTCTTAGATTTTAAATTCGAATGAGATCAATTATGTTCATGGCGAGTTAACACGAATGAACAAAATAGTTCGTATTCTAGGTTAATATTTTTAATCTAGTTTATAAACAAGTTCCTTCTCTTGAGAAGATGGTTTACTTTTTACTTTCATAACTTAATTATAACTAAACATATGCACGCCTCAATATCGAACAGAAATAATTCTTATAATAATATAATAATAATAACATAATAATAATAATAATAATAATAATAATAATAATAATAATAATAATAACATAATAATAATATTCCATTCATCAGCACATTCATTTCAAGGTCAGTCTCTGTTTACGAAAACATAATAGTAAAATACAGCAGATTATTAAATCCACGTCCTTCTAAAAAGTCATCACCTCAACAAACAGTTAACATCAGGTTGGCAAATATAAAAATCATATCTCCTGTGACTACTACTGCAATATACTGGTTAGGCTATAAACTGAAATTCTTTTATTTATTTTTGGACAAAATTGGTAGAATTAGTCTGCGACGAATGGTACTCATAGCTTCATACTGTTGGGGAGTGTTACCTTACTAGTTCTAATTATGATGTTACTTACAGACATCAGTGAAATCATTCCTGAAATAGTTTTAGAGAATATCATTTGGGCTTTGGAATACTTAAAACAAACACTTTGCCGCAATTCACGATTTATCTCTAACTTCCGAAGTACTCGTGTAATTTGTATCACACATTTGTATCATAATAAGAGAAAGAGTAATAATGCAGATTACCCGAAGATCTAAAAACTAATGAACGGGGGAAACGATTTTTCCAAAGGTGATTTATTGTTATATTTAATGTTTCATTGAAAATGAAACTTAATTTTTAAGTATTGGAGTGTTTTTTGTAGAAATGTAGCATATAATGTGCTACACATTAAAGATAGCGTAAGATACTGTAGACAGTTGTAAGCAAAGGTTTCCAAAAGACGAGACTTTTGAGAAAGATGGAACTGAAAGCCACTTGAATAGAATACTGAATATGTAATAAAGGAAATCAAAGGTGAATTGCAGCAATCAAAAGAGGTTTAAAAAGAGTTTGAAATAAAAAATAAAAATATCTTGTGCAAATATTTTAAAATGCTATTGTTTAAGGTATAACCAAATTAAATTTCGATATTTAATGATTAGCATACTTGGTACTCATACATATAGGACGCGTTTCACTTTAATATGTCTAAAATTCTACATATTATGTAGTGGCACAGCTCATAAAAATAAAGTTCGTATGGTAGAAATCAAACGATACAAAAGCTGTATTTAATTCACTACGTAGTGAATTGAATACAGCTTTCGCATCTGTTTGGTTTAAAAGCAAAATATACAATAAATTAGTTATTTATACGTTTTTATTATTCGCTGCCTGAAAAGGAGTCGTTTTAGCTTGCAACTTTACGAGCGCGTTAATTATTCTCGCAATTTACATTTTTCTTCATTATTAATTAACGTAAACACGCTGTAGTGGTTAAGGAGCGGAAACTACTCGTTTTGTAAAGATACGAGTTTGTGGAATTTGTAAATAATAAAACACAATTAGAGGTCAAAATATACCATCCATTTTGCTGAGAAATAACATCGTGACAAACTGCCTACCTTTTTATACGATATGTGTAATTATTGTAATTCTCTTTAATAATAATACTCCAGATCTACCCAACATGAAAAAGTCTCTCACGTATATGATCTTCATTCATTATTAATTTCCAATGTGCGCAGAAATTGAAGGGAAAAGTGCTGCTTCCGGCCACGAGAGTGAAGTCTATGGGGTCATTAGATACCCAACAAATCAAGGGAAGATCCATACCCAATGAAAGCTTCGATTTTGACTGAAACAGGCAATTATTTGATTGTACTTTTCAGCCTATTCTCATCCTGCGTGTATCGACTAAAGTTTCAGAGTCAGTGTGTAATAGTGCATGATACAGTTGACGTCATGCCAGTAAGGCTTCATGAAGAGGCTGTCCGCTAATAATTATTTCTTTTAACGTGTTGTATTACGGAACAACTTTTTGATATTATTAAGTGTACGGAAGGAACTTGTACGTTATGTACGCTATTTGATGATTTGTGAAGACTGTTTTTTGTGAAAATATTTACTCGTACTAAATATTGTAGTGTTACACGAGAGTACATTTATTCGTGAGCAGTGTTCATGCTACTGTTTGAAAAACCAATTTGTTTAGTTTTGTCCAGCATCATGTCTGCTGCTGCTGGCCTTAGTATTGGTTAAATGCATCGTAATAGTTTCGTAACGTACTTGCAGAATTGTGAATATAAGATATATTTATTCTTAGAAAACGGGGAATTAATAAATACCAATTTTGTTTAGACAATACTGCATTCAATTGGAAGTTTCATGTCATTAGTATTGGTTCAGTCAATACAAGAGTTAGTGACATTTATTGAATTTCAAGACATATGAGTCAGTTGTATACACATATCTAGAACTGACTACATTACCGCTTAGCGTGGACGCACTTGAAACACATACTCGTTTTATTTCGTACAAGTCTTGCTTTCAACAGTCCCATTGTGAACGAAAAACAGCGCCACTACTCGTACGATCCTGGTACGTGGTTGAGAAGGCCACAACATCGCTGCCGGAGCATACAGCTGCCTCTCCACGCCACCCTGGGCGGAAATATTTTAAGCATCGTATGAGTACTTGACGAGAACAAACCTTGTCAAGAAGCTTTCGCTGTCTCATTCCATCCCGGTAACTGGCGAAAAATGAAAGTAGTCGCCGGCGGACCCCAGAATAAATTGGAAGGTAATAAATTTGATTGCAATATTTTGGGGGTCTGTCATTTAAATAATATACAGCAAAACTCCTCTTTTACACTTTTCATGGGACCATAGAAAAAATTGTGTAAATTGCGGGAAATGTAAATAAGGGGAAATGATTTTTTTCTCTTCACAACTATAAATAAATTGTATTTAAATTACTTAAAAACCAATATGAATTATAATATCTTGTGTATTTATACACAAATAAGATGATAATACAAAAAGAAATAAGATATTTGGTTTGTTTTCTTTAGCTTGAACTGGATTGAATTTGAGACTCTAGTTCATACTTTTATTTGCAAGTAGTATCACCACCATCTGCAGCAGAGAGGCATTTTTAATGTTTCTAGGGCTGCAAATGCTTGTGCACTCATGGAGGAGGCTGATCATCAATGTCACTCCTAATTTACTTCCATCAGCATCTTCACCAACAGCATTATTTTGAAGATAATCTTGAACAATATCTTCTAATGATGATTGTTCATCAGCAGTACGAACATCATTGTCCACAGATACAAACTCTTCAAATGAAGTTTGAGACTTAATACTTGTCCAGCCCTCACACTCAAAATCAGAAGCATCTTCCACGGCCTCTTCTGTATCTGCCAGGAAGCCAGCTTTAAAACAGCGCTGGCAACAGTAATCGTTTTACTTCCTCCATGATTTTGCACAAATGCAAGGCATCTAAATATCGAAATCTTCATTTCTGCTGTATCCTACTACATTCAATGTAATTTTAAATATTTCTGGACTAAATTTCTACGATAGTGCACTTTCAATTTATTTATGATACTCAGATCCAAAGGCTGCAACGTACTTGTGCATTTGGCCAGGAAAAATTCCATCCTTACGTTCTTTAAATTCAAAGTTTTGGGATGTGCTGGACATTGATCTACCAAGAGAAGGATTTTCCTGTTATATGCTCCCATTTTTGTATCAAGAGCATGAAGCTGCTGAGTAAATAACTCAGAAGTCATCCATGCTTTTTTGTTTGAGGCGTACGATGTTGGCAATGTTCTTATGTTTTTAAAGCAACATGGCTTTTTTGCTTTGCCAATAACAAACGGACGCAAGGTTTTCGTTCCATTTGCGTTTGTCCCCCACATTACTGTGAGGCAAACTTTACTGTGTTTGCTCCCATGGTATGGTTCATTTTTCATCGCAAACGTTTTATTCGGCAGAAGATTAAAAAATAACCCGGTTTCATCGATATTGAAAATATCTCTTGTATCATATTCACTAATTAATTCATGAAGGCTGGAGTCTTTCCAAGATGAAACAATATTTTTATCAACACTATTCGATTCTCCACAAATTGCCCTATATACAACATTGTACTGTTTCTTAAAACAATCAATCCAACCATATTGATGCAATAAAACTGTCTATTCCCTAAATATATTCAAGCACGTTTTAGTCTTCCTCAAATTGTACTATTAATTTGTATATTGGATGCCTTTTTGTTGTCTCGAACCAGTTTTTGTTCTCCAGTTTCTCATATTTTGAGTATTTCACGCACTTTCTCTTTTAGATTGTTGTCCGCACTCCTTTGCACTCTGTTCGATAATTTTTCGACACTTCACGATTGTATTTAGAGTTGAAATAGAAATTTCCAACTGCTTCGCCAACACAACACGAGGTCCTGGAAAAGCATCCACTTTCTTCAAAATCTCCATTTTCTGTTCAATAGAAAAACTTCTTCTACCTTTCTTCTTCATTGTACTCCACTTCTACAGTTCGAAGTTTTCGCACAATTCCACCCCGCAATTTACTTAAAATCACTATCACTTTCGCATATCATGCTTACACGAACGCATTATACTGAATGGTCAGCCCTCTGTATCTGATTTGCCACCCAACCACGACGAAAATCATGCCTTTATGAGGTTTTGAACGGAAACACGTTGTGGCAAGTAAACTTGGGTTGTAGACACAGGAAAAGTTCTGAAACACATTAACGTAAACAGTATTGGCAATATTAAGAACATAGAAACGATAATGACAAGAACAAGTAAATGCCGGGAAAACGTAAATTGCTGGAACGTAAAAGTGGGGTTTTACTGTATTTACGAATGTTACGTGTGTTTACAATCATTTTTCCCAAGTTTGTTTTAAATTACTTTCCGTTTTTGTGGAATGACAAGGAAATACCTGTATATTTCGAACATTTCTGCAGGAACAGATACGCGACCAAGCCTCGTTTCTTAAATTTATTTATTTTTTCTTGAACTAGTTTAACATTCACTGTGTTGTAGAGGTAGAGACAAGTTTTGAGAGTAACATATTTCTATATAAATTGACAGATACAAGTGTTCCTTGGCCACTAATTCTCCTTAATTCTTGCATAACAACGTTGTCGGGTTGATCGCTGACTTGGCAACACCATGTGATACGGTTGACGGCTGAGTAGACACGAAACCACAAAATTATTTTCAGCGAGAAACTTCTTTTAGATGAATTATAAATCGTTGTTACCCAAATGTGCTTGGATCACTTCCATGTAGTCGTAGTGTACATTGATACTCTCTGAATACTCTCTAATTTGCACTGAGTTCCTGACAACTTCCTCAAAAGTCTTTCCTGAAAGTAAGAGATGCTATTTTTTAATAATTATTTGAAATCTACAAAATTTTATATACGTAATCGTAGCAATCTTAAATATGCTGTAGAGGAATGCTTCGTGTTAAGATTTAAATTAATTAAAATTTTTTAAAACTGTTTCTGTCGGTAAATATTCTCACCGAATGCATCGATATCTTAAATAAACATTCAGCTCTTCGATCATAATTTCAAATAAGTGTAGATGAATAAGATTTAGTCAGCATAACTACTAAGTACCTGGTGTTACCAAGACTCTGTATATTCTGAAATTGCTGAAACTATTGTAACAAAATCGTGCCCTCCCTCTACTAAATACGTTAATAACCCGTATGGTAGCAACCTTTTCGTAATTCTGAAGATTTATGGGGTCATGGATTTGTGATGGGCCCTGTACAGGGTTCGAAACGTAATACTCGTGCATCGCGCGCGTAGGTCAGCGTCTAACTACCATAAACCACAACACGTCATTGAAAGGGTTTTATCGATAAACTCGATAAATAAACACGATGTTCATCTTGATTTATTCTATCATGACTAGCTGATTCTCTCGTTCTTAAAACACCAACAATGAACACATAATAAAAAAATAATACCCTTCAATAGCATACATAAAAAAAATCACTTGACATATAAACAAAGAAAAAGCATTCACTCGCAACTTTACAAAACCAATGTCATTCACACCGAATGCGCATTCAGCAATACCAACTTATTGACTTTAAATTTGTACCAATTTAACATGACTTGATCTTCGGCAGAAATGCGTTTTTGCAGCAACCAAAATAAATCAATTGTGTCACTTCCCTGTCTTCTGGTTCGGCGTCGCGGCACGCAGATCAGGCCACGTTCGTCGCCAGCCACCAATTTGCACACCCTTAGTGCGCAATTACCGCAAAGCTCCAGCCACCATATCAGGGATCATTTACCGCACACCTGGGAAAAGGAAATATTCTGGCGTAAACGCAACACAAAGTTCCCGCTGTATGTTTAAAATCACGGCGCGTAGATGTACTATGTCATTTTACAAAACAAAACTTCGCTTGCACTTCCCTTCAATATTCAGACGAGATCGCGTAAAATTTGTGTTATTAAACACGATACAAAATGTCCGCCTACTACTGCTTCTGGCCGCGATCACAAAAAAAAAAAAAAAAAGAAACTATTATCCCGCATTGCCACTATTTACTAATTATGCGCCACTATTTACCAATACAAGTGCACGTTTTTTTTAAAAGTCTGTGCGCCATTAAGATAAAAATAAACTGTTTTTCAAACTATAAATTCCGAACAATCATAAAAATGCAGCGTCCAACACGGACCTCTCATTCACACACTGCTCGAAACTTTCTCTACTTGGGCATTGTTGTCCTCAGCTTATATGGTTTTTCCGTCAACAAAAGCATATCACCCGCTTAATGCGTCCAACATAACGAAAAATATTTCTTATTTTCGTTTATTAAGGTTTACCTGCCTTATCATTGCCTCTATATTATGTCCGAAATTTCTTTGATAATTGTCATAGTGTCTTCTTCGCCTCTCAGCGCCTTATTTAAATAAAATATTACAATTCGACGCTCGTCGTCTTATCATGACGTCACGACAATGTGTCTCTTTGTTTCATGTCTTTTCTAAATAAATACCTAACACTTAATTTGATTTCGCCTTCCCAGGAGTCCTCCAAAATTATGACCACTCGCAAAAATTTCTATAATTTTTGCTGTTTGGTTCTGCCAAATATTAACCCGATCCCTTTACGCGTACTCTTTCTATTTATGAAAAACACATATCGTAATTTCTCTTCGTAATTTTCGCACTAATCGTAAATTTCTCTTCGAGGGCGGAAGTAACGTCCGGAGTGCTACAGGGAAGTGTCCTAGGTCCGTTGTTATTTATAGCGTATATTAATGATATTTGGTAGGGAATTCAATCAAAAATACGTCTTTTTGCAGATGATTGTATAATTTATCGGAAAATTAAGAACACAAGTGATACAGAAATATTGCAGGTTGATTTAGATAAGCTAGAATCATGGGCTATCACAAATGAAATGAAATTAAATCCCAGCAAGTGCAAGTTTATTAGATTCGTTCTAGAAAGACAGACGATATCATATATAAATTAGGAAATCAGGATATTCCGAGGGCTAAATGCTGTAAATATTTGGGAATTGTACTAAATGAGGATCTGAGTTGACAGAACACGTAAACTATGTAGTGAAAAAGGCGTGGAAGGCATTACACTTTGTAATTAGAATACTTAGAAAAGGAAGTGGAAAATCAAGGAATGTCTCTAGTACGTCCGATATTAGAATTTGGCTCCATATGTTGGGACCCTTATTGTTTAGGGCAAATAAAATCTCTCGAGAAAGTACAAAATATGCTGCAAAAATCTGTTAGAGGACGTTCAAATTCTGACAACTTATATCGTGGAACTCTTGGAAAACGCAGAGAGAAATCGCGTCTTGTGCATTATTCAAATCAATAAGAGGGGATCGTCCAGGGTGAAGTAATGGAAAGACTATCTAAACTAACTTACGTCGTATGGAAGGATCATGGTTTCCAAATTCGGAAAGAAATAGAGAACAGATGTAGGTAAATTTCACGAAACAGAACGATACAAAATTGGAACAACTTGCCTGCTGCAGTGCTGAGACTTTCTCAGAATGTCAAAATTTTAAAATTAGACTAAGGAATATGGTTATGACACTTGCAAAATTGTATTTGCTAACATGTTAATATTTTAATGTTGTTTGATGTTTGTTTTGTGAATCTTGTAGAAATTTCTAAGAAAACGCTACCACCGGAAATATTCTATGTATTCCTAAGTAGCAAAATAAATATTCTATTCTATTCTATTCCATTCTAATTTGCTTCTTCTGGGCAACAATGGCGTCTACATGCTCTTTTTTATTAAACTGAGATGCACGATTACTAAAATTCTCGAATTAAGCAAACCCCTGGTCCGATTTTGTTGATTGTTGTTTCAAATGATTCCTAAAATTGTGCTTTATCAAATGTTTACGTTATGCTTCCCATTCCTCCGCGCATTCATTTAATTTAGAAAAAATGTTCATGCGCGGCGCTGCCGTCATTTGCCTCTTCGGGTATAATTTATTTCATTTGTAGGGATTTTTTCATTTAAAGGAAATACTTATTTGGTTAATGATTATAAATCATTACACTATATTGAAAGGAATCTTTTGCATATTAAACTCATTTGTTAATTCCCCTTCTTGATAACAGTTTAAAATTATACTTTTATTACATACTGGAATGAAGGGATCATCTAGCGATCATCGCTTTACTGGGAAGCTCAGTATTTTCTTACGTGCCTTCATTGATTCTACTTACCCGTATTTCCCTTGGTGCACTCCCGAATTTTAAAACCCCAAGGGACAACACTGATCCGGTAATGTATCTTCGGAGTATCGAGGTCCCCGGTCTTCTATTCCAGCCTCAACAATTTGCTGAAAGAAACTATGTGAGTCGATAAACCTTTTTTACCGAATTAATCCGTAGTCTTGAATGACACATAAGTAGAATATCAGAACGTCATACGCAGTTTTTAACTGTTTTTTTGACGTAAAATAAAATAAAATAAGAAGTATTCAGAGATGTAATGAGGTATATGAAAATGAAGTGTAGATAAAAAATGCTTTGTTTTCTAGTTTTTCTTTCTTTGTATTGGAAATTACTCTCCTTCACGGTTAAAATAAAGGCCACCACTGTTTTAATGAAGACACTAATTTGTATTGGGACCACTCCTCCGGAATTATGTCGAGACGTTTGAAACATTTCTGTATTTGGTCGGAACCATAAGAAAAATCAATACATTGTTTTATTTGACTTTAAACGAATTGCATTCCCTTATAAAAATGACATTGTTTTCTTGTTACGTTTCTAAGCAACTTTATGAAAGCAATAAATTCCGCTTTAAGATCTTTGATCATTCGTATGCTCTACAAATTATTACGGTACTGAAAACCAACACTGTGTTCAAACGTACGTTGAAAAAAGTTAACTACATTCCGGGTATCACATTGTCTCCGTTGTGTAGCGGAAATCCGCGAATCTTACGAACATTCCACGAATAACCCGGAACTGGTATTGAAGAGGTTAAGGTATTCTCATCGACGTTTTAAAATTTCAATGATACTCGTTACCTCCATGACACAATAATAATGAATTCTTGCTAAAAATGCACGAAGCAAACGGTCATGAACCTAAGACAGACAAAACCGTGCATAGGAAGCTACTCCCACGGCATGATTAATTGATTTTATGGTTCCGCGCATCAACTGCTTTGGTCATTAGTGCCGTGCGTAGCGCCTGCATTTTCCCCGAGATGGCGGTAATCTTCCCGCTGGATGGCGAATCCGGTACCGACCTACTGTCGGGGGTCTCCACCTAACCAGAACTCTACCACCAGCGGGGCGCCGTCCCAGCCGACGTTTAAGCCCTGACCGGCTCCCGGAATATGTGGTAGCATGTTAGTGTAAGTGTGTATGTATGTGTAAGAGGAGAGGATAGGACAACAGATACCGTCGGCTAATGGGGTTTCCCCCAAACCAGGACTCTCCCACCAGCGGGGCACCGCTGCAGACGGGACAAGCTATAAGCTCCCGACCGGTCTCCCGGCATATGTGGTAGTGTAGTAGTATGTTAGTGTATGCGTGTGTAAGAGGAGGATAGGACAAGGAAGAGGAAGGATAGATCGCGCGCGGTCTGTGGCCCGTTTGTTAGGGTATTGCTCCGGCATTCGCCTGGTGTTGATCGGACAACCACGAAAACTACCGATCAGAGCAGCTGGTCACTAGAATTACTTCTCCAGACGGCAATGAATTGACCTAGCTGAAAAAGCTTTGCGTTAAACGCGCCGCGTCAGAATTTGAACCAGGTCAGAGTCTCTGCAGTGACAGTTGATGCACTGAGCTACCACCGGGTCCTATCGGCACAACATAGAGCTACGAAATTCTACACAGCGACTACTGTGCTTAGTACAGTAACGGGCTGTGTCTGGAGAAATTAGGAGAGAGGTCAGCGACACCAGCGTTCGACAAATGAACTCGTAAAACATTGACAAAGGAGGAGCCAGCAGCCTTGTGCTGATTGGCCGAGGGGCGCAAAGTGCGGCGGGCGAGTCGCATCCACCGTCGCATGCGCCGAAGGCAACCTGCGCGGAAGCGCAGGCGTGCTGATGCAAAGCAACAAGCCACACGACAGCCGATGCATGGCAATGAGCGCCACACAATAAGCTAAAAAGGGGACAGGGGAAAGACTTAGGGAAGAGAGAAAGACGAGAGAGCGGTGCCAGTGATTCAAGAGGATGACACTGACTCTCCCGGATTAAGGAACGACCCATTTCCAAAATGTTCAATCTGCGGGCCACTAATTTGTGTTTTTTTTTAGATTTGAAGCATAGTGATCAGAGAGCATCTATTTAATGAAATAAAATTGCTCTACTAAGGCAATTATAACGAAACTTATAGGACCTGGATGTTTTCTTTCTCATTATAAAGTTAGTTTTTGTTTTATAGAGATTTGCAAAATTGCAAGAACATTTAAATCTCCATAAATCTGAGTAGTCCAGTATTGTGGCATCTTTGATTTTGGTAAGCCAATACTTGGTTTGTATTTTTTTATTGTTAATGTCTTCAGATTAAGAAGGATCGTTATTGTTAAATAATAAAAAAACTCTCCGAATAACTTACCTGCATCATGAGCTTGTTAGTTATTGCTGGTGGTATTTCCTAATTACACTTGGTCTTATTTTAGAATTTCTTCTGTTTTTATTTCCATTAATTTAAGAATTTGTTGTTCAGTAAGTCCCGTAACAAAAGGATGACCATTGCTTTATAGTGTGTGTTTTAAGACATGGGTAATAATGTAAACCAAATCCAATCTCGATCTATATTTATTCTTAGATAAGTTAGTTATGAAGAGTTTAGAGCACCATTTGTAGGACAATATAACTACGTTGCCGAATGTTAATCCAAGCAAAGCTACTATATTCGGGGGGTCTGACCTTCCTATTAGTTATTAATCGTTTCCCAAGCTGATTAATCGATGAGATGTACAAAAAAAAGACATTGCAGCCTCTACATGTTAACAGAATCCAAATATGAAAATATAACTTGCATTCATTCGCATATTCTATTGCCTTTTCTCTACCTGCAAGTATAGATCTAGAAACAAAAGGGGGTTGAACATAAGAAGGTTTTTTTATATATGATTTATTTTCTTTTTTTTTTTTTTGCTGATTTTATCTTATGTGATATACCAAAATGACGAACCATTTTTATTATGGAAATGTCATTTTATTTAACATAGAATATAGGGATGGCAAGAGATGATCGCGTCGGGGTCGCTATGTGACAAACAACCGGCGTTAAGGATCATTTTCGTTAGGTCGAAATGACAGAGAAGAGGCGGAATAAGCATTGTTTTGAGAGACAAAAGAAAAATATATAAACTGCGGATACTTCTGAGTTTTTAGAAGAACGTTCATTCGCTAGAGCAACGCGGTGATGAGTGGGTCGGCTCTTGATATATTTTACTAGATCGACGAAAGACTGTAATTGACAGTTGTTTAAATTAACTATCGTATTTTTTATATTAAGATAGAACGTTCTTGTAGGAAGTAAAATTCGTGTTTAGGCGTCCACCCTACACGCAAGTGAGGGAAGTCACGGATTATAATAGTATCTCCGGGAGAATTTTGAACCAGAACACGGACATTAGGCGAGGACTTTATCCAGAAGCAAGATTCTGCTGCGTCGACGGAGCAGGTTTTACGGGGCGCCATCGAACGCAGAAGTGAAGAGCGCGCGAAGACCCACGAATGAACAAAAAGGTTTTATAACCATTGTAATACAGAGAAAACTGGTCATGACCAAAGATGAACTCATTTTGATTATCATTATAATAAATTTTAATTTGTTAAGTTGAAAGAAGCTGATTATCATTGTTCGATACGTGCAATCCAGCATTTTAATAAGATATTCAGATTCCTCGCAAGTCCGTGCGGATGGAAGATTGAATAACTGGTTGCAGAGTAAGTAGCAAAAATTATGAACTTCGAATCTCAATTAACTGAGCTAGTACAACATAATTTTGGAAGGAGAGATATTTAAATTGCGTAGGAATCATTAGATTTCCAGTGTAACCTTTTCCTGACGACCAAATTACATTTATCAGTAATAATTATAAACAAAATGTACTCCATGGGGCTTGTTTTTAAATACAAAGACGGAGCTTTGTTTCTAAATTGGCACTAGTCAATTATTGTAAGTACGTTTCATTTATAATATTGAAATAATACAAACTTTTTATTACACATTACTTAACATATTAACCAATATTTTAAGAAAAATACGAAAGTTTTCTAATTTCAAGAAAAAGCTCGTGTAACCCAGCTCTCTGCCATTGTTCCTGATTTATATACACCTATAGAGCTTGGATTTTATTCTCTCATTACTTTATTTCCCTGCATGTGAAAGTACTATAAACGAATATTTGAACACAAGAGCGGCAATATTATCCAGCCAAATTCACCTTAACGTGTTGTTTTATAGGAATTCTAGAACAGTAGGGATTTTCTCAAGCGGGACTTATTGGAATAGCTGGATTCAACAAGATATTTTAATTTGAAATAATTAATATAATATAATTAAATATAATAAAATAAATAATTTGAAATAATGGTGTTGCCAATTGGCGGAAGCAAGCCGATGCGGACGAGTTAGACCATCCGTTTGCCGAGATCTCGAAAACGGAGCACATCAATATTCAAGAATAAGAGATGAGTTGTTTGAACTGGCGCCAACGCGCCTGGAATACAATCCGAAAATGAAAACTACGAACTATATCCGTAAGGGAGCGTCTCGGTAGAGTATGGCGACACCGAGAGTCGGGAGAAAGAGTTTCTTTTCTGAAGTAACAGGCTGGAGTGAGGACCTACTGATCACGAGAAGGCGGCACTTCGTAATACTACGGACTTCAGGACTGCATCTATGATAAAATCCTTCAAGACATCTGAGGAGTGTAATTATCATATTAAGGTTGCATTAAAACAATTCATCAGGAAAAGGATGAAAGTATAAGTGACGCATTTAAAATCTCTTTGTGGAAAGAGAGTGGCGTGAATAGCATGAAACTAACGAGGCCATTCATTTTCTTGCAGTTTTTTTTATTTTATATTTATTCTTCTTATACGATAGACTTAGTTGTCGTATTGAGATTCTTTTAAATATGGAATTAAAAGCTACATTCTATAAAAAAGAATACGAAAAGAGTATCAACGAAAACGAGACGGAGCAGCATCGTGAGTTGAACAACGGTACTGGAAAGGCGACCGTGTGGTTCTGCAGAGGGGCGGCTGTTCCCGACCGGAGCTGGGCAAGGACAAGGACACCGAGCGACTGAAAGAGCTTGACGCCAGATTTCTACGCCGTGAAAATACAGTAAGGTCGTGCCAATCTCTGAAATAATTTGTAGATATTAGAAGGAATAATTTGTTTCGGAAAGAAAGTATTAGTACAGGTTCTTTATACTGATATTCTGTAAAAATAGAATCAATCTTTTTCAAGAAAACTTAGCTAATTGTAAAGTTGCAACTAGGAATTTATGACTGGAATGATTAGGCAAAGTTTTAAGTATTCTTTGAAATTGATTTAAATGAGAGAAAGGAAACAGTGTAATTAATTATTGAGAGTGTAAGTTGTTTTCTTTTTTTCAGCAAGACAAAATTTGTATATGTAAAGTGTTTTATGTTCATTGACTGTACAGCAATTTAATTAGAATATACTTACAAGTGGAAAGTGATTCGACTTGAGTTTCTGTGTAAATGCATTCAATCCACAACGGCCCACATGACCCTGATTCCCGCTATTCTAATTGTATTTTTTATTTTGCGCCCACTCCTGGAAAACTCACTCTGAGCTAGCTGGCGGAGGGTGGTCGCACCGGCGCCCCAAGCGGCCTGATTATTGGATGCATTTACTAAAAACTCGATTTGAAAAAAACTGAGACCAAAATTTGGTGGAACCAAAATTCTAGTACAATTGAATCACACCACTAAGATTGCTGAACAGGCGATACAGAGAAAAAAAAAAAAGGTTGTGTAAAAGTGTTTTTGGAGTGTTTTTCAAAAAGGGTATTATATGAAAGTGTTATCTGTCTGAGATAGTGTTTGCATTGTGTGTGTAATAATTTCAGTGTATGACTGTGTCTGGGAAAGAGGATTGATTATCTAGGCAGTTAATACAGCCAAAATGGCAGATAAATATAACGCGGCTAGAATTTAACTACCGTTGGGGTGACTGTCTGGGGGATCTGGAGTAGCGATAGGAAGTGGGAGGACAAGCCCGCATGATCGCGAAAGAAACGGTAGAAGCAGAACAAGGAACGTCAGGAGAAACTAGCATGGTCATTCCGCTGACGGAATCGCAACAAACGCCAACACAAGATCCGGATGAGGAACAACGAAAAACCTCGACAGGCAAATTTAATGATGCAACGATTAATAGACAATTCATGCGGCAATAGATACGAGTTAAATGCAGAAATGAAAAGACAGAGGAAACATAAAGAAATTAGGGACTAAATTTAGAAACAAAATTAGAGGAGAATAACTCGGCAATAAATGCTTTAGAAACTAAATGATATATCAAGAAATGCCTTTAGAAACAACAACAAATTAGAAGAAAATAGGAAGTTAGAAGAGAATATAAAATGCAATTCACTGGAATTAGCAGAAATAAGGAAGGTCGAATTTAAGAATGAGATTCAACAAGAATTAGGGCAGGAACACGAGAGAAGTTAGGAAGAAAATTCACGGAACTGGGCCGCGAATTAGAAGAGAAGATTGACTGCTACGAAAAGGATTTGGAAAATAGGATCGAAATGCAATCAGATCTTATAACCAACAATGTGTCCTGATACAGGCAGACTGAGATAGAACAAGGTGTAGAGGAAGTTTCAAAATAGTTACTGAACAAGTTAAGGTTCAAGCTAGTAAATTCAGATATAGTGGAATAAAAGCTCTGGAACAAGATGGGGTCTCTACAACACCAAATTACATACGAATGACGTTGTAGAATTGAAAATCAAATCTGGAAAATTTACCATCGAGTGGAGGAAGGTTCGCACACGTATTTTCATTACCGTGTACTCCAAATTCTAGTGCAGCGGAGATGAAAATCCATGCGTATTTATGAGGCAGGTGGATAATTTCTTTTAAATTATGTTCCGGACAATAAGAAAACTCACATAGTCTACTGATGATGCAGGTAATGCACGAATATGGGCAGATAGTTTTAGGAGAATTACCAAAAACTATGACAGAATTTAGCAGTGGAATTTTACTCAAGATACTGGAACAATGAAACTCAAATTAATTTCAGTTAATGTAATGTATGGTACGTGGAAGAAAGGTACGATGTCCATGCAAGAATATGCAGAGGAGAAGTTAGCTTGCTCTAAATTATGTACCTGACGGTCCTGGATGACGAAATTGGTCTGTTTGTTAACACGTCATTTTCCGTCAGCTACACAAAATTTGGCTTAAGAATCTCTTGCCAATGTCCACGGAAAAGCATAACGCAGCTGGGATTGTATGATGACTTTCGTGTACAATGAGAGGTTACATAGAGTGCAAGGGCAAAATGTTATGGTCCGTAGAGTTGACAGCAGGCAGCAGCAACATTTACATGTAAGCAAATCAGAGAAAGAGGAACTACAAATCGGAACAGCACGTAGAAGAACAGACCTATGCTAGCCGGAGATAGGACGCTGTCTAAGGATAGGAATAGAAAAAATTTCATTGATAGGAGGAGTTTTCCAAAACAGAAATACTAAACCTGGTACATCTCAATGGACATGAGACGGAAAATTAGAAAGGTTTTGTTTCTGACACGCTATCCCGCTGCAAACCTAATAGAAGAATCTAGGGAAGAAGAGGTGGCGATACGCACGATCAAATTAATCTCATTTGATGACGAATCGTGGAACGAAGAAGAACAAAGCAGATCGGATCCAGGCGACAGTGTCCGAAGTTTAAGGTTAAATGTCAGGTGTTGATACGTCAGTACTAGTGGATACAGGTTGTGCGACATCCGTCAGCGGAAAGTTTGTTGAATGAATTGAAAACCAGGAGTGGAGGTACCTACATTGCCACTCGTAAAGTCTTTTTCTGATAGGTGCAAATCGAAAAAACTGGGCCAATAACAAGACAAGTTTATCGGATATAGAGATAGGCAACAATAAGTATCGTTGTGTGCCTAGTAGCGCCGGAACTTATATCCGCTCATACTGGGGATCGATTCATGAAACAATATGTTGTTATCGTAACTTAGAAAAAATACCATAACGTTAAACCGAATAATCAACAGGATCTCGAATTCGATTCGTTCACATGGGAATACTGATAAGGAATTGTTTAAAGGAAGAAGAAGTGAAGCTGAAAATCTGTTCGCATGTGCAAGGAAATTCTAATCTTAATGAAAATCAGAAGAAACAATTAGCTGAAGTATTACTTAGAATCAGAAAGTGTTTTGCAAAAACAAGAATCCAGTAAAAGATTTTCAATTCGAAATAGAACTAATAGATAAAACGCCATTCACGGGTTACCAATATGTCATTCCAGAAAAACATAAGGAGGAGGTGATAAGCTCACGCTGGTTACAATGGTTAAAGATGATATTATCATGAAGTCCAAAACCTCTTATCTGTCCGATAGTGCCTGTAGAAAAGAGAATGGGAAGATATGTTAAAGTTTAGATGCAAGACGATTGAATCAAGTTACCCTACCGTACAGAGACAGACCGTTGCGTGTAGAGGATTTAACTAATCAATTATCTGGCATCAAGTGGTTGAGTTCAACTGACTTCACTCGCATCGTATTGGCAAATAGCGATAGCACCTGAATGTAGACAATACAGGATTTATTCACTGGGAATTCCTGCATGTTTTCAAAAGAATGCCATTTGGACTAAGAACAGTGCACTTGCTCTGTGCAATGTTTAGACAATATCATTGACAGAGATGTTCAGCGATGCTTTTATCTGTTGGCTGATGACGTGCCGTGTATTCGAAGACATTTGAAGAACACATGAACAAGCTAGATATTTTGCTGGAACGTCTCATTGAAAATAATTTACAGTTGAATTTGAAAAGTAATTTTTGCAACAACAAGTTAAATTCTGGGGTATGATTTGACAGTCAACGGAGTCAAGATGGAACTTGGAGAAAATGCAAGAAATAGATAAGATTGCACCGCCTAAAAACACGAAACAACTCAAAAGTTTATTAGGTTGCGTGAACCAGGGACCGAAAAGGTATTGAATACCGGTAAAAAATACCGGTATAATACCGGTATTTTCCATACCTTTTCAAATACCTTTATTCATTTATACTCGGTAAATACCTCATAGGACGCTCCATACCGGTATGGACGACTATAGCTGCTATACTGCATTATACCGGTATTTCAATGAAGAAATATAGCTTTCCATCGATACATGCTGACAACAGATTGCTTTAGTTAATAATATCTCACAAAATGTTTATTAATCAAATATCATTTCATAACTGATATTTATTGTTTCAAATTATTATTCTTGTGTATATGTATATTAAACAACTATTAAATTCTATTCTTATTATTGTAAATGTTTTGTGTTCATGTTTACGTTTTGGTATACGTTGTATGTATTGAAAACCTCCTTTAATTTAAACTTCGGAAAAGTTGAAATATGCAAAGCCAATTATTGGTTCCAATAAGAGAACCTTTCTTAGTGTCCTTCATCGAGCCATTCCTGGGTCTGACTGGAGAGATGATCACTAAGTCTGTCTTTGTATTTCGCACATGGAGAGGCTGTCAACGTATGCGCCGTGCCGCAGGCGTAGGACCGTTTCTTCCCTCCCGACCCCTCCGGCGAACTGGAGCAAAGCGCGTTGACACTCCTGAGATAATCACGAACGCTCAGGCTTAGGCCCAGTTTTGTTTTTTGAGTTAAAAATGATTTCCTTTACTTCATTTCACAATTAAATCTTAATTATACATTAATAAATAGGGCTAAAATAAAATGTTATTTTCCTAGTTTATATTAAGGGTTTAATATATTTTGACATTAACTGCAGATATTGAGAAATTTGTAATAAAAGTAAATTATGTTATTATTACTATTATTATTATTATTATTATTACTTTTATTACTATTATTATTACTTTTATTACTATTATTATTAGCTATTAACATTGCATGTGGGAAAGGGTTCCCTTCTACGCGGGTAGCTTACATTGTAAAATGCATCTGGAGGAGCCCACTTCGAGAAGAGTGCTCTTCCTTAATAATAAGAAATATATACTAACATTCATTAATTAATAAAAAGAGTTTATTAATATTAACATTTTTACTTTTCAATTAAAATTAACATTTAATTGAATTAAATTTATAATTAACAAACAAAATGATAAATTAATTTACCCAAATTTAATGCAAACATTTAAAATTTAATTAGCATTATTTTAAAATATTTATTAAAATTAATTAATATTATATAGTACTATTGTTTATTTTTCTTAATGGATTTTCTTAAATAATACATGGTGTAAATTAAACATCCTTCAATCATTAATTTTGAATTAAACATAACGCTTCTGTTTCCTCGCGTAAGAATAGTTAATGTCTATTAGCGTCCAATGTCAATTTTTAATGTTTTAGTTATAATTGTGGCGCAGAATAAGGAAACTGGACTATTATTTTCGCGAATGTTAGTGATATGGTTAAATTTAAGGAAATAATCGTATTTAGTGATAAACACAGTCATGCAAGAAGGAAGTTTGGTATGCGTGGGAAGACTCATTTATGGATAAGAAGACATGTTTCTCCATTTTTTATCGCTACTAGAAAGGACAAGATTTATACGGAGAAATTCGATGTAAATCTCAACACTTCACGTGTCGCCAAGCTCTGCGCCTGACGTGAGGTCCGCTACCATGAACGAGCTCGTGCTTGACGTCTGCGAAAGACCGTTGGCTGGTCCTTCCGTCTGACGACATGCTAACCGACTCCCCAGTCAACGGCAGAACTCGACCTAGCTATATTAAGTGTCGAAAATCCGCCACCGGACTCGAATCCTAGACCTCCTGGCCAGAAACTCCGCCGTGTGTAGTTGCTCTCTGAGTCATCTCAGCGAAATATCACAAATGAATTTCCCCCCAAAATACCTGTATGATCTACTGAAATACCGGCATTTTCTGCGAAAATACCGGTATTTGATGAGAGGAATACCGGTACAATACCTTAAACAGAGTGTATTTACCGGTATAGACGTCGGATAAAGGTAAATACTCCCAAAAATACCGGCATTTGACGTCTTATACCGGTATTTTTAAAGGTATTTTGAATAAAGGCATAATAGAGGTAAAGGTATCGTATACCGGCATAAATACCTTACCGCTATTATTTCGGTATTCGGTCCTGGCGTGAACTATTACTCAAGGTTTCATTCCAACTTCGCATACACACTGCAATATTTCTTCAGTTGCTGAAAGCATTACCAGTGGAAAGTGGAAGATAATCGGAAAGTACAATTTCCAGTTTATGACCTTTAAAGAACAAAATAAATGCCAAGAGAAAGGATAAAAGGATGTTATTGAAAAAGAAGAAGGAGTAAGAAGAAAGAAGTAAAGGAGAAGGGGCGAAATAAGATAGCCTGACATTCCCAGAATCAAGATAGAAAGAAAGGAAGAGCATCATGTTTGGTTAAAAGATTCTTTCGGCATATGAAATCAAATTCAACAAAAATCTTTTTTTTTTTCGAAAGAAGGGGTTATAGATCATCCGTTTGCCGAGATCTCGGGAAACGGAGCACATCAATATTCAAGAATAAGATGAGCTGTTTGAACGCGCGCCAACGCGCCTGAATACAATCCGAAAATGAAAACTACGAACTATATCCGTAAGGGAGCGTCTCGGTAGAGTATGCGACACCGAGAGTCGGGAGAAAGAAAGCTTTCTTTTCTGAAGTAACAGCTGGAGAGTGAGGACCTACTGATCACGAGAGAAGGCGGCACCTCGTACTGCTACGGACTTCAGGACTGCATCTACGATAAAACTCTTCAAGACATTCGAGGAGGTAATTATCATATTACAAGGCATTAAAACAATTCATCAGGAAAAAGGATGAAAGCATATGACGCATTTAAAAATCTTGTAAGAGAGAGGAGGTGAATAGCATGAAACTAACGAGGCCATT
This sequence comes from Teleogryllus oceanicus, assembly GCA_964035755.1. Classification (NCBI taxonomy): domain Eukaryota; kingdom Metazoa; phylum Arthropoda; class Insecta; order Orthoptera; family Gryllidae; genus Teleogryllus; species Teleogryllus oceanicus. The sequence continues at coordinate 68,073,725 of CAXIVR010000010.1, forward strand.
CATTTTTCTTTGCAGTTTTTTTTATTTTATATTTATTCTTCTTATACGATAGACTCAGTTGTCGTATTGAGATTCTTTTAAAATATGGAATTAAAAGCTAGTTACATTCTATAAAAAGAATACGAAAAGAGTATCAACGGAAAACGAGACGGAGGCCACATCGTGAGTTGAACAACGGTACTGAAAGGGCGACGCGGTTCTGCAGAGGGGCGGCTTTGGTTCTGACCGAGCTGCAAGGACAAGGACACCAGCGACTGGAAGAGTCGACGCCGCAGATTTACGCCGTGAAAAGACACAGTAAGGTCGCATAACTTGAACAATTTGTAGATATTAGAAGGAATAATTTGTTTCCTGAAAGAAAGTATTAGTACAGGTTCCTTGGTACTGATATTCTGAAAAATAGAATCAATTTTCTTTCAAGAAAACTTAGCTAATTGTAAAGTTGCAACTAGGAATTTATTGACTGAAATGATTAGGCAAAGTTTTAAGTATTTCTTTAAATTGATTTAAAATAGAAAGGAAACAGTGTAATTCACTATTGAGAGTGTGTTGTTTTCTTTTTCAGCAAGACAAATTCTTGTATATGTAAAGTGTTTTATGTTCATTGACTGTAACAGCAATTTAATCAGAATATACTTAAGTAAGTGGAAAATGATTCGACTTGAGTTTCTGTGTAAATGCATTCAATCCACAACGGCCCATGACCTCTGATCCTGCTATATTCTAATTGTATTTTTTTATTTTGCGCCCACCTTGAAAACCCATTCTGAGCTAGCCGGCGGAGGGGTGGGTCGCAGTATGTCAAGAGGTGAGTGAAGGGTTCACTTTAAAACTCGCTAGCTATTATTAGTCGTCATTCAGATGCCTGTGGTGGCGTCTAGCTGTTATTTGAGAAACTTGTCTATAGGACTTCTGATGAAAACTCTAATGCTAGTTAGAGTAAGACTGGAGTTGTGTCATTGCATTTTAACAGCTTATTGCGATGAACTGAAAAAGCGATTTGAAATATTTTGTACTACATTCTACACCAAAATATTTATAAAGATATTACCAATGTGCTTTTGAAATAGAATTAGTTCCGCTTTATATTATAATTTCGAATTAAGCAAAATCAATCATTTCGAATTAAAAATTAATTGATAGAGATAACTGAAGATGAAGACATACATGTAAGATTACAGGTTATAAAGCTTTTTATTGTTTTCAAATGCTCAGAGACTTGTCTGTATTTTTGTCTAAATCTATTAGAAAGAAGTTTTAATACTGCCTAATCGGAATAGAAGTTTCGAGAGTGTAATCATACCTTCTTTTATTTAACTCCCAAACTTCAGGGAAATATCAGGTAATAAATCTCACGTAAAGATTACGCCTAATGCAATAGAAGTTAGCCACGATATAAGCAGAAATTTTATTATATTGAATACAGTGTTTTCTTTTCCATTAACGTAAGTTTTACTTATAAAATATTTTGACGGAAATTGTATTTAAAATGTATAAAACAATAAAAAAAGCATAATGATAAATATGAAAACTAACATAAAAACGGCATTGCTTGGACTTCTTACTTCAATAATTATTCTTGGTTCATGACTATTTTCCACATTATATCTCTTGTTCATATATAACATTCAGAACTATCCAATGTACATCAATTTCCAATTTAATTTTATAAATGTGTTTTTAAATAAGACGAACATTAGGCAAAGCAAAGCTTATACTTCTAAATGTGCATAAATGCAAAAAAATAAATAAAATAAAAATGTATATTATGCAGTGAAAACTGTAACACAAATAAATAAAAATCTATATTTCTATTCTAACACACATTTGTGTTTAAATTTCGTAAACAACACTCCACTTACATTCAAGATTGTGACACGCTGTTGCTCAACCTACTCTAGATTGCACACTATTAGTGCTCTCTTCTTCATGTATTTTATCCATTTTCGAATATTGTAATCCACTGTGTTGTTGTGGGCGGGCGTTGAGTGGCCATGCACGTCGCCTGTTTCTCTCGTTTGCTTTGAATTATGCATTAGAATAGCCTGAACTGTAAAAGGGCTCTGAAAGGCTCGCGGAAGTTCTTTGGAATATTTAACCGGCTACCTTCACACGTTCCTACAGTCAAGTGCTAAAGGATGTGAGAAGTTTCTTAAGTGGTTGATCAAGATTTACAAGAGACAATTGAAGTGAATTCGCGAAAGTCGTTCTGTAATCTTTACCTCCCAAAGACTGTCAATACTTGTGTTTGAAAAATACTGAATTAAGGCTAAAAATAATTTTGTAAGCTCTGATTTGAAATATGGAAAACATTCACTGAATTTAATAATAAACTTCTATGTTTACTAGTTTTGTTTTACTTAGAAAAGGTTTAAAACATCGTTGGTTATCACTTTGTACAAGTTCTACATATCACTTTTTTTTATTGCATCGAGGAACGTTGAACGGCATTTTATAAATGCAAAATTTAAAAAGGTTTGCATTTCAGAAGAACTGTAGAGTTATTATATTAAACTTTGATCACTCAGATATTAACCTGATCTTTGAATAACCCTGCTTTTGTCCGCGGCAATCTTGTATAAAATCACGTTTTAAAACGGCATATTTTTCGTTTCCCTACAAAGGGACTTTTATAAATTCCAAAATTTTCAGCTTTTCATTAAACTTTTTTCTGTACTCTTGCTTGGAATGTATTATGTAGAAGTAAATATGTGTAATGAATGCTTCGGTTCGTCTTTTCCGAAAACTTTCGAAACACGGGAGTGATGCTCCAAAATTGTGCAGATATTATTGGACGCAGGATGCCGAGAAAAAACATGAGAGATGGTGTAAAAGTGGAGCGAACGGAACGGTACATAAATACACAACAAATGCGCGGAAAGAAGAAAGTGTAGTATATTCTCCAACCGTTCAAAAACTGCAAGGACGCGCTTATGTTAGGTGACTCACCTGTATGTTTATGCCTCACATTCAGCAATTTTATTGATAAAAGGAACGGAGCTATTATGAGCCATTATGCGTCACCATATATGAGCCATTCCACGCCAAATCGCACAAAAAGATCAAAATTTGATTTTTTTCTGTTTATAATATGGATCAAATAATAAACACACATATTTTTATTTTTTCTAACTTTATTACTGGAAATATTGCATAATGAAATTGCTAAAAATTACGCGCATCAGTAAATTAAAAATATCACGTATTTGAATAGACTAATTATAGAAACTCCGTTTAGATTTCATACGAAAGTTAAAACATGTTTAATTTGTGAGATTTTGCAAACTATTTAATTTCCTACAATTTCAAGTCAAAAAAAAAATAATTGAAAATTGAATGCTTTCGTAAAACGTGATGAGCTACACATTTTAAAAATTAAATGCTCTAGAGTATTGCTGATAACTCCAGAAAAATCAAAGTGATTTGTAACATTGGCAGTCATTAACTTACATAATCAATGTGCAGTAGATTGCCGTGTTTCTTGCATTACTGGCCATGTGTTTTGATGAAGTAGTAATTTAAGTACTTGTGGAGGAGGTACAAATTAACGATTGCGTTTGGTTATTAAATAACGGATTGTTGACTCACGTTATGACTGATATTTTGAAAATTTCTGATCCCTCACAACCAGTTAAAATATTTGTTCTCTCTTACCATAGAGTTCCTGAACTTTCGACATAATGCACGGTTCTAATGACTTACCGAATTTCCTTTCTGGTCTGGACGAAATTCCATTTTCTTCAGTCAAATTTTAAGTCAATTTGATCATGTGTTCGGTTGTTGTGAAGTGTCGTTTAATTTTATTGTATCCCCAACTTTGAAAAATTGTCAAAATTTGAATTTCAATGTCTGATGATCTGTTGAGGAAAACTGATATGTTTTACATCTTTATTGTCGGATTTTAATTAACGTCGAAGGATCTTCTGTGTGAAAAAATTATCTGTGGCACTTTGAGACGTAATCTGAAATTGCCTATGGAGATACTGTATTTGTTGTAATATTCTAATCAGAGGTTTGAGATATTACGAAATAAACCTAAAGAACTGTATGACATGGAAAGAAAATCATCTATGCACGCTTGAAGTTTCAGAATTCTTCCCAACAATTTACTATTGATAGTTGAAAGATGAAAAAAATAGTAATACACACAATATTTATAATAATAATAATAATAATAATAATACACACAATAATAAGCAATTGTAAAAAGCAGTAGAGGAGAAACATTTCAAAAACTAGATATTTTCGTTTCCGGAGTTATAGAAAACTTACTGTAACTGTATAAATCAAACTGCAGATTTGATTTTTCAGTATTGCTAACTTAACAGAAACTCACCTGTTTCACTACTAATACAAGCAAAAAGTGAAAAGCTCAAAAAACGTGCGCATAGTGAAGCTAAATTTACGTACAGAAGCAAATCAAGGGGCCATCTCAGCATTTGCTCAATGGATCAGGGAAACTGGACAAAAATACGATCGAGATGGGGGTTATTGACCCGGAAGCTGAAATACTTGTTACAGGCGTTTCAGTCTCTTTTAAAAATTATACAATGCAAATGTAAACTAATATACTATATCATTGTTTTGTTAAAGTAAACATTATTTTTCTTTTTGATGATCAGTATAGTCTCTAATTGTATAGAAACATTTTGCAGCAGAAAACATTTTATTTTTAATCAAATTTAGAACCAATTTAATTGTTAATTTATCTGGTACGCTTAGTAAAGTAACGTATATGTATTGTATGTGAATTTCTTGTAGTGAGTTGTTGATACTGGGATAATTTGAAGGAACATGATTTCTACGTCGTAAGGTAATTATAAATATCAGTATTATATGAAAATTTGTTCCACCGTTAAGTAAGTCAGTTTTGACAACACTGCAGATTCGTAAAACAAATAGGCAAGGTAATAAAGTATCTCCAAGCTCAATGAAAGAGGCTTGCAGGGATCATGGATGGCATTTTTTGATTATTCGGATGATTTTCTTTGCAATCTAAATGTTCAGGGGCACTCCAAAACGATGAGCTTCCCCAGAATATTATGCCATATCTCAGGCGAGAATGTACATTTGCAAAATACATGCAACTACCTGCATGAAGGCTGACAGAATTAGAAAGAATTCTGAATGCTAAACGTAATGAGATGAATTTAGTGTTTAATACTGTTATATGTACATTCCATTTGAGGTTTTATTGAATTGAGAGACCTAGAAATTTTGTTACCTTAATATCAGCTAATTGCATATTGTTCATTTCACTATATATGATTGCCGATTTGAAAACGCAAAATTGCATTGAGACAGTTTTTCCTTTCGTTAACTATTAATTTAGGAGTTATTACAAACTATTTGAAACTTCAAATTGTACTTTATAGTTTTTTTGTAAAGAAATATCTGTGTCGTCAAAGAAACAGAACTGTTCTTCCATTTTTAATAGATGAGGGTATAATGTTTCATGTACAACAGAAAGAGAGGATAGGGACCTAATATCGAACCTTGTGGGACCCTAAGGTTCAATTGGCAAAGAATTGAGAGATAAGTGGAATAATGTCCTTTCGTGTCAGTACGGTATTTCACTCTTGAGATCGATGTTTAAGGTACGAGGTTGGTCCAATTCCAGGGCAATACTAATGAATTCCATAATAGCGGTAATTTGAGAGCAAGATGTTATGGTTAATAAATGTCAAAAGCTGAAAAGATCTAAAATCCCAATGGGTTCTCTATTTTGTCCATTGATAAAGCAACATCTTTAAGGAAGAAAATGGCAGTTTCGTAGATTTTGATTTCCTGAAACTGTGTTAAGAGTCTGAAAACGCTTCTGTTTTTCCTAAGAATGCTTCCATTCGCGTATAGAAAGCCTCTCTAATATTTTTGAGGATCGATGTTTGCTGTATGAGGTTATCCAATCTAGGCAATACCACGAATTCCATGTAGCAATTTTGAGAGCAAGATGTTATGGTTGTCAATGTCAAAAGCTTGAAAGATCTAAAATCCCAATGGTCTTTTCTATTTGTCCATTGATGAAGCAATATCTTTATGGTAAAAATGGCAGTTTCCAGATTTTACTTGAACTACAGAGTCTGAAAACGCTTGTTTTTCCTGAGAAACGTTTCCATTCGTGTATAGAAAAGCCTCTAATATTTTTTGAGAAACGACAAAAGAGAAATTGGCTGGTAAATTTGAATTTCTCTATTTTTGTTCTCTTTTTAAAAAGTGGCTGACTTTTATTGTTTTGAAAATCTTTAAAATATCTGGAAATATTCCTGTGCACAAGGAAGCATTAAAAATGGAGTTATCGGTGCATAACGATATGCACACTTTTGCAATAACTGGAAATTCATCTAAAACTAAATGATATTTTAATACGACTATTCTGAGGATATCGTTGAAGAAGTTTCCGGAAATAAACATCGCGAATTTTTTTTTGACGAGGTTTCTCCTATTGCAATTAAACACGGGTTTATATTCTCTACATTCATTTCGCAGACACTTGACGAACTGTCTGAAAAGCATAAATTGTCATTTCCCTGATTTTCACTGTTATCACCACTGGACATTCCGATACTTTCGTTAATGCCAAGAGAGCCACTGATGTCGAAGTTCTCTCTTCACTAACAAAAATAATTTTTGGAAGCCGATTCCCGTTTTTCCTTCATTAATCATAAATACGCTAATCTAATGACTCTTCAGTAAAAGCAGGGACTCAGCAGTAAAATTTGTTTCGCTGACATGAGGAAAAGCAGATGTAGAATTCGTTTGGCTGTCACCCATCCCTTCTGGAGTCAGAGTGAACATATGAGCTGCTAATATTTCTTGAAACTCTCATCAGGCAGAGGTCATTCATTTTATTTTTCTTCGGCACTTCTATCAAAGACTGATCAAACATAAGTCGTTAGTGCAGGGGAAAACCGTCCGAATACTTACAATAGGTTGTTTAGATCTGCACATCTTCAGTGCCAACTTTTTTTTCTGTTGTGTTTTGTAGAAAATTGAATAAGTAATACGCCTATATTTTTTTCAAATTTGTATCTAAGCGTGTTCATATATTTGAATTTTTTTACGATAATTACAACTTTATAATGAAATATTTATTTTTTGAGAAAGTAATTTACAGAGGAATAAAATACACAGATTAAAGTAATAAATGAAACAAACCAGGATTTTAAGGCCATTCGGAACATTAATCAATCATATTTTGCGGAGTACGTGTTAATTCCAAAATTTAATATAGGCATAGCTACAAACATAATCAATTTTCAGAAAAAGAAACCCGGGTATCTTTTTTTATGTCCAGGTTTAATAAAAAAATATACATTTAAAAAAGATGCGTCCAGTCTTGTGCAATTTGACGTGAAATGGCTCGTATTTGAATTCGTTTTGCTGTCACTCATCTATTCTGGGGGAAGAGTGAACATCTTTAATACTAATAACTCTTAAAACTCTAATAAGGCAGACGGTCATTCTTTTTATAATTTTTCAGCACTTGGATTAAAGACGGACCGAACACAATTCCCTAGTTTATGAGGCATAGTGCGCCCTCATACTTACAATTGCTTTTTTGAACGATGTGTGGAGGCCCACTTTGCCTGTGTATCTTATAAAAATCGATTAAGGAATATGGCCTATATTTTTTAAATTTTTTATCTCATCAATGAGGAAATTTTCGTTAACAAATTTGTGAAATTAAATATTTAATTGTTTGAAAATGTATTTCAGAGAAATAAAATACACATTTGGGGTGCCATTAAACGAAACAAATCGCATTTTATATTAAGTACGTTCGAGCAATAAATGAGAATATTTGTTGTGTATGCGTTATTTCTAAATTTAACAGGTAATAACCATACAAATAACCACCTTTGTGCAAATAAAAATACGTGTCTTTTTTTTCATGTCCAGATTTAAGAAAAAAATATCATACATTAAAAACATGTGAACTCTTGTCCAATTTGACGTGGAATGGCTCATATGAGTTTTAAAGTAGTCTAATATATATTTAAAAAAATACTAGAAATGATGAATAATTATTCGTTTACACGAGATTATTTTGGAGAAAACCGAAACTCTATCACATTTCTTGCCATGGCCGGACGCTCGTGCGCACACATGCAGAAACTTAATGAACTGAACGCATCAGAATGTACAAATGTATTAATGTATATATTATAAAGGTAAACGATGCAACTCATACAATTGATATGTTGTTTGTCACACAGAGATAATTTTTGTTTATCTCGAGTGCAAGATATTCATGGTTTTTAAAGGAAAACGAAAATTATCTTGAGTTTTAATAATTTTCAAGAATCTTCTGAGAGGTCATTGGTAACCTAAAGAAGAGAAAATCTCGCTGTCTTTCCATTTTACTTCATTAACCCAAGTTGATTAGCAGATCTAATTTTGGAATGATTTGTGAGGCTGCTAGCACTTAGACGCCAGGCTTCCCTTCCGTTGTGGTATTCGTCTCATATGAGCACGCCCCCTGCGGGCGGCGTCCGCAACGCGAAAGAACTTCGTGAAGGAAGACGCGAGGAGCGGTGAGCGACAGCGTCTGGGCGTCGGAGTCTTCGCGACCTGTCTAGTTACGAGGCGGCGTCGCCTTGCGGCGCGCGGGGAGGCGTATCAGGACGGCGCGGGCGGAGACGCGCAGAAAGACGGCAAAAACTTGTACAAAAAATGTTAACATCAGGTAGAAGAGGGCGTGAGTTTTGATTCCGTGTGAGTCAACTACTGATGTTATTAGTGTCGAAAATTTAGTGCATGTTATATACCAGGATGTGGCGATGTTCCTATTCCGCCGAATAGTGATATCGATCTACATGCCGGTTTGGTAGGATTTTCCCTCTCCAGGTACTTCTCGTACACTCCAGACGTAGTGTATCACCTCAGCTCTACGCTTCCGACTGGTCTGAAGGCATTATGGTAGCGTAGAGCCTGTGAGTGTAAATATAAGTAAGGGGTGAGGATAGGACGAGGAAGGAGAAGCACAAATCGCGTGCGGTCCGTGGACTGTTTGATAGGGTGCGGCACCGGCATGCGTCTAGTATTGATCTAAGAAACCACGAAAAACTACTGAACATCGGCCTCTAGAATTCTCTGTCACATAGTGGCTGGAAATCGATTCATGTGCTTTTATTGATTAATCAAAACTGTGGATGTATGGGAGAAAATCATTTGGTGCACGCTTTATTGAGTTTCTAGAATCCCTTCAACAATTTAATATTATGAGTTGAGATGAAATTATAATAATAATGATAATAATAATAATAATAATAATAATAATAATAATAATAATAATAATAATAAATTTTAAAAAGGCGAGAGATTAACATTTCAAAAAGTAGATATTTTCGTTGCCGAATTATAGAAAACTTATTTGTAATGCTAAACGAACAAACAGATTTGATTTTTCTCTATTGCTAACTCACCCTAAGCTGTTGTCGAATATCCACTATCGGCCCCCGAAGCGTCTCAAGTTGTCGAGTGAAGAGTCCGTCATCGGTCCTGCGTTCTGAGGATCAGTCATGTTCGGCTATCGTCCGATGGCCTTCCAATAATGTGGTGATGCCAATAAACTAGGTAAATATGCTGTCGAGAACTATTCAGGCTGAAATCAGGGGCTTCCACGTGCTACTATTCTGAAATACCGGAAACTCGGATATTTTACATTTAAAGTAACACACAAACAGAAATATTACGATTTCGTTGTCTTTAAATGTTTGGTATGGCCAGTCGAGGTCTATACAAAACGTTTTGCAGTTGGAGCATGAATACTTCGTATTTGAATCGCTGCAGCTAAGAGAGAAGAATTTCTGTTATGAATACATGCATTAGTACAAGTACAAACCTGCAATCTGACATGCATTCGTTCATTGCCCCTAGATCTCAATATTTACGTTAACTGTAGTTAATCTATTTTAATGTACATTTTTCCTCGTTTTAGCTCGGCATAGCGTCTGCATTTCTTTTCCGCCTACCAGTAGCACAGCTCACTGTCAGAAATGCCCCATCAGATAGTTCCCAGAAATTCAAAATATAGGACACTCTATAACCTGTGATGCTAAAACAGCACGTACTTTCGCGCCACGGTAATGGCACTGAATAGTTTCAAGCGAAAACAATAGTTTCAGTGATTTTTATTCTAAACTTTAAACGAAAATATATTTCTGGTAATTGAATTATTGCAGTGTATGCAGTGTATCTTACGAAATATACGGGATGAGGTTTTAGCGTTAGCACTTTCCATATGCAGTATGCGAGAAAGTAAAATAATTAAAAGTTAATGAATAATACGATACCAATAGCGTTGGAAAGCAAATGCAAATACTTCGGAAAAATATATATTTATTATTAAACACTATGGTATTGTAATATTCTTCAAATCTATAAAAGTATTGGTTGTAGTAAAATATATATTCTTAACCGAAAGGCACCGTTAAGATCTTCTTTTATCACTGTGGCGTTACAACAATGGATTACAACAACCAACAATGATCGCTAATCTATCCTTTTTCATATTTAACAAAGGACGAATTTTAAAATGAAATAACATAAATATAATAAAATATAATAAATAATAAAATGATGTGAGAAATAATATACAAATTCTAGCTTATGTAGCATCCAACTGTGTGAATTGGGAGCGGACGACTGAAGGCTAGCAATATTTCATATTTATTTTAAATAAGTTTTAAATAATTTTAAAAAAATATTTGTAAATATATAACAAAAGCTCCCGGAATCGTTGTCGTTCCCGGAATCACTGACAATCAACCAACCAACGTTAAATACTCGTATATTTGACCATTTTCCTTCAGGTCACGTACCATTGTGATTGAGCCGCGGCGGCTGCGGTGGCGATGCGGGCACTAGCGGCGACGGGCAGAACTAAACACGGTTTGATGGTGCGGCGGAGAGACAGCTGCGCATCGCTCAGCGAAGCGCCTCGCGTCGTAGATGCTGCCGCTGCCTCGCCGGTGCCGGTCGCGGTCTCCGACACGTGCGAGACACGTGTCGCGTCAGCAGGCGCCGCCTCGTTAGCGGAGACAACAGAGCCTCGGGGCCTCTCCCTCCCTCCCTCCCCACCCCCCGGTCTCTCTCCCTCTCTATCCGCGGTGTATCAGCCCCTCGAGAGACGTCGGGAGGGGGTGGGGTGGGGTGAGAGAGATCTGTATGGAGAGCTGAAGCGGTTTCGGTAATTGAGGTGTGTGTGTGTGCATCATAATATCCTAATTTGTCCCGTGAAAGGAAAATCAATGACAGATTGTAGACCAAGGAAATATATTTACTACTGCGTTTACACTCGGTGCGATTCACTGCAGTAATTTGCATCGCTCGGCGGAAATCCTACCTGAATGGGTGAGATCAAACGTGTGTCACATCTTTATAATTTTGCAATTTCTTCTGTGTGATTATGGAATGTCATTGATAGGCTCAAACTGATAACTCTCGAAATGCATTCTGCTTTCATTTGCATCTCGATGTGAAGAACTGTACTTGACAAAGTTTCCTCGCCATCCCTCATGGTTCTCATTTCTCGAAATAGCGTTTACGCCAGAGAGTTTGTTTGTATCATTTGATTCCTAATGATTTTGCTGTTCATCTGGACATATAAACCTAAATTTAGTAATGTAATGACCGTGAATGCGACCCTATCTTGATTGTGAAGGTACGGCTGCTGTAGCCAGCTCACGTTTTTCGTCGCCTTGTAAATATCATTTTGAATTTATTTCCGAAAAAAATTTCATTATTAATTAAAAATGTTAATTTTAAATACATACAATACGGCCGGATGCTCTGATAAGTACATTGCTGTGGTTTCTCCGATGAACAGGTGAATGCCGGGGCAGTACTCTAACAAATGTGACCGATCATAAATCGATTGGGGGATTATTCGTGAGATCGTGGTCTATGAAGATTACAAAACAAAACACACAAAGTCATGACCACAGAAAAAATCTAATATAATTAGACTATTGCGTGGCAAAAAAAATACACGATGCAAATACAATTGACCCATAAAAAGAAAACGAAAAGACAACAAGAGTAAACATTTAAGAATACTAAAAAAACACAAAAAGAAAATTATTCATTGACCATTATATGCCTTCAAGTCCAGGCGAGTAATTTATTGCTCTATTCTTCTCTCACTTGGTTGGAACATTTGGATGTTAAATCGTGTGTTATAGATCTCTTGAAATCAAAGTATTAATTCTATTCATTCATAGTAAGGAAAAATGCCTACATTAAAAATTACAAAAATACTATAATGAACTAAAACACAATGTATCATCGAAATAATATAATTCTGGCGCATAAAAGAAACTACAGTCTGCCAACTATGAGATAATTGGGCGTACCATAACTTCAGTAAACGATGATACGAACACTACTGCAATTTTCGTGTGGCTGTTGTCTCACGTGCTTGCGAGTCATAAATAATTTTGCGTGCGACTGAGGCAAAACTGCAACAAGTGACATTTGTTGACCAAAGTAAAGTCTTCGTTATATCGGTACCTGTCACTTCCGTGGCATTAATGATGTATTTAAGCAATTAAGATGAAAAAATAAGGTAGTATTTTAAAGTAGCGTCAGGTCAAGAAATGTATGTTATGAATCGTATTGATAAATAAGAGGCACTTAAAGCAACTGTTTTCTAGTCCACATTTTAGCGCTTAATAACATTTAAATCATATTCATAAGCAAACCGTTATATTGATGGATCATTCGTTATTTCAATAGTAACAGTATTAGATCATCAGTATTAAGTATAGTAACGCTGTTAAAATAATAAATTTTACAATGCGCGGGTCCTTGAATGAATTTTTAATTACACATAATCAAATAAAAATTAATTACATTTTAAGATTCTTAATAAACTTCGAGAACTTTCTAAAACTTAAAATTGCATTGCCCATCAGACCTACTGCGAACGCTTTTCTATTTTTCGCGCCGTTTTCTCGAATGCGTCTCCAACTTAGAATTTTCTAAGCATTTTTTGAAATACGCCAAATCAGACATCGTCCTAAACGTGTTTTTGCAGTTCAGTATCAAGCGCACCATTCTCCAAATGGAGTGCATGTACCGGCATCAGGCATCTTCAGCAAAGTTCCGTGCAGCCCCGCAGGAAGTCGGTGCTCTGGGGCGCCGCTTCCTTTGCTCTGCGCCGGGGCAACCTGCCTGCGGCCGCAACACGATCTTCCGGCCCCTTGCAGCGAAGCCTTTGCGCCACCGCCACGACTACTTCCGTCTCCTCTGGCGCCTCCGCCCACACTGACCCCCGCCGCCACCCTTCCTGCTCTGACTGCCGACACTCCCTCGCCCTCGTCTTGACCTTCCAGCGCTCCACTCCATCTCCCGTTCCCCTTCTCTTCCTCCACCTTTCTCTCTTCTCTTCCTCTCCTCTCCCCTCCTCTTCCTCCCACCACCCCTCCCGTCACTTCGTCTCTCTCCTCCCACCCCTCCTCTTCCTACCTCCCCCCTTACTACCTCCCCTCCCCTATTCATCTTTCCTCCCAACCCCTCCTCTTCCTCTTTTCACCCCTACCCGTCTCTTCATCTCTGTCCTCCCACCCTACGTTTCCTACCCCCCCACCCCTTTTAATACCTCCTTCCCTTCTTCATCTTTCCTTCCCTCTCCTCCTCACCCTCTCTGCCACCGTCCCTTCTCTTCCACCCCTGTGAGTACACCGCTCCCCGGCCGCAAGGCGGTCGGTGGCCCAGGTCCCAAAGGCTCTGTTCTTCGTAATGGTTTGCTGTGCATCGCTGCTACTCACCCAGCCTGGTGGGATGCTGCTGAATTTCATGTGTTTCGGGTGCTTTCAAAGGTTTAAAGGCACTGGCATAAGTATCGGAGGTTTGTTTGCACTCAACAATGAATAAATGAAGATGAATTATGGCTTCCTAATAATTTATTTTACTAAAAAGAGTGAGAATTGTACTATTCTCATTAATATTTTGTTATAAAGATCTTTAATTGCTTGTGTAAATTTTATTCCCTTTGTAAAGGATTATGAGCGAAAATGATTATAAAAATTTTGAATATTGTATCTAGGGCTAAAATAACTAAAAATATTATTTTACTTTTGAAATACAAAGTCTACAGTTCAAAACATTAAAGAAGCAACTCCTAACATTTCAGTTATGCTACATCATCATTCAACATCGGCATTCTTGGACATTGGCGTATTTTTGTGATTCCGAGATGATAAGTTCATATAACATCGCAGTCACAAAAATTATAAATACACATTCCAAGCAGTTTACATGCTATCACAGAACATATTAATGAGAAACCTTGCGTGAGTAGGATCAAATAATCTTGTCTGTACCTATTAATTCATCCAAACTCGTATGAGACAACGACGTTCAAAGTTGCAAGAAGAAAAATGAACCCAAGACTTGTTTTGCCCACAAGTCCTTAACTTCATCCTTTTATTGCTAATTGTGTGTCCTGATTCTGAAACGCGATGGCGTTTCCCGCTTGTCCTGAATTCTGTAACGTAATTTTCTCACTCCCCCGTCCGCTGGACGTCCGCAATGCCTGGCTTCTTCGTAGAGGGCGCCACAACGAGTTGACCTCCTATGAAGCGTTCGTTTAAATTGATTCCGCTACCACTGCGACGCCAAAATTGTGTTTGGAATAATAAAACAAATAAAGCCATACAATTTATTTCAAATTAGAACTAATGCTTGAGATCTGGTGTTCCAAAGATCTATTTATACTATATTACAAATAAAAGGCAATAACTAATGTAAATGAAATTCAATTTTCTGTAGGTGTGGATTAGAAAAGGATTGACAAGGTTGCTGTGAGTGGCTTAGAAAACTCGTGTGCTTCCATTTAGAAAAGGGTAGTCTGGTAAGTTATTTCGTTTATAATAATATATTGATTTATTTTTAAATTCGCATATTGTAAAATTAATTTACGTAATTCAAAATAACTATTTTCCATAGGAAGGTTCTTGTCCTGCAATTACGCAGTTCCTAGATTCGCACCTAAATTTTCAAGAGAAGATAAATGACGGTGAGCAGTGAATATTTCATATAATCCGTCAAGCTCAAGCATCAATAATAAGCGCAAAATATGAACGTTAAAACACGAGAGTTGTTATGTTACTACAGATATTAGTGTCTCGGACTGTTTCAAAACTTTATGTATTTCTTCTTAATTCTTCTCCTTTGTTTGTTCATCACTTTTTCTCTTCTCAGGCTTCTCTTCTCCTACTTCCTCTCATCTTTCTCCTTTATTTATCCTTATTCTTATTGTTCCATTTAATATTATGATGACACGCAATTGCAGGTCCAGCAAAATGAAAGCATTTACAATCTTAACATCAAAATGATTGCATCATAAAGCAATTCACAGATGACATTTATTCGTGATTCTTAGTTAATAATGTTAACTAATTTAGTTCTGAGTGTAGGTCAAGGGGCTGGAATTGAACTTACTTGGCTATCCGGGAGATGCCGTGTCCAGGGCACAGGTGCCGACGTTTCGGTCGCCATTCTGCGACCTTCATCAGGGCGTAGTATTGCACGAAGATGGACTGCGCATTGGGTTTTTATGTGGTTTCTCTCCTGACTGCTGATTGGCCGGATGATCAGCCATTGCGGAGAGAGTGCAACGGCCAATCAGGGAGCGGGCTCCCTGGGCGGGGTGGACGAACCCACACCGCGCGTGATAGGACGGTGTGCAACAGCGGGTCCCGTGTCGGGTCTCGGTCGGGCGTTCTGGAAAAACAGATGCTTCCAGACATCATGGAGACGTAGGCCTTGATCAGCATTGAGATTTTGAGGATGATTAATGATCTTTATTGGCCTCTTTAACTCTTCTAGTTCCCCAGCGGCACCTGTGCCCTGGACGCGGCGTCTCCCGGATAGCCAAATAAGTTCTAATTTTAATTTCGTTTATTAATTTTAACTTACGAAGGTCATGGAAGCTTTCCCTCGAGTACAACATCCTTCAACGAAAGGATCCGTCGTCTGGACCGCCAGCACGATTCCAGGTTCTTGGTGGAGTCGCCGCAGCCACTTGGCCTCCAACGTGGCGGCCCACGCTCCCCGCCCCTCCTTCCGCCCCCCACCTTCCCCCCTCCGCCCCTTAAATTGTTTTAAGTCTCCACCGCGGCGCCTCAAAGGCGGCGGGCGGAGGGGCCGGCGCAGGTCGCACTTCCGATGGGCAGCGAGTTGCGGTCAGCAATCGACTTAGCGCCCCCGCCCGCTCTTTAGCGCCACCACCGCCCTCCGGCCGCAGCCCTAGCGCAGACAGCCCTCTCCCTCTCCACCTGCACCTTAAAGCAGGCTGCCCAGGAGGTGGTTTCCTGGCGCGGGCAAGATTTCACCCTGGCATCTGCACACGTCTCAAATACATTAGTTCCATATTAGGTTTCCATCATAACTTCCTACCAGGACCGGAACGTGCAGGATAAAAGTGATATTTTGTGGAAAAGTTTCATATTTAATTTTATTATGAATGAAAAGTATTAAGTAAATAATTTAGTTAAAATTATCGTAAATAATGTATTAACATAAGACAGCTTTTGGCTGTCCGGGTTTCGCCACGTCGAAGGCTGTCATGCCGACATTTCGGCCATCTTGTCGTGGTCTTCCTCAAGGATGGTCAGGGCAGACTAGACATGAGAAACATTACGATATTGCAGTATTCGGGAAGACCGTTTTTGTTGAAATAATGAATTTATTGCGGTATTACACAAGAGGATTTTATTTGTTCTTGAGCAGTGTGCATGTTACTTTTTGGAAAAACATTAGTGTTCAGCAATTTTGTTGCTGCAGCAACTAAGAATTATGACAATGATAATTTATAATAATAATTTGTTATAATTTTTTATTGTTACTAATTAGTTTGTTTTGGGAACAAATTCTGCATTTTTCGTAGTGTGCACGTTCGCGATGTATCCTCCAAAACAAAACGATCCTACCTTTATACGATGTATATGACATTGCATTATTTCATAATTTTTAGAAGAACTGTGCGCGAGGTTTCTTCCGTCGCATTTTCATTCATGCTATCATAAATGTTATTGTTAAATTTTGAGAGAATTCTCTGGGGAATGTACAGAATATGTCTCGTTCGATTAAGGCTGGTATTGTGTTACGACTGAGATGATGCAGCAGCATCTTCTATGTTCAGTTACTTACAACTGCAGAACTTCGAGGCATGCAGAGATAATAAATAAACTTTTATGTTCATGACGGCAAAGAAAAAGTAGTGCGAGGTTTCTTTGCTAACTTAATTCATTACAAGAGAAAGGTGTAAAGATTCAAAGAGACCAGTTTTTCTTGTTTCATCTGACATAGGAAACGGTTATTAACATAAAATACGAGGATTAATCTATTAAGGACGGAATTTGTGATGGAAAATTTGTTTAAATTTAGTTTACCAATACGATTTAAAAGGTTAAGAATCTATAAATTTCGGTTTAAAGTCAATTTCTTAAATTTTATTGAGAAAGTGTGACCGAATGGTCACGCTAGTTCCTTTATAAAACAAACAACACACATTGTAATAAAATGAAAATTATTTTTTATGAAAAAATTACAAAAGACCGACTACATCTCTAATTTACATTTAGAATATTCTTCCAACACTTTAACACACTTCTTCGGTATGTTTGTTACTCTGATTCACTACAGGTTGAATCAAATGATTTTGCTCACATCTGATATCGAAAGTTCTATTCAGTGTGAAACTTATTTGATAATTGTGACCCTTCCAGAACCTCTCGAGAGAACTGCATATTTAGTTAGATAAGTAGTGACAATCTATCTGAAATGAAGTTTTGCATTGATTGGTTCTAAAGATTTTTTGCACAGTACCTATATTGTGCATTTCAGCATCTAAGAGC
The DNA here is from genome assembly GCA_964035755.1 of Teleogryllus oceanicus. Taxonomy (NCBI): domain Eukaryota; kingdom Metazoa; phylum Arthropoda; class Insecta; order Orthoptera; family Gryllidae; genus Teleogryllus; species Teleogryllus oceanicus. The sequence goes on from CAXIVR010000010.1 coordinate 68,091,589, forward strand.
CATGTGAAAATACGCCAGTGCCATTTTTCCCTCTTACGTCAATTTTGATGTCGGCAATATATACGAATAGTATAGATTAACACATTTATTTTATATTTATTATAAGTTGCATGTACGTTGACAGTGTACATGATAGAATTGTCTTTCCATGCTTCTAAAATCAATCCATTTTTGTTTACTTTGGAATCAATAACGGCTATTTCTTTTTGCATCGTTTCTTTTTCTGCGTATTTCAAGGCAATCGTTTTGAATCTCGTTTGGTTTCGTTGATCTAGTTTCTTTATATCCCCGCTCTTTCAAATGCACAAATAAATTGAAATTAGTGAACAAATTATCAAAATTAAACTTTTTTTTTTGGAAGTAGATCTAACTTATTTACAAACACTGCTGCTGGCGTGCCAAACACATGTTCATAGAGTTCAAGTTTACACTTTCAAATGACCGGATGTGAAATTATATGTATCCCAAGGCCTAGCGTAACCATATGGTCACGCAAAATTAAAATTGTACGTAAGCAATTTTTGTTATTACTTAGTTATATTATTAAACTATACTTTAAATCATACAATGTATTAAACAAGCAATGAAAAAACTATCGAAAATATAAAGCCATACTTGACCCAAAATGTTGATTTCCGAAGATATGAATCTTATTCGTCCACACAATAATCGGCGTACCTACAGGCAACGAGGAGTTAATGAACAGATTGCTCTTAAATGTTGTTTAATATACAACTGTAGGGGATAATTGTTATATACAGAAAATCTAGAGGTAGATAAATAAAGTTCTTTTCTAATTCGTTTATTTACAATAAGCTCCAAGTCCAGACTAAAAGCCAAGTCAACATATGCAAGTAGATGTTCCGTTCGCAGTGCAGTAGTCACAATCCACAAGATTCTTCCCGAAAACAAATCCACACGTCGTCAACAATAACATTCATTACAATGCACTCACTAAACCAGCAACACGCCCTACCACTGAAACTTGACTCTGCTGGTTCCTCCGGCTCGAGGCCCTCTGCACGAGTCTATGCACTTCCCGTCTCTGCGGCGGCTGAAGGTAGAGGTGGTGCCCTCTGGTGGATGCTCCTGTTGCGGTCTGGTGCCTCGGTATGGGGCGCCGCCGTTTGCCCTACTCCTGGTGGCGCCTTCCGGCATTGCTCATTAATTGTCCCGTCACCGATCCGGGCGCGCCTCCGGAGCAGTCACAGTGGGCCGCATCTCTCGCCTCCGGCACAGTGTCTCCACCTGGCCTGCCTCCGCGGGCACAATGCCCAATACATAGCAACAACAACCTCGAAAACATTAATTACAGTTTTTATAACATATTTACATCATTGTTGTACTCGTGACCATATGATAACGTAAGTTTCTAGCGTTAATTAGTAAGTGTCTTACTTTTGATTCGATCGACTTGTAGGCTGACTGTACGCTTTGTGTACTTACCTGCCTTAAGAACATATTCCTTACTTTTCATATGGTAAGTTTCCTCGTTTTCATATAATGTTTGCTTGAGTTGTTGAGACGTAAATATAACTCCAACGCTCTCCGTCGGCACAAAAGCAAAGCCAGTAATCCTTTTTCGTCATTTGAATGAGTGCCCAAAGTTGGAATCTGTAGAAGACTTCCACCATAATGTGATTTCTCATTATTTTGTCTTAGGCAAAGTTTACCACTGGACTGAACTGTCTAAAGTAGTCAAACAAGGGAAGCTTTTTGGTGGATGGAGAAAAGTGCAAGACGACCAGCCCTTATCTACTACTAATTTAATTTTGAGCTATCCGTCCTTTTTGATCGGAATAACTGATCGAAATAACCGAGATAATTGATTAAGAGGCGCCACGGTAGTCAGTTTATGATTATTGAAATGAATTCGTTATGAACCCACGTGTTGGCAAAGCCTGCCGAAGGGAAAATATACTATGTAAGTAAGGCATATATAAGCACTCAAAGATATTGATAGCATTACCTAGATGAACATGTAGTACTAGGCAGTTACAAACTGAAGGCTGCCACATTGCAGGCAACTGTTCCCCTTGGACAGGTGCTGACAGCTGCTGTATACGTGACGAGTTGTAGCATTCCCATCTACTTTCTTTGATTTGCATTACTTTGTCTACTATGCATTTCATATTTACGCACCAGTAAAAATATATATTAGTGCTTCATGGTTCTGTGACCTCAAAGGCAATATAAAGAAGCATTAGGGTTACAAGAAGCAACTTTCAATCATCCAAATGATGCAACCAAAACATGTTTCGTTTAGTAACACGATAACGTTTTGTTGGTAATTGTTTTAATATTGCACATATTTAACGCAGTATTGCGTAAAAACTACTAAAATTTTAAAAAATGTACATAAAATTAATGAAAGATCTAAGTATGGGTAACTTAAGCAATTTTTATAAGTGCATTATACTCCATTCTTACAAGGAAAATTAAACAATTTGGAGCAACTTTTTAGAAAAATGTTGAAAATGTCACATCGGCTTTTTCTGAAGTATCTCGAAAAAGTACAGACAGTCGGGTGACGGAGAGCCTGACGTTTTATTAACAATCGATTTTTCGGCATCAAAGTTCTACCAAACGAATTCTGATTACATAATGTAGTGAAATTTATTGTAGGAACAATATTTATTCATATTTCTACCGCATTGAATTAGATACATTGTTTAGGTGATCTGATTTCTATCGAATGGGTAGGCAAGGTTGGTACCGTTTACGCGATGTAGAAGCTTTCGTAAGGTTTCTTTATTATAGTAAAACTAAGCCGGAATAGACAGGGCCACAAAAATCTGGCTTAGGAGGTCATGCCTGCAAGGTGATCCACTATAACACGTGGCCATTGATGGTCGCTGCCCTGAAAGTGCAGTAGATTACATGACTTTATAATAATTATTAAAACACATTAACATATAACACATTATGGAAGAAATCACCATTAAATGAATATTAAACTTTCTTCATTGTCCGCTTCTGATTGAAAAATATAAACCTTACTGGCTGAATTCACACTGCTTGCTGTCTCTTTCAACACACGTTGCGTCACAACCCAGAATCCATGACATTGATAATTCCTCGCGTGACCTTTGACACGCGCATGTAGTCGATGGGGCAAGGGACGAATGAACATGATTTCAACGCAGGCAGGGAGACAGGTGAATAGAAGCCATGTCCGTGCATCTTCCCACGCTGAGAGAGACGGGAGAGAGGGTCATTGATAATTTAAACAGGCTTGCAGATGCATTTATTTCATTAAGAACCTCTAGCGTATCTCTGCCAATTGCATTAAATTCATGAGAATTCGTTTTATAAAGATTTATTTCGGCAGAACACGAAAAACTGTTCCGTTTCCTGTTTGGAGGGATCCGTTGTATGCTGTAAAAATACCATTGAATATCACGGCCGAGAAATTTTCCGGTTAAAGGAGGTTTCAGTCGGTTGCGGTATAGATAGCATTGTTGTTGTTACTTGATTATACTTAAATCTCGTGCATGTCAATATTATGACAAATGCAGAATGATCCATTACGCATTGTTCTCTGGCCTTAAAGATATAGAAATGAACAATTTTGACAATGATCGCACTACGGTGAATACGGTGTCTATAGTGCTGTTGAGAAAATCAATCCTTTGTGTAATTTCATAATGGGTTAAAAGTATAAAACAGTGTTTGTGGGCTTTATTGTCGACTATCTCTCACACAATTAAAGGGAGTAATTGAATATGTATATACATACATAGTATATATATATATATATATATATATATATATATATATAGTACACACATGAAAAATTTATTAAAAGTAAACAAAAAATTAAATACTGTAAGATCACTCATGTAATTCCGTAACTCTTAAGCACCTGAAAACAATGGAATCAAATTTCTGAATTATTTACGGGGCAATACGAACTCGCAATACTTATACTTCAATTGCAATCTCAATATCTTGAAATCACGACGGCACGGGGTTCATGGAAATAATGTTTTGGAATGTAATGTGAGTGAGATAATTGTTTTGAATAAATTGAATAAATTTTTCAAAAGATGAATTGAGGTGGGGCATGGCCCTCATGCTCCCTCGCTGGGGTCCACCGCTGATCTGTAATCTGTTTTGCCTACCTACGACGTGTTCACGAGCCGCCACTGAACTTTCTTTTCAAAGAAGGCCGTCCGTCCGATAGAAATTTTTCCTTCCCTTCCAAATGAAATTTTTTCTCCATAGTTGATTTTTTTTTCAAGAAGGTCATGTTAATTGTTTTGAAAATTTTAATAATTTTCGCGCACGATTGAGAGCAAATGTAGCATTAAAAAAATTAAAAAAACAAGATTTTCAAAAACAGCTCAAATATTTTAACTTTGGGTAGAGATAAAGCAAATGTGCTCTATAAGATGACATAAACGCTATATTGATCTGTTCTTCATTTTTAAAAATTTGTAAACCTGTATTTTATGGTTCATTGCTGTGTGTTTACGGACCTCAAAACATTAAACGGTATTGTTAATACCCTTGCGGACCTTTCTGATTCTTAATGGCATCTGGCCTTTTGAATACTTTATGGCCCGCTCAAATACCAATACAACACATACAACATTTTTATGAATTGCTACCAGTCACTCATATTTCTCTGTTACGTGTCACCTTTTTTTTATACATTCTTCTTGAGTAGTAGTATTACTCATAGGAGCAAGATGTATAATGCACATCGAATATCATCCTCGAAATTTTAATTTTCGATATTATCAAATATTCTAAGTAACTTTTGGCAATAGAGGTAAGTAACCTAAAAGTAACGTTACATCAGCGCATTTCTCACGGTTATATGATAATCAAATACGCCATAAATATTTTCCTATATTTCTCGAGATGTTACTGGAAACCACTGTTTGTAGCTTCTGTTAGTTAAAAGTAAATTCCTGCAGAAACTTACAATATTCTCTTTTCATTTGGTATGAAAATCAATTCAAATAAACGATTATGCACAGTAATTAGATACACATTCTGTTTTGTTTCTCTGACGTCATATTGTTTCAATGATGATTACAATGAGTCTTTTCACTCAGTGCCAAGAAAACTTATAAAATATTTAGAATTCTCGTTTGGTTCAGCAACCAACTGGTAAACCATAGTTTTGTATGTGCCACTACGGCTGTTACATAAATGATTCTTGTTTTTCAGGCGAATTCCAACCTTCGACCAGAAACCTTCGAGTTTGGAATTCGCCTTCGTGCCAAAACATCTACTGTACTTCCTAGATACATAAATAACTGTTTCGACTTGTCTTTCACGACACTATTATTCGGGACATTATTATATTTATGAGTACATGTGCTTTAAATAATGCCATATAATGTTTCAAAACAAACATCTTCTATTAGTCAAAATAATATCCAAATTCTGCATTTCAGAAATTAAATCAAAACGCTATTTACCTCAAAATACTCCAATTTTTTTCTCCCAATACTCCAACGGATTGTGCCAATTGCACTGTTTATTGGTGAAAGAAAGTTAATTTTCAGGAATTCTTTTTTTTCTAAAATACAAACGCTACAATTAAGAAAACTGTACTAAATGCACATTTTCAGGAATGTGTAAACACTTGTACTGGTAAATTAAAGTGCTTCAAATGACTTCTAATGAAGGTTTTAAAAAACGCAAACATTTTCTGTGGAAAAGGGCTTCAAATTTGCATTTTCAGTAACGCTTATATGCCATTTTCTTAAAAACGGATCTGAATGTTTCAACAAAAATTGATATTTAGGACAAGGTTTCACTCTTTTGTAATATTCTTAAGATATTATTTCTGTTTTACTATTAGTAAACCGAAAAACTGAGAAAAGTTAAAATGTACTGAGGCGATAGATGGCATGGTCAAAGCATGTGGCAAGACAGAAAAGCTTGAACAGACTAAAAGAAATTAGAAATCTTAATAATACGAAAAGGTCTGCCTTTCCCTAGCACCACTAGTTACTTTTGATTCAAGAGAAATGTGAAGATTTTCGAGTTTTAGTTTGATTCAGCAACGCACTGTTAAACCATATCGTTTTATGCTCCTAGTCATTACTCGATCTTTTTGTCCCTCGGGCAATTTCCAACCCCTCGGACAAAAAGCCATGTGAATTGCATTGCTTTTGGAGATACTTCTATTTAACGCTCTATGCACTGCATGCTCTATACTTCCTGTAGGTCATTTCTCATACATATTACAGAGCATGAAGTTGTATGTTACAAAATTTTATTCTATGCAAATTGGAATTTTCTATTTTCATTGTGATCTTATTGTCGGACTTCGAAAAATTTGCATAGGTTACATTTTATGGGCAATATTTTGATGTTTCCATTTTTAAACTTCTATTTATTTCTCCAACTTGTAGTTTTGTAATTACTGCTGTTTGAACTTGTTAAATTAAAACTGAGGATAATGAATGTTGACAGTAAGAAATGGTACACGCATTTAATTTGCTACTAATAGCAAATTAGTTTTCATGCAGAATCTCGAGAGTTAGAAGATGAAATATGTTCAGTAACATTAATTGAAAGACTATCAATCAACGGTATCTGCGACAAAGAGATTGCAAGGATAAGCATTGATGCAACAAGCGACATTCCTGAATCCCACCCTGTAATCGCACTTACTCTGGGCCCATACTACATATTATCTGAATCCACATGACAATACATGCGAATTACAAGGCTGAGGATTTCACTGATTAATAGGATTATTTGTGTGTCGGAATAAATTGATAATAAAGCCAGATTTGGCCGCACAGGGCATCACCCATATTCTGTGAGAGTGGGTATACACAAGGTATTTGAATGATGGAATCCTGTAGTATTCTTGGACTAGAGTAAATTCATTGCGTTTGGACCTGATTGAAGAAGATTTGTTTGGAGGAAACCAAACACACAGTTGCAAGAAAATAATCTACAGGAAACACGAAGGTGGGAAATAATGGTATGCAGCACTCGTCTTCATTGAAGATAAAATGGTCAAACACAAATAAAGAAGTCTTCTCAAGGTCAGTCTTAAGAAAAGCGCTGGAAAGTTTGATATTGGGAATAATTTTTTACCGGGACAATTATCTTAAGTGTATGTCTCAACTGTGGCTTTTATACACACTCTCTACGTTCCCAATCCACGGACATCAATTCCATTGAAAGTTTTTGGCAAAGTGAAGTGAGAAAGGACATCATGCCAATCAAACAACAATTACAATGGCGGTAGAGCGGAGAAAGAAGTAAAATATCTGTAGAGTATACTAGAAAATTGGTTGAGAGCATGTCAAAATGATTAGGTCAAGTGTTGATAATGAACTCCCTAGAAGTTATTGATGGATATAATTTTTATTTATTTAGTTCCATTGTCCTCTGTGATAGCTCGTGGGCAGCGCACTGACTTCCCGTGCTGTGGTCTCCGGGTTCAATTCCCGCTTGAGTCAAAAATATAGTTGTAGCTTTCTTTTCCAATCGTCCCAAATTCTATAGCTGTGTGGCGAAGAAAAGCTCAAGCAGGTGGATCGTGCTAGTTACGGTGAAGAGAATACGTCACGTTCACGCTCTTACCTCCAAGCGTGGGAATTTAACTAGCCTCAGGCAAGGGGAACTACCGAGTCAAAACGCCAAAATATATTTAGTTCTTTTAATGGGTTTATATTATGTGTCGGAATATTTTTTGACGTTCCGTTGGCTTTTTTCTTTACATTTCTTGTTATGTATAATATTATGTTTTAAATTTATCTATTAAACTAGCATGCTGTTCAACGTACATAATAAGAATATTTTATTATTTATACCAAAATTACAGTACGATTAATATTTTCTTCTATGTAAAAGGAAATATGGTAAAATCATAGGTGTCCATATGTTTTTTGAATGAGTATAATCCTTAATGCGTGTTGAAGAAGCTGACCTTTTTTTAATAGCTCGTATCACAATTTTAGGGTGATTTATAAGAAGAATTAGATGCCACGAGTGTCCGTTATAAATACAAAATGATAGCTTTACGCCCAATCGTTTTCCTCTTTAAAGGCCGGCGGTAGATGTCAGTATTATTTTTCAATGTAATTGACGTAAAAAGACAGTCAGTTTTTCTCTCCACGATGTCGCTCTTGCTCTAAACCCCGTCGGTTGCTCAAGATTCAAGAATTATTTCGTGAAATTGTTTATACATTGTACCAAAATTCTTATCACTTCACGTTTGAAAGACATGTGAAAACACCGACAACAGTTTACTAGTGATATGTAATATCAGGAGCTTTTCCTTTAACGTGGTCTACCCCTTTTGCCACAAAATGGGAATTAATTAATGAAGAGGATGGAGCAAAGTACTAACTGAGCGCTTCTGCCACGCATTTCTGACACCCAATAGAAAAAATCACCTCAGCTCGAACTGGAAAATATCAAACCATAGGACTGACATCTGGTAGTCGCTTTAGATTGCTAGCCCAAGGTTGTGCAACACAGCAACGGCAATAAAATGTGACTACGCTGCTATCGACACACAACAATGCTACACAAAGAAGAATGGTACAGCTTACAAAATATATATATTTTTTACTTATTGTTACTTTTGTTTTACTTTACTTACTTATTTTTTACTTATTGTATTTTACGTCATTGCTTGTTATTTCTGGGGATACAGAACTCGATGTGTGCAGTGTAAAACATCTGAATCGAGAGGGTCGTGGTTACGAAGGAAATATGAAGTAGTTGAATGTTGCTACAAGTTCTCTTATAGAGGGTATAAAGTATGGGAGGTAAAAATAAATAAACCAACCGGGTAAAGTTAATTTCTAGTTAGGTAGTAAATAGGTAAACCTGAACCATTAAAGTTAGGTAAAAAATTAAATTTTGTATGCACTACGAATTGTAAGAGGTTGTAATTATCTAGAGTCAAAAGTATTTCTGATTTCTGTCACCACTCCGCCATTAGAACACTTACAACATTCTTGGTGCATAAATAACTATTTTATTTGACGATTTACCTTTTCTCACTCTGAAGACTGAGGAGAGAGCATGCCTCCCAGCAAAATAGCAGCAAACTAGTTTACTCTTCCACGAATTCCAAACGGATCAACCGGCATTTGAGCTCCAGTTACTCAGACGTGGAAGGCGAGCGGACAAAACGCTACACAACGATTCATCCCAGCTATTTCATGAACGAATTTCATGGAACTCGTGATCACGACGTTCATTTCTTTGCAAAAACTGTTCCGTTAAATTGCGCCCTGTCAGCCACTTGCCTCTCGCCCACGCCCTCTCCCCCCTCCCCTTTGCAACGCCTCCACCCCTCCCTTTCGCCACCCCTCCGCGCTCCTCCCCCTTCTCCTCAACCCCGCCACGGCGACGTCAACGCAGCGCTGCGGCAGCTAATGAAGGGCTGTTGGGCCCCGTTAATTACCCCAGCAGCCCCCCCGCCCCCCCACTCCTGCCAACACTCGCCGCGCCGCCTCGGCCGTCGCTGCTGCCGCCACGGCCATCGTAATTCCATCTGACCCGCTACCACCACAACTACCCCCTTCACCGTCACCACCCCAACGACTCTTGCCGGCGATGAGAACATCGACAGCCTCCGCCAAGACGACCTGTCATAAGCAACACCGCAACCTCATTGTGTGAGGCGATCGCCCTCTATGAAAAGACCGCTTCATATGAGGCGACTGGTCTGTATGAGGTTACCGGTTGCTATTGGGATGGCGGGTTTCTATTGGGGAGATGGGTTTCTATTGGGGTGGCGGGTTTCTATTGGGGTGATGGATTTCTTATTGGGGGTGATCGGGTTTCTATGGGGTGCGATTGGTTTCTATTGGGGTGACGGGTTTCTATTGGGGTGACGGTTTCATTGGGGTGACGGTTTCTATTGGGTGAGTTTCTATTGCGGTGATAGTTTTCGTATGGGGGTGATCGGTTTCTATGGGTGAGATTGGTTTCTAAGGGAATGACGGGTCTGTACGGAGATATAGGTCTACGTTGGGCGTCCAGTCTGTGTGGAGCGACCGTTTTGTGTAGCGGGACCCAATTGTACGGAGTGACCTGTCTGTATGGGTCTGAATGACGCAATCGGTCTGTATGAGAGAACTTCTCTGTTCAATGCGCCCGGGTTTCTGTAGGGGGTGGCGCGCTTCTTTCGAGGACGAACGTTCTATGTGAAACGACCGGAGAATGTAGGCAACTCAATGTAAAAGGTATGGTATGTAAAAGTTTTCCCTGGATGTTTTCGGTGGCCTTTTTGTGGACCAAACCCATTGGCTCAGGCAGGATGACTTAGGCGACGGGCTTCATTTGAACTCGAAAGGTGCGGGGAAGTTGGGTGTTTGCATGACCAGGTATTGAACAAATGCCTGCATAAAGTGACAACCGGGCGGAGATGTGTTCGTGGCGCTACGGACAAAATTGATTGCGGAAGAGGATGTAAGCGTGTGGTGGCTGCTGGAAGGAGATGGCGGCTGCGCGGGAGGAGTCGATCGCTGCGGGGGAGGAGACGACTGCTGCTGGGAGGAGTCGACTGCTGCTCGGGAGGAGACGACTGCGGCGGAAGGAGCCGACTGCTGCGCCGGAGGAGACGTTTCCCGCGCGGGAGGAGTCGACTGTGCGGGGGAGGAGCCGACTGCTGCCGGGAGGAGACGAGGGTGCGCGGAAGGAGTCGACTGCTGCCCCGGGAGGAGACGATCGCGCGCGGAGGAGTCGACCGCGGGGAGGAGTCGACTGCTGCTCGAGGAGACGACGCTGCGCGGGAGGGAGACTGCTGCGCGGAAGAGACGACTGCTGGGGGGACGCAGGCAGCTGAACAGGACGCACGAGCTCCGAACTCGGACTTTGCAGGGAGAGGGTTCATTGGGATTGTTGCAGGTGAACTGTCGTAGCATCGTAAATAAAGTAACGGAATTTTTGGAATGTAATTGAGGCTTGTGATCCTGATATCGGATAGGTACAGAGTCTTGGGCCTGGATTCGGTAGCAAATGGGAAATTTTTCGGTCTGATTATTTTACGTTTGGGAGAGATCGGGAACTAGGGGCGGGGGAGTATTATTGTGTAAAAAACACTTTAAATGTCGTATCAAATTGGGTCGATAATGTTTTTGAAATGACGGGGTTGGAATTTACTGTTAGGAAATAACTTAGAAATAATTGCTTGCTATCGTCCACCGGCTAGCAATTACGAAATATAGGCGATACACGAAAGAACAAAATATACGTAGCATCCTGTTGTTATTGCGAGATTTAAATCTTCCAGACAAAATTTTGGGAAAGGGTGCGTATGCGATGGACACGTGCAGAATCTTGTCAATGGGACTGGTCTGGGACAACGGATTAGCGCAGGTAGTAGACCAGGACTCCAGGACGCGCTTCTAGATATTTGCCTTGTTAGTCCAAAGGACTTATTCTTATCGTGCGACGTCATGGAAGGCATAAGTGACAAAGCAGTTCTTGTCGACTTAGACTTAAGTACTTTAAGGAAAAGTACTAACACCGGGTTCCTAGTGAGGCAATACAAGAAAACCAATGAGTAGGCCTTCAAAATTACTTAAGGGAGCAGTAGATGCGTTTCTTAGAACGGAGGGGAATAGAAGAAATATGGCAAGAATTTAAAACATTCTTGAAAATCCCGCAGACATTTGTTCCATGTAAATTGAAAAGAAATCCTGACCCAGAATATTATAATGCAAAGATTAGACGTAGGGAAAAAAAAACAGAAAGGCGTTTAGTAACGGGGACATTAGTGGAAACCAATGGCATTATTCAGTTATTCAAAAGCGTTAGAAAGGAAAAGAAAATCGCGGAGGAACGTCTTTTTAAAATATCCTAAATGCGGATGGAAATTGGTCGGAATTTTTAGATGTTCAAAGAAGGAAGGGAAACAAAGAGAAATTCCAGTTGTTCGTATTAATAATTTGCCAATTATCGAGACAGAGAAAAAGCAAACGCTTTAATGCATATTTTGCTTCGGTTTTAACAGAAAACTGACTGTACACAGATACCAACGTTATCAGATAGAAATCTATTTCGGGTTGACGTAGTACTCTAGGAAAAAGAATAAAATTAATGAAAAGCGGAAAATCTCGAGGCCCAGATTCTATTTCCACGGACATTATTAAATTAGGTGGAGAGGCATTCTACCGTCCCCAATTAGGTTATTTAATATTTCTATCAATAATGCTGCGTCCCGGGAAGTTTGGGAGTTAGCACTCGTAGTATGCGAGCCACAGACGTGTGCGGTACAAGCCAGGCCAGCACCAACCTGAGACGTCTGGGGGTGGCGAAACACAAATCACCAGATGGTCGACTAGCCAGTATAGACGTCCCAGTGTGGACAAATAAAAAAAAAAATAGGGGCAGGGTCGTAGAGATCGTTTATGGTTTGGGATGCAAAAATTACAAACAACTCGGTGAGAATCACTTTTCACTAAATTCAGAATATATTCAAAAATATTTGCTGCTATGACAAATACATACAATGGCACACAGAAAAATCAAATACAGAATACTTTGACTGAAAAAAACACACACACTAATAACTCAATACAAAATTCCTACTTTCATCTACAACCCAATTGTTTAACAAACACACTTTCAGAAATTGAAAGAATCGTTAAAATATTACTTTACAAAATTTGAAAGAAACACACATTGAAAATCAAAAATTAATACTTTTCCTAAACATTACTTTACAACAAAAGGAAACTCTTTCTCTCTAAAATCCAGAGAATTACTATTATTACAATTATACTCTTACAAAAACCCTCTTAATCACTATTTACAATATTTGATCTTGAAATCCTTTTGAAAGAAAGATTGATTCTGTTCTCAGTATTAGAAGTCGAAACAAATGACTTTTACTTTTTATCTTTAAGCGTGGTAAATCTTTACCTCCCTTTTTCTTTCTACGTGATAGATACAGAATGAGCTTTCATTAAACTGAATCACCCTATCCCTACAAAACATTTTATTTGGAACGACCTTACTGTGTTCTGGGCCGCGTAGAGCAGTCCACTTTGCTTCCTTCTACACCTTTCCACCGAGCTGCTTCGCCGGGAGCCGTGGCCTCGGTTGAGAACCGTTGTTCCTCAGAAATCCCCTTTCTTCTTCCTCGTTCAAGTTTTATATGCTTGAATACTTCATATGAATTTTACTTTATTTTCGATTACAGTTAATGACCAACGGGATATTCAAAGTAAAAATGAATCCAGAGATCACCCTTTTATATGAGCACCAACTTAAGAGAGTATTTAAATATACGAAAAGCATGGAGAGAAAAAAACTGGAAAGAGAAATGAATGCAAGCTATTAATTACTGCCATCTATTCAAAATTTCTCTCCCTAATTCTTCCATTATAAATTCATAACATTTCTATTACCTTTCTTCTAAGATTTGTTTAAATCAATTTATAATAGAATATTACCTTTTCTGGTCTTCTAGAAGAGTTTCCTGAAAAAGTTGAAATCTGAAGTCCGCTGCAATGTCACTTCCTGGGGTACTGTCTTCCATCGTCCGCCCATTTCAGCTGCTACCTTCAGAAAGAACTTTTCTTTCACCCGACCTCCGGCTCGCCCTTTGGGTATAAGGTGGCGTCTCTCTTGTTCTAAATTCTAATTATCATTCCAAATATCCATCCGCGTTCGCCCAAAATATTTTTTTCCCGCTTTCTTGGGGCGGTATGTGCACGTTTTCGGAATCTAAGAAAACGGCGGTCACAAACCCTTCTTTCGAAAAAGATTTTATGGAATTTGATTTCATATGCCTTAAAATCTTTTCACTAAAATTTATGCTCTTTTTTTTTTTTTGATTCTAGAACGTCGAGCAATCTTGTTCTCTTCCCCTCTTGTACTCTTACTCCTTTTCTTCTTTCCTCTCTTCCTTCTTCCTTCTCCCTCTTTGTTTTTTCTTTTTCTTTTTTATTTTTCAGATCTTGTTTTTACTTTTTTCTGTTTGTTTCATCATTTTGCCACTTATTTCATTCTTTAAATGGTCCCAAAAAAGTAGAAATTTTACTTTCTGATTGTATTCCACTTTATCTAGTGTGCTTTGCAGCAATGGAAGAAATATTTCAATGTGCATGGCGAAATTAGGGAAAAAATTCGTAATAATTGACGCAACCTAACAAACTTTTGGTTGTTTCGTGTTTTTGGCGGCGCAATTTTATCTATCTCTCGCATCTTTTCCATATTCATTTGACTCGAACGTCACATCATAACCCAGGAACTTAACTTGTTTAGTGCAGAAATTACTTTTCTCCCAAAATTTAGTTGTAAATTATTTTCAATCGGGCGTTTCAACAAAATATCTAGCTTAGTCATGTTCTTCAAATGTCTTAGAATACACAAGCACGTCATCAAAATAGATAAAAAAATCGCTGGACATCTCTCTGCCAATGATATTGTCTAGACATTGTACAAGAGCAGATGAAGTTCTTGAGTCCAAATGGCATTTTTGAAGACATACGAAATTCCCGGTGAATAAATCCTGATATTGTCTACATTCAGGTGCTATCGCTATTTGCCAATACGATGCAGTGAAGTGGTTGAACTCAACCACTTGATGCCGGATAATTGATTAGTTAAATCCATTTCACGCAACGGTCTGTCTCTGTAGGTAAGGTAACTTGATTCAATCGCCTTGCATCTAAACACAACCTTATCTTCCATTACTTTTCAGAGCACTATCGATTTAGATAAGAGGTTTTGACTTCTGATGATATCATCTTTGACCATGGTAGCAATGAGCTATCCACCTCTTCCTTATGTTTTTCTGGAATGAATATTGGTAACCCGTGAATGGTGTTTTATCTGTTAATCTATTTCGAATTGAAAACTTTACTGGATTCTTGTTTTTTCAAACACCTTTGATTCTGGAATACTTCAGTTAACTGTTTTTTCTGATATGCATTGAGATTATCGTTGCACAGTTCATCATCAAATGAGATTAATTGATTGATAATATCGCCACCTCTTCTTCACTAGATTGTTCTATTTGGTTTGCGGCGGATGGCGTGTCGAAACAAACCTTCTAATTTTCGACCATGTCCCGAGATGTACTTGGTCCTGTATTTCTGGGTTGGAAAACTCCTCTATCAATAGAATTTTTCTATTTCTATCCCCAGACGAGGTCCCGTCTTGTCTAATAAGTTTTTTTTTCTTGAATGTTTCGGTTTAAAGTTTCTCCTGTTTCTGGTTTGCTTACATTATGTTGTTTCTGTCTGCTATCTTGACCATTTACGGACCATTGCATTTGCCTTTGCTTTCTGTAACCCTTTTATTATACAGAAAGTGGCATCATACAATCCTAGTTGCGTTATTAATTTTTCAGTGGAATTGAAAGAGATTCTACAAATTTTGTGTCGAGGAAGGAAAATGACGTATTAATAAAAGACAATTTCTTCATCCGGTATCGTCGGAGTACATAATTTGAAACAGCAATTTCTCCGTTGATATTCCTGCATGGACATCGTACCCTTCTTCCACGTACCATACATTCATTAACTTTAAAAATTTATTTGAGTTTTGTTATTCCAATATCTCGAATAAAATTTTTCTTGAGTTCGGCCATAGTTTTGGGAAACTCTCCAAAAATTTTGCCCAGATTCGTGCATTACCCTGCAACATCTGATAAACGATTCTAGTTTTCTTACTGTCCGAACACAATTTAAAGAAAAGAAATTATCTACCTCTTTCATAAACACATGGATTTTCATCTCCGCTGCACTGAAATTAGAGTACACGAAATGAAACATACGTGGGCTGAACATTCCTCCACCCGATGGTAAATTTTCTAATTGATTTTTCAGTTCTACACTTCATTCTTATATGCATTAATTTGATGTTGTAGAACGCCATCCTGTTCAGAAAGAGCCTTTATTCCACTATCTTTAATTTATTAGCCGAACCTGAACTGTTAGTAACCAATTTCGGAACTTTTCACCCTTGTTCTACCTTTAATCTGCCTGTCGGATACGGCGGTTATAAGATCCGATTTTGTTTCGATCCTATTTTCAAATTCTTTCGTTCTTGATCAACCTTTTCTTCTAATTCAAGTCCCAGCTCCGTGAATTTTTTTCTCTAAGTTCTCATGTTCCTAAGCTAATTTTGTTTAACCTCGCCTTAAATTCGACCTTCCACTGCTCCGCTAATTCAGTAAACTGTGCTTTTAAATTTTTTTCTAACTTCCTATTATTTTCTAATTTCGTGTCGAATTCCGTAATTTTGTTTCCAATGCATTTTTTGCCGAGTTATTTTCCCCTAATTTGGTTTCCAAAGTAGCCTTGTTCTCTCTAGTTTAGTTTCCAAAATAACCTTGTTCTCCTCTAGTTT
Source organism: Teleogryllus oceanicus (assembly GCA_964035755.1). Taxonomy (NCBI): domain Eukaryota; kingdom Metazoa; phylum Arthropoda; class Insecta; order Orthoptera; family Gryllidae; genus Teleogryllus; species Teleogryllus oceanicus. The sequence continues at coordinate 68,107,897 of CAXIVR010000010.1, forward strand.
AGTTTCCAATGCATTTATTGCCGAGTTATTTCCTCTAATTTGGTTTCCAAAGTAGCCTTGTTCTCCTCTAGTTTAGTTTCCAAAGTAACCCTAATTTTTTTATGGTTTTCTGTTTTTCCTCCTGCATGACTAACCTCACATCTAATTGTTTCATAAAAATTGACCTATTAACCGTTGCATCATTGAATTAGCCCTCTCGAGGCTTTTTGTTCTTCCTCATCCTGATCTCGTGTTGGCGTTGGTTGGGTTCTGTCGGCGACGTCTCACTAGTTTCTCCTGCCGTTCCTAGTTCTACTCCTGTCGTTTCCCCCACGATCATCGTACCTGGTGCTTGTCCCCAGTTTCCCTATCGCTATCTGATTCCTCAGAAGTTCCTTCCCCGGAGTAAATTCCAGCCACGTTATACTTATCTGCCATTTTGAATCTATTAACTGCCTAGAATCAATCAATTCTTTCCCAGACACCATACACCCCTCACAAAATATTTCACAGAAATACCAGACACAATTTGAAACTGATAAAACTCTCAAAAATAAATATCCTTTCAAAAAAAAAAAACTCCTGGAAATAACACACTTTTACTCAACACACTTGTACTCTGCAACCTTTGTCAGAAATTTTAGTGAACTGTGATTCCCAAATTTTACTAGTAATTTTAGTTACACCAAATTTTGGTCTCATTTATACCCAAATCGAGTTTGTCGTAAATGCATCCAATAATCGAGCCCGCTTAGGGCGCCCAAATTTCGAGCCACAGACGTGTGCGGGAAGCCGTAGGCCAGCACCCGACCTGAGACGTCTTGGGGGGGTGGCGAACACAAATCACCAGATGGTCGACTAGCCAGTATAGACGTCCCAGTGTGGACACAATAAATAAAAAAAATAGGGGGGAGGGGCGTGAGATCGTTTATGGATTGGGTGCAAAAAATTTTAAAAAAAACCCCGGTGAGAATCACTTTTCACTAAATTAGAATATATTCAAAAATATTTGCTGCTGGACAAATACATACAATGGCACACAGAAAATCAAATACAGAATACTCTTGACTGAAAAAAAACAACACTAATAACTCAATACACAATTTCTACTTTCATCTACAACCCAATTGTTTAACAAACACACTTTCAGAAATTGAAAGAACGTTAAAATATTACTTTACAAAATTTGAAAGAAACACACATTGAAAATCAAAAATTAATACTTTTCCTAAAATTACTTTTACAACAAAAGGAAACTTTTCTCTCTCTAAAATCCAGAGAATTACTATTATTACAATTTTACTCTTACACAAACTCTTAATCACTATATTACAATATTTGATCTTGAAATCCTTTTGAAAGAAAAGATTGATTCTGTTCTCACGTATTAGAAGTCGAAACAAATGTACTTTTACTTTTCTTATCTTTTAAGCGTGGTAAATCTATTACCCCCCTTTTCTTTCTACGTGATAGATACAGAATGAGCTTTCTTATTAAACTGAATCACTCCTATCCCTACAAAACATTTTATTTGGAACGACCTTACTGTGTTCTCGGCCGCGTAGAGCAGTCCACTTTGCTTCCTTCTACACCTTTCCACCGAGCTGCTTCGGCCTTGAAGCGTCGTGGCCTCGGTTGAGAACGCCGTTGCTCCTCAGAAATCGCCTTCTTCTTCTCGTTCAAGTTTTATATGCTTGAATACTCTCATATGAATTTTACTTTATTTTCGATTACAGTTAATGACCAACTGGATATTCAAAGTGAAAATGAATCCAGAGATCACCCTTTTATATGAGCACCAACTTCAGAGAGTATTTAAATATACGAAAAGCATGTGAGAGAAAAAAAAACTGGAAAGAGAAATGAATGCAAGCTATTAATTACTGCCATCTATTCAAAATTTCTCTCCCTAATTCTTCCATTATAAATTCATAACATTTCTTATTACCTTTCTTCTAAGATTATGTTTAAATCAATTTATAATAGAATAATTACCTCTTCTGGTCTTCTAGAAGAGTTTTCCTCGAAAAGTTGCAAATCTGAAGTCCGCTGCAATGTCACTTCCTGGGGTACCGTTTTCCATACGTCCGCCCAGTTCAGCTGCTACCTTCAGAAAGAACTTTTTCTTTCATCCGACCTCCGGTCTCGCCCTTGGTATAAGGTGGCGGTCTCTCTTGTTCTAAATTCTAATTATCATTCCAAATATCCATCCGCGTTGGCGCGCGTTCAAAATATTCTTTTCCCTCGCTTTCTTAGGGCGGTATGTGACACGTTTTCGGAATCTAAGAAAACGGGCGGTCACAGTACCTGTTTTTAAAAGTGGCGATAAAACGGCACTAAGTAACTATAGGCCGATAAGTCTCACGTCAGTCGTATGCAAACTCATGGAACAACTAATTACTAACTACATCCGGAAAGAATGGGAGGGCAAGGAATGGCTTTATCAAGGTCAGCACGGCTTCCGAAACAGGTTCTCCTGCGAGAGTCAGCTTGTCTCACTTCTACAAGATCTAACCGACGAAATTGATAAAGGTGGAAGGGTAGACGCAATAGTAATAGATTTTGCCAAAGCTTTGATGTTGTTCCTCACGATCGTCTTGTAAATAAATTAATAGATTCGGGTATAGACACTAGGGTGGTGGCTTGGATAAACGAACTATTACGTGATAGGAAACAACAGGTTCGAATCGGAAGACATCTATCAACCTCCGCAAGTGTTACGTCAGGGATTCCACAAGGAAGTGTCATTGGACCTCTCATGTTTCTCGCCTTCGTGAATGACTTGCCAAAAATTTAGCTTCAAACGTAAGACTCTTTGCTGATGACTGTATCATCTATCGGTTATCGAATCAGAGGAGGACGTGAATATTTTGCAGCGAGACACAGACAAATTACACTCCTGGGCAAAACAAATGGCATGAAATAAACAGTTCAAAAGTAAAGCCATCACGTTTGGTAGGGTCGAAGTTATGGTGAAACTGTGTACAAATTGAACAACAAAGTCATACCTACAGTCACATCTTGCAAATATTTAGGAATTCAATTAGATAGTAAATTGAGCTGGGAAAATCAGGTAAATTTCGTTGTGGAAAAGCCTGGAGATCTCTACATTTCGTTATGCGGATCCTAAAGAAGAGTACAGTGAGAGGTAAAGAATTAGCATATATGTCACTAGTCCGACCCGTATTAGAATATGGCGCGGTATGTTGGGACCCGTACAGAATATCGCAGCAAGGAAATCTAGTCCAGCGCAGAGCATCGAAATTTACTTTCAGAGGATCAAAAATAGAGGGCTTGGAATCACTCGAAAGAGGCGGATTAAGCTGCGACTCTATGCTATGTACAAAGCATACGCAGGCTATCCTGCCTGGAATGAAATACACCGTCGTTTAGAAAACCTACATACTTCGGTAGAGCGGATCACGTGCATAAAATTAAGACAAGAATACAGAAAACGGATGTCAGGAAATTTTCATTTACAAACCGAACTATTAGAGACTGGAACAGTTTGCCTGCGACAATCTTAGAACCCTTTCCTCAAAGCTTGAGCAACTTTAAAAATAAATTAGTTTTCTAGTTAATTATATATTAGGTTATTGTATTATTATTCATGTAGTGCAGTGCAGTGCAGTGTAGTGCAGCGCAGTGTAGTGTTATGAAGTGAAGTGGAGGGAAGGGAATGCGAGAAGAAGCGAGTGTGAAAGAAATGCGTCACAGTTAAGTGTTGTGCAGTGAAGTGAAGTGGAGTAAGGTTTGGTGGTGATTTTAATGAATGTAAGTTTAATGTATGTAAGGTCAAGATATTCTGCCACCAAGTTACTACACTTAATTGCAGAATTAACAATAAATCTAAATCTAATCTAAAAGGCAACATATGTGACGACCAGTCTGTAGGAGGCAACTTAGTTAAGTGACTCGCATTTATTTACAAATTTAAGTTTAATTTTTTTCAATTACGTTTAAATCGCTGGGTAAAGCAAAACCTATTATGATTACCTCCAACCCCCGTCTAGATACGACAAGAGTTTTGCTGAGCTTCGTGTCTCTCGGGTTAAGGAACGCTTTGGCATTCACAGATCAGGAACAGCGATTTCCACCCGTTTCCAGGCTTCCTCATCACCATCTCCACTACCAATCACCGAGTGCGGGCTGCGTGAGGGGGATGGGAGTGCCGGAGCTAATCGAGGCGGGATTAAAATGCGTGGAAACGCCGGCGTTGCCGCAAACGCTGTCGCCACCTTGCCCGAATCGGCCGCGCTCCTCCGCCCCCTTGTCTGCAAACGGCGCTTTAACCGGCGCGGCCCCGCCAGGGAGGATTACGGCTCGATTCCGCCAGCGCCAACGACGAGCGAGCGCGGATGCGCGTGGCTTGCTGGGAGTTGGGGAGATCCTTGCGGAAAAAGAAGTGTTTAGGGCGGTACTCTTTTGCTTGTTTCGGGTCTTGGGCTGCAAAGTGTAGTTGAGACAATGCTGTGAGGTGACGATTATTGGTGTCCGTGGTGGATGTCGTCGGTGGTAAAATGGCAATTTTCGTGAAAAAAAATTTTTTTTATGCGTAAAATTTTCATTCAGATTTTCACTACTATTTTCTCTTTTAAAGTGAAATAAGTGGCTATACTAAGAATAAATTTGATTACCTGCCAAATGACAGTGTTTAGATTTTTCGTTTTTCTTATGCATCAAAGGTGATATTCTTATAGTACTTGAGGCTTTTTTAAACAGAAAGTCGTCTAATTTCGAAAAAAAATGGGTGTATGAAAAATATGACGTACTAATATATTGAAAATATTGTGAAAATACTACAAAGATGCAAAGAGACAATGATTCTGAATATTGGAAAAACTTATGTAATAGCATTAAATTCAACTGAGGCCAAACACCGTTTGTAACAAGTTGCAAGATGGCGTGTTAAAGTGGAATTTGGCGAAGGTGCTTAGGGACAAATAAAGGGTTTAGGGCGGAACGTTTGAAATCTTTGTAAATCCTTTGCTGAAAAAGCGTACAGCGGGAATGAGAGCAAAAGTTTGATGAGACGACTTGTAGTGTCTATAACAGATTTATGGTGTAAATATTATTTCAATTTTTTAAAACAGTTAAGTCGTCTACATACGTAAACTAAGTAAATACTTGAAATAATACTGACTGATAGCTTGAAACTAAGACGACACATGTATTGTATAATTTTCAATTGCAGCTTGATCGAATAGGTCGACTACATGTGAAGAGATGTGTGTAGAAATGGAATTCAAAAGAGGGCTTTATGGAGAAATGAAAGATTCAAGACAATTTTGATGTACTCTTTTTAGGACTATTTGAGTTCGTAGTTTGGAAGCTGGTAAAATAGAAAATCTTGATACTGCTTTTAAAAATATTCAGAAATATTTATCAATATTCATCTTCATTGATTTGCATTCTTCTTCAACATATTGATTCTATTATTTTTCTAATTCTTGGCATCAATGGTTCACATCAATCCGAGTGCAGTGATTGTATTAGTCCTTTGGTATTTTCTGCTTAAAGGTTTGACCAAAACACGAGAACACGGAGTTGATTGCTTTATACTGCGATGTAAATGACATTTAGAGAACAGAATGGTTAAACCAAGTAGAACAAAGGATGAGATAATACATATTTAATATGCTGATGAACAGAGAGATACGAACTCGTACACTTGACCAAATATTTCAGGCGCCCTATTTCAGGCGTAAATAACAATATTCAAAAGACGAACTCTGAATAATGTCGCCTTGAGCTTTCTTCAGTATCTTACGACGTATTAAGTGTTGACATAATGATGGGTCCACACCTGATGAATTCTTAAGTCAAAGGTTAAAACGTTGTTATAAAATAAAAATAAAACATTGTTCAACCGATCATACTTCAATACATGAAATATTGTATTAACCTGAATACAAGACGAAATTTTTCTCTAAATGTCTCTTTCGAAAAATACGGTGTCGCCTTACATTCCCAAATGAAATCTAGTCGTTAAGAATGTCGGTCAGATTATTCACGTTTCATTTATTTGAACTTTTATACATATTTTATTGACTGTCGACGTTGCTCATAACAAGAATGTAGGTGTTGCAATTAATGTTTTAGAAACAAGTAATCGAAAACAACTTTACTGCGGAATCAAAACGTAACTTGCAATAGCATGGTCTAAAACTATTTGCAAAATGAAGCAAAACATTCTAATTTTAGAACACAAATATCGTTATATTTTTCATTAATTTTATAGTTTTGCTAATTCATAATTCATATTCTATTTTTTACAAATAAAAAACATATAGTGGTTAATTTACAAATAGTCGATACTGTTTTCTAAGGGGAGGGGGTTCCTCATATAATATGCAAAGTGTGATCCTGATCACACTTTGTATCACCTTCATTTAAAGTGTGGAGGGACATGCTGTGCGAACAGAGTGGGTTGAATGTGTTGCTTTCATTACCATTACAAACACTATCAGTCAACAGCCGCGAAGCGACACCTGGCTAATCGATTGTAATCGATTGTGACCCCAGAACACGCCATGGCGACCGGAAAGCACCCCGAAATTTAAACGCCGAGATCGGTGTCATCGTTCCTTTTTCAAAACCGCGCGCCGTTGACGCAATTGCCGTTAGGAAGCGCGAAATGTTGTTGATGATGTTTGAATTCATGAGTGATGCGTCGCAGTTGAAATTAATGAACGTCCGCGCTTTCTTTGATTTTGAAGTCGCGATAACAACGCGTTCTGTTCGAAAGTCCGTGTCACTTGTGCTGTGGGGGCTAATTGCAGTGGACGAACGGTCACTCATTTTATTCGGTTTTCATGATTATTATCGGATTGTGAGAATAATGCACCTATTAGTAGATTTAATTTAAGCGCCAAAACCGTAATATACTCAGCCCTAATATCACGGGTTCGAATCCTCTCTAGGGCGTGTATGTTTGCTTGCTTTTTGTGGCAGGGTGAGTCCTTCTAATCTACTATGTATCACACTGACACTGAGTTCATTTATTTCGAATGCACACTTTCCTGCAACAATCTGTAAGAGATGAGATTGGTCTTCAAGATACGTAGACGCTGAAAGCAAATGATACCCGCCGAAATTTGCTTATGGCGTAAAAAGATTCCATTCGCGGTGGGGGGGGGGGGATTTTATTCCAGAAGGATTAACGAAGAACGACTCTGGAACGTAAGTGGTTGTTAGTTTAGGATACATCAAGTCCCTATAATATCCCGTGAATTCATAAAAAAAATTTTTTTAAAGAGATTTAAAATATTTTTTGAAAAATGTCGGCATGTGATGAGAAATAAAATCGACTGCTGTACATTGTATATATTGTTATCATTTTGTAACGGAGCAATTAAAGATTGGAATCTAATTGCAAAATTAGAAATTAGAGATTTGCCTGCAGAATCTTTCAAAGCCCTTCCTGTAAGTGTCCAAAGTTTTAGAAACAAGTTATTAATATTTATTATCCTCAGCTTGTTCTGTAAGTAAGTAACAAAGTGTTATGAAGTGCTGGTCAGTGGAGATCAAAGCAAAACAGTGTAGTGTAGTGCAATACAGAGCAGTGAAGTGTAGTGAATGCAATCAATGCCTTTTTTAAAATCTAATTTAAAAAATCTCCACCAGGAAATCGAGAGTTGTCGATCTTAAAAATAAAATTAATGTACCCTAAGAGGGAACAAATTTGAGGATCGCAGCCAGATAAAATGAAAACAAGTTTATTAAACATACTCATCTTATAAATAAATTTGTGTATTATGATTTCTGAAAATGTTAATTTATAAGGAGTTTGTAGGAGACCAGTCAGAAGCTTAGTGTTTGACCCCGCTGTCGCGATGCCCTGAAGACAGAAATACCTGAAGAGTGAAAACCCCGTAAACTGATGTGTAGGTCGGCGCCAGGTCTTGCGTTCCAGGAAAGGAACATCGGCACATTCCGTCCTGGCACATAACATGCACTACACTTACGAAACTAATGCTCAAGATAGTTGGCGCGTTCGGTAACATGAAATACACTTTTTTTTTAACAAGGAACATAATGACCAAATAGCGAGCGTAAATCAACAGCTATTAAGCTAAAACATGTAAATGTAGACAATGGTTTCCTGGTCTAAGAAGTCGTACCAATTACGCAACATAAGAAACAAGAGCACAATTAACGCGGATGAATAATACATTGTTGAGTGCTGCAAGGGACCTAGATAAATCTCGTATTAAGCCAATTGCGTGGTCTAGGCTTTCGCAGAGAAATTCTGCAGCGTCTCTGAACAGTGCTCCTAGACTTCGAGTCGAGACGGCGGAGGATTTTTGACACAAGGCAAACAGTTACGTCGAATTCGGCCACTGTCTGGATGAGGATTCTAGCGGCCGGTAACGCTGATCTGTAATTTATGCGATATCTTTGATCAATACCAGGCGAATGCCGAATCAGCATCGCAACAAAGGAACCACGAATTGCAGGTTTTGCAATTTTCCGTGATATCTTAGATCAATACCAGGCGAATGCAGCATCGCAACAAAGGTGCGATTTTGCACACGATTAACCCTTGCTCACATTTACACCCGTTCATTTACACCCTCACATTTTCACCCTTACATGAAAGATATCGGAGAAATCATTCAAGACGTTAGAGCTTGTCTTGAATGGCGCGGTGCCCTGCTGTCGCAAATACCTGAAGGTCAGTATCCCTGTAAAACGAGTAGATCGGCGCTGGATTTTGCTTTCTAGTGGGAAAGAAACGCCGCCATCTTCCGGATATTTATTTATTTATTTATTTTACGTCAAAAAATCAGTTAAAACTGCGTATGACGTGCTATGGGGAAAAGTGAATTGTGTACACATTTTCAAAATTCTGTGATCCCTACACTAAATCACTTCTATAACAAGCACTTCCCTGTCAGAATTAACGACCAAACTAGTTGGTGCGCTCGGAGACGCAAAAAACTCGCTTTTTAGCGATGAACATAATAACCAAAATGGCGGAGTAAATCAACAGCTATTAAGCCCAAACACGTGAACCTAGACTACGGTTTCCTGCTCTAAGAAATCGCACCAATTACAGAACATAAGAAACAAGAGCACACCTATCGTGGATGAATTATGCATTGTTGAGTGCCGCAAGGGACTAGAGGAAGGCGTCTGAAGCCATTTGCACCGACGCGGCCTTTCGCAAGGGAAGAGATCGTTGCGATGGAAACTGCCACACGTTTCCTGCACGCTATTCGTCATATCCGGTCGCCGACGCCCCTCGGGTGCCGGCGCTCTTTCCACCCTCTTAATGTTACGACCGAGGCAGGATTTTTTATGGGTCTACCGTGCAGGGATACATCATTTGCCTCGCATTTACTACTAAATTTTCCTCAAATGATGCTTAAGACCTCGGTTAATGCTACGAGGCATAAATATTCAAATATAGTAATTTTTGCGCGATGTAGTACGTAGGTAAATAACGTTTTCTGACACGATCTACCTATAAAACGAGATTTGGTTCGATAAATGTGCGAGTACGTGATGCGGTACGGCAAAAGTTTGAGGTTAATGTATTCAAATGCGAGTAGTATTTTTTATGAATTAGTTATCATATTTCTCACTATCGTGTTACTCGATACTAGTGAATATTTTAAAGGTCTATATAACATATAGGTTTTGGGGACATGTGACGTAGTTTGCGGTGCATATATTTAGTAATTCGATACTTTAATATGGCGGATCATTAAAATGTCTTACCAAAGATATATCGTCTTTCGCAAATTCACTTACAATTCATGAACTATTATAATCTCTAGGTATACTTTCATTCAGATTATCTATAATAAAAGATTAATATTGCTAATTGTTGGGTGAGGACCCCAATTGAAGTGTAAGTTAAGAAATTGTATTGTTTCATTTAAAAATATATTAAAAATTGTATAATAGAGTCGTAGATAAATATATCTATGATTATATCTAGTATATTAGATTTAGGTAGTCTCTAATTTTTCATATTATATTTTTCGATAATGGTTTATGTTCACTTTAATATATTTATCAGTCATTTGATGATCGTTTCAGGGAAAAAGTAATATCTAGGAGGAAATCGTTAGTTTGTGAGAATTTTCTAAATTCACACTAGTCCCCTGATCCAGGATTTGTTATCAATTGCGACTTCCCTTCACTGTTTCCAATGTCACACTAATCACAGCAGTTCCAATTACCAGACAAACGAAAGTATTTTTCAGACTCGCACATTTTAAAATTAACGATTATTCTCGCTGCCGCATTCTATCGGCAAATATATTCCATAGATTAAAATCTGCGTTGAATTGAAGCTTTGAAGAGATGAAAAAACGGGGTTGCATTCCCGGAAAATGACACGGTTCGGAGAGATTTTGTTAAATGTCTATATGTGCACGAAAATGTGTTTCAATTTTATTCGAGGTCCCGGGAACGACAAGTACTCACTACATAAATTATTGCCCATGTAACATTGGTTTTATTCAGAATTTCCCAGATCTTGGAAAGGTAAAAATGTTTATGAAGTTAATATTTGACCAACGATTGGCTTTAACGAAACGTCTTCTGTGTTTAAAGGGCTTAGATAGCGAGGAAAATCAACCACTTGGTCAACCACATTAACTTTCAACCACATTAATTTTCAATGTCCACACTATTCATCTTGCAACCATGTGAGTGGTGTCTGTGGTTTAGTTAGATACTTAGGAACTCATACAATCCAAAACAATAAATTAGTTTCAAGTTTAACTGAGATGCAAAAATATTAAATTATTATTCCATCTTTTATCGAACGGCTCGTACTGACCAAATTTTCTTACTCACTGATTATGACCCAGCAGATGGAATGCGACAGCAAGAATCTTAGAAAGAGGCCACCCTCCAATTAATACTTGCTAGTCCCATCTGCTACCTTATGGATTAGCATTTTTTAACATTAGTGGTGCCCCTCAGGCAGTACACTGGTCAACGTGCTCGCTTTCCAGGACGTGATAACAGGTTCGATTCCTAGCTGGGGCAGATTATAGTGTGAGCCTTGCTTGCTATGTCCCACTTTTTCAGTGAACACCGAAGTTCACATCTCTCAGATTGCGAAGACCCGAATACGGCGTAAGGGTATATGTGCTAATCACACATCATTGGGCCGCATGGTCGGGACGCCGCTGGCAGGCCTTGGCCCCTTCAGAGTCTACTGTGCCAGAGCACACAGACAGAAAATTCTAGGTATGTTGAGAACGGTTGATTGGACAGCTAGTATAATATATACCCGTATATACATCTCCAGGGAGGAAACAATGAACCTTTCAAAAGAAGCTCTAAAGTCAATTATAAACATATTTTAGCTAATAAACTCCTTAGATATTTTGAATGGTTGAACCGCAATAAGCACTCAAGTTTGTTTGAAAACTTCTTTTCATGCAATGATTAGCATTTCAGAAACATATAAACACTCCGAAAGTATCTAAATGGTTTATTGTTTAGAATAGAAATAGAATACCTGTTTCGAAAACAAATTAACATAGACATTAAAAAGCAATTGATTTGCGTAAATTGGGTGTTTTTTAAATGAAATCAATCGTTTAGATTGTTTTTGTAAAAATATTTAACTTATTGTTGTGTTATAGTAGAGAATAATATTTACTGCTCTTGAGCAATACCTATGCCACTTTCGTTAAACAGTATTTTCCTTTTGCAGGTCCCTTGATATTTATATTCGAATTTGACATGACTTAATTTTAAAACTCCAAACGTAAGCTTATATTTGTAGCGACACTTCATTCTGGACACAAACTGCTGTCACAATTATTGTATGTCAGTCTGTGTCGTCGAAGATGACACCTATTCTTGCGGACAAATTAATGTAATAAATTAGCTTTTTATTTTCCACAAATTAATTTTTTTGATTTTTCCCTACAAAATTATTTCTGAATTAAATTTTGAAGATATGTGTAAAATTTTATTTCTATATCAGTGGTAGGATAAAAGGGACATTAATTTACTTTATTATCAAAAGAGTGGATTCTTCCTGAATTTTATTAACATATAACCATTAGTACAGATTTAAAAGTATCAACACTTCTTAAACAACACTTATTCTATGGTATGATGACAAACAGATATAAGCCCATTAAAGTACTCGTACATGTAGTACAGTAAATCTTTCAATTTTTCCATAAGCTAAACGCAATATAGAGACGTCTTCAAAAGCCATCGCATTTTAATTTTTTGTTAGAACTATTACCGATTGGGGTTTTGAAGAGACATATACGTTTTTGACACACCTTGGTGCCAATCTGTTGGACTCAGTGCTCTCTGTGGAATAGTTTCTATCCTTTTAGCTCATTCGCATCCAGCGTTTATTCGCATTTTCTGAAAACAAATTCTGGATATTTATGCACATTGCAGGAGATTGAATCGATGTTCCAGCCTTGAAGCTGCATTTCGAATGGGCGGTCGTTCGCACCGGAGGCGTTACCTCCTTGCGCTGTCAGCCATACCGCCACCCAGCTCGCTCCACCATGGCTCTCCCCACCCTCCCCGCCACGCCTCACCTTCCCCGGCATGCTCCATCCTCCCCGCCTCCATCCTTCCCTCGCTCTGCCTGGCCTCGCTTTGTCCTGCCTCGCCCCGCCTTTCCAATCCTTCCACGCCCCGCCTCGCCTCACCTTCCCCGGCATGCTCCATCCTCCCCGCCTCCATCCTTCCCTCGCTCTGCCTGGCCTCCCTTTGTCCCTCCACCCAGCTTCCTCTGCTCGCTTCGGTCTGTCCTTCCTCCGGCCCTCTCCAACCCCCATCCACCCATGTATCCGCATGGCTTCGCCCCTGCATTACCCCTCACTCTGCTCCACTCCGCTCACCTTGTCCCACCTCGCCCCCCCCCCGCCTCCCGTCTCCCCTTCCACGTTCCACCCACCTCACCAACCCTCCTCGCCGTCTGGTCCCGTTTCAACACGACCCACTAAACCCACTGTTGCTCCATTCCGCACCACCTTGTCCCATCCCACCCCTCCCCTCCCCTCTCATCGGCACTGTTCCTCTCCTCCCCTCCCCGCCCCCCTCCGCGGGTGATGGACGCGCGCCGGCGAGGCTTCCTCCTCATCGGCTGCTCCGGGGCTTCGCGAGCGTTTGACGAGGATTAATGGAAGGCGCCCCGGCCGGACGCCTACGCCGCTACCCACCGATGACCACTGTAGAGCGAATCCGATTTCCATCTGGACAAACCAATCGGAAAGAGTGCTTACGCAAGGATTCTGCCAGAATTCGGTCAACCAGAAAGACCTTATCGCAAGTGAAGTAATGAGGAGATATGGAGAGAGAATAGAAGCCTTTACGAAACTAAAATTTGCAACTTACAATATTTATGTGACGTCATGTTGGGGGGAGAAGTTTGAAAATATTCAATTGACAATCGATTGACATCAAGGAAAGATACAAAGGACGTTGTTGCGTACGTAGCAGACCAGATAGTTTATAACGTGCTTAAATTCCTAACACTTATAAATGACTGTAGCAGAAGTTATATTTTGAATGATATTTAGCATATGAAAGGATAATGTAAACTATTGCAAATATTGTGGAAATTCTGATGTAGTGTTGTTGACGTTCTTATAAGAAGAAATAAAAGAGGTCATCTTCGTCAAATTATTAGTTTTATTAAGATACCCGGCTTTCGACGGCTTTGCCGTCATCGTCAGTCTACAAGATACAGAAAGATATAACAAAATTATAAATAAATACAAAATAAGATAGAAAATTAAATTACAATTAATAGATATATTTAAAGTTTTTAGTTACAAATAGCAGATAAAATTTCAAAAAAAGGAAATGCAATTTCTACCACCTTACATCGTCGAAAGCCGGCTATCTTAATAAAACTAATATGTTGACGAAGATGGCCTCTTTTATTTCTTCTTATTGCAAATATAATATATCCACTATACCTTACCACACTTGTTAATTCATGCATTTTTTCATTATTTGTTCTTTCAAGTATATTACCAAAGTTTCACACCAATTAATCCAACTAAACTCTCTAGAATATTTAGATTTTTTCTTGTTTTTATTTTGTCATTTTTGGCCTAGATGAACAAATGTGAACGAAAATTCGACATCAAACATCACAATAGGAGACGTAACAGTACTAATGAAGATGTAATCGATTAGAACCGATTTATCAATCTATTGAATCTATCTGGAAAAATAATTTGTTCTCGGAGAGAAAATCACTGTAAATTGAATCAATTATTTATTATTTCACTTTGTTGGTATCAAATATAACGATAATATTTATTTCACTTAATGTATAATTTAAATGATGAATTGGAAATAATGGAATAGTGGGCAGTGAATATAGATAATGAAATGCTGGGAAGTGATTAAGAGATTGAAATGCTGGGAAGTGATTAGGAGATTGAAACGCCAGGAAGTGATAAAGAGATTGAAATAAAAAAATAATGAAATGACACTTGTAAAATGGACACACACACACGCACACATTCAGATGAAACTGAACACACACACAGACACACAAATACAAGATAAAAGAAGGCACCGAAGAGCGAAGGGCCGGACCGGAAAGCCAGTGCGGGCGCTGGCTCGCCCTCCGACCCGCCGCAATCGATTCGCCTGCCGTGTGCGCTGGCGCTGGCGGTGAGCGCACGGCCGCACGAGCGCGGTCGCCCCGCCCCGCCCTGACCCCCTCCCCGGCCACCCCCACTCCGCGCGCGCGGGCGCAAGCCGCTTTGGGGAACAAAGCGCTTTACGCTGCCCCTGCGTCAGCAAGGAGCACCCCGCCCCGCCCGGCCACGCTCGACTCGTCGCGCGCTCACCACGGAACGTCGCAGCCACGGACGGACGGAGGTCTGGGACATTTCACGGTCTGAAGGTATGAGTGGATGAGGGTGGGTTTTGGACTGGGGGGGTCTGAGTCTGAGGGGCAAGGGTGACTTAATGATCTGGGATGGGTTTGAACGTCTGAGGGGGAGTCTGAACGTCTGAGGGGGGTCTGAACGTCTGAGGGGGGTCTGAACGTCTGAGGGGGGTCTGAACGTCTGAGGGGGCTGAACGTCTGAGGGGTCTGAACGTCTGAGGGGTCTGAACGTCTGAGGGGTCTGAACGTCTGAGAGTCTTAGGAGGGGCTCTGAACGTCTGAGGGGTCTGAACGTCTGAGGGGTCTGAACGTCTGAGGGGTCTGAACGTCTGAGGGGTCTGAACGTCTGAGGGAGTCTGAACGTCTGAGGGGTCTGAACGTCTGAGGGGTCTGAACGTCTGAGGGGTCTGAACGTCTGAGCGGGATGGGGGGCTAAGGTTAAAGGTTTTTATACTGGTCTGAAGATCTGGGCTGGGTCTAAAAGTCTTGGATAGGTCTGTAGGTTTGGGGTGGATTTGTAGGTCAATATTAGGTCTGTACCCACTGGAGGTGTAAAGGTCTCGTGATGATGTTCAGAGATGTCTGATGATCTGGGATCTAAGGGATCCGAATGTGAGGAAACAAACTGATTCTGAAAGTCTGCAAGATTGCACACGTTCTTTAAACGTTAAGGTTCTTCCCGCACTGTTTAACAGTGAAGACAACCAAAGCGTTTGTAATCACAACCCGCTGGAAAATATCACGACAGAAACTCACGGGCCTTTGATTTCCCTCAGGATACAGGTTCATGGTGTGCCTTCTGAATGCCCGCTCGTAAACCCGAATCTAGCACAGTATCGTTAATTATGACCCGGTAAATTTAAACATTGCACAATAAAACGTGCAATAACTGAGAAAAATCAAAAAACAGAATAAATTAAATCAAGTATACTCTGTAAAAAATGAGAAAAAAGCAAAAACAATAAAATAAAATACAAACGCAGAACGAGGTATATCAAGTCACCTTTGGAAATGCCTTCGGTTGTGGTCAAGCACTAAACGCGTCTAACCGTTCGCGCACTCGAGGAACGGAGAGACTATTGTTTCCGGGACCCCTTACTAATAAGGTTTATTAGCTACGTGAGTGTGGTGCATGTTATATTATATCCAGGGAAGTACGGCTGTTCAATCCTCGCTAGACGTAATTTCTAGCGCCCTTCCTTCACATCGCCTTGCCGAGTTTCCTTCATCCAGGAACTTCCCTAGGGAGCCACACTCTATCCGAGACGATCTCTGAGCTCCCGCCTAGATTCTGGATATGCGCGACTAGTCCATTGAAGAGCCAGTGTGTGTGTATAAGTAGAGAAGGGACAAATAATTGACCGAGGTCCATTAGATAGTTGATAATAATTTTGTTCTTGAATTCATCTACAATTGATAATAGAAATTACGGGGAACTACCCATCGGAGCATCGAGATATCAGAATTTTTTTCCGCGCAGATTCTTAATTCGACGTATGTAGAAAGAGTTGCAAATCAGTACTGTCGGGTCTCGATCAGTACAACGCCATGGTCTATGTTCTTGGAGATGCCAGAACGTTGTTTATGAACTACGTCAGCCTGTCGCAGGATTCGAAGGGGACGGTATAACGTGAGGACAAATTGTTCTTTCAAATGCGAGTCGGGTTAATGTTCCAGAAATATCTTTGTTTTCACTTGTTTCTTTTTCGGACAGAATTGTGCACTTTGCACACAATTGTTCTTATGAAATTTCTTGGCAAGAATGACAGATAGAAAATGAGAAGAATGAAGAAATAGGTATAAAGTGTGTATGAGAGAAGATATCAAACGTGTGCATTGAGAAATCAAATGGATGCCATATAACAAAAACAGAATACGTTAAGAGTTTTCGTGAATTTATGTACAACAAATGCTATAATTTCTAGGAACTGAGGGTCAGGTTTCATGAAAGCATTTCAAAGAAAATTCAGTTATCTTGTGTAAAAAATCGCAGTAATATAGTTAATAGTAAATGCAAAGATAACAAGATTATTGTAATCTAAAACAAAATTAATCACGAAAATATGAAAAAATTGCTATTTCTTCCTTTAACAAGTATATAAGTATCATGAGCGCTGCACTTATCCTCCACGTACGGCGTGAACCGAAGCTCGGCCTACCGTGGGTTAATGTTTGGCTCGTGTTCATCGTACCGTATCCCGCCACCTTCCCAGCCGTGTTGCGGGAGCTTTACAGCAGCGGCGACAAATAACGGAGGCATAACGGCCTCGGAGCCGTCGCCGCTAATCGTCGCTAAGCGAAGTCTAAGCGTCCTACGCGCTCCTGGCGTCGCCCCGATGAATTACTGAACGCACCCTGCGGGCGCTCGGCAAACTTGGCCCCCTACGACGACGACCCTCCCTCCCACTCCCCTCCCACCGACGCTCGCGTCGCCCGAACCGACTGCGTCATCGCTCCGGCCTCCTTTCTGCTGCCAGGTTCCTCGGAATCGAGGCAACGAGGGGTGAGGTCGCAAACTCTGAAAGATTCCTCGTAATATGTTGTTTTTAAACATTTTAATTAGTCAATCACTATTTCATCATGTTTGGACAAATTATTTATGTGGTTGAAGACGTCCGTGTATTTAGTACCATATTTATACAATAAATTTTAACTAAAAATAAAAACATCGGAAAAAATCGAAAATCACCTATTTAGAAAATACTCTCTTCGCTAAAAATATTGCTCTTAACTTCTATTTATTACTTGTATCTAACCACAAGTACTGTCAATGTAATGTCTCATGCAAGAAATAAGAAGTAGAACATAGAAATTGAGTCGTCACTCCAGACGCAACCTTTTCTCTCCACACGGCTGATTATGGAAAAACCTTTGCATATCTGACATTATGTGTCAAATCACCGCCATGTGCATGATAACAGTTGATTGTATTTGACATAAAATGCCTCAGACAAGTAGAAAAGAACATCCCATTGTACCGCACAATGAACTGTCCGTGACGCTGTGCACAGGGATTTACAAAACGCTAGTCATTACCTAGATTTCATCTCGCCAACGTTCACATGCAAACGGATCTATTGGCCGAAGATATGGACTCTAATACCCGTCGCACTTGAATTCCAAACTCGTGAACCTTACAGAGACGGAGAAGAAGTAAAATACGTGATAACATGGCCTATGTGCTGATTACGACATGGTGAGAAGCCCAAAATCTGTTTTTGGCCACGTTTTTGACAGCCTTTTATGTTTGAAGCGAAATAAAAATTGTTTTTAAGTTGAGAAGCACGTCACATGACAGGTGTTTGCTCAGGTCGTGTAATACAAAAAAGAAATAGTTCATCTCAGTTCATGTCAATGTAAGGAAGTAGAGAGAGATATTATTTAAAACAAAATGAAGATTTAAAGAAAAACGAACATTCAGTTGTATGACAAGGAGTAAACTCTAAAGACATTGAACGGACATTGAATTGAAAACTTAAATAAGAGATTTAAAAAATTGGAAATAAATAACAGAAAAAGAGAAATTAACTAGATGTACTACACTTACATGTACACTTACAAATGAAAAAAATCTTTGTGGAAGAAACTGGAAAGAAGAAAGTGATGTGAATATACCGAATAAAAAGAGATCATTATTATTCAGTAAAATTTAATGTTGAAAAGATAGAAAATTCATATACGGAATAATATCAATTTTCGAAAATTGGAAAATTATGTAGTGGATATTTTGAGAAAACGTCAGATGTTATAGCATTTTAACCACTACTTGAAATGAATGCATTGATTATGAGTTAAATACATATATATTTTTCTAGTGTTATGTTACTTCTAAATTACATCGAATTCCAAAGTATTTCATTCTCTTAAGCTTTACATTAATAAACATATTAATGTAATTTTTTCACCGTTAATATGCATGCATTTTGTTCCAGGTAAGCAAAACTATGCATTGCAGTTGCAACGTGCGGAGTGGAAAGGCACCGCGTGGAGTTCCAACGTGCGTGTTGGAGGGAACAGCGTGCATTATTTTGTCTGTAAGTACTAGTAAATGTGCTGTCACCAAATAAAAATCATTTATACTGCATGAAAAATAAATTAAAATAAACTAGATGTTTGAGTTATTTGATTGAAATATCCTTTCAGCAACTCATTTTCGACGTATATGAAATTAGTAATTGATTGATTTACTCGGCCAAAATAAGGAGAGAAATCATTGTAAAGAAATTGTGCCCAAAATGCTGTAGTTTAACAAATGTAAATAACCAAAACAGATTTTCATTCGATGTGAGACCAATTACGCACCATCCATAAACTTAAACCTCATACTTGATATCGTCACAGTTATTTTTTGATAAAAGGACTTTAGCTTATGTTGATTCAGCTGCTAAAGGTTCATTCACGTATAGTTAACACTGTCTCTCTTCATTATTTAACTTCTGCAAGACTTTTAGCCTCCTGCCATCTCTTCCTCCCTAAAAGTATTCTTTTATTGCACTTCCTTCAGCGCTGTAGTACAAAATTTATTTTTTATCAAACAATTATTTCTTCCGTTTTAGGAACTTAAACTTTTGAACTGGAGGTGATATTGTGTACATTTTATTCAAAATGTGATTTTACATTTTATTGAAAATATTCTAGCTTTTACTTCATAATGAAAATTTATAAAATATTGAGTACATCCCGGGAACAAATAAATGTAACTTGAAATCTTATGTTACTACGTCTAACAATAAATTATTACTGTTGTTTCTTTAAGATGTTTTTTTTAAGATGTTTGTTTCTTTAAGATGTTCTTTAAGATGTTAAGAGCTTTGATTTTTTAATTATATGATGAACCGAGTTGTTGAATAATCTTTTTACCTCTCTTACATCTTCATATTAATGATAGACTAATAAACATTAATAACTAGGAACTTCATAATTTTGATCGACTTATTCTTAATATTTTATTCTTTACAATTTTTGACATAAGATTTAACAGTTATATTCATGGAGAATATTCGTTATTTATATCTACGTCGCGTAAAAAATATGAAAGCCATCATTTTTACTTCACTTTTTCTTCTCCACTGACATGTTTATCTCGAGCTTGCGAGCATTTAACAAATATGTTGCTCGAGTGTGCAGAAGTGACATTAACTTGTTTTCATGTCCCGATCCCTGTATGCTCGGTATATTATTTCAGATTTCCGTGGAAATATGGTTAGTACATCTCTGTCAGGCTTTTCATTCCTTGAAGCGTCTCAAAATGCATAACACATTTATCAAGAGTTATCGGAATACCGTTAGGAGAGAGAAATGCCGTGAAGGCCCGGAAAAAACTGTATTGTGCCTGTTGCACGTCAAAAAAATTGCGATCGTCATTTGTCTGGCCTGCGTCATTTGACAATGCCTCAATGCATAATCCAAAGGCAACAGTATAAAAGACTTAATTATGTTTCAGCATAATTCCACAAATAAAAGAACAAACCTTTACAATGTATAAACTTTTATCATTTATTTATGTTTTCATTAAAATCTAAAAACGCTGCAGCTTGTTATCACTATAACAACTGGTTGTGATAGTTTTTCATTTTTATTTCAGTCACGAATTCGCGCCATGAAACGTGCGTAATTTCGTCACGTTTTCCAATATCCCTCTTCGTTTATATTCGAACGCAGGAACATTTTATTCCTTGCCTCCTTCTTGGATCAGTGCACAGTTGTACGCAAGGAATGCAATTTTCTTGTATTGCTAGTGTTTTCCCTTGGCGAGAACAATTTACGACTTTGCCAATGAAACGCTATATAGCGTGCGCGTCTCGGCGTAGTTCACCAGGCGGTGAGCTGCAGGTTGGAGGGGAATCGATTTGGCCACCCTTGACATATCGCGAGCAAAATAAAAAGGGCGAAAGCGTCAAAGGCAGCGAACGTGAGGGGGAGGTGAGGGGAGTGCTGCCGGCAGAGGCGGTGTGGGTGGCAAGAGATGAGGGCAGAGAAGGGACGGTGGGGGTGGCAAGAGATGAGGGCAGAGAAGGGACGGTGGGGGTGGCAAGAGATGAGGGCAAAGAAGGGACGGTGGGGGTGGCAAGAGATGAGGGCAAAGAAGGACGGTGGGGTGGCAAGAATGAGGGCGAGAAGGGACGGTGGGGGAATGAGGGCAGAGAAGGGGAAGGCGGCGTTGAAAAAGGGATGACGAGGAGGCCGAAGGTGGGGTGGGAGGGGGGGCGTGAGGGGGGGGAGAGGGTAAGCGGCGGAGGGGGTGACGGAGGGGGGCGTCGGCGGGGAGACGTGACGGTAGAGTTGTGACGGCGGCGGGGAAGGGGTTGCGACGACGCGGCGGGGGGCGGGGGGGGGCTGCTTTCTGCCAAGCGAGTTCCTTCTTTGAGGCCGACATCTGCGTTGCAGGGTTGCTCCAACTCTTTTCCTCTGTGCTTCATCCAGCCGCAGTGTCACGTATCAGCGTTCGGTTGTTTAAGGGCACGAGTGCGTGCGTAGGTATGTTTGAGTTAGTGTGTTTTCGGTAATGAGTGGTTGTGCTGTTGATGAGTGCTTCTCTTTCTGCGATGAAATATTTCAGTAGCCAGATGAGATGGTTCAGAATTCATAATGTATGAGATGATTTCAGAGTGCAGGGAGTTCGATGTCTCTTTAGAAATCGTATAAATGGGCTGGCATAGAAAAATATGATAAACTATTTAAAAGAAATTGCTTTTTTAAATTTGTCTTACGCACATTACACGCAGGTATTACAACAAAAACTTTAGACTACAAGTTCTGAAATTTTCCTTCTGAGTGAAAATTCAAGAAAGTTCATAGCAATAAATAAATGGTATTTTTGGTCAAAGAGAAAATCGGCTTTGCTTTGATAGCGACGTCTAACAACAGAAATGGGTTTAAATGTACTCATCAGGCAATAGACCGTCTTTATTATTAAATTGAACGTTCTGAAATTGGGCAGTCTCACATATCAAAACATACATGTTTGACCATCCACCTGGAAGTTATTTCTTATGAATTTAAACCTGAGAAATTTGAAAAACAGAAATCCATATTCTTTTTTTTTTTTTTTCTCAAGTATCTGGCAAAGTTCCTAGCAAATTGGGTTTGCTTATTTATAGGAAAATAATAAAAGTATGGCTTGTTTAATTTTATAGAAATGTTACTTCTGCGATATTACTTGAGGGCTGAACAAAGTTTCATTACCATTTGCACGATTCTTCCTATCGTTTCCATCATTTTCACGGATATTTCCACTTGTGCTTTGTGTTTCATTGATTTAATTTACGACAAACATGCAACAAAAATATTATAGTCCTAATTTGGTCTTCACTATTAAATATGTCACTCTTGGGAATTTCATTCCTTTGTTGTGAAATATCTGCTGAAGATCTTCGTTAATTGTTAACTTCAAGGCTGACACTTTACAAGCTTTTATTCCTTTTCTTCTTTGAAAAAAAAACTCAAATCCGTTTCCTTAGATGTTCCAAACATCTTTACTCTGGTGCAGAAACGTTTCTGGGACCTGATTAGATGCATTCTTGGCATTCGTACGGAAGATGCTATAAACTTTGGCAAACACTGCATACACCGCGAGAACTCTACTGTTTACATTCTTTCCTGCATCTCTAGTGCCAGAAGCGTACGTCCACTAGCATCAGTACACACCGTATCTCAGCCGATTACCCGTCTTGCTTGCCATTTTTGCAAAAAGACTTTTCCAAACCCCCTTCCTTCTCCTGCGAGCCGTGTAACTCCACATTCTACGGGATACTCACCCTGCTGGAGAAGCTTTGAACTCAAGACGTCTTTTAAAGCCATCAGGTGGCGTTTCCATGATAGGGATTCTCGGAGCCCGCGTATATAAGACCGCGCAAAACTTTCGCATTGCCTTGCCTCGCCAAGCGTTGCTCTGCCTTGCCTTGGCTTCGGACTCTGTAAGGCACCGTTCGCCTCGCACATTGACCCGTTCGCAACTAGTCTAGGCGCTGGACATTGGAACAGAAAACGAAAAGGTCGGGAAGGAATCGAAAGTTGCAGCAGCTGGGAAATCGCAGCTCGAGCGTCAACGACTGCTGAACGAAATCTCTTTATACTCTTATATTTTATTCGGGTATGATCGGTTTAGTACTTAGCTGTCAGAAGCAGCGGCAAAAGGGGAGACACGCGTTGCAGTCAGAGATTTCTTGCGAGAAATGTGTTCACATTCGAGACAAAAACAGAGTTTATTATTTTTATATTTGTTATAAACTTCTGGAAATATTTGATCCGCAAAAATTAACGTTTATCAAATTTTATTGATAACAATAATTAATAATAATAATTTTAACTCTAACTTTTAATTAAATTATGAATATCAGTGTATATAAAACTGAAGATGGAGCTGGGAACACGAAATAGGTTCGAAGTTGTCTACATGTTTAAATACAAATCAGAACATTCATTGTTTTTCATTGCAGGAGTATCTTTAAAAAAATATTTGATTTGAAGACTTCAGTCTCTGGTGATTGACTATATTTTGTGCTATTCTATAGTATGGAAACAAAATATTTAGTTATTCCTATCGTTACGTCGTGCACTAAAACCTTCTAAACTTCCTCTTTATTTTTATTGCATTCCATTTTTGTCTGTCAATCAATCATCTATATTTTTCTACCTCCGAGTGTGTTATCTTATTTGGCAGTTTTCAACCTTAGATCAAGATGAAGAGGTGAAATATGGGTTGAGGTTCAGGATGAGGTAGTGTGTGACTAATGACGAGGCAATAGTGTAATAGTGATAGGCACATAACCACGTCGAACCTACAACAATTTGTTTTGTCTACCACCGATTTCAGATAAATTGTAGAAAAATCAAACACCGATACCTGTGGTGTATGTTGAGAAATCTGATTGCAAAACCACGAGGGATACGTATTATTGTAATATTGATATATCACTATTTTCATATATTTTGCAACCCCATGGAGTAAATAATGTACTGAGGTTTGAGTAATTTCAGGCGAAATCAATATCATTGTCTTCTTAGTTAGATGGGCAAGTGAGACAAGCTAGTGAGATAAGCAGCGTTTATTTTGTCATTTTGCGGAGAAATGCTTCGTTTAAGCAATGCTTCTTCTTTACGATTTGCCCTTCTTTTATAACGTACAGACGCTGTACTAAAAGTTGTCGAAACGCTAAGTATATTTCTAAGTATTGCCGAGAAACATCACTTTTTACGTGGCATGACGAAAAACGATATATAGCGATTGATTATTAAGTGTATGTATTTCACGTGTCAGTGTCAGTAAGGGGTAGGATAGGACAAGGAACGATAAGGGAAAATGGCGCGCGGTCCATAACTCGTTTGTTAGGGCACTGCTCTGGCATTCGCCTGATTCCGATCAAAGCAGTCAGTCGCTAGAATTCTCTTTCAGTCAGCGGCAGAACTTAGTCTAGCCATCTGGCTAGTGTAGAAAATTTGACCCACGACCGCCGTTGGGACTCGAACCTTAGGCTCTCCGGATCAGAGGCACTGCAATGACAACAGTTGATGCACTGAGCGCGGGTACGATACATTGTGAATTGACGGAATTGAATACTACTACAGTTCTGTATCATGCGCGGCTCGCCGATCGCACCAGATCTTGCCTCATTTCGCCAACCGGCCACCCAGTCGCAAATTCCATATTCACAACAGACCTCGGAATAAAGAAAATATGGTGTTGAAAAAGTTGCAATAAGTACTTTCAATGAAACTCTATGCTTCTGTAGACAAAACATTCATAAAATCATATATTGCTAATAATATGAAAAACCCGATCGTGTGTTTTTTCTACCTCAATTGTCTTATTCTGTATAACTGGGCGAAAACAGAGGAAAAGGGGAAAGGTTTATGTCAAAACATATTTGGTAAAATCAAATCGGTAGGTATTTTGGACATAGCATTAAATAGAACTCTATGCTTGTGAGGCCAAAGCGGTAAAAGTATCGGGCTTTCATAATCTTATCAGGAACCCACTGATGGGTTATTTTCCACCTGAAATGTCTTACCTGGGCGTCGAAATAAAAGAGTATATAGTAATAAAATCTTTACTAAAAGTATCCGTTTATATTTTGAAAATAACGTTAAATGAAAACAAATCGAATTTCAATATATTCTGTTTACATTCATTTTCTAAAAAATCAACTCTATCTCCTCTTTTTGTATTATTTTCTCTAAGCGATTTTAAAGAACTATGACAATGTTACATACAGGTAAGTGCGTTTTCTGCCTTTGCTTTCTCGCTACCGCGCACGCAGCAGAGAGAAAGTTATGTAATGATGCACAAAAAAACGGCGAATTTTCGGCAGAAAACTCATATTATAGGTCCCTGGTAACGAAAACGTGGATAACTGTAGTTACTAAATTTACAAAAAAGTCCTCTAACACATGGTGTAGCCAAAATCTATGTTTTGTTGTATAACTAGAATCCTTGATACCGAAAAATCGAATGGCGGCAGAACGTCCATCCGTCTGTGAACAAGCGGCTAAGCCGTTCAGCCGTTTTTCACCAAAAATGGTATTCCTCACTCGATCTGGTTGATGCCACCCACGGTCTCTTGAATTTGAAACCGATATTTTCATTTGCGGGGTACTTTACATCATGCCGCTGGGACTTTTCAAAATTTTCAAACAATGGCTCCATCGTGACATTTTGCTGTTATATTGTGTGAAGTGCATTTACGAGAATGGTGCAGATCTCATTTTCGTTAAAATATCTGATTTTTTAAAAATTGCAAAACTCCCAATTTTTTTCGCCGTCTTCCTACAACTACAATGATTAAGATAAGAGACTTTTTCCTTTAATGGTATCTGTTCCAGTAAGATAGATTTTGAAATAAGTACAATTTTTCGAAAATTTGAATAATGTTTGTGTTATTTTGCTTAAAAATACGGTCGAGAAAGTTTGTGCTGTTTGAGGAAAATTGGTTCCATGTTTGTCCGGAGCCAAAATTGACAACTTGACAACGTGTGAAGCTGTTGCGTTTTAGCGAGGGAGAAGAACCGCTACCGCCCAGTTATAACATACACTACACTTACGAAACTAAAATAACCAAAGCAGTCAACGCGAATGGAAACAAAATGTTTCCAAAATTTAAAATTCGACTACTTTTTGCGTAATTTTACGTGAAGTACGGGCGAGAATGCACGTGCTGTTTAGCACCGCTAGTTTTACACCATGGCCACCTCTATGCACACGATGTGAACAGAAGCGAAGCGTGACACGGCCCCCTGGATCTTGCGTGATCGCTTGCGTGCACGCGTGGGCGACAAACGCCGCCGTAAAGGTCGATTGACTGCGCATTGGTTGCTTGGTGCTGGGCACGCGATTGACTACGTTGCGCCCCAACACCCTTGCACTTGGGGACATGAAGTGCACGGAGGATTGCTTTAGAGCACTTTACTCACACTACTAACCTACCTAAGATTCAGTACAATTCCTTTATTTCTTCCTCAGGACATCTTGTCCTACAGGATGTTTCAGGGCTTATCGATAAAACTTGATGAGAAAAAACTGAAATTGACTCCTCATGTAAATTGAAGAGTTTTAGCATTGTTCATTTGTTGCTTTGAAACCCAACGTTTATCATCGCTCTGTAGTAGGTATGACGTCATGATATATATCGCTATACAGATATTTGAGATATCATGATAATATATTCACATATAGAAAATTCATGTGAGGTGTAGTAGCCAAAATTCTGCTGAATAAAACCATACAAAATGTTTTTTTTTTTCGAAATTATCACGCGTGCATCTCAAGAACAAGAAATAACATACTACTTCCTAAAACTACAAAGAAATAAATGTTTTAATAAAACAGTCTTCATAAATTACATACCAAGACTAGGAAAATGTTGATGTTCCATATCGCTAAACCTGAAGAGCAAATATTTAATGCAGCCTCTTTCTTCGAAACATTCTGTTGCATGACGTCAACTATGTTGTAACCTACGACGTATTGAGATTGAGGGGAATAACACAATACAATACTTGCAATTTTAAGTAAAAAAGGACCATTTATTGTTTTTTTGATTTTCCGCGCGGATCGGGGTTTCTCTCGAAACCATTAACATCTTTGACATGATGGAAATCTGCATCAATTTCTTTCAATTCTTGCGTGAATTGGAAATGAATAGTTTAAATTTTACGGTACTTTTACATTTCTAACTTGTCGCGGATTTCTTGCCGGACCACTTCTCTGAAACCCGATGATTGATTCTACATAACAATTCACTTCAAATTGTCTCCTTGTGAACGCAAGCCGCCACACATTCCCTGAGGTTAGACGTCATATTATAGTAAGTTTCTGCATCATGTTGGCAAGACGGATGAATTTGTATTATTCTGGCATTTCCGTATCCAAGTCAATACAATATTTTCCTCTTCTCCATACATGAAAATGTCGTTCTGAAAGTTGTACCAATGTGTTTTGTATCGCGGATATATTATAACAACAGTCTTTCTTTCAAGCTCTTTTTCTCTTTATCGCTTGTTATAGTTATTGTTCTTTGTTGATTTTTCCTTCTTCTTTATTTTGTCTTTCTTTCTTTATCCATTTCTTTTACTCGCAGTTTGATGTACAACAGTGAGATCTGTTCATTAACTCATTGATCAACAGCACAATGAAGAATGGATATGTGCTCTTTATTCTGCATGACGCCGTTGTATGGGAAGAGATTTTCAGAAGTCAGTGAAATTTAAAGAGCTGTGTATCTTGAATAAGGTCGTTCGATAGGTTTCTGGTTATTTGGATGGTCATTTCATTGTTTTGAGCACCTCAGGGTCATACCGATATTGCAGCAGCACCTATTGTTTATGGAAGAAGATAGAGCAGGACATGTAACATTATGAGAGGCCACGGTGAACAACAATATAGTTCGATTGTGTCGTACGCTTGCGCGGAGTTCTCTATCTACATCGATGGTGGACACACACACACACACACACACACACACACACGCACACATTATTGCTGTACTGCCAGCATTCCGTTAATCCTAATCATGATGGTAAGTTTTTACTCGATGCACGAACACAATTACAATACCTATGTAGATGATCTTGGCTGTCCAGGTGACGCCGCGTCGAAGGCTGTTGTGGCACACAACAGCCCTGAGGAAGACCTCGATAAGATGGTCGAAATGTCGGCAACACAGCCTTCGACGCGGCGTCACCTGGACAGCCAAGATCATCTACATGACTCTGGCCGCGGAAGCCTACGACTTCACAATTACAATACCTGTTCTGAAATATCCGAAAGTTCTCACACTATTGTCGGACACATCAAAGAGCTATTCAGAATGGCATCCGGTTGTCATCAATGATCCGTTCCGCGTTTGCTTTGGTTGTCTCAAGCAACGCATGCGAGCACGTTGACAATGAAAATGCCAGGAAAATGATAAAACATAATATCAAAGAAATGAAGCAGGTGACTACAGGAATGAGCATTTCAGCTAACACACCACAATTCAAACAATTCATTGTTAGGACATTTTTAAAGTATCGTCCGATATCCTTGAAACATAATCTTTTTATATCTTCTATTGTATTGTTGGAATGAATTTAAATTTTGAATTTGACAGAAATATGGGGAAATATATTTACATAACTTATATTTGTATCTCAAGATATATTTTTATTACAAGTAAACAATATTTTCATTTTTTCTGTTATTCGTGCATACATGTTCTAAAACGAGTTATGCATTTTTCATCATTATTTTCTTTGAAGAAAGTACTGTTGGTATTCAGTCCTCCACAAAGCCTTTTGAATACAGATATGAACTACATCCGAAAATCCCTGACGTAGCAACATCCTCTTTTAGTCATTCTTTTAACGATGGACATCCGACTGGACACAGAATATCCATGCCCCGACGCCTACAAAGCGCAAGCTACTTACTGGCGTTTCCCAGCTAATCCACTCCAGCCCTTCTCAATCCTTTGACAAGGGCCCCAATCTCTCCCGGCTCCCCTTCGCCTGTTCCTCTTTAACCATTGGATGGTTCCCCGCCTTGTAAGCAAGGGTGTTAATGGGCATTTTCTGATCGCTTCGACGCGCGCTTTTTTTTTCGCCGGTCGAGCCCACAAAAAAAATCGGAAAACAGCTGCGTGCGCTGCGGTAACCCCTTCCCCTCCACCACCGATATTTCCCCTTCTCTTTCCCCGATCTCGCCCTGAAGCGACCGATACGCTGCGCTGCAGCAACGTTGGTGGCGCAGGGCTGTACTACAGTACTGTTCAAAAGTAGAAGGGCACAGACAAAATTCATGATGTTGTCTTGGAAAATGTCTGCCCTGTTTTTCGTCTACGTAATGCTGTTTGGGACTGTTCTCTGCTACGTATCGTGAAAATGGATGTGTGGATTAAAAGTAATGGGTTTTAAAGGGATAAAAGTCTAACTATAGAAATACAATTTCCACCTAAAACGTACTTCGTACCCTTTACTTTGATAAATGTGATAAATACGATGGTTGACTTCAAATGATTTAGTTTTCTACAAAATAGCAAGTCAAAAATTGTGGTAAAGGTTGTATTAACATGCTATTTCCTTTTCTAAATATGGGTTTGTATTCAAATTTACATATTTAATGTTGACGTATTCACTGGGAGAACTAGCGCACGCTGGCACTTGGTTCTTTCTCCATTTAATGAAGAAAATAATATTTCATCAGATTGGCAGTAGTCGGTAAAAGCTGAAAAATATGGAGTAAATGTATATGTGCAAAGATATGTTCATAGTTATTTTCAAAATACATATTTTCAAAACTACATAAACGATTTTTGTAAAACTATGCAGATATAAATAACTGCAGTGCGTAGAAAAAATTACCCAGCAGACCCAAACGTTTGGACGTTCTTGATGAGTCCCAAACGTTTTGGGTTCGCCATGAATTTTGACTGTGCACGCAAACTTTTGACCTGTAGTTTATTGGACCCGCCGATGCGACCCTGCGGCACGCCCGACATTTCCCCCGCCCCGCCACCACGACTCGTTCTGGCATCACCTCATCGCCACTCACCCGCTCCTCGTCCGTTGTTCTGTGTCCCGCCGTCGCTTGCCTGCTACTGACACACAGTAGGACATATCCGCGGGCAGAAGGCACAACTTCTGTAGGCGGAGGAGTCCATGTAATCGCTTAATCTACCATTGTTCTCGTTTGTTTCATTTATATGTAGTATTATACATTTGAAAGATCCTCTAGTAAACGCGATTCTTTCAAGGGATGCGTAACATACAAGAAGTTTAATTTTTACCTCTAGGGATAAATGTGAGACGATGTTCAAATGTTCAGATAAATATGTGAATGCAACAAAGAAATCAAAATACTTTCGTTTGACCGCATCAGATACTACTGAATAGAGTGTATCATTAAGGGTTTTGTGGCCTTGAATAAAAACGAAATGAGAGTAGTAAGGACATCTAAATATGCAGCATAATGTGGTAAAAGTGATTTATTTTGTTACGTAGACTTGTGCCTATCAGCCTAACAGCTTCGATATGCAAAATTTTCCTTCCACAAAATAAAACGTCACCTTTATCACTTGTGTTATAAAAAACATAATTTAACATCTGCAAATACTGCTTCTTTTACTGTACTACGATACCAATATTACACTAATGTTGTTAATATGTGTTTACTTCCCCCATTACGTTTATAGGTTTAATGTTATAAAGAATGTGTAGACATACTTGAACCACAACACAGTATGGTGTGCACCGTCTGATGATGAAGAAAATTCATTGTAAAAACTTACCTGGAACGCAGAAAACTACTTTTGTTTCACAAAATCGTATACACATTCTGTTAAGATTTCAAAATAACCTAAATACTTTTGGAAGAACAAAATTAATGTGAAATATCCACATGCGGAGGAGAGGTTTGATTTTCATCACAACATATCCTCAAGGCAGAAACAGACTCAGACAGCGCCTGAATACAATAAGACATTTTCCTGCGTAGATGCATAGAATATTAAAATATTGCCCTAAGCACTAAAAACGTTAAGAATAAGCTCAGGTATCGCCAATCCGTTCTTAACTTTTTTTTATAATTCCGCGCAAAACAACCTCGCTCCCACAATCTACAATTATGTAATAATGCAATTTCTACCAGATCACTTTTAATACCCCTTTTTCCTCATGATTTACATAACACTTGACGTTCAAATTTTTTATGCACTAAACATATACACATCGTTAATTAATTTGATACCAATAATGATACTGCTAATTTTATTTGTTATGTCCTATTTTAATAAGATCTATATTTTGATAATATTATTTCGCTACTTTTAGTAGTTATCTGTTATTTTGTTTTACTGACGGTTGGAAACTCAATGCCGCAGTCACCTTCTTGCAGTCGTAACTCATTCTTTAATTTATTTATCTTAACTCACATTTTATATGTTTATTCACATGTTTGTTCGCACATTTCCTCTCGTCGTCCTCCCCCTCCCACTTCTGACTGGGGGAGATACTTCGAGGGGAAACTTCAGAATTAGAAGAGTAGGTCGGCACCGAATCTCCAATTCAGGAGAGGAAGAAATATCTATACCTCGCGGTTACAGTACGCGCTAACACGCAGGATGCTAATTATAGTTGACGACCATTTATTTGATGCGACTAAAAACTTGATTGATTGATTGATTTAGGGGGATCGGTGGTATAACAGTGTTTCGGGCTCCTGTACCCAAATTTGCGGGTTCAAGCCCGATCGCACCGTGAACTTTTAAGGACGACAAATCCTTCGTTCGCCTTCCTTTGGCGGAGAGGTAAAGCCGAATGCCCCATATTAGTAGATTTAGTGCATGTAAAAAAACCTCATACCTAAAAGAAACCTCTGAGTTACTTTCAAAATCACCTGTTTCGTCACCTGTCACTTTCATTCTCCACTTGATGGTAAAAGAGGCGTAGCAAAATTTGCGAGGTCAGACGGAAGAGCGGGCCCGATGGCTCGAGTCTCACCATGAAAAGTAAAGCATTAATTAATTAACTGATTATTTCATCTTTCAGGGTGCATGACATGCTTTGGTCATTAGTATCGTACGTGTACTGCATTTTTAAAGAAATCAAGGGAGGTAGAAAATGGTGAACCAGACGCCGAACTAAAAGTCGACTTACAGGGTTCTCCCTCCAACGGGTCATCGCTCCAGTTGTGGTAGCCTCTAAGCTCCCGGTACGTGTGGTAGTGTAGTGCATGTAAATGTGAGTAAGAGGTGGAGGCAGCATACGGAAGAGGAAGGAAAGATCGCGCTCGATCCGTGGTCCGCTTCTTAGGAAACTGCGTTTATTGCTTTGCCTGGTATTGATCGGAGAAAACTAGGAAAAATACCAATCAGAGCACAAGGACGCTAGAAATTTACTTCAGATGGCGACTGACCTCGACCTAGCTGTATTGAAAATCCTGTCACCGTCTGGACTCGAGCCCTAAGACCTCCAGGTGAGAGGCACTGGAGACTTCAGTTGTCAGCTCTGAACCACCTCCGCTGATCTGAAAACACGAAATATTCGGATTCACAACATATATGGATGTGCAACGTTGTACCTATTTATTTCCCTTAAGATCTCCTCCCATTGATAGCGGCATCTACACTTTGAAGATACTGCAACATCCCATTCCACAATGCTGCACCCTTCTGCCCGCATCGTGTTTTTGACCGAGGCTTCTCGCCTTCCCCGCCCCTCCTCTCCCCACTCAGCCCCCTCCCCCGTGCAGCGTGCGTTGCCAAGCGACGGGCCGCAAAAATGTAAATCCTTATCGAAGCTCCGCAGCCAGCTCGTGCGAGCGTTGGCGAAGCGCGCCCGTCGACGCCCTGGTGGCCCCCCCGGCCCCCCCCCAGCGTCGTCGCCCGTGACCGCAAGGGCGTAGTGTGATCCCGGCTGCGTCGCACGGGGTGTGTTACAGCTGCTGAGTCTCCTTCTCCTTCTGTCTCCATCTAATAGCGTTTTTCAACTTGTGCCTCTCGCAGAAACAGATTTTCTTCTTCTTGCGAGTTGTCTACAGCTCCTGCGGCCGTCTCTCGCATCCCAATCTCCATGCTTCTCTACCATTCCAATCGTCTTCTTCAAGGCTTCTTTTCTGCATATCCTTCATAACTTGCTTTTGCCATTCTTCTCTGGGTCTAGCTCTTTTTCTTCTGTCTAAGGGGAGCCACTCAGAGATCTTCCTGGGCCATCTCTCATAACCGAGCCTTTTCAAGTGACCACGATGTTTTTCTCTACTCGTCATAAAATCAATTATTATCGATAGGTTAATTGATATTCACAAAACCGAACGGACAATGAACAAATGATGACAGATAACCGCCAATTCAATTAATTTTAGAATAGTTTTCAAATTTATTTTTTATACAATAAAACAACACGTGGTATAGAGAAATTAGTCTACGAAGAGATTAGTTTGACATTCGTAAAACGAAAGAAGTGCTGGATGATGGAATTCCTAGAAATTGTGACAAAGTTATTAACAAGCAAGGTGACTGCAAAAGAACGCCTAAAATAATTGACCACACAGACATAACTTACAATTGCTGTTGTTTCCAGCAATAGTTGTCAAAGCGGTACCTCCTTAGAGTAATCTCTCCATACCAATCTAGCGCGTACTACATTTCATTTTAAGCAAAAATCACAAAATGTTGACAACGAGAGGTGGTTCAAGGCATTAACTGATGTCATTGCAGTGCGTCCGCGAGTTCCGTCGATGGCGGGATTTGCAACACTAGCCAGATAGCTAGGTCAAGTTCTGTCGCTGTCTGGAGGAGAATTCTAGCGGACTGCTGCTCTGGTTTATAGTTTTGCGTGGTCTCACCGATCAATACGAGGCGAATGTCAGAGAAGTATCCTAAAAACGGGCCACGAACCGTTTTCGCACGCGCTCTTTCCTTCCCATTCCCTGACCTATCCTACCCTTCATTACACACACACACTTACACTACACTACCACACGTACCGGGAGTGGTAGATCAGTGCATCATTTGATGTCACTGCAACGCCTCAGACCGCGAGGTCCTAGGTCCTAGGTCGAGTTCTTCTCCGACGGTGGCAGGATTTCCAACACTAACGTTTCAGCTAGGTCGAATTCAGTCGCTGTCTGGATGTGAATTATAGCGGTCGGCTGCTCTGATCGGTAGTTTTCCGTGTTTTTTCCGATGAACACCAGGCGAATGCTGGATCAGTACCATACCTCGCGCGATCTTTCCTTCCTCTTCCTTGTCATGTCTGCTCTCCTTACACACACACACACACACACTCACTTACACTAACATGCACTACACTACCACATATTCCGGGAGACTGGTCGGGAGCTTAGAGCTTGTCCCAGCTGGGGAGGTGCCCCGCTGGTGGGAGAGTCCTGGTTAGGGGGAAACCCCACTAGACTACGGTAGGTCGGCGCCGGATCTCGCCATTCAGCGCGGGAAGATCACTGCCATCTCTCGATGAAAAATATGCTCTGACGAGGCTAATGACCTAAGCTTAGACGCGCCCAGAATAATTAACAACCAACCAAACAACCAATCGACTACCACACATGCTGGGAGACCGGTCGAGAGCTTAAACCTTGTTTCAGCTGGGAAGGTGTCCCACTAGTGGGGGATACGTGGTTTAGGAAAACCCTACTAGCCGACGGTAGGTCGGCAAGAGACCTCTTTATTCAGCGGGGGATGATTACCACACCCTCCCGTGCAAAAGACATGCAATATACTTAGGGAACTAATGACTTTAGCTGTTCACGCGCCCGGAATAACTTGTAATAAATCAAGCAATCTATAGTAGAAAGCTAGGTTTTCTTTCTATATAGGTATAGTTTCAACAATTAAAATGTCGAAATCGAGTTATATTCGCATATTATTCTGTTTTCTCTGTCCTATTTCTTTTAGAGCCAACCTAATGAGATGCTGACGACTTATATGAGTAGTAAAGTGCTTGTGTAGAAATAATATAATTGATTCATAATAAATGTAACTTTGGTATGATCCTAAGTTACACGTGTATCATATTTCCCTTCTAGTCACGCAACTGCTTATACGCAGGTATTCAGAAAGTCACTTTCTGGCGCTGTCAAGAATATTCCACTTACCTGCCGGATATCTGTACATATTGTGATGATTCGTAACAGTGTAAATGAAATTTAAACAAATTATATGACGGGTTTGTAAATAACGAGAATGTAAGGGAAAAGTAATGTGAGTAATATACTGGGGAAAATGAGGAAATTATTGTGATTACAATCTCGAATGGACACGAGATCAATTTCCGTGGGTGTGAGTTGGTTACGAGAAAGAGCGCAAGAAGCGATTGTTCATAGAATAAACTATATAAGATGGTTATACGGGATTAGTCGATCAGAAATTAGAAAACGTGCGAGGAAGGTCCGTGTCAGCCCAGAAAACTAAAGAGAAACATAAATATGTACAGTACTGCGCATCTTTTGATTAGTTTGGTTTGGTTTGTTTTTTTCGTGTTTCCGCGCGCGTCAACTGCTTTGGTCATTAGTCCCGTTAGTGTAGTGCATATTTTTTCTCGAGAGATGGCGGTGGTCTTCCCCCGCTGGATAGCGAGATCCGGCGCCGACCTACCGTCGGCTAGTGGGGTTTCCCCCTAACCAGGACTCTCCCACCAGCGGGGCACCGCCCCAACCGGGACAAGCTCTAAGCTCCTGACAGGTCTCCCGGAATATGTGGTTGTGTCGTGAATGTTAGTGTAAGTGTGTGTGTGTAATGGGAGAGGATAGGACAAGGAAGAGGAAGGACAGATCGCGCGCGGTCCGTGGCCCGTTTGGTAGGGTACTGCTCCGGCATTCGCCTGGTGGCATCTTTTGAGAGAACAAAAGAATAACGCGAGTTATGAAGAAGAGGGCAGACGGTATTGACGGTATTCCGACTTGGTGACGATCGAATGGAAAACTTATTTGGCATTGTTCACGGTATAAATGTAAGTCGGAAAAGTACAAATCTTATGTAGAGAAGAGAAAAATGCAATGGTGTAATTGGACTACGCTGAAATGGAATATAAAATGTACGCGAAATTTGACGGTCAAGAACACAGTACTCTAAACCGCGAAGTAACAAAACGAGGACCTCATTAACATGAACATTGGAGGAAGATAAAGTTTTGTCGTAGATTTTAATGATTTTAAAGTAGTAAATTAAGGAGTCATGGAAAGGAGTGGTCATGGTAAGGAGTGGTCATGGTCATGGTAAGTAATTAAGGAGTCAGTAAGGATCATGCATGCAAGGGAAGATAAATGGAAATATTTAAGTGAGTAAAGGGTTATTATTGTTTATTATTTTTGCCATAATGGCAATGTAAAACAGTTATGTATGTTTTTTTGTGTTAAGCTGAAGAAAACCAGATTATAACGTCGCGTTGATTTGAAAATGGGTAGTATTATTTAGATAATGATGAAGAGAGTTCCCGAACCCAACTAAATAAACAGGAGTAATATTTATTATGAACGAATATACCACGTAAAATAAACAGGGTAGCGATTAAATAAAATAAAGAAATAAAATTTAGAACGATAAGTGTTGTAAGTTAATCGTAAATAATTTCCTGGTTAGTACGAGGAAAATCCGCGAGAATACGGCATTAAAAAATAGGGGAAATTTCAGTTGTGTAACTCATTTACATGAAGTTCCTCACTATAATTATTTGTTGGTCGTAACTGTTAACAGAGTTTCTTTTTATTGATATTACGATCCCATTGATTTAAACACAGTTATTTTTAATTCATTTAATTATAATTGATATATTTTTTTAATTGGTTCAACTTGATTTCAACTATAGTTGTTTTCCTTTTTAAATACTGGAAAAATTATGTTTTTAGAAATATTATTTTTGTTGGGTTATTAGAATAATAGTTCGACAATTTTCCTGCATATATTGGTTTCGTATACCACTTTGCTACTAGTTTATTGTGTTCTTATGACAGTTATATCAAGAATGTTTATTTATTTATTGTATGCCGAAGATTTATTTTAAATTGTTTAAAAACCAAAAATTTAATTTTTTACGTAAAAATGGCTAATTTTCGATGCATATTTATCAAAATATAAACTTAATACTTACAAATATTTACTATAAAGTAACAACAAAGTAACGTACTGAATGTCATGCATAATAAACAGTGAATGACTCACGAAAAAGAAACGGGTACTCTATCTTTTATACACAACTTAAATAATAAAACTAAAACATTCTTGAATAGTCATGGAATTGATCTCAGAAATAGTTTAAACCCACAATAATATGCCAAAGATACAATACCATTGTTACAATAAAGAAATTGTTCATTCAATTTCACGTCTAGATATAAATGTATTTTTCCAATTACATCTCTATATTGTCAACTACGGCACATTAGACAGACGAAACGTAAACATCGTCAACGTTTAATAGACGTAAACGTAACATTAAAGAAAAATCTACCAAACATAATTCACTTACTTGACGTAGAGTTAACTCTCAACGTTCTACGAACGTTGACTCCTTGAAAATACTTTATATATAGAACCTATTTATTTTGATAAAATAACTTCCGAAACAATAAATATTAAAATCCATAATGTTTTAAATTCCGTTCTAGAATCCCCTAATTTCACAACTCATTACGATGTTTTGCTATCAGAATATAAAATGTAACTAATTCAAAAACGTTAATATATTTTCATATAACCAACCCCCTTCCATTCTCCCTCTCACTGCCGTCCCTTCTTTCTCCTAACCACCTTTCTTTCCCCTTCGTTCCCCTCTCACCCCTCTCCAACTACATTTAATCACCCTTCCGTTGGTTAAAAGTTGGTACTACCGTCCGCAGAACATGTTTTCTCGTTTCAATTAACGTGTATATTGAAGACCTCATTTAGTAATACTTTTGACCTAATTCGTAACAGGTGAGTCTCATCATTCTTATAATGTGTAACCAGTGGCGGCACGTGGTCATACTGTTCGGGTGTGCAACGCCTTTCTTCTCTCTCCCTTCCTCCCACCCTCTCCTTCCATCCCTCTCTCTCTCTCTCTCACACACACACACACACACACACACACACACACACACACACACACATACATGCCCAACATACAGGCATACACATATATTCATTTATATAAATAATGACAATTAGAGGCTAAATCGTTCAGATGATTTTCTACAAAATTGATATTTTTCATCGATCTGACTGATGTCGCGGACTCTTGAATTTGAAACCGATATTTTAATTTTGGGGGTATTTTACACAAAGCCACAGGAAAAGTTTCAAAAAATGTGACTCGATCTATTCTGATTAAATTTTATTGTTGTATTGTCTGAAGGGCGTTTAAGAGAATGGTGTTTAAGAGTACAGGACTCTTGTTGATTGAAAACCCTTTTTTTGTCAAAAAATAAAAAAAAATCAAACTTTATGGGCGTCTTTCTACAACTACACTTAAGAAGATAAAATTTTTATTGTTAATGAAATTCGTCATCAGAAACAGATCTTGAAATAATGTCTAATTAAATCTTTGGAAAATACGAGTATTTTTTGATTAATTGGACTTCAAACGTAGGCGCCTGCTCTGAAAATCCTGCGCTTCGTGGTGGTAATTTTTTTTTTAATTTGTTGCGTCTACATATTGACGCAACGCGTCTCCAAGCCCATTAAGGGGCATTGAGAGCTTTACACTTGGGAGTAATCCTCCATTAATGTGCTTTTACTTTTTAATAATTGTCAAGTCCCGTTACGTCGCAGTCAGTCAGTGCCTTTTATCCCTTCGGCCAGGGGCTCAACGCCGTTAGATCCCGGGGTTCCTGGTCGGTCACCCAACCACAAACCCGCGAGTCTCGAATGCGCTTAACCTTTGTGACTTCACGGAGCGTAGTAAACGCATTCGGCTAGTGCCGGTGGCGCTAGCCGAATTAGGAAAGTTTGGAGTCAGGAATTGAGTCAGAGTCTTTAGGAAAGTTTTGAGTCAGTTGAATGCTATGTATGTTAGAATGTGTATATTATTTCATATTTCTTCGTTCGTTTCTTACATTGGATCATTTGTTATCTGATTACAAATTAATCTTATAGAAATTATTTAACACATTTGAAATAAAAATTAAATAAAGATTGCTAGCCTTCAGTCACCCAATTTATGCAGTTGGATGCGACGTAAGTTAGAATTTGTATATTATTTCATATTTGATTTTATTATTATTATTTATTATATTTATACGAGAATTGCGTCCTTTAATTGTGTTAAATATGAGAAAGAATAGATGAACGGTCAGCAGTGGGTTGTTGTAACAAATTCTTGTAACAGTGCACTGATAACAGAAGGCACTGGCAAATAACTACTGTCTTTCATTCGCGGTAATACACACTAATATTTTTATATATTTGTGGAATATCACAATACCATAGTAATACTAGTATATATTTAATAGTATATATTTTTCGATCTATTTGATTCTGTTTGCCAACGCTATTAGTAGCGTATTATTTATTAACCTTTAATTATGTTATTTTCTCACATACTGCTTTCGAAGAAGGCTAGGGCTAAGGCGTAAGGCTAAAAGCTCATCTGATATGTTCGTGAATACACTGAATGAATTCAACGCCAGAAATATATTTTCATTTAAAGTTTTGAATAAAAAATATCTGTTTAAGTTTCTGTTGGAACTATTTAATTTTTGCTTAGGACTATTTAATTTTCCCTTGAAACTATTTAATTTCCATTACTAATGGTGAGAAAGTACATGCTGTTTTAGCGCCACTAGGTTTTTTATTAGAAATATCTCAATGGCAATGTTCAAGAGCTATTAAATAAGACTTTGATTTATCAGTGAGTCAAATAACTTTTAATTTATTTCCTTTAGGTAAGCTTTAAACTTTTCCAAAATTAGTACCTAATATGTGTCACATGTAATATTCAATCTTTTATAATTATTAAAAATATTTTTTCCAATTCTTTACGGTAAGTTCATTGATAAAATGTACTTACAAAAATGTAATCATTTTCGACACTTCTACTTACCCTAGAAGTTCGTAACATTTGTTGTGATTATATTGTTTATCCCCCGAAACCTCGACATCTATTTTCTTGAGGTAATTTTCTCTGTACTATATAAAAACACTGTTTATGGTGGTGTATAATAAAATAA
Organism: Teleogryllus oceanicus; assembly: GCA_964035755.1. Lineage (NCBI taxonomy): Eukaryota > Metazoa > Arthropoda > Insecta > Orthoptera > Gryllidae > Teleogryllus > Teleogryllus oceanicus. The sequence goes on from CAXIVR010000010.1 coordinate 68,147,865, forward strand.
AAAGAAACAATATGTCCGGGAATTGATTTATTGTATTATCCGATACATGGTCCAAAATTCTTTGTGAATTAATCTCTTACTATTTAAAATGATTCAGAATACCTTATCCGACCAAACGGATGCTGCAAATATTTTAGCTCTCTCGAATTAATGTCTGACTGTGTAAGCCTATAGTAGATTGAGTTTTCTCTTGCATTACCTCCGACCGGCTGCCGTTCGTGCCCACAATTGCGCAGCATATCTGTCGTTAATTATTGTTTAACCTTCCGATGAATAATGAAGCGAAATCCAAAAGTCAGCGAGCGTGATTTTCTACGTGAACGGTCGCACGCAGAGTGACGAATAAACCATTTATTTGCCTTCAAGTAAATCTCTGTGATCGTTTCATCTTTAAACATTTTATTCCAAAATTGTTCATGCCTTTCCTACTGATTTCCGTTATGATGCATTAGTGGTACGGCACGTTTCGTGATGTGCATTAGGCTTCCTTTAGGTCCTACTAGAAAACCGATACTACGTTTGTCCATGCTAATTTTTTTCCCTTGTAAGGCATTAATAAGATTTCAGAACATTTCCTGTGTCAACGAATCTCTGATAATTCTTGTGATTTTATGCTTTTTACTGATTTTGTTTTACCATTCTGCATGCAAAATTCAAATTATCATTAATTTATGTATCATATAGGCTTAATTTGCAAGCAGTAATAACTTCACGGCCAATGCATTCCCGTTGCATGATCTGTACAATAATTCTGAATTAAGTCAGGATTATTTTAGATAATGATGTTTTTCTGTTATTTATTATTTCGCAGGGGTAATTCAAGGAACGCATACGTTTGCAATTTGAATAGAAATGTATACTACGTAACCCTTTTGAGGAACTAACGGAAACACATTACGTTAGAGCAGGTGTTCGGATACATATTTGGGTACACACATTTCAAACGAAATCCAAAACCAATATTTTGGTCTCTTCAAATATATTCTATAATAATACAACTCATGTTCATCTAGAGCATATTTTCCATCACAGAAAATATACCATATTTCTTTCGATCCCTTTCTTCTTTCTAGGTCATTCCCTTCTGTAATAATTCATTTTGTCCAATTAAATAACCTTTATTAAATGCTGGATGATACTCTCTTATGTATAGCGAGAATTCAGTTTGACTAATTTCTCCTTGTTCTAAAAACGATTTATCTTTAATCGATAGTTCTGAGTTGAAAAAAATAAAGAAATGTGAAAAAAGAAATTTATGACGATTTTAAACGAAGCAAATACAAATTGCTTCTTAGACTGAAGTGAGCAAGCAGCGAAGTTCAAAACGTATAATCACCGTTTTTGACGGCGATACTAAAAGGTAGTTCAGCGAAAGTGATTATCTTTATTGGCGAAGATCGACTTAACTTAAGAACTTAATCGACTAATTGCAGAGCTACAACCTTTAATTCCAATGTTCAGTAAAAATTTAGCTATTTTAGTATAATTTATGGTGATGGAAAATTGGTACTGGATTGCAATTTTCCTCTGGGCGTCTTAGTAATACATTAAGCCATTACAATTATAAGGTATCCCAGAGAAATCTACAGGTTTCTTTGAATCGAAGCTCTGCTAGTATAAAAGGATAATGAAAAAATATTAGTACACGATTCATAATAAAAGATGATGAATTCTAGATTAGTAAATGGCTTAAATTGAATATTTATAATTACAGGGGAAAATTAAACCATTTCGTTAGTCTTTATCGGTTAAGAGGGTGGCAATGAATTTTGATGAATGTTAAGATTTGAATCACTGGCTAAAAAAAATGAAGGATGAATGGAAGATACTTTAATAATGTGAGCAAATGTTGAAAAAAAAACATTGCTAGAAATAACATGGATAGAAATAAAATGGAATTTGTGAGCATACATATATAATAAAGAAAAGATGACATTATAAGTATAATCATTTCTCCTTCCTAACCTCCATTTTTTAGAAATTTATTTGTCTGGGCGCCTTGGAATATGTTAGAAGAATTTAATTAACACAGATTTAATTCTGTTGATTAATTAATCATTTAATGTTTGGAACCTATTAAGTGTTTCGTTTGTGTAACGTTTCTATTATTATAAATATAAAATAAATAATGTTAAATATAATAAATAAAAATATGATAATTAAAGAATGTTTGGAAAACAAAGATTATTTTCTATATTTAAATAAAAATAAGTCTCGCAAAATTTGAAAATTTCGAAACTATGTTTCTGTTTTAAAGGAAAGAAATTCGAAGGGGAAACCTTTGCCGACATATTTCGCTCTAAAGGTCTTGCCATAGGACAGCCGTCAGTGTAACACCCGCAGTTTTAAAATAGTGATGGGAAATTTAGGCATTTCAAATTTGCTGAAAGATACTTTCCGACAGCCTTCCAGAAGGTTGATATATAATTAACATCCAAGTTTAACCTAGATGCATTTTTAACAATTTTATTGATCATAATCCTTCAAATATTTGGGTTGATGATAAGAGCATGCGCTCCATTCTCTGATGCAAATTCAGCGGCTAAACAGTTTCGACGCGTACGCTTTAAACCGATGCAATTGCTGCACATTTGATGGAACGTAGTTTAGTTCTCATAATGGAGTATATTTTCATGCATGAAGTACAATTCAGATTGGATACCACTTACTGAGGAAGAACACATTGATTTGATATTTGAAACTATACATTACATTCCAGTCGGTCAAGCTAAGTTATAGGTTCAGAAATTTCTGGGTAATTCGTGAGAGTATGCATGTTGTGAGAGCGAGTATGCAGGCGTTACATGTAGGAATAATGTACTTTCATTGACACAGTCGTATTATTGACGCACAATGTCAGCCCTCCTATTTTAATTAAAGAACTCACTAATATATTTTTTGAAAGGAAATATCTTAAAATAAGGAATTATTTATTATCTATGAGATAAAATTCCGCCACTAAAACTATTAAAATAAGTATGATAATGAATTTTATGAGTGCATATACCAAAAGAGATATTTGTTAGAGAAATATCCGCCTCTTCAAACGGCTGAACATTCACCAAAATACCACGTGAATAAAAAATGAGTTTGATGACAAAGGACCTAGTTTCTTTAAACTACATTCTCAAATTTCTCAAACATTAGCTAGTAATGTTGGATATCATTTACGTTCAAAATTAGGACAAATGGCCGATCTTTAATCAAAAGTCAGTCTTTCAGTTCTAAATTGTTTACTTTTCTATCATCTTAAAATCTCTCTCTCACTCTCTGTCACTGTCTCTGTCACTCTCTCTCAATCTCTCACTGTCACTCTCTCACTCTCTCTGTCACTCTCTCACTTTCTCACTGTCACTCTCTCACTGTCACTCTCTCTGTCACTCTCTCTGTCACTCTCTCTGTCACTTTCTCTAACTCTCTCACTGTCACTCTCTCACTTCCACTCTTTCTCTCTCACCTCTAAATCTCTCTCTACTTAACTCTCTCCACTTTCTCTCTCTCACTCTAACTCTCTTCTCTCTCTCACTCTCTCTCTCTCACTCTAACGAGATTCCCAAATTTTAAATAAAGTAGCTTTAAACTTGTAGTTTATACCGAGTTTATTGAAATATGGATATAACGTTTAATTCAAACATTTGCAAATTTATTAATGCATATTAGGTTTCCTCTCAGAAAATCTTAGCCATTTTTGTTTTTATAGTCCAAGACACAACGTGATCATTCTTTGCTACCAAGAACCCAGCTAAATAAACTCACCTTTCCTTCGTACATATTGTCTCATTTCGTTTATGTCTCCACGCTAAAAAACAACAACTCGGAGCCCCGAGAGTTGCCTCACAAAGCAGGAACCGGGCAGGTTCTTAATATTTCGCACCTTCCACCAAAATCCCAAAGGAGCGCAAGTACACTTTCATTCAGAGCGAGGGCGAAAGAGGAGGCACCGGAGTTCTTTCTTTTGTACGTCAGAAGCACCGCAATTCAATCTCAGCTGTTGTTAAAATACGATAATGTACCTCCGGTTTCATTGTTCAACCCGTGCGCGCGCTAGCGAGAACCATGACGCACAGAGAGAGAGAGTTCGAAGTCCGGATGCAAGAGGGCGCAAGTTTCCACGAACAGAGTGAGTGAGTGAGCGAGAGAGAGAGAGAGAGAGAGAGAGAGAGAGAGAGAGAGAGACGTGAGAGAGGGGGGGAAGAAGAGCTAAAAGCGAGCGCGTTTGCAGCGGAAACGAGTGAGGGAAAGAGGGGGGGCGGGAGGGGGAGGGAAAAACGACGGGAGCCTGAGAAAGATGAAGGGGCGAGAAGGAGGGCAAGCCGCGCAGAGAGGCCGCGCGCAGAAACAATGAGCATAAAAATAACATTAATACCAGACGTCTCTGGCCCGCGAGCGCCGCCCCGCCCCGCCCCGCCCGCCCGCCCCGCCCCGCCCCGCCCCGCCCGCCCCGCCCGCCCTGCCCCGCCCCGCCCCGCCCCCGTCACGCTCGGCTCCCACCACCCTCTTTTTCCCCTCGAGCACCATCTCGTCCTGCCAGGTACCAAGCAGTTCTCTCTCGTCTCTTCGACGCAACCCGCCCTGTTTTTCACGTCCCACGCCGTAGTGTCCCGCTCTAATCCGTCCTGCCCCATCCCGACACGTCACATCTCTCCACTCCAACCTGTCATATCTCATCTCGTCCCATACAGTCTCATTTCGTCTCATTCCCGTTCGTACCGTCGTAATCCGTCCCCTTCTGTGCTATCTGACCTCGTCCCATCGTATCTCATCCAATTTAGGCTCATATCGGCCATTTTCATCCAGTTCCATTCCATTTCATCCTATCCCGTCGGGTCACGACTCACCATTCTTTGCCCTACTCCTCCTGCGCCTGTACGCCAAACTGCCTCCGCCCCGCCCATTCCTCACGGCGCCGCTTGCCGCACTGCTCTGCCCCTCCCTCTGCGGACGCCGTCGCCTCCGCTGCTGCCTGGATATTTGTCGTGTATTTCTTCAGTTGCTGCCGTTGTCAGCCGTTTATATTCCTACGATCACCACCCATTTGAATTTCTGCTTTTCTTCTCTCGAGACTATTTTTCTATATCAGTATCAATATTCTTTCACTAAGACACACTCTGTCCATTATCGTAATAAATTTTAATTCTTAAAAATATCTAAATCTGTAGCTCTGACCTGATGAAGGAATTAGTTCCAAAGATTCATAAATCTATACAGAAAACACTCGTACTTTTAGATTTATTATACCACTTAAGAGCAGCTAAAGTTAAATTTAAATATACACCATTGCCAAACAAAAAATGTACATAAAATGAAAACTTATTACCACACAGACTAGGAATGTAAAAACTGCGGGTTCGAATCCCGTCTGGTGATTGCTTCCACAATATGGGTGGTGGTGTTTCGCATCTCCTCCCATCACCTACGCCATCTTCTCGTTTGAATGAATCTCTCGTCAGTTGCCATCCTGGTGACGCAGAATTGTGGGGAATTACCATCAAGTTTGCTTAACATGAAGGATTGAAGTAACGCACTATATATTATTGTTTTCAGTTGAGTTTGTGGCGTGGTATGCCCTCTCAGTACACTATATTTGCCTTCTAAGCTTCGAATCATTCGCCATATTTCCTTCCCTATCATGGTAGAATTAGTTTGAGAAAACCGAATGCGCACATTGTATGAACCTACGGTCTTTGTGGTTAGCACCACATCGATGCAAACTGGTTCACCACCATAAAATCGTTCACGTTTGGATGACCTCATGGACTATACTGGTGTGAGGAACGATGTGTTCCAAAGTTCGCATGGGGGTGTTATTTGCCCATCATCATTCCTACCATTATCTGTGTCTTTAAAACGAAGACGGACCACTACTATAGAATCTTCCAAGAAAGATGGAAGATATTGAATGGTAAGTTACCTATCTTAGTTGCAGGTATACAAACCGTCTTGATAAAATTCATCGTTATAATAATAATCGAGATCGTTATTAATAACACCACCGCATATATATTTCCACTAATGTCACAATTACACTACACTTCCTTCTCTTAATAGCAGCATTTACTACATCCGCCAACGCACCCTTCTCATCGTTTTCATTGGTGACGTCGTTGTGATTATCGTTTATTACCTTAGATTATCACCCGCTTCATTACCATCCGTTTACATTAATAGCCTGGCTGCAATCACTTCTCACGCGAACACACAATCTGCATTCATTATTATTTTAAATGTCTATGTCATTGTCCTTCCAACAAACTTAGTCACTAGTCCCTTAAGCTAGCCACTGTCATTATTAATAAGCATAGCAAAATTATTAATTTCAATAAAGTGATCTAACAACAATTTTCATTTACCATCTCTCTCACTACTACAATCATGTTTATTTTATTCACTAATATCACTAAAATCTTACCTGAGTACCGTTTTATTCCATGCCCAATCCAATCTCTTTCTCATCCGAACCTAGTTTTGAATCTGAAACAGTCGACTCTGTACTGAAACATGCCCGACGTTGACTGGTGCCAATTTGAAACAAGCCCTGTCTTTCTATTTAAAACAAGTCCCACTTGGAGGTTCATTTTGAAACATAATTATTACTGATAAATGTAATTTAGGCGCCAGGAAAAGGTTACACTTGAAACCTAATGATTCCTACGTAATTTAAATATCTCTACTTTCAAAATTATGTTGTGCTAGCTCAGTTAATTGGGGTTTCAAGTTCATAATTGTTGCTATTTACTCTGCAACCAATTATTCAATCTGCCATCCATATAGAGTGGCGAGGAATCTGAAAATCTTATTGAAAAGCTGGATTGCACGTAACTAACATTCATAATCAGCTTTCTTTCAACTTAACAAATTGGAATTTATTATATTGATAATCAAAATGAATTCTTTGGTCATGGCCAGTTTTCTCTATATTACAATAGTTATAAAACCTTTTATTCATTCGTGAGTCTTCGCGTGCTCTCCACTTTTTCGTTCGATGGTGCCCGGTGGAACCTTCTCCGTCGACGCATCTTGCTTCTGGATATACTCCTCGCCTAATGTCCCTGTCTGGTTCCAAATTATCCCGGAGATAATATTATAATCCGTGACTTCCCTCACTAATGGTTCGGGTGAACGCCTAGATACCTATTTTTCTTCTTACAAGAACGCTATACCGTAATGTAAGAAACGAAAGTTATCTTTATACAACTATCAATTACAGTCTTTCCTCGATCTAGTAAAATATATCACGAGCCGACCCGCCCACCACGGCGTTACTCTAGCAAATGAATGTTCTTCCAAAAACTTAGAAGCATCCGAATTTTATATCTTTTTCTTTTGTCTCTCAAAACAATGTTTATTCCGCCTCTGCTCTCTCAGTTCAACTTAACAAAAATAATCCTTAACGCCGGTTGTTTTTGTCACATAGCGACTCTTCGCGATCGTCTACTGACATACCTGTATTCTATGTCAAATAAAATGACATTTCCATACTAAAAATGCTTCGTCAGTTTGGTAATCAGAGTACCCTTAATTTTTTTTAGTATTAATAAGGACCATTCTCTGTATTGTCAACACTATCACTCTCTCCAAAGACACCACAACGACCAACTTTACCACTATCTCCGCCACCAACACAACCACAACCATCACCTCACCACCTCACCCTATCGCTACCATCACAATCACAAACCCAGATATCACCATCGCTATTGTTTCCACCAATATCAGCACTATCGCCATCACACTGCGGTGCCTCTGACCAAGGGTTTGAAACCCGATGTTGGAAGGATTTTTGGCACTTGCTAGACAGCTGGGTCGAGTTCGGTGACAGTCTGGAAAATTGTAGCGACCGCCTGTTTTATTTGAGTGTGTTCCCCGGATTTTCCGATCAACATTAGATGCCTGACGGAGCAGTACAACTTAACAATCAAACCACAGACAGCGTGCAATCTTTCCCCGTGATGAAATCATGGGCGCTAACGGGACTTATGGGGACTTAGAGCACTTACGGGACTAATGACAATAGCAGTTGACGCGCCCTGAAACACGAAATAATGTTACATAAACTTTCACCACTATTGCCATCACAATTGTCACCATCACTACTGTCACCATCACTACTGTCACCATCACTACTGTCACCATCACCACTGTCACCATCACCGCTGTCACCATCACCGCTGTCACCATCACCGCTGTCACCATCACCGCTGTCACCATCACCGCTGTCACCATCACCGCTGTCACCATCACCGCTGTCACCATCACCGCTGTCACCATCACCGCTTCCTCCTTTACTCTCACTTCTCTGAGAAGGGCGACTGTGGGGGGGGGGAAGATATGAATGTTTCAGCGCATAAATTGCAGCAACTCCTGGACCGCGTATTCCGCAGAAGAGCTCCGCACCGCCCTGTCGCCTCCACCTGCGCCTGCGCAGTTCCATCCTCCTCTCGCGGCCTCGCGTTGCCTGGCGCAGCGCTGGCGACACCGCCCTCACCCCTACGCTCATCTGGCTCTCTCGGACACACCCGCTGCTCGACACGAATCAAAATATCCAAAATCTGTGCTAAGGGGTCACATTGATGTACTTCTATTATTTTGTCTTTCCTTCTTCTTCATTGCCTTCATCCTTTTATTCTTTTATTTTTTTTTTTTTAATTTTTTTTCAATATCCTCTTCCTCGTTTTCTTTTTCGCCATCACTTTCTTTCCGTTTGTGATTTCACATTCTTGTACCGTCTCCGTTTTCGGTACATTTTCCCTGTCTTGCCATCTCACTCTTCATTGTCCTTTTTTTTCTCTTCCTATTTACTTCTATCATCCTCTCTCCTTTTCCTTTCCTTTTCTCCTTTTCTCCTTTTTCGTCCTTTCTCCTTTTATCGTCCTTTCTCCTTTTATCTTCCTTTCTTCTTTTATCGTCCTTTCTTCTTTTATCGTCCTTTCTCCTTTTATTGTCCTTTCTTCTTTTATCTTCCCTTCTTCTTTTATCGTCCTTTCTTCTTTTATCGTCCTTTCTTCTTTTATCGTCCTTTCTCTTTTATCGTCCTTTCTTCTTTTATCGTCCTTTTTCTTTCTCGACCTTTTTCTTTTTATCGTCCTTTTTCTTTTATCGTTCTTTTTCTTTTTATCGTCCTTTCTCTTTTTATCGACTTTTCTCCTTTGATCGACCTTTTCCACTTCTTTTCCCTAGGTCTTTTCTTTCTTATCGTTCGTTCTATTTATTTAGCTTTATTTCCTTTCTACCTATATAGTTCGTCCTCTTCCCCCTGGATTGTCCTACTTTTTCTTCCTTGGTCATCCTTTTGACTTTTATTTTCTTTCTCCTTCTCTCGTCCTTTCTGCGAAGGATTGGAGCTTTGACAGGATGGAGACGAAAGGAATCTGCGTAGTCCGTGGGCCGAAGTACAGAATACATTCTCCAGCATCCCTCTGGAGTTGCCAGGCGGAAACTATAGTGTAAAGCAGTCGATATTCGCGAGTGGAATTCCCGCTTAGGGGGTGGCGTTGAGTGTTGGAAACAGAACCCAGGACCTCCATCCTTACAAGTTTCTGCTCGACTTCAAGAACAAGTGTTTTGTAATTTACTATTCGGATCGTTTTTAGAAAGTCGGATGCGTTAATTGGAGATGGGTATTCTGGAAACTGTATCGGTGTGATTAATACAGAGAAGAAAGATTATTTAATTATAAACATTTTTTATGTATGTTAACAATAACTTTCTACACTGCGTTACATCATTATGGAATAATAATGGAGAGACACTAAGAACATTCGATGACAAAACTGACAAAAAGATGTGTATTAGAAGGCTGTAATAAATAAATTAAGATGGAGAGAATGCGAGATAACCAGAAACATAATCTCAAGTTTGTGTATTAGTGTAAAATTTTCATTGGCTCACCTGCACACCCTGTGTCAATTAATTTCACTATTAGTCTTAATTTCCGAGAGCTCTGTCGGAAGCAGGGGCAAGTTCAGGGCGCCGTCGCTTACCTCCGCAGCATCCATCTCGCAGTCGACGGAATTAACCAAACGGCGGTCTGCGAAGGCTGCTTGGGATTCGAACTGGCGAGTTGCGGAGGGGGAGGAGGGTTTTTTAATCTCGCACTCGCCTCGCAAGACGTCTGTGGGGAGATCGGTCTCTCTCTCCTTCCATTTCACTTGCCACCGCCCATGCCTTCCCCATCCGCATCACAACTTTTCACAGCCATCTTCACCCTGTCCCACTCCCCGCTTGCGTTCCTTTCCCACCATCCCCAGCTCTTTTCTGGCACCCCCCTCCGCGCCACACCCACCCCTCCGTGCCAACCAATCACCTCCCCGCCATTCCCACCCCTTCTCCGTCCCACCCTCCCCTTTCCTTGTCAACCCACCCGTTTCCCGTTACCCTCACTCCTTACCTCTGATTGCTCCTTGCCTCTATCCTTAACTCTACTAATTCTTCACTTCATTTTTCCGCTGTATAATCTCCCTCGTCTGAACTATTTTTTTAAATTCTCATCCGTTTCTCATTCATTTTTTGCATTTTACTTTACCTAACCCTTTCTCCTTCCTTTCAGTTGTCACACTCTCTCAGCTCTGAATCTTTTCACGTGCCTTCCCTCTTTGCGTCTTCTTCATATCTATGCATTTTCCATTCCCGTCTCTTTCACGTTTCTTCCCCCGTCTCCCGTCCATCCGGAATGCCCACCCCCACCTCCCTCCCGCAAGTTCTTCGCCAGCCGCCCCACATCGCCGCCCCTCTCCCCTCTCCGCGCTCGCCCTTCAACCTCCGCCCTCCGTGCGTCGACCCGAAGCGGCAAAGAACGAGGTCTTTAACCCCGCTCGGCGCCCCGCGCCCCACCGCCCGCGCGGCGTTCGTCTGTACAGCATCCCAGGGAGTGAGTTGCTCTCGAGCCTAGGCTGCCCCTGGCTGGCATATGCAGCATCTCAGATCTCGTGCGTGGAAACTAGCACTCACCTTCACTGTTAATTAATTGGTGTTGCTTTGCGGTTGGCGTATGGCAAAATATAGTTTTTAGACATCCCCTAGAAAAGAGATTACTTTGAGGGCGTGTAAAGCATACGAAATGTTCAATTTTTAGCACTAGTGGTAAAGAAAATTAGACGATTTCAGATGAAACTGTGAATTCAACAAAGAAAACATAATATTTTCGTCCGATCGCATTAGTTACTTCTTACCTTAATGTGTCATATTGATTTGTATGCTTGAATTAAAACAAAATGAATATCACTAAGTCTGCCTGAAGAATAGTGTATGGCAGACGAGGAAAAAATAATTCTATTTCGCTCAAAGAATTACACCATTCAACCTATAGATTGCAATATTTTCTGTTACAAAAATAAATGCCACTTTTACCACTCGTTTCATAATGATTATTGACGTTCGTACGCCGTAAAGAAAGTCACGATAAGTTAGAATGGTTACATCGTTTGGTATTGTTAGTATTTGGTATTCTCACCAGCAATGTTGCACAACACGGATGAACACATTAGATCAAAAATAGGATAAAATAAAACAATTTGTTAGGGTGTATATTGGGTGTGATAGGTGATAAGAGAGACCTAGTGGGAAACATCGTTTGAGGGAGATACTTCTTTGCTATTATTTAGCTCTACTTTTCCTCAGTAACAGCATATCTCTAAATGCTTTTGGACGACCTTTAATGTGCTTCAATAATGAGTGAAAACTTGAGTTGTTAGGGGACGTACTGCCATTGACCTGTAGTCTGCCACTACAATCTGAACTCTTTCTGAACCGAGTGAATGTTTTTGTTTTGTAGTAGATGGCATTCCGCACATCAGGCTATTTACTCAGAAGAATTTAGTAGGTATTTCCACGGAGAATGTAAAAGGAAAAAGCACATATAAGTTACAATAGAGCGGCGTAGGCATTCTGATACGAGTATCTATACTGCGTTGACTGAAAATAATGTAATAACTGGCTGCTGACAGACATATGTTCAGTAACTGCTCAGTATCGTAAGAATGATAGTCAATTAAACAGGTGTGTACTTTTATTGCTCTATTACTTTGAGTTTTAAAATACAGTTGAAATTTACCGTATGTTTCATGTAGCTTCGTCAGTTGTTCTATTTTTAGCTCGTAAAAACGCAGTCGTATATATTGTTGATTACCCAATTAAAATAATTATTGAATAATGGTAACACAAATTGAAGAATCATTATATGTATTAAAATATTTCAAAAATTATTTTTAATAAAATAAGTTTAAATTTTGCTAAATTAATTAATACGTAGTTATGATAAAATATGAAATAAAAATTTATTTTTTAACTAGTAATTACAGTATGTTAATCTAATTCCCAGCAATTTTTAATTACTTAGTAAATGGTATATTCTTTTTTTACTGTTTTCATTTTTTATTTTTTAAATGTATTTTCTTATCTTACCCTTTCTTCTATATTCCAAAGTCATAACACAATTTCCTTCCATTAATTTTCTAATTTTTCAGGAAACGTTCATAAATCTCTTTTCCAGCTTTCTGCTTATATTGGATAGATCTCCTACCCAGATTTTCTCCAAGCAATATTTCGCATTTCCCTCTTCCGTCCCGCGGACTCGACGCACATCGCGATCCGTTTTATATTAATCTTGTTTTCGTTTCATTCAAAATCCCCCTCATTAACAGCGTATTTCCTTGTGGGCTTTCCGTCGGAGTCTCGGCTAAGCCATGCGTACTTCCCCGCCAAACATGCACATAGACCTCGCGTGGAGGGTGGGGGAAGGGTGAGGGAGACGGGTAGAGGGGGTGGGAGGTTGGGGTGGACAAGGTTTGGGTACGCATATTTCATTTGAAAGTTCTCAAAGCGAACTGCAGGGTACGCGGCAATGCAAAAGCTGTGAGAGCGGGCAACTGCAAACGAGCATATGCTGGCACAGATGCGGGTACCTTCTCTCCCTCTCTCTCTCTCTCTCTCTTTCTCTGTCTCTCACTCTGTCTCTTTCTATCCCTCCTCTCTTTCCCCCTCAACTTCCAAACATACACATATTCATACACGTACTGACGCAGTGCGACCGTCTTATTTTAACGCGACGACACATAAACACTATTCGCAGCTGATGTTCCTTTATCTTGCTTAAAGTTAAACAAAACTTCTGTACAGATACGACGCTCTTTTTACAATAACTGTATAAAATGCACAAATTGATCGGTATAAAGTTTAATTGCAATTTTTAGTTATGTATTGAAATTCAAGCTGATCAATCGTGCATCAACTAGACTGAAGACGAGTGAAGTCTATCATAAGATATTTGTTTGTATTTTCTAAAAAAAAAAAAAAAATTTAAGGTAATATTGGTGATCACTCATTATAGCAAACATTTACCGACTATACCGAGATCGAGTTCTACATTCATTTTATACTTGCTTGTACTTGCTTGCAAGTCCTCCACATCGTTGTCATACGTACGACTCTGGACTCTAAATATTGTCAGAACAACCACATACTAAAATTACGAAAATTTTCAGCACGTATATTTCCTACGAATTTGTAGATTTGTTTTCTCTCATAATTCTCAGCTGGGATTTATTTGATTGCTTATCTAGATATTGTAAAATTAGTTCACTACTCTTTGCTGAACTCATATCAGTTTCCTCATGTCTGTCAAAGTTCACTAATTTCAACGGAATCATTTGGTAATTTCAGACTGCGAGAATGTAAAAGGGAACATAAAAATAACGTAATACTCCACCCTCTTCCTCTTTTTCCCTTCTCCCCTCCGCTCCCCGGACCTATCCCCTTCACTCTCTCTCCCCTCTCTTCTTCCCTCTCTCTTTCTCCCTCCCTCCATCTCTCTCTCTTCCTGTTTATCTCTTACCAATTACGCTACAGCCTGACACGATTCCGGCATAAAACCTAGAACTGAGCAGAGAAAATTAGAGAAATAAAATATCAATGCAGTCAATATAGAAATTCTTCTGTAGGTGGTATCTTCTCTCCTATTCTCATTGTTTCAGAGATTAAGAAAAAACGCTAAAAACATTATTGCAAAATGTTTTCAATAGAAGCAAGAACATCAGAAAGTACTTTTTATAAAATACAATTGTTATGCGTATTGCTCTATTTAATGGAAGTTTTAAAATTTCAAAAGAAATTCGAAGAAAGTATAAAATAAATCGCGTAATAGTTGAATCGGGATTCCTAATATTTTCGAAATTTCAACGATTAAAACAATTACAGTCGGATTTTCTAAACATCAGTTTCAAGCCTACTCTCAATTTCAGGTGTGAAAATATTTTCAGCAAAATAATCACGTATCACAAGAAAAAAAAAAATAATCTTCACAAAATATAATAATTTAAATAATTGTTTAATCAAAAATTTATTTTCATTAATTCGGAACTTATAAAATACGATTGCGCCTATTGAAGTTCAAACTAATAAAAAATTCCCATAATCAATATTTCTTAATTCGAGAAAAAAATGTGAAAAGTAACATTTTCCCGACTCACATTCTGCTGCATCGAGCTGGCGAGTTTGCTTAATTATCTTCATTGTTCAAAATAGCGTCACTGACGAAGGCTGCATTAGTAGCAAAGTGTTCGCAAAAACACCGGTAATTACACGGCGCGAGGTGTGTCGCGGCCTTTGCGCGACGAAGAACAAAGCCCCTGCAGGAGGTGTCGGCCACTCGGCGGAGCAATCACAGGCGCCGACACTCCCCAGGCCCAGTGCGGGGCAGGGAGGGGGCGGCCGGCCTAGGCCCCCACCACACACGGTCTTCCCACCCCGCTCCTCCTTCTCCGCCACGCCCCAAACATTCCGCCCGTTCTTCAAGGCCCCGCCCCGCCCTGCCCCGCCTCTGCCCGCTACGCCATGCCTTGTTCAATGCCCACATGTTCAGTTTGATTCATTACTAGCGATTCCGGGCGCGTCAACTGCTAAGGTAAATTAGTCCAGTGAGTGTTGTGCGTGATTTTGCTGGGGAGATGGCGGTGATCTTCCCCCGCTGGATGGCGAGATCCGGCGCCGACCTGCCATCGGCGAGCAGTTTTCCGTCACTAGGTATCTCCTATAAGGCGGGACACGGCCCCAACCGGGCTCGAAATCCCCGACCGCTCTCCCGGCATGAGTGGTAGTGTAGTGCATGTTAGTGTAGGTGTGTGTGGGTAAGGGGTGAGGATACGACAAGGAAGAGGAAAGCAAATATCGCGCGGGGTCCATGGCCCATACTTTAGGATACTGCGACGACATTCACCTAGTGTTGATCAGAGAAACCAAGAAAAACTACCGATCAGAGCAGCCTGCACTAGAATTCTCCTCCACGCAGCGACAGGACTTAACTATCTGACTAGTGTCAAAATTCCTGACACTTCGGGACTCGAACCCCAGTTTCTCTCCGTCAGAGACTCTACTCAGTTGATGCCCTACGCCACCTCTCCTGGTCACATACTCAGCATCGTTTCTCCTCGCCTCGTCCCACTCGCTCCATTTCGCCCCGCCCTTACCCGCTCCGCCCACTCCTGTGCCGTTCTCTCCCGTTCTGGCTCATTCCGCCTCAACCCGCCCCATCTTGCTTTCCCGCTCCACCCTGTCTCGCCCTCACCGGCCCCCCTCCCGGATGTGTGCATCTCAGAGCCAGTGTTGCTTTGTAGCGACTCTAATCGGAACAACCTAGGGTTTTCGTTCTGACGGAGGCATTTCGACACTAGCTGTACAGCTAGATCGAATTCAACCGCTCTCTTGAGGAGAATTCTAGCAACAGGTAGCTCTGATTGGTAGTTATCCGTTGTTTCCAGGCTAATGCCAGAGCAGTACCCTATGAAATTGATTTCCGACTGTGCGAAATCTTTCTTTCACCTTCCTTGCCTCCTTACGCGGATGCGGTGCGGATTCGGTGGCATGACGTTTAGCCTACAGGTCTGTTGTGTCCAAATTTGCGGGTTCAAACCCGTGGATTTTTAAGGGCGAAAAAAAGTCTTACTTCTTTTGGAGGTGATGTAAAGCCGGCTGTCCCATGTAATAGACTGCATATAAAAGATACTCAAGCCTAAAAGAAGCCTCTGAGCTAAATTGAAATCGCCCGTTTTGCCGGTGAAAGAAGCGTAGCAAAATGTGCGTGGTCAGACAACAGAGCGGGCCTCGTAGCCCGAGTCTCGCCGAGTAAAATAAGGCGTTAACTAACTTACATGAATTACTTTCATAGAGGAAATTACCTGGAGGGGAAATGCCCTGCAAGACGACACGAAGTTCCCGGCTTTGGCGAGGAACGTCGCACCCCGCCCACCTCCCAACACTGCCCACCCACGCGCCGCTTCCCTTCGTGACACCGGCCTTCCTCCGTTCCGCACTGGCTCAATCCGTTCCTGTCCGCACGCGCGGCCTAGTTCCGTCCGGGCATTTGCTTCCTGTCCCCTCCACACTCCCTGCTCCGACCTCATCCACCCCGCCACTTCTCTCGCATTCCCATCTGGCGCTGCCCCTGCCTAACGTGCCCCGCCCCTTCCCTTCCCTGAAGATGAAGCCTGCTGGTTGATTAGCGATTCTGGGCGCGACAACGGCCAAGGTCATTAGTCCCTTAAATGTAGTGTGTGATTTTATCGCGGGAAGTGGCGGTGGTTTTCCTCTTCTGGATGGCGATGTTTGCGGGGTTTTCCATTTTGAGGTATCTACAACCAGCGAGGCACCCCTCCCATTCACGACAAGCTCTAATCTAGACTCTCAGCATGTATGGTAGGGTAGTGCATATGAGGGTAAAATGAAACTGAAGTGAGCTGCCCAACCCCAGTCCAACAACAACAGCCCATCTAGCAAAGCCTCCCTGCCCTGCGTTGCCTCACCCCGACTAGCCTAGTTTTAACGCCCATCACCCCGCCTATGCTGTCCCATTCCGAGGTTCCCTTCCCCCCCCAAACCCCTCCCCCTTCCCTACCCCTCTTGCCCCGATCCGTCTGGCGACGCCCCATCCCTTTCCGCTCTACCCTGTCCCCCCCCACTCGTTCAGCATTGTTCCTCCCAGCCTCATCTGCCTCCACTCCACCCTCACCGCCTTCTAGAGCAACGCCCCTCCCCCCTGCACACCCACGCCGCCTTAACTCTTCCCGCTCCGCTCAGCAGAGCTATGCTCAGCAAGCTTCGCCCTGTCACGTCTACCCCGTACTTCTTCTACAACTACGTTTCATCTCTTCCTTCACATCCTATGACGTACTATTCTCTCTGATTTCAGACGGTCCCATTCGGTTCCATCGCGTAGCGCTCTAGCTCGTTCTCTTTCACTTCGCATTTTTCTCTGGAACTTACGAATCACTTTTGAAGCTAAACAAGTAGTTTAATTTAAGTCGAAAATACAAATAGTTAAGGTAACAACGGTAAAACGCCCGAAAGCTTTCAATAATAAATCTTCAACCTTAGCGAATGAACTGGTATATCAATTTTTTTGCTGAATATGAGAAAAGTGCTATATTTATACTATTGTATTCTCGTAATCATTCCGTACACTTTTTTAATATCTTGATAAAATATATTTATGATTGCTGAGTAACTTATCAGCAAATATTGAGAAATACTACGTAAGTTTCATGAATAGTAACAAGAATGGTCTATTTTTCTGATTATTCACGTTACCTAAAAACCACTTACCTTAAGATTTGTTATCCACAAGACATCAGCGTATTCCCTGGGGCCAAAGAAGTGTTCATCATCAATATCGTCGAGTATTCTAGAGTGAAAATTAGTATTTTAATGTTTTTAAATAATCATTTGATTTTTTGTATTGTTCAAACTATTGTAACACAAATGCTCCAAATTAACGATTAACTTAAAAATCATAATTTTCATTTGTTTTATCTGCTTTAAAAAGTATAGAATTTTTTAAACTTGCAGACACTGATTTTGCTGTGTTAGACAGATTTTAACCTCTCGTGCGAACGAGAGTAGTATTCGTAGCTTTGGCTTAATGGCCATTGGAAGGACACTAGCCTGGGGAGTCGGGCGATCAGCGGCGACGTCTGGCGGTAGCCTGAGGAACTATGCGGCTTCTGCGGCCGCCTCGCACGTAATTTTGCTTGGTCCTCCGCCAAATGAATGTTTCCCAGCTTTGTCCGGGCTTTCCAATTTGGCCCAGGTGGCAGTCCTCCACCCCCTATCTGTACCCTATATCCTCTGTGGCCTTTTGTCTACCTCCACATTTCTCTCTCCACCGCTTTTTTAACGTCCTCTCACCCGCTCTTATCTATCTCTTCCCTTCCTCTTTCCCTTATTCCCCTTTCGCACCCTTTCCGCAATCCCGAATTTTTTTCTTAATTTTCTCCCCTTTCTCCTCCTTGAACCTTTCACTCCTTTTTCTTAATTTTTCCCGCCTCTCTTTCTCCTCAGCTAGACCCATCTCCATCGTCTTCTCTTCCCCGCATTTCTTTCCAAGCCTTGTTGCCTCAATATCCCCTCTCCCGCTAACCGCTGTCCAGTATCAACCCTCGTGCCTTCCTCTCCACTGCACCCTCTCTCGCTCAAAACCGGCCCTGTTCCCACTTTTCTCCGCATTCCTCTCCTCCTCCACTAAATGTGCCTATCCCCCGCTGCGAGTGTCGGCCAATTCCGGAGCCAGGGCACAGTGCCGTTCGCCTCGTAGATGTTTTTTTCTGTGCATGGCGCTTTGATTGCTCGGGATATCATTGCCTTCCATGTTGTTTCCATACATGGCGATTGATTTCTCACGAAATCACTATTGCTAGTGAACACGAGTGAAATTGTTGGTAATAGAGATTTACTCGGTTATGTTGCTATGAATTTTTTTTTTGTTGAAAGAGGATTTTATGTCGAGATGCGCTCTGTCTGGGTTTACTTTCTTTTGATTACATTATACATTCTGTTTGATTGTGAGCTGTCAGATCATTTTACTACTTATAAATCCCAATAATTTGTATTTAAATTTCGTATATTGACGGAAAACTGAGCATTCTGTGACCATGTGAAGGCTGAAAAATGTTTTTTAAGTATACAGAAAGAGTGTAAAAATACAAAAACAATGAAATGTAATTGCAAAATGTAAGTATTTAATTTAATTAACTGATGTTACGACTATATTCTAATAGTCAGTGCGTTTCTGCATGCGACTAAACTTACTTTTCATGATCTTTATTTCATATCAAAAATTTTTAATAACAAATGCATTTTAAAAATTTTCTACTCCATTACTTCAGAGCTTTCTTTTAAATTATGTTGGCAAAATGTACTAACATTTGGGAAACAGTGATTATGCGTTTGTATTTTTCCTCAAAATAATTTTTCAACTGAGTGTATCTAAATAAATATGAACCAAAAGTCTATTACTTTGCATACGTACTAAATCTGGGTCGTTAAGTTGTGTCTAAATTATATTGCTCTCTTTCATACTCATTTTCATTGATTTGCAAGCTTCTTTGCGAATCTTTTAGCTTGAAATCTAGTAGTTTGCACTAGCATAAATGTTGGCTTCTACGTAATCGCAAACAGAATATTTGCACGTGCAGTTACCTCCTAGTTTTCGCATTTACGAGAGTAGCATTTTATCTTCAATACTCCATTTTCACTCAATCAACATGAGCATTTTTGTTTATGCAAGTCATTAGTAATGACTACTTGGCAGATGATAATGGCTGTATCATTCGGCACATCACCTTGCCCTTGGTAACAGGTATCTGTATTTAATAATTATTAAAAGTTTGGAACGTATAAATACCCATTATTTGTATTTTGCACTGAAATATCTCTAAAGTTTCTATTGTTTAAAGTGAATGTAAAGTACTCGGATGTGTGCATGCGTGGTTGTTATGAATGTATGTAAGTATGTATGTCTGTTTATGTATTTATGTATGTATGATTATATTTATGTATTTATGGATGGTAAGCATATATTTATGTATGTGTATATTTTTACATATATTTATGTATTATTTTGCGTATGTTGTATATATCAACGTTGTAGTAGTAGTATGCGTGTATATTTTAAAGTCCCCCATGAACTTCTGAACCATCATTAAAGCAATTACTCCCAACGTTTGCACGAATACTTTTCAACGTTCAAGAAATAATCTATGTTGAGGAGGTACAATGTAACATTTGCCCCAAAATGTTTTTGTTTAAAAATTTGTTTAAATACAGTCCGCACTGCATTTACACGGCGTTATTAGGAACTTAAACACAGCGTAGCATAAAAGAGTCGACAGCAATCTTGCACTTGAGCATTCAATGTAGGCGGAATAGCACCATAAAATATTTGCAGTTTGTAGTCAAAATTGAAACAGTTTAATTGTTTTAAATTTTTCACACAATCTCTGAGTTACATGTCTTACATGGCAAGAAGCTACATAGTTTTCTTTCAATTTCTGCGCGAATTGAAAATTAGTATTATGGATATATATTCCAATTTCTTCTTTAATTTCCATCTGTTATTACCTAGATGAGAAGAAAAGTTTTTCCTTTTTACTGTTAAATTATGCCTTTTTTAGGGCATATAATCCGTTGGGAATGTTCGTGAATGTGCAGAGAAAACACGTAGGGCAATAATAAACCACAACCTACTTAATTCTTCATTTAGATATTAGCGTAAAATATGTCTTCCTGGAAGTAATAATGCTTATTAGTGGGGTTGGTGTGTATTAACATTTCGCGGAAGTAGATGTTGCGAACCATGTGTTGTTCTCCATAATTTGGAAAATTGTGTTTACTGAAGTGAGTCGGTAGGATTAAGCTTGAAACACTGTTAGCACAGAAATATTTTTTTTGAATAACATGTTGCATACAATGCATTTCATATTTCGTAGTCCTTAGTTAAATTGTTTTTTAACGTCACTCGTGTGTTTTATGTGTAAATTAAGTATTCATAAATTATATATAAATTAATTAATTGCGCCAACTCGTATTCTTCTGTTTCAGAATTGGAACAGAATTCTAATTACGATAAAAGTTGCCATTGGCAAAAAGACAATTTTTAAAAACTTTCTTTCTAGCTATCAACTTCAAAAACCGAAAATGTCAGTTCTCTTGTTCATTTTAATTAACATTACCGGAATTGCAATTAATATGTTAGTACATGCTTGCTTTTTCTGGCTGTGTTCTTAGTTTCTACTATGTCTTTGCCAATATTATATATTAGCAATCATATTATTTATTTTAACGTTAGAGTGTTTGTGAGAGTAGTAGGTTGTCAAGAGGACCACCAGATAGCATTTCTGCGTTCGCGCCTCTTACTACACGTGCCCCTGTGTCACTACTCAGCGGCCCGAAAAAGGAGAAGGAATTAAGAAAGGGGTAGGGTTTAGGACACTTCACAGAGGTTGAGCTAGCCCCTGTGAAGCACTCGGTATCGTTTTGTAGAAACAAATTTCACATTAAATTGTCCGGAAACCAAACGCTGATTTCTTTGGTAAGAGGTAAGCGACTTTCACTCTGAGCCAAGAGTTGGCTCTTTCAGAATTTTTGAAATCATACAAACGTACAGTTAATTCAGTCTATTAATTAATTTATAATTTTTATTATTGAATACATAAAAATGCATTATATATCATTGTTAAAATAACCAATATTAACTGACAATTGATAACATACAAATAAACTACATGAATGCTAGTATGTGATACTTCTTATTTGTTCTAATGCAACATCTTATATTCTTTGTTAGTAACATCATTTTGCAACTTGACCATATCATTCCAATACACTATTAATTAGACATAGAAAAATTATACAAAATAGTTAATAATATCTATTTTTTGCATTTATTAAACTCTCAACCTCCCTATTGAAACTAATTAGAGTGCTCACAAAAAATACTCGAAAATCGTTTTATTAAGCGAATCCTTATAAACGAGCATTTCCTTCTCCAGAAAGAAGAACGTTTGAAAAGTTCCGCTCACGATATTATACAGAAATCTCGGGACAAGTCGTCAAGTTTAAAATTGAACCGTGTTCTCCACTGCGAGTCTCGCTGGATGAAAGAGCGAGAGGAATCGATTCTTAAACTGCCGCCGCAACTTTCGTGATGAGAATTCTGCAGGACGGACGCGCTTTCCGTATTCGTCGACGTCGGGTCTTATTCTGGCGATCGTAAATTCTCGGGCTGCCATTTGACTTCGGAGTGTGACGCGGGGCAAAATATGGCCGAGTAATATCGGCGTTGCTTGGTTGTATTAGTAATGCGCAGAAGGAAATGAGGAAAGTCCCTCCGAGGAAAGCTGTCCTTTACATTGAAATTGCTAAATTTTGGTTGCATAACTTTTCTCTCTTTTGGAGATGGTAAAGTGAATTTGAAATTCTTCGCATGCTCTGTGCCACGTAAAACTGCAATTTGAGTGGAGCGCGAAACTGAGAGTTCACCACCAGTGTAGTATGGGAAGTGTATGTTTTAAACGATGGGTTTGACCACTTTTACAATACATACAACCTAAAACGAAATGTTATTGATACTTGAGGAAATATATTTCCATAGAATGTGTTATTTAATAATTACAGACCATGTGCGTGCCATAAATTCATGTAACTTACGGAACTTTGTGATGATCGGATGTTTTGCAGTGCATCACCAAAAAACTCTATCCAATATATAAGAATTCTAAATTCAGTGCTGAATTCGTTATAAAATTTAAGAATACAAGCTGATAAGGATGTAAAATCGATAAGGCTATAGGAGAATAAGAATGTAAGGGGAAATGGGGGAATATGGTGTTAAGAACGTTTTAGAAAGAAAAGGGGTGAAGATGAGAGATTGTTTAAGAGAGGTAGTCACATACTTTATTGAATGCTATTTATAAAATATATGATAAATAGCAACATTTTATTAGCACTTTTTTTATAAGTTGAGTGACAATAGAACACACACACATTTTTTTCGTACAATGAGGATTCAATTTCATGGCAGTACTGCTTTTTTTAATAACAAAAAAGACGTTATTCATTCACACGTCAAACAATATTCAAATTTTTTTCTCTAATTTTTGAGGGAGGAATGCTCTCCCTAAAATCATACAGTAAACTAAACACAGAGTTAGCAGAATGAGGGAACTAGGAGATTTCCCTTACGGAAGTGACATACATTGGCATATTCGTTTAAAAGTAAGAACCTTTGAACAAAGTTAGGTCACAGAAGAAGCAATTTTGAGTGTTTACTATAGATAACATTCTTATAAACCTAAAGTGGCGCTTTGGATTTTAAGAGATAAGTGGAACTGCGTTGGAATTCTATAATCGGAGGTATTATTTCAATTATTCTTGATAAGCTTTCCTGTGTATATAAATATAAGGTGGCTGAAGGTAAATTAATATTTCGGAGAAGTAATGATTGGACGATTATTAATAGAATGTAGGAAGAAATATTCCAATTTTCTTTCCGTGCATTGTTTTTTACCATTTGCGTTTTTCGTAAGGGTCTTGGTCATTTAACTAGAAACTCAAATAAGCCCGTGTTGATTGTGACGCCTAAGATCTAAAACTCCAAGAGGTCGCAAGCATGTCGTTTGTATTCTTTTGAGACACCATAAGGATACATTTTGCACTCATTCATTTCCGCTTCCAAATATTTAAAACCACTAATTTTTCTCTCCAATCAAAAATTTCAATCCCAAACTTTCCAAAGAGTTTTACACGTCGTGTGTATGGCTTTATCTTTTGCCTCTAAAAACGAACCAACGTACGGAGGTGTCCAAGAAACACGTATAGAGGTGTCCAACGTGACAGGTTTTGCTGTAGTTAATCTTCGCGACGTAATCGAGAAAGTAAAAGAGCAATGCCGCAGAGCGATTTCCTTCTCCCTCCTCCCCCATCCTCCTCGGGCGAGACTCTGAAAGGAAAGAAAACACGCTACGTGGTGGAAGGGGATGGGGGGGGGGGCTGTGACGTTTACCTTAGCGTGCCCATTACGAAAATGACACCGGCGCAGTCTGGGGGAAGGGTGTCCTCCGGCCCCAGGGGCAAGTGGTTTGTCTTCGACACACAAGCTCTTTGATTGATGACGTGCCCCGCCGTCGAGTGTGTGTACGCGGAGACACGTCATTCCTCTCACCGCCAGCGAGTTTAACTCGAGAAAACACAGCACTCGCGCCTCGACGGCAAGGCCCCCTGGAGACGCTGCGTAGGCTCTTGCCGCTTCGGGCTCGACTTGATGTATGATCGAGACGAAATATCGACTTTCGCTTTGCGAGCGCCCTGGTGCTGTATCACCTCCCGTCGGTGACGTTGACGGTGCTTGGGAGGGAAAGTGACGTTGGTGCCTGCAAAACGGTGCATTGTTGGCCAATTGCAATCTGAATGTAGTATTGTGTAATGAAATAATTTCCTGTATCAGGTTTTTTGTCTTATTCTGTGTGACAAAATGTCTAAAACCCCCATTGAAATTACAAAAATGAAAGTGCCATTCTTCACTCAGTATGAAATACCTAGATTGTGATATTGCTACCTTGAAGACATTTATTTATTAGTTGTTTTTTTTTTAGATTTCTATTCAGTTCATTGCAATTATATTCGCTCAGTAAAATTCATTGTAATTATATTCGCCAAGTTCTTTTTGGCTCTTTTTCAACTTCATTATAATATAAGATAAATTTTCTATTTATTTAATTTAATTTACAGATTCGAAGCGTTTGATAAATAGGTGCTTTTGAATTTAATAGTAATAGTAAATAATAATAATAATAATAATAATAATAATAATAATGTGATTCTGAAATCGATAAATTAGTTAATTTTAAGTAGAGAGACTCAAGCCATGAGGCCCTCTCTTCCGTCTGACCACGCAAATTTTGCTACGCTTCTTTTCACCATCTAGTGAAAAAAGAAGGTATTATCTTGGGCAACAAAGCAGGCAATTTCAGTGTGGATAAATTAGTCACAACTTCTCTCACCTTCAATACCACAGTTTTCTTTCTATTACCAACCGAACAGAATAGCACGTTTTGTTTGTCTGATCATGTCCCAGCCCACCGCATCCTACCCTGCCCTACCTCACTCAGCCTCAATAGGGTTTGGATTGTGAATCGCCTTCCTGATCGCTATGAGCCTCAAAAGACAAAAATACAAAAACAGGAAAGGTGGTTCTTTTTATGACCTGGCGCTCTTCAGTTTCTCTGCTTTCCTGATTTGCTTGCCAAAGGTGCCTCGACTGGCGGCAACGAAACGCGATTGTTAAATTAGCACAAGAGCAGCTGCGAGGATTTGGGTTGCAAGCAGATATGGGTGGCGAGGTAAAATAAAGATTCGCTCACAGAAAAATTTCACTGGCAAAATTCGTACCAACAAACCTTCGAGAAAAGGTAATTAAAGTGCCTTAACCAACCGGACCACGCAGGTCAGCATTCAGTGAATTGTAGTATAGGTACTTCTAATGTTAGGACAGAGGTGCACAAGCGCCCCATTTGGGCCCCTTCTTGGGTCGCTGGAAACCCCGCGTGCCTCACAAGAACCGGGAGGTTGGCATAATCACCCGACAGCCGGGCTGTCCCTTCACTATTCTTCTTTTTAGATTTTTCTTTCAGAAATCGTCAGTCGCGAGGTTGAACTGATGGTGCAAACCGTGGCAGGTCCCGAACGAAATCGAGTAGTTGGGAATCATCGCAACTGCACGGGTATTGTCAGTATTGGGTTCTATCTGTGAACCATTTTTCTCCCGCATGAACGTACAAAACACCAAGTCCAGAGGCCGAATGACACTCACATCTGCTGTCGACAATGCGAGTGGCAGTGGCACGAACACTCTCGCCAAATATTGATTCTTTCATTTCTTTAAAAAAAGTGAAACTCTTTGTTTAATAAAAACAATATGATTGTGTTTCGCGAAATATTTCGTTCTCTTTATTACTATCTCAAACTATGTTTCTATTTCCTTTCTGACATAAATAAAATTACCAGCATAGAAACACTTAGAAAAGTATGGTCAAGTGTATTACAACCAGAATTAAAATTATGAGGTGTGTTTAATTATTAACAGTGATAGATCGTTAAACATTCTGTTCTTCTTATTTAAATTACAAATAGTATCAAAATCAGTTGCAACATTAAAGATTGACCATGAAATTTAAGACAACTGTTGAGAAATTTAATCTGAAATAGTAGCATACAAAACGAAACCTTCCCTCTCCAGAAACAACAGCTGTTATATCAAGTCTTTAGTTGTCAAATTCAACAAGATTCAACAAATTTCCGACTCCAAAGCCGCAGGGTTTTCCTCCCACTAAGTGCTCGGGCAGTGGTCACTTGCCCCAAAGTGAAAGTCAGTAGAAGGCGGTGGGGTGCGGAAGGGCGGCCATCGTGGGGCGCGCCGCTGGGGCCCTTCTGCAAACCTGTGTTAGGACTTCACCTGTTAAGCTTTAAATGGCCTGATGATGCAACCCGCAACGCATGAGAGTATTATTCAGCATGTGCTGCCTACTCCCTCAGGCGCTTCAGCACGGAACGTACCAAACTCTTTGACTTGGATGGAAAAGGTGATAAGTGGAGATTCTGTTGAAAATGTGACACTTACTGGACTACTAGGCTACTGGGCTATTTTAATTTTTTTCTATATCTGTGTATAACCAAAACAGTTAAATTATTTTCAGTTGCCGGATAATAAACCCATGTGTACTTACTGAAATCATGTGAATTTAATCTAATTATGAATTTTAAGAAAGGAAGCTGGATCGCCTAATAAAATTTTCGCGATAAAAGTAATTTCATAGGTTTGATAAACATCAAAACAGTTATGTTGTCCGTTTATTCACGCTGTAAAATTAATTAAGATAATTTAAGGATACCA
This sequence comes from Teleogryllus oceanicus, assembly GCA_964035755.1. NCBI lineage: Eukaryota > Metazoa > Arthropoda > Insecta > Orthoptera > Gryllidae > Teleogryllus > Teleogryllus oceanicus. The sequence continues at coordinate 68,174,575 of CAXIVR010000010.1, forward strand.
ATATGGCTCTTAATTTTCACGAGTTTTTAAATTATATACGATTCTATTTACAGAATATTCTGATTTATTTATACAGTAAAACATTGCTTTTCAATAATAGAACTGAAAATTTAAATTTCACGGAAACACTTTATTAGATCACTTAATTATGTGTATTACTTAGTATATATTATAATAATTGTAATATATATTATAATAACTTCTCAGTTTATATTCAAATATTCGTTTTTTGTATTGTCCATGCCAAATATTATTATTTTTTTCCAGGTTTTTCCCAGCTTAAGGAATTTTTTTCACTATCCCTTGGGTCTCACTATGCCCTCATGGGGAAACATATTACCCAACACTAGGCACATTTGGGGCTCCTCTCCTGTCGAAAACCACAAGGCCTTACGCGACCCAAATAGTACGGAAAGACAAGAAAAAACAATCTGCCTCACCCACCACCCGAGGCACGGGTCGAAAGAACTTTACACCAAAAACCCCCCAGATCGACATAATAAAATTCATACGATTTTAAATTTATATCGAAATTTTTTAAAGGGAGGATTAAATTTTGTATTTATGGACAAATACTTTAACAGGACGATCTTGTAAAATTCTTTTGGCCCAATTTCCTTATTTCATCTTTTGTCGAAATTTGGAACTTGCTAAAATTGTCATTTTTGTAAAGCTGAATAAATACTATTATTAAAAATGCTTGATTTTTATAGTTTTCTTTTCTAAATAAAAAGTAAATATTTAATTGATCTTAAACGTGTATATTGTTAAATTGCCCTCACCCCGAAACCCCCCATTCTTTCTCTAAATTTTTTTTAAATCTACTTTGATTAAAAAAAATTGCATTTTCTGAAATATTTGTACACATGCACATAGAAATATATAAACCATAGTATTTATGCATTATGTTATATATAAATACTATATAAATATTATAAACTTTTTAAATTATGAATACTTTTTAAATATTGTCTTCCCTTTTGGGTAGGTATCATCCTTTTTTATATTATTCTACCCTCCATTTACTAAATTTCCCATGACAGGGTTTCATTTTTAAAGGGAAAAAAGGGAAAAGGAAAATTTCCCAGGCAGGCTTCATAAAAGGTCAGCATCTAGCACCTTCCGGATGCTGATTACAGAGTGCTTCCATCACAATATATTCCAACATTTTTGAGAAAAAAAGGGACTGGGGGGTGACATTGGTAGTGTTACATTCGCAAAATCTGTCTAATTCATCTTCTTGTTTTTTTTCTTGTGCCACAAAGTCTTTTACAGTCGCATTTAAAAGAAAAAAATATATTGCATTACACATGGTAGTTATACTTGTCACAAATTTTTTCAATTTTAAAGACCCTTATAAAAAACAAACCCCTTTAACTTTTCGTGAATATTTCCCCCCAGCCCCCATTACCCCCCCAACATGATTTTTCTCTTTAAAGGTTGGTGATTTATTCCTCGTTTTCCCAATAAATTTTAATGTAAGGTATTTTATATAATATTTCAAAGTTTACTTATAAATTCTTTTCTTTCCTGTATTTCAGTAAAAGTTTGTGGAACAATCTTTTCATTTTCGGGAATATTCATTAAATTTAATCTTAAAGGGTTTATAGCGTGTAAAAAGCATTTTTTTAAACGGTTTTTTGTTTAACTTTCCAGCTTTTTTTCTTTTAAAAAGGTTTCTTTTCATTTCCTTGTATTTGGTTTTTGGAGAAAATTATAAGTACAACAACCCCGAAAATAGAAGACAATTCAAGAGAACAGAACTTCCTTCGGGAATTAACATTTTTCCTTCTAAATAGTTTTGGTAAAAAATAATAGTTTGGGAAAAAAGGTTTGTTTAAAATTTTAGTATTATATTTTTTTGGTTTTCATCTTCCCCCCAAAAATAACAGGCCCAATAAAACTGTATTTTGGGGCAGTCTTTCAGTTCAATGTATTTCCAGACAATGTATATTTAAAAAGCCAAATTCCACAAAAGGGGAAATTTCCCGGAAAAGATTTATCTTAAATATTCAAACAACTCGATAAAAATGGTCTGTTATTGCTCTTTTTAATCACAAGTTAATAATTTACCTTACATCCCGTCAGGCAAATCTCTTTTTTACCACTTTTGGGCAAAAAACTCTTTAAAAATTTAGAAAAACCAGGTACCATTCTATTATTTTACAATGAACCCCATTTTTATAATATAATGAAAAAATGGAAAGGGGAAAAATGTTTGGGGATACAGAATCATAAATTTTAAAAAAAATTTTTAAATTTTTTCCATTTGTTTAAAATTTTCATTTAATGTCGTTTTTATTATTTTAAAATTTTGAAAGTTGATGTTCATTTAATTTAATTTTTAAATTCATTGGGACAACTAAAAAAAACATTTTTTGGGTAGTTTTTCTTTTATTTTTTTTTTACTTTTACAGTTTTAAACCCAATTGAAAAGTTTTTATTTTTTTAAATTTTAAAAAACTCGGGGAAATACGGCTTTGAGGGATTTTAAAGGGAAAAAAATATGGTTATACCTTTATTTTGAAAATAATATTTTTGGATTTTATTCCCCCGTTTTTCTTTATTATTTCTTTGCAGTAACACTCTATAGACACATGGAGGTTCGGACAAAAAACTTTGATGCATGGAAAGTTTTTTTTAAGAACAGTTTCTCCCATTACCTAAAAGGTCCAAAATTGACATCAACCTTTGTCTTTGATCTGATTTATTAATAAATGTTTTTAACGAAAAACACATGTTCGAAACTGACGCTTTTTTTAATGGTCTGTAAATTTTCTTTCAAAAATATCAAAAAAATATTTTCGCTCAAACCCGGTACGGGGCAGATGGGAAAAAGCCATTTTTTTTCTCTATTGGTATTGTAACTGGCATGGTGAAATTTCACGGTTTTGTAAAATCGCACTTGAGGGTTTGCGTTTGCAGGTTGCGGTGTATCTGTGAAAAAAAAGGTACGAATGTTTCTGCTCCTTCTAAAAGGTCGTTTTACAAACCTGTGGGCTAAAGGGCAAACCCCCTAGTGAAATTCAGGGGACATGCGTGGCAATAGGGACGGGGAGAGGACTGGCGGTATTCAGGTGGCGTGAATTCTTAAAGGGGTATGCCCCCATTAAACAATTCTACAATCAGGACATTTAAATTGGTAAGATGGCAAAAATGTGATGGCAAACGCGACTATTGAAAATTAATTTCTTTTTTCTGGGTTTTTTTCCCAGCCGACGCGCCCCTTTTTACGCCCCCAATGGGCCCATATTAAAACCATACACTAACCCCAAAAAAACCCGCAGGTTCCTCTATCTGGGGTAAACGAACGCGAGGCCATCCGACAACACCTAAAAAGACAAGGAAAAACATCCATCCCCAAGGGGACTCAACCCCCCTTCGGCCCAAAGCGCTGAGTCGTACTGTTTTAGCCCCCCTCGGCCATCAGGTCGGCGAAAATTGTTGTGCAATGTTTTTGGTGATTTTTTTGTAATTTTGCCAAATAATTTTGAGCAAATAAATTTTTGCGTTATTTTCATCTTTATTAGTTTTTTTTCATTCTTAATGCATTCAAATTCGCCACCTTTTTGTGATGAATTGGTGTTTTTAAAAATAGCCAGTGGCAGAGAGGGGTGACAATCCCCAAAAGAGATACCCACCCAGGCTGAAAGGCCCCTTTGGCAAACGCGCTGCAAGTATCGAAACAGCCCCCCGGGGCCACCCGTCACCTGGGTCCCTTTCCCTGACGAACGCATATCGCTCCACACGCGACAGACCGTCGTAACCCCGCCACCACCCCGCCTCCCACGCCCGCTCACCCCCCCCTTCCCCCTTTTCCCTTTTTACGCATCCGCCCTCCCCAACGCTTCCAAAACCGCAATAAACGCCTGGCCCCCATCTCCCTGCGCCGGCCCCCCTTTTCTCCTTGGCCCGATCCCCTCCGATCCCCTCTCGATCCCCTCTCCGATCTGCCCCTCCGATCTGCCCTCTCCGTTTCCCCTCTCCGATCTGCCCTCCCGTTGCCTCTCCGATTTCTCTCTCCGTCCCCCCCCGATCTGCCCCCCCCGATATGCCTTCTCCGATCTGCCCTCTCCATCTGCCTCCCCAATCCCTTCCGATCTCCCTTTTCCCCGATCTTCCTTCCCCGATCCCCCCCTCCCCCTCCCTTTCCGATCTCCCCTCTCCGTCTGCCCCTCCGATCTGCCCTCTGATCTGCCCTCTCCACCCCCGTTCTTGTTACCCTGATCAACTGATTCGTATTTTTTTTCCCTTTTCCCGTTTCATCGCCGCAATCTCCGTCAATGCCCGCGTGGATTCCCCACCTCGGCAGTGTGTGCCACCAAAAAAAAGTAACTCCTGCGTCCGATTCCCCCCTCCCTTACCTCCCGGTTGCAATGCCGCCTCTTTCCATCTCATCACCCCCGAAAATTATTGCGCCCTCCCCCTCCGGTTCTGCTTCCTCCTTCGCATCCACATCCCCCTACAAACAACCATGCGTCTCATTAACCCAAGCGTTTCCACATTCTCCTTTTCCCTCGCCGTGAATCCCCCCATCGCGTCCCTACCTTGATTAAAAACCCCCCGGTACTACAGCGTCGGACCTCCCCGACTCCAAACCCCCCCCTTTGCGTCCCCAAAACCTCTCCGGGGGCCCCCCCTTCCCCAAGCCCTGCCCCCCCCATCCCGCCTCCCTCCCCACCCGCCCCCCACCCCGGATTTCCCCCGCCGGGATCCCCCCCGGGGATCCCCAACCCCTCGGATCCCCGGATCTCCCTGGCCTGTCCTCCCCACCCTCCCCCCCTCCTTGCCTCCCGAACCCGCCTTTTTTCCCGGCCCCCCCAAAACCCCAAAAACCCTCCCTCCGACCTACCCATACGACCCCCCTACTCGACCCCGGCGTCCCCGCACGACCTTCCCCGCCCCCCTTCCCCCGACCTCCCTCTATCACCCCCCGTCCCCCCCCCGGCCCCCCCCCCGTTAAAATACCCGGATCACCTTTTCCCAACTCGTTTAAAAACCCCCGTCCTGTCCCTACCCAAAGTACCCAACAATTCATCACTGACTCTGCAGCCCTTCCCACATCTGGCTCCCCTGTCCCCCTTTCTGGTCTGCCGATCTCCTCTGTGTCCGGGGCCCCCCACCCCCTCCCCGGGCGTCAAAAACAGCTGTGCGGGCACGCGCTGTGTAATAAAAAGGCCGCCGGTGTCTGAGGGGCGGGGCGCGGCGACACTGCCAATGTCGCAATGGATAACGCGCCCGCCGAAAAAAAGGGGCGACGGGTGCCCCCCCTCAACCGCCCGGTAATGCCATTGGGGCCCGCGCGGAGGCGCTGCTGTCGCCTCGCCGGGTTCAGAAGCTTGTTAAAAAAGGTAGTGGCGGTGGCGGTGTACCTCTGCTGCCCTTCGGTGCCTCTCCCGGGACGGTGGCCCCTTCCCCTGAGCGGAAATTCCCCCCACTGTTCGCTCTCCCCCGGGGGACGGTCCCCTTTTTCCTCCGTGTAGGCGGGGGCGGTCCTGTTTGCCGCGTGCTGTACAGATGGGGGAACCTAGAAGGCTTTGGGAGCCAGTTAATGAAATGGTTAGCTTTAGAAGTTTTCTGCAAAATATGGGTACAATTATTCAATACTTACATTCTTATTATCCATCTTCAAAATTTTATACTCATTTTTGAAAATGTTTTGGGAAATATCTCAGTACGGTCATAAATTGGGTTGAAAATCTTGTTTGATTCTTTAACTAAACTTCGTATATTTCAAAATTAACTTTTTTTTGTTGTAAAAGTGGTGGATTGGTGGAGATGGTGAGGAGATTTGGTACCAAACGTCGGATTCTGAATAGATAAAGTATCTGTAATTTAAACTGAAATTTTACGATACTTAAAGGCAAGATTAGTCGTAGTTTAAGTTCTTAAGATATTTTTATATGGGGTAATTTATTTTAAACCCAACTTTTGAATTTGGTTACTTTTTGTTGTTCTACATTTTTGCTTAGCAAAAAGTAAACAAAACTAGTAGAAAAAGAATAGATTAAACAAACAATAAGAATCAGAATCAAAGTAAATTTATGAATATTGTTTTTAAATTTTATTAAAATCTATACAGTTCTGAAAATTTCAAGTAACAAATATTTTTTTTAAAAATTATCAACATCAATACTAAGTATTTTTTTTTAAATTACATTTACTCTCAGTATTAGATTTTTGGGACGGTATTTTAAGGGAGTATTTTTTTTGGGGGGATCACAAAAAATAAATTGCACTAAAACACAGAACGCTGTTATTCAGAAACACTTTCTTCGAACGCATTCCCATTGTAACTAAGTCTTTCAGTTGTATTATGCAAATAAACCCAAATTTTTGGTACTTTCCCGATTTTTGACTAACAATGAAAAAAATTTCCCAATTCGGTTCTTCCCTCTACCTTTTCCTTAACTAAAATTTACGCTCAGATACGAATGATACACTTATTTTGTAAATCAGGTTTTATTTAAATTTGTATGTTTTTTTTAGGCAATGAATACAGTTTACATGTTATGACCTAGGCATTGAAAGTTTTTGGGACAACTAAAAACTTACTAACACAAGTTCGGACATTAAGTATGGGGAGGAAATTCGTGATTAGGCGAAAAAAACGAGTCTTAGGTCTGATTCCCAAAAAAAAAGGGGGTTTTTTAATTTATTTATTATTTATTTTATTTTATTATTATTATTATTATTTTTTTACTGTTCCTCTTGTAATTAATTTTTTGATTGGTTAATATACTGATTAAAGACGAAAAGTTAAAAAATAAAAATTTTTCGCTTTTAATTAAATAAGGTTTTTTAGGCTATTTTTAACTTTTCAGTCTTAGTGACCACTGGGATAGTTTCAATTGTGGGGAACTAAAGTAGCACGAAAGGACAAAACAAACACAGAAATAGATACCCGCGGGTATTCGATCGGCGATCCTTCAGCCGGGCTGCTGGGCCCTACAGCCATAGCAATCCGCTATCAAAACTGGCAAAAAAAATTTAACTCTACTTAATGAAAGAATACCCAAATCATCGCTATGGACTTTCATTAAAAAATATTTCATTAATAAGAAGACTTTTTAAACGAATTTTAACTTGTACCCGATGTGTAATAAGACCTGTGTATAGAATTTTTAAATTTATTAAAAAAATCTAAATTCGGCTTTTTTTTTTTCTTGGAATTACAGTATAATTTTTTTTTTCTAAATAAATAATTGAAATTTTTAGTTAATCTGATCTGGTTTAATCAAACTTAGTTAATCAGATATCGACCCTTTCTTTTTTATTAGTGCTTTTTGGCGGGTGTTCTTCGGTAGGGATGAAACAGATCTTTTTTTTTTAAAATAAAACTGAGAATCAATTTAGATAAATTATAAAAATAGATACAATTAAAAACTTGATTCAAAATGAATATTCCGAAAACATAATCAGTAACAACCATATTATCGATGTTTCAGCAGCAAAGAAATATTATTTTTACATTCACTTATTTAAATTAGTTACATTTCTAAATATTTTGCCTATGTCGGGAAAATTATTTTCCAAATACTTATGTTGCTTCTAAATTTTAAAAATTGTTTCCCAGAAAAAAAGAAGAATTGTTTAAAAGGCGTTCTTTTTTCAGAGTTGTAATTTTACTTTTCTTAGTTCAACGTATTTTTCATTTTCAAGCTTAAATTGATGTATTAAATTTTGGGTAATTACTTTAAAATTGATTTTTAAAAATAAATTACAGTAATGTATTCTTTTTTTCATTACTTGATTCTTTTCTCAGCCCTATTTATTACGAAAATTAAAATTAATTATAACTTCCCTAAAACCTTTTTTAGTCTCTATTACGAATTCTGAGAATTTTTTAAACCCCCCTTTAAAAAAACCTTTTCCCCCTAGATCAAATTTATTTTTTTTAAAAAATAAGTCTGTATGTTACCACAGTATTTGGTTTAAATTTTTCGTGGTTTTTTTTGAATTTTTTTTAAAATCTTTCTGTGAAAATTTTTTGTCGGAAAAACATGTTTTAAATTTTTAATTGTAGTTTAATAAATTTTTTGTCGTTTAGAAAATAAAAAATACACTATTTATTTAAAACACAAATAGAATAAACCTAATAACCATGGATAAAAATTATCTAAATTTAAATTTACTTCTCCTATAGGGTAACACATATAAAAAGGATAACATATCTTTTAATAATATTTGTAGAAAATTTTAAAAATAATAGTTTGCTTTCTGAAAAATAACGCCCAGTATGAGTGTGTAATCTTTTCGGTATTTCTCGATCACAACCTTGCGGCTGGGGAATATCTGGATTGGGGGATCCAGCTAGGGAAAAGGTGTTTCCCACAAAACTCGATCGTGAAATCATGCCCCTTTGCCCAAACTTCCCTCCCCCCTTTACTTCTCAAAGAAACACTCAATCCAAATCCGTTCGGAACAAGTTAAGACAAACTATAAACTTCTTCCATCTTTTTAAAAAACTTTACATGTCATTGAGTGTTACTCGATTTAAATGAGCTCTTGAGGGGGAACGGGACTAGTCAAGGAGATAGACAAATTGCCCCACGGGAAAATTCGACGAGGTGCTCTCCTCAGTCTTTTCCCTTCCCTTTTCACGCAATCCCAAAAAATGAAGCATGCCTAGAAAATATGCATGGACTCCCCCAATTTTTTTCGTTTTCATTGCCCCCATCTTCTCCTTACACCCATTTAAACAACATTTACTATCTACCTCATCAGGAGACCAGTCAGATGTTTGGCTTGTCTCACCAGGGCCCACCCTGTTGGGGTAAATATCTATAAAAAGAAATTTTCAAAAAAGGCATCGGGCCCCAAAACCCACATTCCACCAGTGGTAGATAACCCAAATTCAAAGCTATAAATACCTACATTTGGCTAATATCAAATTAGTTAACATTCATCCGTCGGAAAACTTTGGGAAACCCAAAATTGCCCCGACCGGGCGCTACCTACTGCGCAGACCCCTGGTTGCGTAAAACCCCACACCGACTTTAAGTGGGGTTACCCCCCGGTTTTGGGAGGAACCCCTTTTCCCTCCGGTGAAATCCACATTTCTCGTAGAGAAAATTATCCCAGCCGTTGCGCAAAAGGAGGGACGAAAAATAAAAGAATAAACCAAAGTATTTGACTCGCCCGGGAAAACATGAAACACTCGCCTCTTTAAAATTTAAAACCCCTTCCTCAGCTAAATTTTTGGTTTGTTGGTTTGATTAGTGTTTCCCGGGCCCATCAACACGGGTCATTAGTCCCTAATTGGCGCATTTTTTTTCCTCGGGAGATGGCGTGAACATCCCCGCTGGATGGCAGACCCGGGTCGACCTTCCGTCGGCTGGGGGTTTCCCAACCCGGGACTCCTCGCCAGCGGGTACTCCCCGTGAGCCCCAAGCCAGGTGTGTAGTGATTTTTTTTAAAGTTTTATGTGTTTTAAAAGGGCGTTAGGAAAAGGATGGAGAAAAAGATCGCGCGGGTCCGTGGCCCGTTTGTTGAGTATGCTTCGGTTTTGCCTGGTGTTGATCGGAGAAACCAGAAAACTCCCGATAAAAACCCCTACCGCAGAATTCTCCTCCGGCCCCCGAATTCGCCTAACTGAAAAGCTAGTGAAAAAAAATTCTGCCGGTCAAAACTCGAACCTCGGACCTCCGGAAGAGGGGGGGTCAGCTGCGGCCCCAAACTTGCCGGCTACCGCTCCCCGTGGTTCTTTGGAAAAGGAAGGGCACTGGGTGGCGGGCCTTGGCTCGCGCCCGCCCGGGATGAGCTCCGCGGCGCGTCCCCATCCGTGGGGGAGTCGCTGGGGGCTGTTTGCGCCGCGTGCCCTGGTCTGTGTACAGGGCGTCCGGGGGTGGGCGGGGCCCGCCCCGGGGGGCCCCTTTTAACCTGTTTTGGGAAACCCCGAGCGCCAGTAAACCATTGGGTGGGGGGTCAGGGTGGAGATTCGAACCACGATTGGTTGAATAATTGAATTTTTTGTTCCCCGGTTCATCAACGAGACAAATATGGAATCCCGTAAGTATAGCGTTTATCTTTCCAGAAGGAGGGTTTTCTCTACCGTTTAAAATGAAGTAGGGCCAGACGTACACGTTAAATTCCCCCTCTCCCAAGTTATCACCTCAGCAGGAAAGTCTCAAAGCCCCGCCCCTCCGGTCTGTGTAGCAAGGTTTTACGTGTATGTTTGTGCAAGTAAGGAGATGGTGGGAAAAAGGAGGGGGGAAGGAATGATCGCTCGCGTCTCGTAACGCGTTTGTTAGGCGTTGTGATTTCCCTGGTTTGATCGGAAAAACCAAAGGATAACAACTGATCGGCCAGGCGGTATCGGGAATCTCCTTCAGAATGTGGCTGAACCCGAGCTAGCTATGTTGTTAGACACATATTCGCCCCCAAAGGGCATCGGCCCTTAAGACCTCCCGATTAGATTTTATTTGCGGGCATGGCGTAGCGGTTGGTATCGGACTTTACCCCCATGTTTGCGGGTTAAAACCGATCTTAGCCGGGGGAAAGGGCAAAAAAATCCCGTGCCCTTCCCTTGGGAGAGGAAGTAAAGCCGGCTGCCCCATGTTAGTAGATTTACTGCGTAAAAGATCCCAACCCCAAATGATGCCTCTGCCTTTAAAAATAGCCTGTTTCGTCGCTCAAGTAATCCTTCTTACCCCCTGGTTGGTGAAGGAGCCTAGCGAAATTTGCGTGGTCAGACGGACGAGCGGGCCCTCATGACCTGATCTCCCCACGAAAATAAGACATTCAATTCAATTGATCCACACCTGTTCCCCTAAGGTTATCAGATGATTAAGTATGAATTTTTTATATTCTCTATTTGTTTTGGGTTTTTTTTGTTTAATTGGGGATTTAAACCCCGGACTGCTATTGCAATTCACCCCTAAATGGATATGGATTACGAAAGTAAGTGACTCAGTTAAATTTTATGGATGTTCTGGGTACTGGGCGGGTATAGGGAAACACAGATTAAAGCTGAGATCTGGTTATTATTTCAGACATCCCCAAAGTCGCCGATGTTAAAATAGTACAAAAAAACTTTCCGTATTCAAACCCGCTACGTCGAAAAGTCAACTGAATCTAAACTATGTTTGAGTTGGTTAAACAAAAGTTCATTATGTTTTTCAGTTTTTTCAGCATTTGTTCGAAACACGTCTTGGGCATAGCCTCTGCTGTATGTATTTGGAAGCTTCTATAATACGAAATTTCGTGTTGTTTCCCTACAGTCAAGTGGGGAAGCGTACAAAATGTTTATTTAAAAAACAAAAAACGTTAAATTTTGCAAAATATCGATAAAAAAATATTTATAAATACTTTTTTGAAGATCGTAAGATTTTTTTAAAAGGGGGAACCCTTTGTATACTAAAGCATCAATAATATTGTTGATATTTTTTTTTATTATTTTAGTCAGTGGGGAAAATTCTTTTTGGAAATTTTCTCATATCCCAAACCTAACGCTCTTACATAAGTCTAAATCCTAAGCATTATCTTTAAAACTAATTGATAAAGCAGTGTCGGAATATTATTTTTAACATTAATACTGTCATTTTTTAAAATAAAACAATTGAATTGGTTTCAAAATATTTTTTTTGTCCGTCATTAATTTTAAATTAACCCCTAATTTAAAGGGTTATAATGGTTTTGGATTTTCCATCCGAAGTCAATGTACTTTTACATATACAAATTTAAAAGATGTTAGGAAAAAGAATCAAACATAATGTTTTTTTTGCCTTTTTCATTCAACTACTGTAAACTCTAAATTTTATGTTGGTACAACTGATAAACATTTTCATAATTTTATCAAGGAAAAACTTTGCATCAATTTTTTGTTGATGCTAGTAGTTTTCCATTCCCATCGTTTCCCCTTAACAGGGGGTTTCCCAGAAATATAGGGACTCATTAAACCTCCGGCCCATGGGTTAAATCCGGGTCATTAAATTTGGTTATGGTAGTTAAAGGGGTTTTAATTTTGCTGGTCTTCTTTTCCCATAATTTTTTTGCGATCTTCAAATCTCATCATATCCCCCTCAGGATTGTATTCTTGTAACAAGGCTAAGGAACTTTTGTTTGAAGATATTTCAAACCATCAGATAAAAAACTAAATAAATAAAAATGCGAAGTTAAATTGAAAAACTGGATCAAGTGAACTTCCACAAATTTGGTTTGGGGATTAATTTCAAGTTATTTGTGCTAAATTTATCAAGACATTTTTTTGATCTTTCCTTTTAACACATCGTGGGAAAATGTTTCCCCCCTGGATGGGGAAAAGGACAGAAAATCCTTAATACAATTGGCTTGTGGGGCTAAAAAGTGTATAATAAATCCAGTGTAGAGTTTTTTGGGGCAGTGTATACCCCCATTCGTTATTTCATTTACAACGCTCCCGTGACATTTTTTTGATAACGTAGTTAACCATAAAAATTTAAAAGAAATTAAAAATAATTGTCTATTAAGCAAAAATTTTTTTAACAAATAAAATGATTATTTGGGCTCGACACTGTGTTTTCAGAATATTACTCCAACTCTCAGGAAAAAGAGAACAAATTTACGGAAATTACTGGAACGTTTCAAAGTGAGAGAGTTAAAATGAAATTATAAAAGAAAATCATTCTAGTCAAATAACATTTTTTAAATACAATGTATGACTTTGGGGTTGATAAATTATAACCATACTTATCCTTTGCATTTTCATTTTTAATGATTTTGCTCTTTGTATTTTTTCCCTTATTGAATCCCCAATAAAAATATATGGGCGGACTTCTTTTTCAAACACATTTCTTTTTCCACTTGGAAAATTTAGGAAGGGGGTGGATTTTTTTGATATTTCAGCTGGGAAGTTTCCCAAATTGAAGATAACATAATTTATCTACATTGAATTGATGAAACAAAACTGGTGTTTTATACATTATTTATTATTTCAAATAAAGTCCGAACAATTTTAATATTCTCTTGAAACCCGGGCCCACCGAAATGGCAGGGGAATGAACCCCATTACTAATAATAAATAACAAAACTTTGAGAAATATGTACGAATCGTTTTTCCAATTTTAGTTTTCCCTTGTACATATGTTTCCTTCAAATTTTCTAAAAACACCATTAAGACACACTTTTTTTAAAGGCTTTGAAAATTTTGACCATGCACAAAGCCAGTTTCCAAAAAAACCCCTGCTTTTGGAAAGAGTATCTGTAACTTAATTCAGAAAAGACATTTACCACTTTTCAATGTTGTAATGATCCATAAAAACTGCATTTTTTGGAACATTTCCCTTCTAAAAATTCAAAAATTTTGAAAGGGAAAACAAACATTATTTGGCCCATAATCGTTTTCTATAATAAAAATGTATCTTAGCTAAATTTTTCCGCCCCAAATTTTTCGGCTAAAACCCCAAACAATTCCTCATTATTTAAATTTTTTTCAATTACTTGAATATCATATAAATTTTTTTTCCAAGTTCATTCTATAAATTTTTTAAATAATTTTTTATTTCTGTCAAAATCCAGTTTAGTATTCTATTTTTAATCATTAAAAAGGTTCAATAAATATAAAAAATATATTTTTTGCAAATTTTTATTTATTTTAAGGCTTATTCAAACTATTAAAGACTTTTTAACTATAGTCATATCAAATAAATTAATTTTTCCTTTCAAAATAAAAAAAGTTACTTAATTTTTTTGGGAAGGGAACCAGATAGTATTTAGTTTCAGTTCAAAAAGGAAACTACGAAATTTTCCGTGAATTATATTTTGACCCCAAATTTTCCCCGCAAAAAAATACAATAAAATTATATGATCAAATAAATCAAACTAATGTTTTGATTTTATAAACAATACTTTTAAAAAAACTACCGATTCACATGTTAGTAGATTCTCAATACACAAACAGTAAATTAGGTCAGTTCCTTTTGGAAAAGTTTAAAATATACCAATCTCGTTATTCAATGGTTTGAGAAGAAATTGGTAAATAATTTATTTCTTATTTTGATGGAGATGCCTTCCCTTTTTTTAACATATCCTTAAACCTTAGCAAAAGGAGCCCTTTGTTTCTCTCTTTTAGTTGATACATTATAAGGGTTTTGAGTCTGAAATTGCATTTTTAAACAAAATAATATGGACTACTAGTTTTTGGGGAAGGGAAAATAGTAAAAGGGCAGAGAGATGCTGAGACAAATCGTCAGTGTGGGGTGGTTTAAAAAGTCCTGGACCCTGATTTTTCCCTTCCTCTTCCGAAGTCCCGCCCGCGCACGCCCGGGCGCCAAAAATCGGCGATTTGGCGGAAAAAACAACCCCTTTTAGGCGGGGTGGGCGACCAACAGAGGCCCAAAACCCGGGAAAAGGGCAGGGCTTCCCCCGTTCCGCCCCTTCCCCCCGTTCCCCCCGTTCCGCCCCGTTCCCCCTTCCGCCCTTTCCCGTTTTCAATTCTAAATAGCTCCCAAAATTCAAAATCACAACGAATTTTAAAGGGAAGGAAAAAGGGCCCCTCACACTTCAAATTTAATTTTTGTTTTTAACTTCAATTGACTTCTCTTATAGATATAATTGTGGGGGTTTATTGAACAATCTTTTTTAAACATTCATTAACGTTTTCGTCATAAAACCCGTTTGATTAACCCAAATTCCCAAATCGATGACCCAAAAGGAAAGCCTTTATATTTTGATTTGGAAAACACTTCTTTAAATTTCCCAAAAAAGGGACAGACATTAAATACGCCAACTAAGGTGTAAAACATTGAACAGGGGGAACTTCGAACTGGGATTTGTGCCCTTTGACAAATGATTTAAATTTATATAAAACCCGATTCGGGGTTTTTAGGCCTCTGCCCCAAAAACCAAGTTAAATTTTAACAGAATGTGTCAAAATAAATGTTACAAACTTCTATGGCATTCCGAGAGGTGGAATACATACCTTTTTCCCTTTTTTAAAGTGCCCAAAAGGTCACGATAATATGCATTAGAACGTATGGTATTTGATCCGTTTTTAGGGAATTTTTGTACACAATTGGGGCTGAAACTTAAAATATCATTATTATTAGAATGACTGCTAAAGATGCGTCATACACGGTTGCCTGAAAATCAGTCAGGTAAATTTCTGCAATTCATCTTCTTTTCCATGCAATTTTCAAACACGTTCGGCGAAGGTGATCTTATCCATCTGCAGGCGGGGGTTTCCCTAGCCCCCCCACTTTAGAAGGGTGCATCTCGTTTGGCAATTGCCAATTTGCTAAAACACAAAACATGAGAAAAAACAATAATATAAATAATAGTTTTTTTTCCGAAAAAACCGTCGGTCTCGGATCGGCGCAGACCTGTCTCAGCAACTGGGGGTTTTCCCGGAGTCCCCCTGAGGGGCCATCCTCGCCCTGAGGGACGGTCCGCAGGGGGGGAAAGGGCGTGGGGACGTTGGTAGCCATTTTATCAGCTGAAGCAATCGGTGGCGAGTATTAGTAGGAACATTTCTGGATTTTGGAATCAACAGAGGAATGGGAGGATGTTGGCAGAACCATTTCGGGTTTTCTGAACCAACGGGGAGTTGGGGGGATTTTGGGAAGGCTTCTGTCCAACGTGAGTGGGCAGGTACACACGGAGCCCGGGGCCCTTTTGGCAAAGAAATCCCTTTTTGCCCCGCACTGCCGAATCGTTTAGATACCCCCTTTTCTGAGGTGGGGCTACGTCATTAATTTCGCGGTCCAATTTTCCCTGCATCTACGCGACAACCCCAAAGTATCAGTGGATTTTTGGGATTGTGCTCTTTGACATTTGACCAATGTAAAAGCAACAATACCAAACATCAAACATTGTTTCTCCAAGAAATTCTTAATGACATTCAAACATTTGTTTGAAAATAATTCGTAAAATCTTATTCAATTTAAAAAAATGTAAGGTGTGATTCTGTAATAAAAAAGATGGAATTTTAAGAACGTTAAAGATTGACACAATGAATCGTGGATAAAAGGCAAAATGTCGGTTTTTTCTTTGGGGTTTCCCTGCTTTTTTGTTTTGGAGTCCTTAAATTTTATAAGTTGAAAAACTTTTTATAATTTCTTGAATCACTACAAACCTATGAAAAAATGAAGGGTGTTTGAAAAAACCCCACGAAATAACTTTCAAATAAACTTTAAAAAATTTGGTAATTAAATTTACTCAAATTTTACCCGGGAAGAAAACGATGTGCTTTAATATACTTAAGTTTGTATTCAGTTCAAAATGTTTTGAATAAATACAATTGACTTTTTTAAACAAAAATTTTTTGAAAACTGCACCTAGGAAATTTAGTGAACATTTTCCAATGTTTTTTTTTTTCCCCCTTTCACGTGTTTCGTAAATAATTAAATTCTAAAAATTTTATAGATGAAATTGCAGCTGACACTTCTAAAAATTTTCTAACCCCCTTTTTGAGTTTTAAAGGGAATTACCTATATCAATATTTTTAAAAATTTGGAATAGTTTTTTTGCAAAAAAAAAGTTTTTTTCAAAAAAAAAATTTCTTTTATTTATACAATACTAAATGCTACTCATTTTAATGTATAATGAGACTGATAGGGTTTTTCGAACACTGAATTTCATTTGTAAGAAAGTCACCCGTCGGTTTGTGGTACTTTTTAAAAAAGTCAAATTCTAGATTTTCCTTAAGTACAGTTTAAAATTTTTCCAGAATCAGTCGGTGGTTGGGGAAAGAATTGTTAAACTGTTTTTTGTGTGTTTGGAAAAATAGTGACAAAATTGGAGCTGACTATAAATAAGATTTTCCCCAGCTTTAAAACACTGTCTTGGATGCTGCACCATCCAGTAGCGAATCAACAGATCTGGTCTCAAACGCCACCATTATTTTTGAAATTGTACTTAATTTATTCATTATAATAACCTGATATAGTTCTAATCAATTAAATGAGTATTCAATTATTGATATTTTTAATTTTTCTGTGGTAAAAACCCTTTTTTAAAAAATTTATGGTGTCTGAACTGAAATGGCCCCCCCCGGGAAATACTGACCCCCTATACTTTAAAAATGGAATTAACGGTCTTGGCATTTAAAAAGACCTGGGTCCTCGTTTCCCTCAACAGCCCCAAAGTTTTTCCTTGTGCCCTCCCTTGGGTCCTTCCCCTGCCTCTCGGACCCCAAAGCCAATTAAAAAAGGCCTGCACATAATCCCCCAAAATAACGTCATTGCCCTTCATTGGGTTTGTTATCTCCATTTAATTTAAAGATTGTTATGAATTAGTAATTTTAAACTGAAATTGTTTTCTTTTGTAAAAACGTTTTCCCCAAAGGTTACCTTTAAAATTCATTTTTGTATTATTCAAATGGCTAATAAAAAATCACCCCTTCGATCAGCCCCGGGGTTCTCAATGCCGGATGGTGGTATGTTTCACCTTGCAACACTACAAAAATTTGATTGTACCCCCCCTACGATACCGGTCCACCCCATGTGTGAAAAACCCCCTTCTACAAGGGTACTCATGGTCATTCCCTCAGTTTCCCCCATCATTGCAGTGCAAATTAGGTAATTGAGAAGGGTAGATATTTTTTTCAAAAAATTTTATAATTTTTTTTTCCCGTATTGATCGCTAGGCAAAAATTTCCCGGGCGAAAACAAGGACATGGGGACAAACAATCCCCAGTTCATCGATTGAAATTTGCAAAAAAATTAAAAAAATTACAGCAGATAAACGTCATTCTAAAACCCAAATACATTTTACATTTAATTCTATATAAACCAGTTAAAAAAAAAAAAGAAAACATATCAAACCCCATTATTTTTCTTTTCCCCAAAAAATCAAAAAGTTTCGTAGACAAAATTAAATTTCCTTCTAAAAAAAAACCCATAGTTTTAATTCAAATATTTGAAAAAAAAAAAGGTTGTTAAAACCCCCTTTTCCCGGGGGGCATGTGGTTTAAATTTTGTATTGCGAACATCGGAGGCGCGGGCGCAGCGTGGGGAAAAGTGGGGAGGGGGCATAAGCTCGCCTCTGATTAAATAGTGAACCAAATAATTCAAACAATAAATTTAATTTTTAAAAAAATAAGAATTGACGGTGCGGTGGCATGGTGAAGGCAGAGGAGTGCAGTATTTTTTCTAACTCCCCAACTGGGGCTAAACACGACGATTCTAACCGAAGTTGGGGCGGTTGCTCAGTGCATCAACTGATGTCAATGCAGTCCTCACCAAGGCCCAGGCTCGAGCCCCCGGGGGTAAATTTTCGACTCTGCTGTCAGCAGGTCGATTCCTCAGTCTGAAAAAATTTGCGACCGGCTGCTCTCTCGGTATTTTTCCGTGGTTCCCCCGTAACGCCAGGTGAGAGGGGGGTACCCAAAAAAGGGCCAATCCCTTCCTCACCCTTTGCCCAACCCTCACCCCAACACACCTTTCATTCATGCCCCCTCCCCCCGGGAGATGGTGGGGGGACTTAGAATTTCCGGCTGGGGCGAGGCCCACTGGTGAGATCTTTTTGGGAAACCCCCCGGGGCGGTAGGCGGCCCCCGGACCCGCCATTCAGTGGGGAAGATCACCCCACCCCGATGAAAAGCATGCACTCCCCTTTGGGACTTGCCTCAGTGTTCACACGCCGGGAATCTCTATCAATGAATCAAAAAACCGACCCTTCGGGGCGGGGCGCGCGGGTGGTATCGGCGGAGGCGGGGCGGGGCGATGATGCGGAGGCGGGGGGGGGAGGAGGGGAGGAGAGGGTGTCGCGCGGGGCAATGGGGGGCGCCACGCCCGCGACGCGTCGGTGGCCCCGCGGTGGCGCCGCCTGAATTCCGCGGAATTAGGGCCCGAGGTTTGGGTTACCGGGGAGGGCCCCGACCGGGGGCGACTCGTCCCCCCCCCCCCCCCCCCGCCCGGGGGGGCGGGGCCCGGGATTAGGGGGGCGTTGGACTTCGCGACCCGACGCGGCGGCGCGGCGGGTATGGGGGGGAAAGTGGACGGTGGCGTGGGCGATGGACAAAAAGGGGCGGTGGGGGAGGCTGTGGAAAAAATGGCGGTGTTAAAGTGGTACAAAGGACCTGCCATTTAGTCCCGCATTGTCACAGACTCTGCAGCGTCCCCAGCTGGGGTTCTTTGTTTGAGTTCTGACGGTGGCGGATTTTGCCCTTTTTCCCCATAAATGGGCAAATTCAAATTCGGCGGTCGACTGACTAATCGTTGTTTACGTGGTTCCTTTGATAAACAACAGGCAATTTCAGTGCGTACTCTAATAAAGGGCCCAAGAATCCCCGTTTTTTCTATTCCCCCTTTCTCCCCTTATCCCACACACACACACCCCCATACACACACACACACACCTCTAAACACACACTCACACACACACACACACCCCCTAACCTCACACAAAAATATACACCCCTAACGTACCAAAAAACCCCCAATGTCGGGAGAATCGTTGATTTAGGGGTGACCCCGCCCCGACGGTCCCTCTGGAGAAGATACCTGGAGAAAAATTTCCCAGCAAATAGGCGTGGGTTGGCCTCTCTCAAGCCAGTGGGGAAACCCAACGCCCAGCAAAAAAATTTCAACAATCAATCAATAAAGTGTGGAAGGTGGAGGTGGGGGGGTGAGAAGGTGGGGGGGACTGTACCGTGGCGGGGATGTGATGGAGGGGCGGAGGGGGGGCAGAAAAAAAAGCAGTTGCGTTGGCGATGGGGCTGCGTGGCGCAGGCTGTTGGGTCGGCTCAGCCCCCCAAATTTTTATGCGGAATTAAATAACTGCAGCTGGGGTGGGCGTAACCCATCGATCGAAACGTTGGCGAAGCGGTCCATCCTTTTTTAAAGTTCTTAACGAAGAACCTTTTAAATTTTAAGTTCTTTTTAAAAATAGAGGGCAAATGAGGGCACTAAAAAGAATAATGAGCAACGAAATCATTTAGAAGATAAAAATTTTATAAAAAGGGTATATTAATATTAAAAACAGAATTCATTGAATGGAAAATCATATAAAATTTCGGAATCAGAAAGGTCTGGGAAATTTTTTTTCTACTTGTTCCTTATAAATAGATAGAAAAAGGAAGAAATGGTAAAGGAAAAAATTAGTTCTGTGGAAATTGTAAACTGTATATAAAAGGTTGTAAAAGCTCTGATAAGATCAGTTTTGTAGTTTGTTTTTTTAAAATTTTACTCAATCTCAATAATCACTTTATGTAGATTTTTGTATTTTAGTCATCAAAAAATATAAATTTAAAAACCCTTCAACCCCAGCTGATTCGATTAAACATCTACAATTTTTTAATATTTATTGAAATATTGCAAAGGGGCTTAGGGTTTTTGTACTAAAATTATTTTAAATTATGTCAAGAAAAAAATATTTTGTAATTTATCGAATATTAAAATTCATTTTAAATTTTTATATATCTTGTGTTTATTCCCAAAAAATAAATCATTTTTTTAAAATCTTTGAAAAATAATTTATGGAATGTAAAACTAAGTTGGGAAAATTTTTGTTGATTTTAAATAGTTAGGTGATTGTGTCTAAACTTGGGGTTTTTTCCTGCTGATGCTCCCGGGGAGTCAATCAACGAATGGTTATTTTTTTAAAAAATAAGTAAATTGTACAAAATTTGGTCGACCCAGGAAAAATTTACTTTCTCTTTCTCACAACTTTTAATTTTAAAGTGTGGGATTTGAAAAGATTCACTAATATAGCCTTATTTCAGTATGTTACGGGGAAATTGGTTCTGCATTCCTGGACCCTGTTAAATTTTTTGGTGGATAAATGTGTTTTTCACCTCCAGTTTTTCATTAAAAAAGACAAGAATGAAATTTATTCCCTTAACCCCCAGCTCATTTGTCAGCTGCTCGCCTTCCAGGCCCTGGGGCCCCCATTTTCGGTCGGGAAAGAATGGTTTTTTTTTGCAATTTCCATTTTGTTGCTGGGCGATGAAAAACTCAAATCTCAGTTTAAAAAGACCAGAACAGGGCGGGGGATCCCGATCCACGTTTTCCGTAACCATATCCCAGCTTTATCAGAGCTATTGCGTCATGGGAAAAAAACCTGTAAAAATTTTGGCGTTGAACTGTTGGTATTGCCTTTTCCCCAAAAAAACATCAGCACGAGGAAATCAAAATGTCCATTATGCCAGGATACATTTTTAAAAAAATTATTTTAAAAATTTTAAAAGATAAAATTTCCCCCCCTTTTTTATCTTGGGTCACCAAAAAAACAACAGTATTTTATTTGTAAAGTTTTCCCTGACTCCGTGACGATGTATGAAGAGGGAAAAAAGAAATAACGGCTTACACTGATACGGGAAATAAAGAAATTCAAGTTTGAAAACCCGAGGTAAAACCCCCTGAAACCAACCAAGTGCGTTTGTCCTTTTTTGGCCAAAAAGAGACAAACATAGAACAAATATAAATTTTTTGGAGTAGGAGAACGTATTCGGCATCCCCCTACAAATTTTTATTACTCACTCCAGCTAAATTCTTTGTTTCAATTTTTCTTAACCCCCAATTAAAAAATTTCCCTTAACGGACGGCCCGGGTTAATTTTTAATGCTGTTTTATTGTGGGTCGATATCAGGTAGTTTCGGTGTTTTTTTGGCATTCCTGATATTGGGGCAATTTTTTTGGGGAAATTAGGAAAGGAAAACGAGAAAAATAAAACCACTTTGATCATTTACACTATTTTTAGAAGCCTCGCTTTTTTTTTAGTTTAATTAAAATAAAAACCCTTAATTCGTACACCATTCTTAAGGGGGGTCTGATGCCCAAAAAAAAGTTTTTTGTTTGCTTTGTTGATTCATTTTTAAAATGGTCATTTGGCATCTTTTTGACCACTAGTGCTAGAAATTGAACTTTGCACGTTCTGCCGCCCCTCACCTCCAATTTAGTGTGGTATGTAAAACTTTCCCTTTTCAGGACCAACGCCCGTGTGCGGAACGGGGCAGTTCGGGAGCGGGGAGGGCAGTGGTTCCGCGCGCGGAAAAACTTTCTTGGGGCGGGGGGGGGACGCGGCGCCAAGGGGCCCGGGGGCCCGATTCGGGCCCCATTAGGAAAAACGCGCCGGGGGTCGCGCCCCTGCCTCTCATTGTCCGCCGGCCCCCGGGGGCCCGGAGGCCCTGGGGACCCCGATGGTCCCAAACCCTGCCTCCAATAAAAAATTCACACACACACACACACAAACACATAAACAGACACATTGTAATATATATATATATATATATAGTATATAAAATTTTTGTATATATATATATATTTATATGTATATATATTGTATATATATATATTTATAATATATATATATATAATAATATTATATAAAAATATATATAAATATATTGAAACCAAAAATAGCTTTAGGATTTTTAAAAAATTAAATTAAATTTTGTTGGACCAATTTTATTATAGAACAGAAAATGGAAGGAACTAAAAACAAGATGAGACATTGAGCACGTGAGTGTAGAAAATGAGAAAAAAATTATTTTGAGTTAAAAATTGTAATATTAGAAAAAATTTTATTCAGAAATTTTTTTACTTAAAAAAATAAAATAAGATACTTAAAAAAATTTACGTAATACAAGAAAAATAATAACGTTTTACATACCACGGTAAAATTGGTTAGGTAGGGCAGGCAACGTGCAAAAGTTAAATTTTCTAACACTAGTGGTCAAAAAAGACGATGCTCGAATAACACAAAAAGGGGCTCAACAAGCAAACAAAATACTTTGGCCGGCTAGTTACACTGCCCTTAATGTAAGGGTTCCCCAATGATTTATTTTTTTTAATTAAAGTAAAACAAGATGTTGAAAATGGCATAAAAATGAAATAGATAAAAAAAAAAACAAAGAATAAATTGGGGGATTTTGTTTCAGATTAGATTTTTGAAAAGCTAGAAAGGAGAACGTGATGTTTGATCAGCCGTATGTATCCGGAAAAAACTTCTAAAGTTTTTTTTACACTCGCGTGTTATAGTCGCGAATATTGGTGAAAAATGTTTGATTTTTTTAACAAGTTAATTAAACCCAAGTAAACCCGGGAAATTTTTAAATATGTTGTGACAAAATGTGGGTGGAATATAAAGAAATGGTCCCCCAAATCATTGTTATGAACATAAGTCTGAAGAGGAATAGAATTCCCCTCGGTCTCCCAAAGAGGGGTTTTCACAAAAAGGGAATTAAAATTTAAAGAATTTTACAAAGACTTACCAAAATTATTCAATATTTGGGTCGAAAACCCCAGAAGTAATTGGTTAAATTAAAAGTTTTAAAATTATTCAATAAAGCGTGATGGTTTTTTTAAGTACGGAAAGTAACAAAATAAGACGATTTTATGCATTTTGACAAAAAAATAAATTCAGAAATAAATATGTTGCAGCCGCATTTCTTCCCCTATTATATTGTCACTTAAATTGAATTTGTTTTTTAAAAGGAAATTTTCCCGTTAGGATAAAATCCGTCAAATTCTCTGGATAACTATAAAATTTAAATTATTTTCAAAATAAATTAATCTTTCCATTTGGTTCGTTTGAACGGTAAATTTCAGACAACGACCGGTATTCGTCTTGTAAGTGAATCGGGAAAAGCTCAATCATTTTAACAAAATCACTGAAATTTAAACAGTTAATAAAATTAAATTAGAGTAAAAAAATTGAAGAAAAAATGGAATCACTATAAAGCATTCTGGGTGCTTTTTCCCGATCCACATTCCATGTACACATTAGCATCTAAAGTTTCACGACATGACCATATTCGCAGGCTATATTCCCCTGTCCATATTTCGCATTCCGTATTTACACCCCCACATTCTGCATTGCCCAAAACGGCAGATGAACTGAAAAAAATGTCCATTTCGATCCCCGCATATTTACGTTCAAAAATGGGGTGTTATCCCCAATATTTAATACAGTTGAAATTTGGGAAAAAAGTCCCCGATAAACATTACCGAGGGGTAACCCCCTTTTTTAAATTTCATGACGTGTTCGAAAAATTACGAAATATGGGGAAAACCCTATTTAAGAATAAGCAAAATAAATGGATTGAAATGACAAAGCAACGTTTATTAATTCATTACATTATTTGGTTCATTAAATTTAATTTTATTAATTTTATTTAAAATTTTTATGCTATTTAGCTAATACCAATGTCTTACTCCACAGATTCAAAATCAAATCATCGTAGCTGAAGTTTAAAAACCCTTACAATCTTTTTTATATTTAATATAATATAAAATATCAACTTAAAATTATAAAATAAAGCTTAATTTAAAAATTGAAAACCCATGTCCTCTCATGAATCTGTAATGATCACGTACTGATGATGACTGATTTTAAGTGCAATAATAATTTGTCCTCCAGGTCGTCTATCGATTGCTAAGACGTTTTTTACGACTCCATTGCTTAGGACAATTGAAACAGTTTTTTTCGTCTGAATATGTCACATTCAAAGATGAAATTAAAATTTTGCCTCAATTCATTTTAAAAAACCAAAAAATAAAAACTTATTTTTTTTGTAATTTACTCACTGCCGTGACTGATGTATGAAGATAAAAAACAGGCATGTGACTGACTGTAAAGAAGGTGAAAAAAATTTTCGCGTTACGGATTGTCTTGAAATTGGAAAAATCAATATAAACCTCTCGAACATGGTGTTCTCGTCGAGAGAAGATAGAAGAGAAACGGGTTTTTTTATCCCTTATATGTTTAGCATTTAATACGGTTTCTGATATTGCTTGAACGACTTACCCCGTTCCCATCCTTTACAAAAACGGGGGTATCAAAGCTTCAAAAAAACCCCTTTCTAATTTCAGTTATAATAACCAACTTCCCCTTTAAATAATTATTCATAGAAATTCTTAGAAACTGACGTAACTTTATTACAAGCACAACTAGTAAAAGTTTTTTTTTATTATTGATTAACATTTATATGAGATAAGATTTTAGATGGTCCTCTTTTTTTGATTTTACTTTTGTTTTTTAGATTCGTTGTCTAACGAAATTTTAATTTCCCTTTAAAGCTTTGTAACGATTCTATCATAAAATATTGTCGCATATTCTTTTTCAATCAAATTTTTTGTTTTCTTTTTAAAGTAGTTGTTGGTAGAAACTTTTTTCATGGGTTAAAAATGGGAAATATAAACCTTTAATTTTAATCTACAAATTAAAATTTATTGATAGAGGAAATTTATTATAAGAATTTTTAAATTAAAACTGGAAATGTCAGGAAATTATTTTATGAATCTAGTCGTAAATTGTAGTGACCTTACAAATTTAGAACTATACGGTTCTTTTTGTTTTTTTTATTATTTGTTCGGTAAAATATATCATTTTGAGTTGATTAAATCAAAAAATGAATTTTTATTAGTTTTAAATAATTATTTCTTATAACAAAAAAACTTTCATACATATTTCTTTATCTGCTCTTCATTTTTTAAACACTGTTTTTTTTTCAACGAAATTCAATGAGTAAAAATCAGTCATATGAAGACAAAAAAATGTATTTTTCATGACAGACCGAAAACCAAAAAAAAGCTAATGAACAGTAGACATTATAAAATGAAAACACGGGCCCCGTTGAAAAACCCCCGAACCTTTTTCTTTCAGCCAAATATCAACAGGCCCCAGCTCCCTTTATTTCCCGCACCGACATCAGATTCTCTCCACTCATTTTAATTCATTACCTTTTTGTTCCATGGCGTCTCCTGGTCTATTTCCCGGGGGGTTTCTTGCGCGGTCGTATGTCAACTGTCTCTCCGGGGTTCCCCGGCGGGAGGGGGCTAGGGACGACAAAAGAACATCGCCTCAATACCAACCCCCGGCTAATAACACGGGCGGGGATAATTCCGGGTTTGGAACGGATGGACTGATTGGAAGGATTTGTATTGTGGAACTCTTTCGTAATTTGCGTTTTTAAATTTTAATTTTTTTGGGGGCTACCGCGAGGACTTCATATGGAGCTGGATTGAATTTGTCAAAACCATTCTTTCCCTCTTAATTTGTTGATTCTAGTATGTATTTTTTTTCATTTTTCAAAATTAAATGGGGAAGTTGAATGTGATAGAAAGTCCCCCTCTGTTATCAGAGACTGAAGTGCACTCAAAAGCTCTTGCATTTGATTTTCATTTTCCCTTTTGCGTCCACAAAATTCACTATCACTCTCAATACAGTTGTTATAAACACCTTTTGAACATACAGTAACTTTATTATTTTCTTAAGGTAACTTAAATTATAATTTGAAAATTTTTCTAGACATACCTTTTTTCAATTCATTAAATTTTGTTTTTCGGAAATATTCACCTTCGCTTTTAAATGAAAGAAAGAAAATTGTAGAAATTGGTGAACAGACTTTTTTTAAACCCAAGTTTCAAGAAGTTTGGGGGAAATTTTAAAAAAACAATCTCAGGTTTCCTTTTTTTCTGTTTGAAAGATTAACATAACAAAAGAGCTTCAATGTCACAAAGGGTTATTTTTAATGTCTCTATCATTTGAAAATAATCAATGGGGAATCATATTCCCGTAATCAGATTTTTTTTCCTTTTTTTTTCCTTTTGTACAATTTAACATTTTTTTTTCTTTTTTTATTTAATGCCCAACAATGGTTTAATGAAAACAGGGAAAGAAATTGAGCCACTAATATAATGTTTAAAACTGCGAGCCACAGTCGGGGCTCAAGCCTAAGGGGCACCCGACCTGAGACGTCTTGGGGTGGTAACACAATTAAAATGGTCGACAGCCAGTATAGACGTCCCCGGGGGACACAAAAATAAAAAAATTAGGGGGGAGGGTCGTAAGATCGTTTATGGATTGGGTGCAAAATTACAAACAACTCGGGGGGAGAATCACTTTCACTAAATTAGAATATATTCTAAAAATATTTTGCATTGAAAAAACATACAATGGGCCTAAGAAAAAAAAAAATACAGAATATTTGAAAAAAAACACTAATAACACAATACAATTTCCCCCTTTCATCTACAACCAATTGTTTAACAAACACACTTTCAGAAATTTAAAAAAAATCTTAAAATATTACTTTACAAAATTTGAAAAAAAAACATTGAAAATCAAAAATTAATACTTTTCCCCAACATTACTTTTCAACAAAAAAAACTCTTTTCCTCTAAAATCTGAGAATGACTATTTTATAATTATACTCTTACACAAACTCTTAATATATTACAATATTTGATCTTGAAAACCTTTTTTAAAAAAAATTGATTCTGTTCTACGTATTAAATGGAACAAAGCTTTTTCTTTTTTTATCTTTTTGCTGGGAAATCTTTACCCTCCCTTTTTTTTTTCTGTTTATAGTAAGAATGAGCTTTCATTTAAAATAATCACCCCATCCCCAAAACATTTTTTTTGGAACGACCTTACTGTGTTCTCGGCCCCTAAACAGTCCGCTTCCCTTTTACACCTTTCCACCGAGCTGCTTGGCCTTGAAGCGTCGTGGCCTCGGGGGGAACCCGTTGTCCCCCAGAAATCCCTTCTTCTTTTTAAATTTTTTATGTTGAATCTCTCATAAATTTTACTTTTTTTTCGATTACAGTTAATAAAATGGGTTTCAGGTGAAATAATCCGAATCACCCTTTATAGGCACCAACTTCAAGAGAGTATTTAAATATACGAAAAGCATGTGGGGAGAAAAAAAAAAACTGGAAAGAAAAAAAATGCAAGCTTTAATTACCCATCTATTCAAATTTTTCTCCTAATTCTTCCATTATAAATTCATAACGTTTCATTATCTTTCTTCAAAATTATGTTTAAATCAATTTATAATAAAAATTACCCCTTCTGGGCTTTTAGAAAAGTTTTCCCCAAAAAAGCAAATCTGAAATCCGCTGCAATGTCACTTCCTGGGGTACCGTTTTTATACGTCCGCCCATTCGGGTGCTGCCTTCAGAAAAAACTTTTTTTTTCATCCGACCTCGGTCTCGCCCTTGGTCTAAGGTGGCCCTCTTGAAATTCTAATTATCATTAAAAATCATCCCCGTTGGCCCGTTCAAAATATTCTTTTCCTCGCTTTTTGGGGGGTAGGACACGTTTTCGGGAAACTAAGAAAAGGGGGTCACTCCCCTTTTTTCGGAAAAAGTTTTTTTGGGGTTTGATTCCATATGCCGTAAAATTTTTCCCAAATTTTTTCCTTTTTTTTCTTGATTCTAGAACGTCGGCAACTTTTCTCTTCCTCTTTTACTTTCCTTTTCTTCTTCCTCATCTTCCTTTCCTTTTTTCCCCCCTTTTTTCCCTCTTGTTTCTCTTGTTTTCTTTTTTTTTTTACAGTTCTGGCTTTATCTGTTTTTTTATCATTTCCATTTATTTCATTCTTTAAATGGTCGCAAACTGAAATTTTACTTTTGATTACCCCCCTTTATCTAGTGTGCTTTCGCCAAGAAGAAATATTTCAATGTGGGGAAATTAGGAATAAACTGGGGAATAATTGGCAACCTAACAAACTTTTTGTTGTTTTGTTTTTTGGGGTAATTTTATCTATCTCCATCTTTTCCCTATTTATTTTGACTCCCTTAACTGTCACATCAACAGGGAAATTAATTTTTTAGAAAATTTCTTTCTCAAATTCATTGTAAATTATTTTCAATCAGACGTTTCAACAAAATATCTAGCTTACATTGTTTTCAAATGTTTAGAATACCACACGTCATCAATATAGATAAAAAAATCGCTGGGCATTTTCTGCCAATGATATTGTCTAAACATTGTACAAAAAGCAGATACTTTTTTTGGTAAATCTTTTTTGAAAACATACAAATTCCCGTGAATAAATCCTGTATATTGTCACATTCTGGTGCTATCGCTATTTGCCAATACGATGCAGTGAAGTCGTTGAACTCAACCCCTTGTCCGGATAATTGATTAGTTAAATCCCCCCACGCAACGGTCGTCTCTGGGGAAGGTAAGTTAACCCCTTTATCAACCCCACTTATTACTTTTTTAATTAATTTGAAAGGGTTTTGGACTTGATGATATCATCTTTGACCCGGGGACGAGCTTATCCACCTCTTTTATGTTTTTTTGGGAAAGACATATTGGTAACCCCTGAATGGTGTTTTTCTTTAATTCTATTTCGAAATTGAAAAAACTTTTACTGGGTTCTTGTTTTTTAAAAAACCTTTTTATTCCTAAGTAATCTTATTAACTTTTTTCTGATATGCATTGGTATCGTTTTCGCAGTTCATCATCAAATGAGTTAATTGATTGATAATATCATCCTTTTTTTCTAGATAGTTCTTTTTATTTGCGGCGGGGTGGCGGGAAACAAACCTTTTTAATTTTCCACCTTTGGGATCCTGTATTTCTGGGTTGGGAAAACCCTCTTCAATGAATTTTTCTTCTACCCCAGACGAGTTCCTGTCTTGTCTAGCATGTTTGTTTTTCTTTAAGTTTCGGTTTGTGTTTCTCCTGTTTCTGGTTTGTTACATTATGTTTTTGTCGTATCTTGACCATTTACGGGCCATTAGCATTTTCCCCTTTCTTAACCTTTTTTAATACACAAAGTGGCATCATAAATCCCAGTTTCGTTTTAATTTTTAGTGGGCATTGGTAAAAGGGTTTCAATTTTGGGCGGGGGGAAAATACGTATTAATAAAAGACAATTTTTTCATCCGGGATCCGGATACTAATTTAAAAAAAGCTAATTTCTCCCCTTGCATTTCCTGCATGGACATCAAATTCTTCCCTCCCTACATTTTTAACTTTAAAAATTTATTTGGGTTTCGTTATTCCCAAAATCTCGAATAAAAAATTTTTTTTGAGTTCGGGCCCTAGTTTTGGGGAAAATCTCTAAAATATCTGCCCAGATTTCATTACCCGCAACATCTGATAAACGTTTGAGTTTTTTATGTCCGGAAAAACAATTTAAAGAAAAGTTTCACCTCTTTCATAAAAAAAACATGGTTTTTCCCTGCACTGAAAAGGGGGGAAAAAAATTGGGGGAAACCCTTGGTGGGAAATTTTTTAATTGATTTTTATTCTACCTTCCATTCTTATATGCATTAATTTGATGTTGAGAACGCCATCCTGTTTAGAAAGATTTATTCCCTATCTAATTTATTAGCTTGAACCTGACTTTTTCAGTAACCCTTTAATTTTTTTTTGTTTTCCCCAAGTTCTCGGGGTTTTTCCTTTTTTTACCTTTTTTTAAATTTTTTGTTTTTAACCTTTTTTTCCCTTTAAGTTCCACCGCCCTTTTCCACCTTTTTTCCCCCATTAAATTCCATAAAGTTTTTGCTTTTAAATTTTCTTCTAACTTTCATTACTTTAATTTTTCAATTCCGTGTTTTTTTTCCCAAAGCATTTTTGGGTTTTTTTCCCTAATTTGGTTTCCAAAATAGCCTTTTTCTCCTCTAGTTTGTTTTCCAAAATAACCTTTTTCTCCTCTGTTTGTTTCCAATGCATTTATTGGGGTTATTTTCCTCTAATTTTGGGTTTCCCAAAATGCCTTGTTCTCCTCAGTTTAGTTTCCAAAGTAACCCTAATTTTTTTTGGGTTTCCCCTTTTTTTCCCCCTATACTAACCTCCCTCTAATTGTTGCATAAATTGACCTATTAACCGTTGCCCTTGAATTAGCCCCCTCGGGTTTCGTTCTTCCCCCATCCCCGATCTCGTGTTGGCGTTTCTTGCTTTGGGGCGTCTCACGTTTCTCCTGTCGTCCTAATTTACCGTGGTTTTTCCCCCCGATCATCGTACCCGGTGCTTGTCCCCAGTTTCCCTATCGCTATCGATTCCCGAAATTCCTTCCACGAGGAAATTCCCAGCCTTATACTTATCTGCCATTTTAATCATTAATGCCTAGAATCAATCAATTCTTTTCCCCAAAAACCATACACCTCTCACAAAATATTTTAAAAGAAATACCCGCTTTTTTAAACTGTAAAACTCTCAAAAATAAATATCCCTTTTTAAAAAAACCTCCTGAAATAACACACTTTTTTTAACACCCTTGTATTCTCAACCTTGTCAGAAAATTTTTGTGAACTGGATTCAATTGTACTAGTAATTTTAGTTAACCCCAAAATTTTTGGGCTCAGTTATTCCCAAATCGAGTTTTCGTAAATTCAAAATAGCCCCCTTTTGGCGCCAATTGGGGCCACGTCTGTGCGGGCAAGCCTAAAGGCCCCAAACCCCACCTGAGACTCTTGGGGGTGGTGAAACAATTCACCAGATGGTCGACTCCAATAGACGTCCCAGTGTGGACACAATAAATAAAAAATTAGGGGCAGGGGCGGGAAAATCGTTTATGGATTGGATCAAAATTACAAACAACTCGGTGAGAATCACTTTTCACTAAATTCAGAATATATTCTAAAAATATTGGCTGCTTTACAAATACATACAATGGCACATAAGAAAAATCAAATACAGAATACTCTTGAAAAAAACACTAATAACACAATACACAATTTTCCCACTTTATCTACAACCCAATTGTTTTAAAAAACACACTTTCAAATTCGAAAGAATGTTAAAAAATTACTTTACAAAATTTGAAAGAAAAAAAAATTGAAAATCAAAATTAATACTTTTCCCCAACATTACTTTTACAAAAAAGGTCTTTTTTCTCTAAAATCTAAGAAGGCTTTTTTTATAATTTTCCACAAAATCTTAATTACTATTTTAATATTTGATCTTGAAATCCTTTTTGAAAGAAAAGATTGATTCTTTCTCGTATTAGAAATCGGAAAAAAATGTACACTTTTCTTATCTTTTTAAACGTGGGTTTTTACCCTCCTTTTTCTTTTTCATAGATACAGAAAGCTTTCTTATTAAACTGAAACATTTTCCCTACAAAACTTTTATTTGGGAAAGACCTTACTGTGTTCTCGGCCGTAGAGCAGTCCCTTTTCTTCCTTCTAAACCCTTTCCCCCGGCTTTCGGCCTTGGGTCGTGGCCTCGGGTTAAAAGCCGTTGTCCCCCAGAAATCCCTTCTTCTTCTCGTTCAAGTTTTATATTTGAATACTTAATAATTTTTCTTTTTTTTCGATTACAGTTAATGACCACTGGGTATTCAGAGTGAAAAAGAATCAGAGATCACCCCATAAGCACCAACTAGAGATTTTAAATATACGAAAAGCATGTAGAGAAAAAAAAAAATGGAAAAATAATCAAGCTATTAATTTGCCATCTATTCAAAATTTCTCTCCCTAATTCTTCCATTATAAATTCAAACTTTCTTTTTATCTTTTTTTAAGATTTGTTTAAATCAATTTATAATGAATAAATTCCCTTCTGTCTTCTAGAGGTTTCCCAAAAAAAGGGAAATCTGAAGTCCGCTGCAATGTCACTTCCTGGTACCGTTTTTCCCTACGTCCGCCCAGTTCAGCTGCGCCTTCAGAAAAAACTTTTTTTTTCATCCACCTCCGGGCTCGCCCTTGGGCTAAGGTGGCGGTCTCTCTTGTTTTTAAAATTTTAATTATCATTCCAAATATCCATCCGCGTTGGCCCGTTCAAAAATTCTTTTCCCTCGCTTTTTTGGGCGGTATTTAAAGTTTTTGGGAAACTAAAAAAACGGCGGTCAAATAATATATTATTATCCCAAATTTTTTAATTATTTAGTTCTAGAAAATTTGATTATAACTGACTTTTTGAAATGTATCCCATGTCAAAACGGGGAAAAATTTTTTAAAAATAACAATAAAACCTCATGCAAGCACTAGTATTATTTTTTTTTTGTTTTAAAATACCGCTGAAAAAGTGGGGGGAATAAAAATGAGTTTCAGTACGATATCGTAACTCCCGTGGTTTTAGAATTCTGTTTCAAAAACTTTTTTAAAAAAAATTTCATCCAGTGGTTCACAATTTTTTGTCTACATTTTGCATTTAATACCACAACTGAAGTTCATTTATCAACATTTGCTACTTCTTTAAGTTCCGTTAAATCCAAAACCATACAATGAGAAACTACTTGTTTTTAGGCAACAGATTTCTATATACTTCTACAATCAGTTGGTCGGCGAAAAGATCTAATTTCTACAAGCTGTGTATTACATTATCGCAAATCATTCCCTTTCTCGGGTACCAGTTCAATATAATTTTCCTTTTTTCTTTTTGACCTTTCCAACAACTTTTCAAAATTCTGTAAGTTTTAAATGATCCCCCCCTTATTGCGTTAATAGTGAAAATCTTTGTAATACTGAAGCAGAAATCGGAAATTTTTGGTAGAAATAACTGGATAATACCATCAAAAGTGGATAAATTATATTTGTCTTAGGGGATCCCTTCTAATACAGAGTCATAATCTCATTTTTTTTCCTGACACCACAAGTCAAAACCCTGTCTGTCGTTGGACAACGCTAGCATCCCAAATCTTCCTGACGATTTTCCAAAATTAAAATTCTCATCGATCTGGACAAATGAGATTGTGGTTTTGAAAAATATTTTGATTTTGAGGGCAATTTGCCTCAAGGCACATTTTTAAAATTGGAAAACTATGAAAATTTTTATTAAACTTATTCCTCGGGTATAAGAACGTTTAAAATGGCACAGATATACATTTTTATTGAAATTTCTAAACTATCAAAAATCCAAAAAATTTTGTTACATAGTAAGTTCTTCCCCTTTAAAATTTTTGGGGAGAATCCATGTTTTGGGGGCCTTGGGATAAAATCATTTACCCCAACTGTTTTTTCCATTTGTCTTTCAGTCCATCTGTTGGCTGTCCCTCCAGGTCAAAGTTAGCCAAAAACCCTTCAGCCCGGGTTTTCCCCAAACCGTAATCAATCCGAAATCAATCTGAACAACCAGGCTTTGAGTTTCAAATGGATAATTGATTTTGAGGATATTTTTTATGAAGTATCAAAACATTTTAAAATTTTAAAAATGGGCCCCCATTTTTTTAATTAAATTTTTTCCTCGGGTGGCATAAAAGGGAAACTTAAAAAATGATGCAGATTTATTTTTAAAAACCTGATTTTTCAAAAATTGCCCCGTCATTTTTTTGGGGGCTTGCTAGAGCTGCAATATTGAAAAAGATATTTTTTTTAATAAATCACTGAAAGCGTTTTTGAAATAAAATCATGTTAAATTTTTCGAAAGTATGGTAATATTCTGAATTTTTTTCAAATATGGCAATTTTTTTGTTTTACATTTTTTTTAAAAACTGGAATTTTTTTTACGGGTAGACGAAAGAACGCATTAAAGAACTGCATTGCTCTTATTTTGGTTGAACTCTTTGTGTTTTTAAAACTGCATATTTAGAATTAATGGTCGCCTGGGTGGCTGAGGTTGAGCGACTAAGCGCTTGGCCGAAGGGCGCGGGTTCAGTCCCCTGGGCATGGTTGTTTGTCCTTGACTTTGTATGGGTTTTCGGAGGCCTGGTTCTGCTGACCCCAGATCAGAAGGCCTGCGAGTCTAGGGATGGGCGAATAAGCGTCCCATCGGGGCGTAAAGGGAACCCACTGTTCACCGGGTAAAGCCCCGAAAAAAAAAATTAATGTGGAAAATGCGCTGTTTTAAACACTGTTTAAATGTCGGAAAATTAGTATAATAGGTGGCAGGTGAAATGGCGATAACGTGACTGGATGCTTGACTGCAAAAATCTAATTCGAATTCCAGTGTGAGAAAAAAATTTTCTTTTTTAAAAAAAAAAAGTTTTATGTAGTATTATAAAATTGCGTAGGTTAGAAATAACACAAGAATGTAATGTTGTTGTAGCACCACCAGTTTTATCTGTTCATCGATTATATTTCAAACCCAAAAATCCAATGACTTTAACGGGGTAAATTCCTTTGAAATGTTTTCCGGGTTCTTGTTTTTCTGACTCATCCCCCTTCATCTCCGATCTTCTTCCACTCGTTGCGGGGCCCAGACCTAAGAAAGCGGTTTCAAAGGGGCCTTTTATTGATTTATTAAGGTTTCCGCAGGTCAAATTCTATGGGCCCCGAACTCGCTGCTGCAAATTTTTTTCGGGGTTGGCGGGTTCCTGCCCGATCGATTTTATATTCAGCACTGAATTTACCTCCCTCGGGTTACAGGGGGAATTTTTTTCTTCAATAATCTCCCACCCGTGGGGACCATTACATAGGACACGCTCTAACCCCCCCCTGGGTGTTCTCACTTTGTTATAAGTAGTGCATGTGGTGAACAAAGTGTACTTAGGAGAAAAGATGGACAAGAAAAGGGAAAAAAGATCTGAGCTATCTTTTGCCTTTTGGGGCTCCTGCATTTTCCTGGTATTGATTGGAAACCCCGAAAATGAAACGATGGATCGGTCCGTAGAAGTTTCTTGTGAAACACTGAAATTTAAACAACGAGTTGTGTAGTTGGTGTGAGATATTCGACCCCAGCCGGGGCTCCGCCTCTTTGGGGAGTCAAGCTCGGGCAACAATGCTTGCTCTGAATTGAAGCGCCGGTGACCAGAGCTTTTTTGGGCTTCCCCAATCTCGTAGGATTTCTTAACAAGCATGGGGTTTCCCAAAGCCTTCGGACAAGGATTCCATGAACTCCCCCGCAGGCGATGTTGAAAAAACTTCCCCCACTAACAACTGTCTCCCTTTAAACGTTCAGATATTTTTAATGGTGTGTTTTAGTAGTGATTTCTTCTATGGTAGATTATTAATTCATGTTTCTAAAGCCCAAAATTTTACCCCTGGGTCTTTTTTGTATTCGCATTTCAAACAACAAGAACCGTCCGAACGACCCATATCAGGTGCTTTCCCAAACTCAAGCTATTAGCCACGCTAATTTTTTTCGTCTTTGCAAAAACGATAGCTCCAAAAAGTCATACAACCTTTTTTCAAAAAGACCAATCAGACCAAAATAATATTTTTAGCCATGGGATGGTATCCATTTTTTTTTCAATTTAACATCTTTTGTTCCTTGTTAACATTTAAGGGGGGGGTAAATGCGACAACCCCACTGAAAAAAAA
Organism: Teleogryllus oceanicus; assembly: GCA_964035755.1. Lineage (NCBI taxonomy): Eukaryota > Metazoa > Arthropoda > Insecta > Orthoptera > Gryllidae > Teleogryllus > Teleogryllus oceanicus. The sequence continues at coordinate 68,210,376 of CAXIVR010000010.1, forward strand.
AGACGTTTTTAAGGTCGTTTTCAACATGCAGGTCATATAGGACCACTTTGATATTTAAAAATGGGGAGAACATGGACAACAATTCATGCCAAAGGGGGGTTCGAACCCCCAAAATTTTGGTCGAGACCCACTGCCCGCTGCCTTGATCTCGCCCAAAGGATCAGCCAAAACTGAGGCTTTTGGTCGGGGAAGGCAGACCTTTCCCCGGGGTTTCCCGCCTCGCAGAAGAACCCCAGGGCCTGGGAAAGGCTGATGCCGGAAAGGGAAATAAGTCGCTCCGCAAAAAGGTTAATAACGAACTATATTGAAAAATGCAAAATAAATCAATAAACCCTCGGAACTAATTCAAAGGCCAGATATAACCGGTGTTTTTCTTTAAAATTTGATATCTGATTTGATATTCGTTTTCCTTACTACTTTCTTTGGTAGACCCAAATCTGTTCGTTTGAGGCGAACTTGTTATTAAATTCGTAATAACGAGGGCCCTTTTTTTGAGCGGTTACTGGGGAAAAAGGAAAAAATTATTTCGGTTGAGCATCAGCTGATTGGGGGGTAGTCGTTTGCCCGCCAGAGGGGTGGAATTTTTTGAAGTTCAGTGAGCTCAGCGCGCCTGCGGAAACAAATTCCTAAAAACGCTGCCCGATCTGTGGTTTTCCCGACACTTCCGGCAATGCTGTATCGCAGCGAAAAACCCCGCACAATATTTCTACAGACGGGGAAAAATTGACAATCAAACATCTTATAAACCCCCAGGCATCTTATAAAATCAACTTATACTTTGTAATCGTAAAAGTTTCCGTTTTTCAAAAGATATTCATACCGATTGGGGTAAAGGCATATTCTCGGAAAAAAAAATTTTATTCCATCTCTTTTTAAGGTGAATTCCTTGGTAATGGGCATGAGAACTCAAAAAACCCAGCGCCCCCCAGAAAGAACTAAATAAATCAAGTGATTCCGTGTGGCTAATTATTGAAATGCAGAAATTTCTAGTCAAATCACATTTAAAGTAAACCCCCTTCCAGAAGAAACCAGCATTCATTTTGTTTTAAATAAACGGTTTCACCAAATAATTTTAACAAATTTCGAAAAATCATACTTCATTTTTTGAGGGTTTTGCCGACCTTTTTTGTTCGTCGTTCCATCACCCTCTTTTAAGCAATGTTTGGAAATTTCAAATCCTCCAAGTTGGGTTCAATGCTGAACTGTCATCTGGTGAACTAGTGACCACCTTGTTTGTTTCGTTTCTCTTTATACTCTGGAAAAGAGGTTCTTTGAGTAATTATTCGTAATGGAAAAAATAGGATTACAAAGTTTTCATGTGGAAAAAAGGTGCTCATGAATGTAGAAAAATACATTTGTATTATAGAAAATAAAGTTACAAATGGAGTAACAAAACGATACAAATGAAAAGTGGGGAACATTGAAAGCGATTTTAAAAAACGTTACAACGAAATATAAAAAAATTAAATACAGTTGTGAAGTCTTAAGTTTGGAAAAAAAAATTAAAAAAAATAACTGAATGTAAAAATTGGGTTTAAAGTAGATCGGAACGATGTAAAATAACCTACCACAATTGTCGGTGGGCAAAATTTTACTTCCGTCCTTGAACCAAATACTAAAATGTTCATTTCTTTAAAATTACAAATTAAACTTGGGAAAATTCCCTTGTCTTCAAATCTCCAAAACAGCTGTAGTATTGCCTTTTTTGATAAAAAATCGGATGTCAAAATTTCCTTTTTTCAGCTTTTGAAATATTCGGGCCGTTCACTGATCTATTTCGGTCTATATGAAAGGGTTCTTCAGCTTTCGTCTTCATAATTGGGCCCCTTCACTTCAAAACAACCTCACAACCGCTCACTTAAAATGGATAAATGCGTAAAAGGTGTGCTTAAATTTGGGTCAAACTTATCGTTTTAAAATTTACCTTAAAAGGGGATGGTGAAACAAATTCTACAAATTCTTTTTACGAACTTAAAATTTTGCGTGGTGGTTTAACCCGATCGTTTCTTTTCCCCGGGGCCATTTCTTGAAAATTTTCCTCAAACAATCACCACCCCCTCCCCCCGTCGGTATAAACAGCTGTATCATTTGCTCATTTGGTTGAGGCCCCCCGTTCGTTCGTATGATTGTCCGCTGTTAGAAAAATTCTGTTTTTTGATTAAAAAAAATGACAATCCCTACTAAAAATAAGAAAAAAGTCCCAAAAAAACAAAGCTTTCTTAAATTTCATTCGTTGATATACGCTTCCCAAAGGGGCAGAGGATCGTGGAATGGTGTAGGGGAAACGTTTTTGGGGTGCGTGTACAGTTAATTCTCCTCCGCACCACTACTTATCTACATGACATAAACTCACCTATACTAATATACTCATCATCATTCTTTACTATAATCCCTAATTAAATCCCCTTTGGAAATTTTTAAACTTGCTGTATGTTGGTGTTACCTGTTGTTTGGGGAAATTCTGCACCGTCTGATATAATGCGAGTTTTTCATGATTTTTCCCATGAAAAACAAAAGTTTGACAACCACGACCCGGTGTGATCTTCCCTGCATATTTCTTGTCTTTCCTTTCCTTTGGCAGTCACATGCACTAATAATATGCGTGTCGAAGAAAAGCGGAACTGGTGCTTTTTCCCCGGTGCCAAACAGAGGGGTATCTAAGGGTACGAAAAACCCTGTCAGACGACTGAGGTCCCCAAAAAACCTTTTGTAACGGAAGAAGAACATAACCAGCACCTCTCTGTTAAACATCCCTACATTCCGTACAAATGACGAAAGAAGTTGGCGCCAACGGAAACACTAAATCCATTTTCCCACCATTCGTACCACGAAAAAACCCTTAAAAAAAATAAAACCACCGCTTTGAAGCGAAGATGGGGGGCGACAACAGAGACAGTAAGCCGTGTTTGGTTTGGGATTCTCGCCGGGCGCGAAAGGGGTCGGGCGCAAAGGCAGCAGTGGAGGGGGATGGGCGGGAACCCGGCGGCGGGGCGGCGGCGGGGCGGGACAGCCGCGTTTTTAAATTTGCAAAAAAATTGGCGCGCTTCGGGCCCCCTTTTCGGGCGAATTTTTGCGCGCCCCTCACTCACCCGCCCCAAATGAGCACGCTTGCAACGCAGTCGGGGGGCAGGGGATCGAGAGGTGTCTTTATAATTTATTCAAAATTTTATTTGCTGTAAAAAAAAAGGATATAGAACTTAAAAAAAGAGTAGTGGGGGGTAGGGTAATGGGAGGGAGTAGAAAAAAATTATTTTCTAGAAGTAAAAAGGGTTTAAAATGAGGTGTTAATGCATTTGAAATCAGTAACCAAAAATCTTTTTACGAGTTGTGTAGATATCTTTTTGTACTAATTTAAGGGAAAATTTTCAAGTGTATACATTTGGTCGTTCTTAATATGTGAGGTAGCATTGTTCATTCTTTGGGGTTCCAGAGTTTTATTTACTCGAGTACCGACGTCATTTGCAAATATGTTTTTACGTATGCGTAGGGCAAAAAACCCTTTCAGTCAATACACAGTTGGGTGTGCTGTTTCTATGCATAAGGAAAAAACGATTTTTGGGGAGGAAAATCTTTTTACGGACATTCCCATCAATAGCTCAAACACTCAGTAATTGTTCTGTATACTATACTTCAATTTTTAATGTGCGGGCAAGATAATGTCCCAAAAAGGAAAAAGGCACGGGAAACTCTAATGGGATCTACAACTCCTTCAGCTCCTACATGGCCACTATTGGTCTCCTTTCCTCCCTTATTCGTGGGGCCTGGAAACGCCACGTTAAAAATCTAAGTATAATCAGTGGCAAAAATAAGAAAAAACGGAAGGTGGCTCAAAGGCCCGCGGTTGATAAAATTTCGAAAGTTTACAGTTGGGTTTCTCAGCTCATTGGAAAGTATTAATCATCACGGTGGCTTTCACGCCCCCCGTCCCCTAAACATAACTTTTAATTTTTTCTAAATTACAATTCCTTTTTTTTCTGGGGTTAAAAAACATATCTTATAAACTATTAAAAAAAAAATTGCAAAAAAAAAGAATATCTAGATGAAAATATCCCTTTATTTCGTTTTTGTATAATCCCAAAAAATAGGCACATTAACCTAGAAAGTAAGAAACCATATCTTTCTGGCCGGGGGTACTATGAACAAATTACAAGACCAAAGGACTTCCCCCAATTTGCAACAATTATTTCATTTTCTGCTATTTTGTTATAGCCCCACTAACTTCCTTAACAAACTTTGGTTTTAAATCTGACTTTACTCTGGGTAATTTATTTTTTCAATCCCGCAGTATACCCCACAGAAGTTATACGTCAGCAACCCAATATTTAATAAAAAAACAAAGTTGAAGATATAACGAAAAACGGAATCAAGAAGCTAAGATACTACATTGAACTGGGGTTGCGATCACTTCGCGGTGTCGTAACTCTGGTGACGCATTCAAAAACATGAACGGATTTGCCGTCAACGTAGAAGGGCCCGTAAAGGACGGCATATGCCGTTGGACGCCTGAATGGTTACGTGAAATTTTTTATTATTCCATAGGTCTTGCGGACAAATGCAATTGGGCGGAACGTTTTTTCCATTTTTCGAAGGAGTAGGAAACTAAGAGCTGCGTTATGTTTCACGCTCCTATGCACAATGCGCCATCTTTCGCTGAAGAAAAGTTGCTGTGTTGTGGCTGTATTTAAACATTTTTCCCCGGGGGCAGTTCCCTCGATGCCCGCCCGGAGGCGGGAAGTAAAAAATCGCTCAGATGCCCGGGGGGTATTTGGGTCTCCTCGGGCGGGGTCAATGGACATTTCTAGAGCACAAGCGATCCTAGCCTATAATAAGTTGATTTTGGTGGGGTGTTACGGTGATTGCATTCTTCTGGCGGACTGGAACTTTTTGTATTTCGGACTTGATTTGGATTTGGCTTTCTGAAATAAACTTATGGGAAAGAACTGTTGTTTTATTTTACAAACAAAATTCTAAGTAAAAAAACCTTTTTTAACCTCTTTAAAAAGGTTTTGGGTTTTTCCAAGTACTTGCTTTGTTCAGATGTTGCTTTACAAGGTTTAAATAATTTTAACATCCCAAATTCCTCAAATTATCTTAAATTTTCTTTGTCAATCTTTTTCTATTCTCTCTCTCTTTCTAGCGCGCGCACACCCACCCACCCCCACCCCCCCCCCCCACCCCCCCACCCCCCCCCACACACACACACACACACACCTAATGAATTTCTCATTTTTGAACCTATATAGTGTTTTTTATCAGTTTTCAATTGTGTACTTTTAAATACCTTCATCTATTTTTTAGTAACATGTTAGAAAATTTGGATGAATATTTTTTTAAAATCAAAATCTTCAATATTGTTTAAAAAATTGTCTGTATTCATTATATTTATTTTTTTTGATTTGAATATCAAAAATTAAAAATTAAAGTTTATTTTTTGAATCATTAAATTTTTGTAATGCTGAATTATTCAATTATAGTACAAATATCCGAAATTGTTTTCCCATAAGAGTCGATAAGTGGGGAAACCCAACTTTGATAAAAAGGGTTTTCGCTTTATAGGGGGTGCAGCCCTTCCCCTTTTTAAAATGTTCACGTGATTGTGTTTAGGAAAAATTTTCTACTCTCCCGCCCATATTTTCTTAAGTTACACAAATATATTTAAGGTTTGAGAAATGGAAAGAACTTTTATAATTCTAATAGAACTGACGTCACAGTAAACAGCTATTTAAGACTGTTGTTTACTATTTAAAAAAAGTTAAAAAATTTGTTATATTGATGGGTTTTAAATCAAGTGCATTGATTTTTAAATCTTTATAATTATAAATGACAATACAGTTTAAAAAAAATGTATAATGCTAACCAAACTATATTAAAAACCAGATTACTCGTATATATGAACCGTAATTTTAAAATTAAACACGCCTCGTTGAGAAAGTAGGAATGGGGGGAATGGTCGGGGGAAAATCTCCCCCGACGCCCGGGCTTTTTAAAAATTCACAAAAACGCCCCTTTTTTTTCATCCCCCTTCCCCCCCGTTGGGGGAAACCCCGTCATTTACTTTTAATGTGCTCCCCCTTTTTCTGTCCGCCCTTTTTTCATTACCCCTTCCCTTCAGTTACCATCTTTTTCTCTTTTCCCTCTCCCAGCCTTTGCTCCGTTTTTTCCCCCCCCGCCTCTTTTTACCCCACGAGCCCCTCCCCCTTCTTTCGTCTTTCCTAAAATCTTTCGCCACTGACCCCCCTCCCACGCCCCCCCACCATGATATCATCAAAAAACCCCCAAGACCAGCCGATTCCACCATTAAGACATTTTCACAGTTGGTGTGTGGCAGTACAGTGCAGTAAGTGAAGTGAATGAAGTGAAGTGGAGTTAGGCCCAAGTGATATTATAGTATTTATATTGGTTTATTATTATTATTATTATTATTATTATTATTATTATTATTATTATTATTAATAATAATAATAATAAAAATAAAAATCTTTTTTAAACTTATTTTATTAACCTTAACGCATGTAAAGTTCTGCCACCAAGACAGTATCTTTAAATTTCAGAATTAATAATAAAATATAAAATATAAACTAACCCTGACTATCTTTACCCCCATCTCCCCATACGAGACACAATCCCTACAGACCCCATTACAATTCCCCTTCCCCCAATGTTCCTCACCGCCCTTTTTTTTCTAAACCCAAAATTCCCCTCACCCCCCCTTTCAATCGTTCTGACAACGTTTCATGAGATTTTTCCCTCGTCCTTGTACCTTAACCACGCTGTTGAACCTTTCCATTTTTTTTCCCTTTTTTCTACATCAATGTTTAAACTCAGAAATCCCCCATTTCTGATTACCCAACAGCATTGTCATTTCCCCAAAAAACCCTGGGGAACCTACTCCAAACCATTCTCTGGCATCGATTAGTTCCCCCCAATTTCTACCACCTCAAACCCCACTAAATCTATATTCATCTCCTTCCCATCAGGTTAGGCCCTGAACTTACTTTTTCCCATCCCATCCCTTTATAACCCAAAAAACCCTTTTAACAACCTTAAAACCTCTATGTGATTTCACACCTTGCCTTACTAAATCGGAACCTAAACCAGCATTTGTCTTCTTCAAGACAACCTACCCATCAACTTCTGCAATTCATATTTGCACTTACCCCTCTCGTTTTAAACCCCCCAAATTAACCCCAACAACCCCAAAACTTACTCTCAGCCAACATTTCCCTTAAGGAACAACCATTTTTTATATCAGTTGATCTTTAACCCCCTCCTCCTTATTTGTTTCCCTCCTTTCCCGTTTTACCTCCCATTCACTCCCCTTTTTCCAATTTTTTACCATCCACCCCTTAGCCTCTTCTTAACTGCCTACCACATCATCACGAAAACCCTCTATAAAAAGACCCTCCAGGAACTCCCTGTTTCACCATCAACCACCTGCACCATCTGCCAACTCATCTCCTCCTCGCCAATCTACCTGCCAACCCCTTTTCCCACCCTTGTCACTCCTTGTCAACTCCTTGTCAACTCCTTGGGAACTCACCAGCTAACCACCTGCCAACTCATCTGAACCTACCTGCCAACTCATCTCAACCCCCCTGCCACCCCCTTGTTAACGCATTGTCAACCCCCCTGTCAAACCTTTAACCCCCACAACCCACCTGACACCACCTGACCCCACCTGACACCCACCTGACAACCCACCTGACACCCCCCTGACACCCCCTGACACCACCTGACCCCCCTGACACCTCCTGAAAACCCCTGAACCCCGACAACCCCCCTGAAACCCCCCTGACACCCCCCTGACACCCACCCGACACCCACCTGCAACCCCCTGACCCACCCGACAAAACCCACCCGAAAACCCCCCTGACACCCCGAAAACCCCTGACCCCCCCACCTGACCCACCACACCCCCCCTGACAACCCCCGACACCCACCACAACCCACCTGACAACCCATGACCCCACCTGACAACCCACCCACAACCCACCTGACAAACCCCCCCTGACCACACCCGACAACACCCTGACAACACACCTGACAACCCACCCCGACAACCCACCCGACAACACACCTACCAAAAACCTACCACACCTGACCCACCTACAACACACCTGACCAAAAACCTACAAAACCACGACAACACACCGACAAACCCCCTGACAACACACCTGACCCCTACAAAAAACACCCGACAAACACCTGACAAAACACACCTGGAAAAAACACCCCGACAACACAACAACACACCTACAACACACCTGACAACACACCTGACAACACACCACAAAACCACACCTGACAACACACCTGACCACCCTAAACACCCTACAACACACCTGACAACCCCCCTGACAACACACCTGACCACCTGACAACACACCACACACACCTGCAACACACTAAAACCCCCTGACAACACCCGACAACACACCTGCAAAAACACCGCACACACCTGACAACACACCACAACACACAACACACCACAACCACCTGACAAAACACCTGACAACCACCCACACACCCGACAAAAACCGCAAAACCCCCGGACAACACACCTGATACCCCCCCTACCCCCGACTACCCAGCACCCCCCGCTACCCCGCGGCACCCACCGGGCCACCCACCCGGACAACCATTTCACCCATACCCACTCTCCCGACTACCCCCTCCCCGCCCCCCCGGGGCAACCCACCTGGCCCCAGCCAAACCCGAACCCTCCCAACCCATTTTTCTCCACTTTCCCATTCATTTTAGGCCCCCCTCCCCGCCCGGGCCCAAGGCAGGGTCTCCGGGGGAGCCCCAGTGAGGGGCGTTGCCCCTTGGGCAACCAAGCCAAAAATTTCCGGCTTGAACTTTTGATGCTCAAAATTTGACGTTTTAAACTCCCTTGCGCCCCCAAGGGGTTTGGGTCTTGCGGGTTTTTGGAGCCACAGAACCCCAGGGGGGGCCAGTTGAAACCCCCAATTTTTCAAAATACCCTTTAACCTGAAATGGCTTGTTTAGAAATTTTAATTTAAGGTAAACCCCCAAATTTTGTTTTTTTGGTTTTCAAATTAAAACAGTTTTATTTCCCCAAACTATCTAAAAAAGACTTTCCGGGTTCAGTCGACCATTAATTTTTTTCTATTAAAAATACCACTTTTTGTCGGGAATTCCACTGGATCTCAAAAAAAAGCAATTTTTATTTGAAAATTGGTATTCGATAATGCCGGGGCAACCCTCACACCTTTTATTTTCTATGCGAAAAAGGGGGAAAAATTCGCCCGCGGCATTGGGGTTTTAGGGGGCAAGATCATTAGTTTTTCCTTTTTTAGTGATTGTCTCCACATTACAAAATGTCCAAAAAGCGAAGTTTTTTTCCGCGAAAAAGGAAGTTTTTAATTTTTTTTAATCCCAAAGCCGAACCGAAAAACCTTCACAGCATTAAAAAAAGTGAAATTTATTTGGAATAGAGGGAATTTGGGTGAATTTAAATTATTTAAAAACAAAATTCACATAATTTTTTTTTTCATCTCTTTGTTGGGTATATGTATTCACGTTTTATACCTTTTTTTGTGGGTTTTTAACTGGAAGTTTTTCTTTCAAACTTTTTTTATAAACAAATTCCGACACCGTCACAAGGGCAAAAACAAAACTCCGGCCCCCTTCTTCAAGGGGTTGAAATTAATCGTGAAATTTAGTTTATTGACCCCGAGGGGGAAGCCCCAATTATTGGTGAATTTTTAAATTATTTTAAAATAATAAAAACAGTTTTGGTATTTTTTTTTTGTCTATCTCTTTTACAAAATTTACACTTTAAGTGATACTACAAATATTTATTTTTTCGGGGTTTGGGGGAAAGGAGGCCTTTCCCCCTAAATATTTTTTTGGGAAAAACCGTTTTTGCATATCGCGGGAAAACCGCCTCCAGCAAAAGGGGCCAGGAAAAAAATGATTATGAGGCCAAGTCCGGGGTTCGGCCCATAGTGAAGGAGTTTCAACCCAGCTGAAGCCAGGTTTTTAAGTCATTGGAGAGGGGATTCGGGACAACCCCAGGGAGTTTTTTTTTCTATTATAAACATCCCAAAAAGATAAGAAAACTTGGGAATTTTTTTCCCCTTCCTTTCCTATTTTCTTACATATTTACATAAACCGTAACCCACATATTCCGGGAGACTGGTGGGAGTTTGGTTTTTTCCCCGGGTAAACCCCCGCTGGGGGAAACCCGGTTAAAACCCGTTCCTGGGAGGGCCCTATACCCATCCCCGCGGGGAAGATAGGATGAAAAAATCATTGAATTGGGGGGTTCCCAAAATTCAGGGGAAAACCTAATAATTGGGTTCGATGTTTAGGAAAAAATTTAAGCCAAAAAAGGCCTTAAAAGGGAAAAATAAAAAAAATGGGCCCTTTACCTAGTTTTCATTAACCAGTAATATTTACATATTACCAGTAACTTTTCAAGGATCACAATTTCAAATTTGCGATGACTGGGAGACTAAATCAGTTTGAATGTGAAGAAGAATATCTGAACGATGGGACTGGCATATATTTCCAACACCAGCAACACTGAAACCTTCTGGGAATTTATATTTATTTACATTTAAAATTTCGGTTCCCTCGGTGTATTGTCAATCGTCCATGTTCTCATATCATGGCTGGTATTTATGAAATAGGGAAATGGAGAAAAATCAGTTGGTATACTTTTAGGAATTCTCTCGTGATTTTAAATTTCAAGATGTGAATTGAAGGTTTCGTAATGAATGGTCACGTTGGACTATCGCCGATTTTCCGATGTCTTAGCATTGTATATAAATATAATAAATAAATGTCAAAAAAGACCTTAAAAGGTATTTATTAAAAAATAGGCATTTATGCCAAAATAAGCAAAAATAAGCATTATAAAACTTCGTCATATGTCATGTTTCGTGGACATATATTATCAGGCTTTAAATAGGTTATCTAGAACAAATTAGGCATTTCCGTAAACATCCGATGTCTACTAATCATTCCATTTCTCTGCCATTTTCTTCGAAAGCCTCCAGTGAGAGAGGTCGCGCGGGGGCGGCATTTGATTCGTGGAGCGGCTGCAGCGCCGCGAGATGAGCGCAACTGAATGCTTTGGCGTGCAATTCGGGCGCGTTCATTCTCGAGCTCTAGCGATCAGAGCGAGATCTACGTTTTTAAAACTCTGTGAAAAACGTGTGAATATAGTAAAAGGAGAAGAAAGAGGAAAAAGAGAATGCAATAACTCCCAAAAATATGGAAATTTAGAGTGAGATCGAAACGAGTGAGAAACTCCATGAAAAATGAGTTTAAAATAAGTTTTTAGGACTTACGTATGTGACATAGTGTTTTGTTGTTTTTATTGAATCCAATGGCTGACTTTGTGGAATGAGCACGATACAGTAAACATTTGCAGGACGCATACCGAAAAGTAATTAAATTACTGGGTGTCACGAAGGAAAGAAAATGAGTGAGTGAGAATTTTATGTTTCAAAGTTCAACTATTTTAGTCATTCTAATTCATACAGTGTCCAGGAGGTAGCGGCGTTCTACTCCACTCATACATAAGATTCAATGTAGTCCTACACGACGGTTTACGGGGTTTCCCCTTCAAGGAATCACTCCATGCGGCTTACTTCCCAGCCGAGGCAAGGTCGAAGCTCCCGACTGAGCTACCAAAATATGTGGTAGGTACGTAATGGTGTACGTTAGCGTTTATGCGTGTTTGTGAGGAGAGAGAAGATGACAAAAGGAAGGAGGAAAGATCACAGGTGGTCCGTGACTCCTTGAAGAAAGAGCAGTGCTTCGGCATTCACCTGATATACTTCAGAGAATTTACGAAAAGTACCAGTTAAAACAGTCGCCCTCTAGAATTCTCAACGTCTGAATTCGACCTAGCTGTTTGCTCAGCTAGGTCAGAATTTTGTCATTTTAGGGGCTAGAACCCAAACAACTCCCGATCAGAGATCCCACATTGGCAGCGGTTTTTGCAATACACCGAGACACCACAGAGCCAATACACCGTTGCGGCGGCACCTTGAATTAACATAGCTACCTTTTCAAATATTGGTAATGATCTCAATTGTACAAACGTATTACAATACATTCCATGAATTCTTTCTAAAAGTAATGTATTGTATAACAATCTTTTTTGCCGAACTCATTTCCAACACCGAACTCAAATCCCATCATTGCCTTGTCCCTCGGCATTTCATTCCTACTCCTCCCAAAAACTCACGTTCATTACTAGTTACGTTGATAACTATTATTATTATTTTTTCCTTTCCCGCGGACGTGACGAATGCATCCGTACCGGTAACTGAAAATTTCAAGCAAGCGCGTCAGGCGTAATGTTTCAATATTACGTTTCTTAAGTATCGCTGCAAGAGAAATACATTACTGATTTTGTAATTTGCGTTATTGCTGTTCTTGTTTGTGAATATGTGACATTAAACAGATTTAACTGCAATAATCTAGAAAATTTTCACTGTTCATTGATATTTTATTACTAACCCTGTTTATATGTTGTTTTTTAGAATTTTTTTGTTTTACAGAGCATGCATAGTTCAGTACGTAATACACTTTACACACATGTATTGATGGCTTACGTTCTAATTTACCTAAAATTAAATTGCGAACTAATTTGGGTGAGAAAATCTTCTCCAGACACCTCACTGTTTATATGTAGATGTTCGCATTTCTTTCGATTAGAAAAACTTTTTTTCTTGAAGAATTGTGAAATTCTCATACAAAATAAGATTTTACTATTAAAATAGTTTATAAATAGTGTGATTTATACGAACTAGTCTGGTTTTGCTAGAACCCTTTACAAGGCTTATATGGAAGTTTTATTTCAGGTGTCTGTATATGCCAATGTACAACCGCAATCACATTGTCGGGTCTCATAAAACCATTTGCGGCAAATTAATATTGACATAATAGAACCGAAATACCTGCTCTCATACAGCAGAGCCAATGCAAACACCATTAATAAAATTACAACTCTAACAGATAATAGTACCCGCCCCCGGACACACAAACACACACTTTCCTCTTTTATTTGTATTCTTGTGATGTTGAAAGAGAGCCGTCGCATTCACAATAGAAAAGCTAACTGCACTACGTGCGTCACGTACAAACCGTGCATCGTACTTGTTTCCTTCCAATGCATACATTCATTTGTAAGCAGCGTCCTTTTTTGAATCCATGCATTTTGTAGACACGAGTGCACCGTTTCAACAGACGCAGTTGTTCCCGTGGCTCTGTCGGGCGTCAACTACATTCGACGACAGGGCAACTTTTTTCTTCTTTTCCTCGTCCGCATGAAAAATTAGAGAAACGACTCCTTACAGTTCCGCCAACATTACGGTTCTCCTTCTGCTCGGAAATTGCTTTTACATGAAGAATAATGGTGGCACTTTTTCCCCTGGCGAGTATTGCAATACTTCCCTACGCGGACTATCTTGCCGAGGACACGTTGATATGTTTCCTAATTTTCTGGCTGTTGGCTAATGAGGATTGCTCATAGCCAGTTCTGGGAAACTTTGCCGCCATAAAAAGAGACGGGTGCAAACTCCTGGTTCCGAAGTGCGTTCCCTTAAGCGGCGATAATTAATAAGAGACTAACGCACGGTGCAAGTCCTCGGCGGTTTGGGCCTGCCTTTTATCACAGGCGAGTTTTGTGGGTTCTTTTTCTTCAGAAATGAGTGTTCACTTGAGAGTTTGGGTTGCGCCAGAGGGACGTCGATGTCCGTAGAGTGTTGAAAGGTAATAGAAGTACTTCAGATATTTTGATTTCTTTTATATTTGGATTCTCTAGGAGTCTGGCTAATTACAAAACGTCAATACTTTTCTGCAAATTGTGCTCATTCTGAGATTTGTGGAGTATGAATAGGATAACAAAATCATCAATACGATCAGGATTGCAACTCCTCCCCACCTTACTTCAAATCGAGGTACCTTTCTACAGAAATGAACTTAACTACAAGTATTTAGTAATACTGTAGCAACTACCACTTTTGTTTTTCATGGAATCAGATTTCTCTGAAGAGGACTGTTTATTCTCTAGAGGGCTAATCACTCCCAATAAGTCGATCTGATCACACCAGAGAGCTCTGAATTGCTCCAAATCCTAGCGGATTGCTGGGTACCCAGAGGTAGAAACCGAGAGAGGATAATAGGGACATTTGAGAACACTCCAAAGACGTCTGAACACTCCAAAGACGTCTGAACACTCCAAAGAGGTCTGATCACTCTAAAGAGGTCTGATCACTCTAAAGAGGTCTGATCACTCTAAAGAGGTCTGATCACTCCAAAGAGGTCTGATCACTCCAAAGAGGTCTGATCACTAAAAGTCGTCCCCAAGACGAGGCCTCATCATTCCATAGATGTCGAATAACTTCAAAAACGTCGGGTCGCGCCACAGAAAACATTCGGGTACTCCAGAGAGAACCATCAAATCACCCCAGAAAGATCTGATCACTCCAGGGATGTCGATCGGCCCTCTCCCGAGACTTCGGTTGCATCACTCAGGACATCATCCCCCGATCATGAGAGATCAGTTGGAACACCACAGAGAGGTCAGTCGGATCACCCAAGGGAAGTCTCTTCAACCTCCTACACTGCCTATTCCCGTACGGAGGCCGATCGGGCTTACGAAGACGGCTCCTGCTTTCAATAATTTAAGCCAGGCTTCCCATCGCAGGCGCAGAACCCTGTCGAAGGCGGAGGCGGACCGCGACCAGGAGCATCTCTCCCATCTTCTGCACGTGACCGAACTTGGGCCGCCTTCTCGGCGAACTTTGACGCGGATCGAGACCATTACTTCGAGAGCGGAAGACGAGAATGTTTGCGCGAAGTTGCGAGCGCGGCTACGGCGAAGCCGTGTTATTTAGACATACACATATTTCCATATTCAAAGGGGGTGTGAGGCTCTGGTGGCGGTTCGATCTGTGCCCGGAATAACGTCGGCGGGAGGAAAACATCCCGATTCTCCTGACGCGGGCTTTGCAGAAAGAAAGTTGTTGGAGGATGTTCAAGTAATCATAGACGGAGCTGCGGACCAAACGACACTCCAAGAAACAAGTTCAGATTCTTGTTAGTGTGTTACTGCAATGGTTTTCAAAGCAGGGTTGGATTTTAGCTATGTGACAGACGAGTATTTTAGTTATGTGACAGATCTAGTCAGTAAATAGAATTTCATTGAACTGAAACGAAGATTGATGTGTTTTTATAATATAGTAATATGTTAAGAAATATTACATTAAGAATGAAATTACTATAAATATACTTGAAAGTAGTATTCAAAATGTTCGTTTCGTTTCGAAGTTTCTTACTTCCTAACGAATGAAGTTGGAGTAACTCAAAATAAAACATACTCTTGTTATCAATTGCAACAATTTTTTATAAAAATGTGGGACTTTATGAATAAAGGGGGATTTATACAAAGTATCCTTGACAATTAAAATACAATATAAACTACTACAAATAAGATATAACTACTGTCACCTTCCTTACTCCCCCTTTTGATGCGAGGTTTTTAAACAAATTACTCGAGCAGATGGTTAGATCTGCTCGTTGAGAGGCATCCGTAATGGATGTCACTAGTTCTGTTACAGTTACATTTTATTAATAAATAGGGGATTTAAAAAAAAATTTTAAAAATTTGAAAAGAATGCCAGTAACGTTAATTGGATTACATCAAACACTAGCACTTGTGAGATAAACACACAGCAACAAAGAAAAGACGCTATATGAAAACAATGGATATACACATATATCATTATCTACAAAAATGCACAATACACAAAAGAAAGAAATGAATCGCGAAATAAACCTATCAAATAATTCATATACAGTACATAACGACTGTAGTGTGCACTTCCTCAAAGAATCTTCAACAAAACTGAAATGAACATCAATATATTTACAATTGCATTAAATTGTAAAATCCAGTTAAAAACCGTTTCAGTTACCACATGAATCGAATATCTTTTGCAAAGAAATTTCACAAATATTACGCTAGTGATATTCGTTCACCATATCCGGAGTTGATTGCCACTTAATGTATATTAATTAAGAAATATACACTAAAAGTACGTTATATGATAATTGCCTAATAAACCTAATAAACGCGTCCTTGGACCCCGCGCGATCTTTCCTTACTCGTCCTTGATCTATCGTCTCCCCTTACCCACACCCACCCACACGTATACCCCTTACCCACACGTATATGCACAAAATTACCACACATGTCGGAGCTTAGAGCTTGTCCTGATGAGCAAAACCCACAAGCCAACGTATAGGTCGGCATCGGATCTCATTATTCAGCAGGCGAAGAATATTTCCACTTCTCGTGAGAAAAACAGGCACTACTCTTACAGGAAAATGCCTATAGCCGTTTTAGCGCCTGGAACCAGGAAATAATCAATCAGCCGACCAAAACAACGTGTCGATGTTCCGTTCCATTATATATATTATATATATATATATATATATATATAATATATCAAATGGAATGTAGTATTGTAGCAACTCGTGTATTTCATGTGAGTAGGTTGTAACCGCGCGACAAGTTTTCATGCCGCCCACCTCTCGGCCAGCGGGGGCGTCGTGGAGGGGGAAGGAGATGCGGGGGTGGGAAGAAGGGCTGACCCACCTTGTCTCCAATTATCGCCGGCTTGCAGCGCGGAAGCCATATTAGCTCCGTAACCAAATTAGCCGGCTAAAGCGATGACTGGGCGTATTCCCTCGCCTGGTCATCAGGAAATTTAACTTTCAGGTAGCGAGTTAGCGCGGCTCCGGGCATGGCGACGGCGGCGGCAGGGGAGCGGGGTCACTCTCCCTTTCTCTCATGGCCTCCACCCCGCTCGGGATCACCGGCACTACACCACGATAGCGGTGTGTTTTAACTCCGTAGAAAAATAAGCTTTCTGAGAGTAAAACAGGACGCGTTCCTATTGGAATATCAAATAATCAAGTGTCATGATTTTAATTAAAAGAATCAATATTACGAGGGCTCGATTTCTCATGTCCGTCTTTTCATTCGTGCATTCTTTATGTAGCTAATTTGTAAATTGAAGTTTATCGCGTCATGTAGGTGATAGAAATGTATAATTATTGGATCAGTTTTTGTCATATTTTTCAATTTTTCAGTTTAAAAGTCATTTTTTTTAAACCTTGCGTCATTTATGCCGTTTTTACTCATTTTGTGGCGTGTTTTTGTTAGTGAAAGGTTCATGAATTAAAGTGAAACTGTAAAACAAAGTTTTATTGTATCATCATTTCATGAATAAATTCACTACTGCAGTGGATTCTGTTTTTCGAACTCTCAAAATTACCCGGATTATGGGTAACTTTCAAATTTGACGTTTGGAAACGTCTACATTTAAGCTAAGGCTTACATTTTCTACTAAAATAAAGACTTTACATTACATATAACAATATATAAATAAATTTTATTTAAAATTGTAAAATTCATTGAATAAATAAATATTTTTATTAAAAAATGTTTAGTATTTTTTAAATTTTAGGTCATTTTCCCCTTATTGACAAGTCATTTTATAGATAATTTTCAAAGAATTTTCAAGCTATCAGAATCCGAGCTCTGTTTATTACTAATTTCGAATATTATTACAAATGGTCGAATAATTATCTGGCTTTGTAACAGATATCTATGGTCCTGTTCGATGAATGAAAAATTACAAATGCAACGAAACAATTTTGACAGGAAAATGCAAATATTGGATTATAATAATTCTCAATTTTTCATTCACGATGTTACGACTATATTCTCATTCTCAGTTCGTCATTGCTGACGATATATCTGACGTCAACTGACGCATCGAGGAAGAAAAAACATCAGTACTCGTGCGTCAAGTTTCAAAACAGCCGATTCTTGATGTTTCAGGACACCATTTTCCATACACTATACAGCAGAATTTTTGCTGCTGCAGGTAACAAGTTATGATTGATTTAGTATATTTGATGTTTAGTCCATGTGAATATAATTTTTTATTTTTCAACTTGAATGAACATTGAATTTTTTAAACGGATAAACTGGCTATTTAGTACAAAAATTAATCAACCACCGTGAAGGACGTGCATATCACCTAGTTTATATAATTTATTTGATCAAGAATATGATGTAATCGCTACCTGTTACGTCGGCTGCGTCTGGGGGAATGGATCGTAATGTTTCAGCATTTCAAAGGTCTTGCTTCCCTTCGCACGGATTAGAGAGATAATTCTCTTGTGCTGAGGTTGGCCTTCTGGCGTCGCCAGCGATACGCATCACGGGTAACGCACATGCAACGTCTGTGTGTGGGTTTGTGCGGTGCCAGATTCCAGCCGTCGCACAGTAACGAAATGTGCTGCGTTGATGTTATGCGAGCGCGATTACGACTAAATAATTAATAGACGGAATACGATACTCTCGCTGACGCGGTTGTTCGATATTCCCAATATGGAGGTCGGTAAAATGTGAACTAATAAACAGCGATTTAGACAATATTGCAAATATCCGAACTACCTCAGGGAGAATATTATAACATATAAAATGTAACATTTTAAAGAGGACATATATGTGATACATGTATGTACTATAAAAAGCAGACAGTTAAAAGGGAAGGAAAGTTTTTTCTTTTTTTTAAGATGTTCCAAAAGGAAGTACTTCAAATTTTTCAACCAATTTTTTTCCTACAAAGACTAATCTTGATAAAACTGAAAAATTATTGGTATGCTCTGAAAATTTATGGTTGTAGAAATTTTTAGGGCTGAAGCTAAAAAAATGACTTTAGCTCCTTTCATAAAATATAACTTTCGAAGAATTGAATAAAGAAAATATAACCTTCCAAGTATTTCATTTTTAGAAATGTAATGAAGTATGTTCTCTCTTTTTATTCAATATTGAACAATTCGTGTTACTTTAAGTTGACGAATGAGGTAATTTAAATCGAATTTAAAATTAAGACAATGCGAACAGAAAATCAGTATTTATGAAATACTTACATAAAATATATGGAACCTTTTAGACATCACATTGCAAATCTGCACCTGTCGCATTTCTTGATCCCAATTTCTTGTAAATCACCTCTCTGTTATATTTTGTCTATTCATTTTAAATTACTACTAACTCTTTTAATAAAATAATTTAAGCTCTTATTACAATAAATCCCTAGAATTGCCAATTTATTTCAACAACTTTTTTAGGTAAGAAATGTTTCATGTTTTAGGATTTTTATTACTAGAAAGTTTCTAGATGTTTGCTTCAAATTTAGTCTTTCAATGTTTATTCGATATTGCGAAATATTGCGAAACCATCGACATACATAGTAGTTGCTTTGTGGAAACAATGGCGTTCTCTTTCAGCCAGGCCTGTTCATAATCACGTTAAAAATAGTATATGCCATTGATGATAAAAGTTGTCAAATCAGAGCATCATAGTGATTGTTATACTACTTCTTCAAACAACGGCATCACCTACCACATCCTGGAATGGACTGTAAAAACAGAAAACGATCAAAACATATTTTATCTTACCATACCTAAATATTCTTACTATGTTTTAAAACAAACTGGCAGAAAATGATTACAAACATTGCATAAACGTGAATAATTAGTTATTAAGTACATACCATATTCCAGCAATCATATTGCAAATTATTATGTTATTCTTGATTCAGCGCTCAAAGAAATTGTGTTCTCCGTGTGCAGGGTGAGCGCTGCGTATGTGTGTGTTTGGTCGTGCTGCCTGTACAGAGATTGTACTCATCAGCATGTGTGTGATTTTAAACATGGTGCAAAACATCATCTTAACTTCCATCCCCAGATGAACTGGTGATAGGAGAGAATGGCGTATGGGAGGTGAATGGATGGGTGATGTTTTGGACATGAGAAGACAGGTTAATTTATTAGGTCTAGGATTTAGAGGTTATTTTGTTAAAGGGAGGGTATTGTGGGATGAGATAGGTATCTTAATTAAGGTGTAGGAGGGGATCACAGGTTATTTTAATGCAGGTGAAGTTTTAGGGCTGGGAACATGTCCGACGGGTTATTTCTTGGTGAGCGCTGGTGTGACTGCTGCTAAAGAGAAGATCTGGGCCAGATCTGACGCTTAAGCTGGGCCATGTCCGGGTTATAACACGCACTTGAGTCATAAGGCTATTGACTAAATTAGTGGACGCGAGGAAGTTGACGAGAGTAAATCAGTGCGGAAAACTAAATTCTTTCTCACTCAACGGGGAAACGAACTTGAATGGAAACGAAAAAATTAGTTTTACAATGATATTGCAGTACAAGACTTAACCTACGGAAGAGAATAATGGACTATAACCAAATAAAACAAGCCGCCAAATAAAGTTTGTAAAAGGAGTTAAAGGTTTTTCAATTGTGGATCAGTTAAGAATCGCTCGTATAAGATCCGTTCTAAACATCTATTCTTTGAATGGGCGTACCAAAGAAAATAAGCAAAGATTGATTCAAAATACAGAAAGACTAGATAAAGACAAATCAGTAAAATCAGTACTCTACAACAAACCTATTACAAAACGAAAATTAGAGCGCCCTTGGAAAAGATGACTGGCGTAAAGACGGAACAGACTGCAAGCTTAATCCTTAAAAGTGAACAAGAAGAAGGAGGAGGAGTAGAAGGTGACGAGAGAAGGTACGAAGAAGGTAACGAAGAAGAAGGTGACGAAGAAGCAGGTGACGAAGGAGAAGGTGACGGAGAAGGGGAAGAAGGATGCGAAGAAGAAGAAGGAGAAGAAGAAAAGAAGAAAGAGAAGAACGAGGAGGAGAAGAACAAGGAGAAGAACGAAGAGGAGGAGAATGAGGAAGAGAAGCAGAAAGATAAGAAGAGGGAGGGGAAGAAGGAGAAGCAGAAGAATAAGACGAAGACGGAGGAGAAGAATAAAAAGAAGAAGGAGGAAAAGAAGATGAAGAAGAAGAGGAAGAAGAAGAAGAAGAAGCGTGAAAGCGTCGGCGTTGAAGCCTACAACTCGAAACGCTGCGCCCTCCGGAAGCTGCGTATCCGAAGCACCTGCCTCGCGATGCCGCCCCGCGCGGCGACCGGCGCGTGTCACGTCGCCAGCAGAGAGTGGTCCCCGGGGAGCCAAGGCGAAGCAGATAACCCGCTTACACGCCCAACCCCCCGCGCCGGTTTCTTTGATGTGCCCCTCCCTCCGCGAGATGGCGACACGGCGGGGCGACAGCATTCCACGTACGTGGCCAGCGTTCGGGGACTGCTCCCGCGCTATCGCCTTTAACCCCAACGAAAACGGCATTGGCCCATATATTTTGGGCTTTTGTCTATATATTAAGTGGACATGAAAGATGATTCAGCAAAATTTCTTCATGTACACAAAATAGGTTAAGTAATTTGTAAACATTTTATTATTTAAAAAATCACTACACAATTTTCACATTTCAGTACTTCTGGGTGTTAAAAACCCACTTGATATTAGTAATGCTTCGAGATTTTTCTTATCTTCAGACTAAAAATAATGTAGATTCTAAGATCTTAAGTAATAAATAAATAAATAAATAAATAAATAATACCATAATTGAACGGTATTGTGACGTACCAATATGTGGGACATTGTATTGGGTGACATTTATTGTAAACAGGGTGAATGGTAAGGATAGACATATGTAATATTATATTATTTTTATATATTAATATAAATTGACGGCAAGTACGTTACCCCACCACACATAAAGTACTTTTTTCTGTCCAGTATAATTGTCATTAAAATTAATAAATAAATAACACTTGAATAATATAAATTTGGTCAATATATTTTGCAATGACACTACAGCATCAGTTTTCTTCAGTATTGAATTGTCCGGTTATATTGATATTTTAACACGTGGACTTGAGCTTGACCTTTTAATATATTAGTATTGGGACATTGTATTGCATGACATTTATTGTAAACAGGGTGAATTGTAAGGATAGACTGATGTAAATATGGCGGCCTAGCAACGGTGGACGAGTTGTCGTCAAGGTCAACAAACTTCATTGCTATGAGCCACGGGGCGCGGCTAGTTGTTAAAGTAAGCTGTTTGGGGATTGGCCGAGAAAGCAAAGACAGTCTGGGGCGCGGCTAGTTGAATTTGTAAGTAATTTAGGGAATAGTGAGGCATGGAATGACAATGTATTTCGACGGAAGTGGGTCGAATTTTTTCTGACAAGAAACACTAGAAAGAATGGACCGTGTTTTGAAGGGCTGAATGAGGGGAATATGGAGGCATTCCGACTTATGCCGTGGTGCTGTGCGAATCGTGTGTATATAATTGATGTTGGGAGTTTGGGAATTGTGAACATCTAATTTGGAGAGTAAGGTTGTCGGACTTAGAATATTGATGTAATGTGCGGAAATTGGAACTTGGAAATATTTCGAGTGCAGCAGCTAGACAAAACTGTGAACTCAGGTGAATTTGTCGGCAACAGGACTGGGAGTATTTGAAGCAGATAATAGTTTGCTGAACTTTATTATTTTAAGCATACACGTAAAGAGAACTGGGAACTTTTAAAAGGCAAATTAATCGGTACTTATCAACTTATGAAACGGTGAGGATCAGTGACTTGAGTACACTTTTGCCATAATGGAAGAAAAGAAGATGGTATTTGGACTTGGAGCCATCGACACCGGGAAAAATTTAAAATGGTTCTACGCGGCGACATCGGCCAAGAGCGCGCAAAGACGGGTACTGCAGTATAAGGTTGGAAACTGGACATGATCGAAAGAACATTTGGTATTGTTACCAATGGACATTGAATAAACTTACAAGTTTCTGTGAATAGAAAAGATGATTTTCATTTAGCCAATTCCAGCAAATGAGTAGCTAAAAATGTATATTTGCTTTTCAGATTCCTCGGTCACTGTGTACAGATGGCAATTCGAATAATCGGCTATTAGAAGGCAATAACGATTACTTCTTATAAGACCCATCGACCCAGTTATCCAGATATTAATTTATTGAAAAAATCAGGTGAAGATTAATTTTAATAATATAATCAACGTAATCTTTTCTTGGCGTCCATATTCTTATATAAATTTGGAACGGGTTACGTTGAATTAATATTTAATAATATTAGAAGGGCAGAGGAAATATTAGATTGAAAAATTAAATTGGACAGTTTGTTTCAGTACACAGGCAAAGTAAACAAGTCTCACCTTAAATAATTTCATTATGATTAACAACAAAATTGTCAAATCGAAAGAATAAATTATGACTTTAAATGTTTTTAGAAGGGAGCGTAGCAGTCATGAAGCATGACATTGCGATAGAGAAACCGGCTGTGGGTTTACAAAGACTTCAGTTTGGAGGAAAATTTTGTGGCAGGAAATGATGAAGTCGGGGTAGGGGAAATGGGGGTAGTTTATTCTTACCAGCGAAAAATAGGTCGTGTCTGAGGAATGAACAATTTTTTTTTCGTTTTACAAGTGTTATTTCCACTTCTTACCCATCAATTTTTTTTAAATAATCGATTCATTCTATCATTTCACTTGATCGGGATTTAGTCATTGGTCTTCGTTTTAAACAATTAAAAGTATTATATCCTTTTTTACACAGCAACAAGGCTACATGCATTTACAGTGCGAAACTTATTTAAGATGCACATACAATAAGGTGTCAGGTTGGTGACAATTAAGGTTAAACGTGTATTATTCCCTGGTTAGTAAATCATGTTTCCTGAAATTTTAAGCTTTTAGAAAACAAAAGTAAATAACAGTTTAGTTTTAGGAGCAGTTTAATTTACTAAATAACAGTAGTAAAAAAGGATTTCTTTTATATTACGTCGGATCAATCTAAATGTGCCAATATTTAAAAGATGACTTATTCAATAACATTTTTTTTATGTTTCTAAACTCTATATGAAACCATAAATACTTTATTGTGATTAGGGAAAAATTATAGATTAGGGGACTGAATTTAGAGAAACGTGATGAAACTTCTTTGTAAGGGTGTTTCTTCTTTGGAGAGTGTCTTCAAAGTTTGAGAGCATTTTTCCTAATAAACTCTGTTGTGTTGAGTCATTTGGGTACCAACTGAGTTTCTCAGAGCAAACATTAACGCTTTCTCGGCAGCAACCCTGATCGGAAGTCCTAAGTTTCGAGTTCTGGATGTGGCGGACTTTAGACATTAGCTACATACTCGTAGATCGTAAATCGAACTCATCTTCTGTCTGAAGGAGAATTCTATCGTCCAGCAGCTCTGACAGGGTGCCTTCCATGTTTCTTTGTTGTTGTTGTTGTTGTTGTTGTTGTTATTGTTTCAAAAATGCTGCGACATTGGGGGATGTCTTTCTTTTCTCAACCTTGTTCAATCTTTCTCACGTACATGCAGACACACATTCATGCACTATAGTTTCACACATGACGGGAGACAGGTCGGGGATTAGAGCTTGTTGTAGCTGGGGCGGTTCTTCGAGGAGCCAATATATGAAAATATTGCTATATAGAAATGCTGCTATAGAAATGGGGTTGTATGGAATATTGCTGCCCTCTGATGTGTAGGTTGGCGTCGGATATCACCATACAGCAAGGGACGAACACCATCAATCCAATATTAAAATATTATAACCAATATTATAACAATATTATAACAATAATATTATTATAACAATAATATTATAACCAATATTAAAATATTTGGTACTCTAAGATGAATAATTACACAGTATAAAGGTACCTTGAAACAATAAATCAATCAATTGAAAGTTCTCTGTGCACTTGGGTATTTAAAGAACTATTTTCTAAGATTTGTAAAATGAATCCTCTATCTTTTATTTTCAATCAAAATTGAGATCTAAAGCTCAGTGTAAATAAAGAAATTTTGAAAGATATGAGAAGGAAAAGCCTACAACTAGGGAACTGGAAGAGGTGTCAAATATACAAATAAATGTTTAAAGTTTTTATGGATAAGAAGAGATTTTCATTTCTTTCACAGTGAAATTTCTCAATTTTCAACTTAACACCTTTAATTTTACGTTATTTTAAAGATATATAATTTTACTTTTACATCATATTTAAAACTAGTGATGCTACAAAAGCCCATATTTTCTCGCATTGTTTCAAAATTTGCAATTTTCGAACATTCAGAAAGTTCAATGCTAATGAGACTTGTGTCATTCGTTTAAGAGTCCCATATTTTAACCGTGAAAAAAGTAAATAAAAACATTAGAGGGATTTTTGAAAAAATATGTTTTTTAAAAATTGCATTAATGTCAAGCAGAAATTACGTAAAAATTACTCTTTTTTTAAATTTTTGTATAAGGCAAAATATCTTAGATATCGTCGTTTTGAAATCATAACTTTTTGAAATTTTTGAAAAAATGGGGAGATTACAAAAAATGGGAATAGCACCAACGTCTGTTGATACATACGAGGAGATAATTTGAAGAATAAATTTGGAGTTACAGCACGATATTTCAATTACATAAATTTGAAGGATGTTTAAAATACTTTCTCTTCTTACGCAGAAGTGCAAGAAAGTAAAATGTGATTTATAATAATAGGATGTATTACATGCAAACACTTACTTTTCTTTCGTGAACAAGAAATATAGTAATTTTTACCATTAATTTCCCTTCTAATAGTTGTTTCGCGCGGACGATTAACCCTAGTGAACTGAAGAAGCGGGCTCAGTGCCTCACTGAAGACTTTTTGATGCAATTCAATATTTTTGGAAGCGAATAACACAAAGCTGCAAACAAATTCTCGTCGCTTTTGATTTCGATGGGTGATTTGTATTCATTTAAGCTAATAATTAGTAGATCTGAAATCCATTTCTCTAACACGTAATATTTTATTGTAGTTTCAAAGACAAGTCTGGTAAACAAAAACCCTTTATTTAAAAAAGTTTCAAGAAACGATAAACGCTTTCAAACTAAATATACACAATTCTACTGAAGGAAAAATGAGTATAAATATGTATATAAACGGTACACATCTTATGCTTATTGACAACATATATTAACAACAACGTTATATTTATACGAACAATTTCTGAGAGAGTTCTAACACCTTTCTTTGCTAAAATTTTGTCTTATCGGTAGTCTTCTGTGCAATTCTACACTTTCTCTTTTTAAGATCAACAGTCGTATGCCGTCATCACTTCAAAATATCTGCCCTGATAACTTTTACCATCTCTTTCAGGTCTTGATGAAATTTCTCTCCATTTCTTGAAATCTCCCAGATAATAATAATAATAATAATAATAATAATAATAATAATAATAATAATAATAATAATAATGTCTTTATTAATGGCGATTAATGTCGAGCGGCCATAGGGCCTGCTCTTCCACCTAACCACTTATAAGGTAAGAACTCAAAATGATTGTGGAGATAATGAAGTTTGATGCTCATGCTACATCCTAAATTCTTCACGGACGTTACCATTTCATCGGCCATATATTTAAAATCTGGAGGCTTTTTATTTCCTTAAAAATTGACAAAGATAGTTTTGAAAACTGATTAGATCAGTCTTTCTTGATCACTCATTAAAATTTCAAAATGTACATTTTTCACGATATTTCTAATACGAAGTCCAACAAAGATGCTTTCTTTAATCTCGACCTCTGAAATAAAAGGAAAATGTAAACAAATATATTTAAAGAAATCTCCATTCATATACAGAGCATTGACAAACGTACCGTACCTGTATGTAGTGGAGGCAAAATAATATTTTCACGATTAACTAAACTTCTTATTCCATTTTTATTTCCGGAATTTAAAGTAATTCTCATTGCCAATCTCTTCTGACCCAGTGCACTTCATTAATGTTGCTATCCCATTCAAAGAATTCATTAGAATGCAGAGGAACTTTCCTAGTGAATCCTAGGTGAAGTCCCAACAATATTCCACTAACTTTTAAGTCTTCACAGACAACCCATTGGAATTCTTCATAATTAATTTTTTAAAGTTCTTCCATGTTTTCGCAGGTTTCCTTGAAATGAAACGATTGAACTACTGACACTGAGGCATTTGCAATACTACAAAAACGGTTAAGATAGCCGGATAGCTAACTTTCGGTTGTTCAGATTTGAAGTCAATGTGTTCGATCCACATACATAATTAATATGCACTAGAAGATTCACTTATAGTGAATACTCAACATTGGTGGTAGTGAACACAGTACTGGTCAAAACAACTTGAAGGAAGAATCTTTTTACCTGAGTATCGAGAAATCATAAAATGTTAAGAGTTTGTAGGAAATAAGTCTCGTGATTCTTTTGAAACTTGAATGGTAACATTTTTACTACTTTTGTATTGGAAATGAGATTTATGGAACTGTGTCACTAAGGTAAATGCTTCATTTCATTACTGACAGTTCTATTCTGAAGACTTCACTAACGTGGACTACACGAAAAACTAGTAAACGCGCATGTATCTAGGATATCGTGAATACTGTAAAAGAAAGTTTCAGAATATAGGAAACAAATGTGATGAATAGGACACAAAAGGGAAGAACGTGCTCCAACAGTGCAACAGACATTCAAGGATGTTAAAGGTACACTAATATACTTAGAGTTTGGGAAGAATGTAGAATCAACTGCAAAGAATGCACAATAATACTGAAATTGTAACTATGCAGCGATTAGATACTGTAATTATAAAATAATAATAGAATTGATGTTCAAAATTGTAGTATACTTCTTGATTATTGTATACACATTGAACCTCCGATGCCGTGAACAAGATAGTATATTAATCCGCAGTCAACCAGAGAAAACTGTATTTCATTATGTTAAAATTATTATCGCATTTACGTAAATTCTAAGGAATGATGACTGTTCGGGTCAACTAACTTATCAAGCGCCAATAACGAAACGCTGTAGATGTGCAACATTTGGATAAGGATTTAACGAAGTCGCCTCGAATTTCATTAAATAGATTTATGGAGAAACATAAGGACGTTTATAAGCAGATGCTTGTTAAAAATTAGTCAGATACACATTTGTTCCATAGTACCCATAACACGTTACACTCTATCTGAAACTTATCGTGCATAAGTTGGAAACAATGCGTGTAAAGCCTTAAAATTGTTTCGAGATTCCTAGGGGTATAACTAAACCTTAGAAATAATACTGTTTAACCATACACACACACACACACACACATATTGAAACGTCCGTAAATGAAACGTTCTAAATGTAAATATCAATCCCGCTAGCTCGGTCGACGGGTTCTTATGATATAATTGTTGCTACTTACTCCACAAACAATTACTCAATTTGCCGTCCATACCGGGTGGCGAGGAATCTGAAAATAATTCTAAAATGTCTACTCTAGGATTGCACGTAATGGCAAATGAGAATCAGTTTTTTTCAAACTAATTATAATTTATTAAGCATACCAAAGTTATCAACAATCATTGATTATTACAATTTATCGTTAGGTCATGACCATTTTTCATTATTGCAATAACAGCGTTGTAGATTCTTTTATCCTTTCGCGCACACTTCACTCGATGTCGCCACGTCGGGTGAACACAATCTTCCGTCTTGTTGAAGTCCACGATGATCAGCGACCAAGCCGAAACTTCCTCCAACCACTTCACAAGCACTGCCTGCACTGTTTGTCTTGTGCCTCAGGTGGGCACCTATTTCAAACTGATTACTTTTTCGAAGTAGGAATAATATGGCAATTCACAATTCACTGGTAAAATTTCTAAGTCAAATCTTGTCAAATCAAAGTTTCCTTTCCGGTTCACTAATGAAAATATTACAAGTTAGAATTTGCAATGGTAGAACAATGGTAAATATTACAAGTTCCAGTTGTACACCTAATGTGCAAATATTCTAAGTTTACGTTCAATGTTCACTCTCACAAAATGTCACAAGTCCCGATTTGATAATTAATCTCAAGAAAAAACGTGCAACCGATCCACTAACCTCCACGACACGAGTCGGAATGCCCTAATTCCCAATCTTGTCCACCCTTCAAAGCTTGCTGTGTTTTTTTTCTCTATTGTTTTCTCGCGTTGCTACGGTGTCTCCTGCACCTACTTCCAAACGAACTCGTTGTTTGATGAGTCTGAACGATTCATCGTTGCTATGGTGTTTGTACGCATTTTGCAATATCTACAACATTTTAACCTTTATTGGGGTAAATAAAATGACCGTCATTTCTGGTATGTCACTATATATATTCTAACACGCCCACCTACTTACCTTCCAGAGGTGGTGAGGGCGTGATAGAATGAATGCTCGTGAAGGGAGCTTAAAATTCTCAGGAAGCAGGATCTTTTGGGTATGAGAAAGATCTGAACGCTTGACACAATGAATAAGATAAAATACGAATAAAATGAACATATATTCAATGAGAAAATTTATAGTGACGCAATTTCATAACAGGATAATGCACTTTAAGTAGCTGGTCACTGAAAAAATAAAACAAGACAAAACAAAAAACAGGCGTCACCTCAACTGCCTGAACACACTTTCACCAACTATAATTTACACTTTGCTCACTCCTTTCTGAGTTTTTCCACTATCAAATTATTTTACTCTTTTAGCATCTAGTTTTTCCGTGCACGGCTTTTAATATGAATTTCACACTTGTTTCAAGGAATCCTGTTCACAGGTGCTAGCCTGGGGCTTCGCACTCACTATAACACTGAATAAAACGTAACATACACGTTACTTAAATCTGACCCCTTTACATATCACAAAAAAAGCAATTACTTTTAACACAATACAACAAACTGACTTTTCCAGATATTGTCAACTGTACAACATATGAAAATCATGAATTATTTATGTAAAATTGTACAAGGTATGGACTCTTTGAATAAATTTAATGACGCGTGCAGTAAATGAACTTGAAACTGCCACTCACATCGTTCGAAATCCTTCTCCCACCTATGCTAGACTTTTCACCCACTTTTAACACTAATTGTCGTGTATTTACCGCTATCCTCTTTCCCCAACTGATCGCCGCATAAACGTTGCCACTTCCTTTACCTCAACAGCTCCGCATCGCTCGCCTGTAGGTAACCTTGGGGATTTTCTGCCACTCGCCCCGCGTTGCCACTCGTCTTCTCTTGCTGTCCCACGACGATAGCAGTTTCCTTCGCTCGAACTCCGCCAAGCCTCCACTTTCCACACCCTTCTCCCGTTCCGAACTCGTACGATTCTCGTTCCAGTCCAAGTCTTTCTCACCTACGCTTCGCTCTTCCTGGGGTAGTCCTTCTTCCACCGCCTCGTACACGTTTGTTCGCGCTTCCAGCCTCGAAATTATTAATGTTGCTGAAGTTATGCTTAAATGCTCGGCCGACCTACCACACTTTAGGCATGTGTGGTCTGAGCGTGCAATGTGAGATGCTGGATTTAATGTCCTTTTGCGCGAATTTTACAAATTTGAAATTATTTCGGCGTCAAACAGTCACTTCGCTTGCTCTCTCAAATATTGTAAATGCGACGAATGGTTGTGCACTCCATTTCTTAATTGCCTTATTTTCTAAGATACGCTTCTTAAGCTAACTTTTAACTACCAAGTTAAAATAAACTCCTATGCTATCAAGTTACAATCACCGTCGCTCCTGGAATCAAAGAGAGCTCAGTGTAGTCGCCGTCGCTTCTGCAATCAAAAAGAGTTCCTCCGAGGCGCGCCGCGATACTTATGGTACTCGCGCCTGGGGAAATTTTGGAGGGGTGAATATTCTCCTCCTTTCGTGACCTTCCGAAAAAAAAACATTATTCACTAGTTCGGGCGTCATAGTTCGAAAAGATGAGAGCATATGTCGCCTTTACCAGCCATCGCTCCGCCGCGTACCCTAGTCCTCTCTGTTCGTGGGCTTCTTTTCGTAGCTGATGGTGGCGTTATGGGGTTGTCTAATCCCGTAACGTCACAATATATATAGTGACATACCAGACTCAACAAAACTCTTCTGAGCAGTCAACTCCGCAGTACGATAGACAGAAATGTGAAGCATATGATGATGCCAATAATAATAATAGTAATAGTAATAATAATAATAATATAATAATAATAATAATAATAATCGTCATCATCATCATCATAACAGTAATTATTAATGAAAGCTTACAATGATAAAAGGCGATAAGTGCAGACTTGGATACACGAGGTCGCTAAGGCTGAATGGTAGCAGCTGCCCGGCTCAAAAGGCCGTGGGTTCGAATCCCGTCTCAGGTACGGATGTTTGTGAATATTTGTGTTGTTCATACGTGGTTCTCCCACTGTTCAACCTACAGTGAAAACAATGACAGTGGTCGCTATATGACTCAGGTGACGAGAACGAACCTAAAAAATAAAAAAAAAAAAAACAATAAGTATTAATAATATTAGATGTGATTCCTTGACGGTGCTGGACAAACCTAAGCACAAATTCCTGTCACATAACGGCACACGATATCCAGTTCATTAACATAAGATGTCTTTTACTTTTCCCTGCACATTATATAGAGTTATGTAATATTGTAGGAAACATGAGGGTACTGCGACATAGAAACACAAATGGCTGGAGACAGGTTGAGAATATTTTGGCACAGTTTATGATGTTCTCTTGTGAAGAGAATTAAGATGGTAAGCAGCAACCAATTTGGGATACCTATGCCCAAATTTTTTTATGTAATCAAAAACTTCTGAATAAGTTCCCTAAAGTAGCTATACAGTCGTTATCTTAAAAATATCTAGTAAAGTTACCTTACAAGGAAATTCGTTTAAACGATTCAAGAATTGAAGCATAGGTTATAGACGTAACCTTCTTTCTGTATGCAATCGCAGACACCATACAATCAGTCACACGCTGCTCAAAGTCGCAACCCGGAGAGAGTTAATGAGGTCATTACAGTTCACCGTCGCAACGCAATTACTCCTCCAACGAGCCGCGGCTGCTTTCGTAGCGTTTCCTTCCCAACGCGCGGCGGGGGGTGAGGGTCACGGCCGCGCACGCAGTCTCCTCCGTTTGTTACCGTACGCGTCTTCCAATAGCTGCCTCCTCCTTAATCAGGCTCTCACAAGACGCCGACTGCTACGCGTGCTCTCCCGGCGCACGCATCCCGCACACGCTCCGAGCGCGGCTTTTGTTTCAGGCGGCGAGACGAAGGAGGCGGAGGCACGGGGTAGTTAGCGTAGGGGTAGGGGGGAGGAACTGACGGAGCAGCGAGGGCGGCGTGGAAGCAAGGTGAAGCGTTGGAGGTCGTGGGGACCAACGACTCTGGACGAGGATGGGAAGTGATACACGGAATCCAGTGGAAATGAGCAGGGGTGAGTGGGAACTGGCGGGATGGAGCGAATAGAAACGAAATGAAGAAGGGCAAGTTAAAGCCTTGTGGGTACTGCCGGAGTTGAGCAGGGCAAGCTGGTTGGAGCGAGAACGTGCTGAGATGAGGCCGGGGGATGATAAGCGGAGGCGACAGATAAGCGGTCGGGGACGAGGGGTTAAGGGGGGGTACAGGGATGAGCTGGAACGTGATGCATGATACGATGGGGATGAACTAGGACGAGAGGGATAAACTGAAACGAGAGGGAAGAGCTGGGACGAGAGGGAAGAGCTGAGCGAGAGGGAAGAGCTGGGGAGGGGACGAGAGGAATGAGCTGGGACGAGAGGGATGAACTGGAACGAGAGGACGAGTTGAGATGTGAAGGGCGAGTTGGGACGAGAGGACGAGTTGGGACGAGAAGGGCGAGTTGGGACGAGAAGGGCGAGTTGAGACGAGAAGGGCGAGTTGAGACGAGAGGAATGAAGTGGGACAATAGGGATGAACTGGACGCGAGAGATGAGAAAGGGTTGGGGGAGGTGCATGAGGGATGAGCTCAGACAATGTACTTGCAGCCCGAGGAGCGCAACGAGTGGGGTCAGATAAGAAAGCAGGGACGAATGAGGTGGAGCGTGGGCGAAGGAACCGGGGAGGACGGGCGAGAGCGGGCGGGCGGGGCGAAGGCGACGCCAAAGGGGAGCGCCATAAGGAAACTCGTTAGGTTGGTCGCAAACAAGCTTCCCCTCCGGCGCCGGCGGCACGAGACGGGGCCAGAAGCTATTCGCTGCCGGGCGCAACATCGTACTAGGAGACATAATAAGGAGTAAACCTATGGGGATAAGAAGCTACGATCATTCAACCTTACATGCGTCGCACTACCGTTTTTACGTGGCTCGACGTTCATTCCGAACGGGTTTTAATCATTTACTATATACAATATTATTACTATATTAGTGCACTGTAATATTAATGTATCGATTTTGTAAAATGTTACTTCCGTTAAATAGTGGTGTATCTAGGAAGTATTTAATGGGATAGAGGGATTCAAGGTAGAACTACATTTAATATTTCTGAAATAATAGTTTCATTTTAAAATATTTGGTTAGCTAGCAATTAGGACATTAATAAATAATGCAAGCACTCTTTTGAAATATGATGTGAACAGTTTTGGAAAACGCGTGTTAAATTACGAAAGGAAACATTTGATTTACAAGAACCATTAAATCAGTTACTTTCCCTAATATATCCGTACTTACTGTCAATGTGTACCATCGGCTTCCTCCATGCGAGGCAAGTGAAACCCGGACAGATAATCACTAACAACGCCGAATTTACCCCTTTTTCATCTATTGCTACGTTGCGTGTTGTTCGTTCTGACAGATTGAGTTGCTATCATCCCCCGCGCGTGGGGGATTAAATTTGCAGCGGGGAGGCCGTGGATATTGGCGGCGGGGAAAGAGAGGCGAGCCACCCGCTGGGTGGTGTGTGGTCGGGACCGCAGAGTAAGAGGTCGCGTGAGTGGTGTGTAGCGTGTGGTTGCGGGCGCGCGGAAATAATTATTTCGTTGGGAGCGGCTCCCCTGAGTTTAACACGCGTGCACGCACGGGATCTGCGCGATGTTGTCGCATTCCGTACGTGCGGTAGTGAAACTTGCGTCATATTGTGGAGGGTTCTTTTTTATTCGAGCTATGACGCCGTTTGCATGTTGATTAGGAGTTAATGATGCATTACTGGATAGACATAACATACTGGTGACTGAGTAAGAAAACTAACTGGATGGGCTTTGTTTCGTATTATTTCCCACACAAATGTTTGTTTCCTACTGCATTTATATTGAAGCTATGACGCCATATATTTTTGCAGATAACGTTTCAGGACTTCGTTGTCATAGCACGCTGCATACTGAATTGAGAGACTGGTTTGGTTGCGGTTTCTACTTCCTAAGGTTTATCAAAAGCTTATCTGACTCATGTTGAATTGTTGATTAAAGCTATGACGCCATATGTCGTTTGGTTAGAAGTTATTAATTAAATTTGGTCTCTCTAGGAGGCAGAATAGAAAGAAAATTATTGCAATTATTTAGCTTTAATATGCAACTGCTGTCTATTATCAGTTTTTAGAAACAAAAGGTTAATATTTTTGTCCTTAGTAATATTCAATCGTGAAACGTTGAACTAGAAATTGGGCTTGTGCGATTACGAGATCGTCTTCATTTTGTTTTAAGATACTTCTTTTTACATTAACATGTTTTAAGTAATTACGATTTTGTAACTTTTAAATTATTGTTTCACTAAGAAATATTTGCGTCAACGAAAAACAAAAAATATCTCCGGAGAAGACGTTTCTTGAATTTTAAAGACGTTGATGTGAAGTAACAGTTACCTTAAAACGTCTCCACATATTTATCAGTCTTATAGATTGATTTATTTTCTTTGAACTTGGATGGTGTGTTGCCTGCCAATCAGGGACATCACATTCACAGCCTATTTATATGATATTTCTAACCTTAATTTGAATGGCAAAAGTAATCAATTCCGATTCCTTCCATTTCCAAGAAGTTTGTAACATTTCTTCTAAGTCATCTATATGTACATGTTGTCGGTTTAAATGCACGTGAAAGTATGTTTACCAGTAAATTGCCCTTTTCTTTTGAAAGAAAAAATTAACAGAAGTGGTCTTTTCATGCCCGCCGTCAAAGGTCGGAGAGTATTAGATTGCAGAAGCAGGGCTCTGAGTTGACCGTTCCCCGTGGAGGTCTTCATCGATTTTAACTGCAACGGCCTACCTCGCTTTGATTCCAGAAAACGTCAACGGAGTAACTTCACAATGGCTCTCCAGAGAAAGTCGTCTTTGATCCCACTTTCAGTACAAGTCTTCGTCAATGGATTCAATCATCTCGTGACACGGGGTCGGAAGACAGATAAACAAACAAACTTTCTTTCGGAGGACTCCGGTCTGCTGTGTGGTGGGGATAGAGATGGTGCAGAGGTCGTCTTGCTTTAAAGGGAAGTTCTTAATTTAGCACAGCATGAAAGCGACATTGGTGTTTTCGCAAGAAATGTTGTAACAGCACTTCGAATTTTATTATAAATATGTAAATTAATTCTTTACTCATCATAATATTTACTGACACTCTCATTACTATTGACTTAATTTTATATATTTTCCATGTTTAAAGTAATAGACTTTTTGAGCAAAATTAATCAATAAATATACCAAAATAGAATCAATAAGTTGTCTTTTACGATGAAATTCGTAATTTTGTAACAGTTAATAATTATGTTAATTAACAATAAAGAAAATGTTCTGCTTCAAAATTTCCCGACGATTTTAGATAGCTTTACGCCTTCCTTATAGGAATTGTCATATGCATCGGTTCGTCTGTCCATCAAATGCAGTTAGACCCCTTCCGGTCCACCTATTGAGACAAATGCATCACTGGACGGGTCTCGGTGTCCTGATTGGAAATGATCATTTTTTTGTGGATTCATCCAAAAAAAATTTAAGACTTTTGAAATTTTTAATTTAAAAAAATGGTTTCAATAAAACTGGATTCCAAAAATTTAAGAAGAGTGGCATTCTATACAACACGTTTTGGACTTAGAAAGGTGCTTAACATCTCATCCGATTACTCTGGCAAAATAAACTAATTGGTACAATTGTTAGTCAGTTTCTTACAGAATGTTTTGAATGAATTCTAGGAAAACACATGTCTTGAGTTTTTTCAATGCGCTCACAATACATTTGTGAAACGCTGTAGGTTATTATAGTCTCTTCCCGAAATTTACATGAATTGTTTTCACTTTATTTATCAGATTAATGAAAATTAAACTTAATTTTGTAATGAAACAAAGAATTAAACAAGTATTTAATTAATATTTTTAAGCATTTACTTTGACCGATATTGGACGAGCCGGTCAACTGAAATACGTTGAAAATTTGTTGTGTTGTGAACTGGCAAACCACAGATTAAAATTTTTGAGATAAAAATTTCTGCTGGAGGTGCCACGTTATGCTAGTATTAAATATTGAGTGACAATAAAATTCTAAAATATAGTTTCGAAATTATTGATTTCAATAAATTTAAGAAAATACAATGACTAATTACGGGAATAATCACAGTATGATTTACACACAGCATGATTGCGGTATTAGTCACAGCTTTACAGTATAACAGAGTGTTTCCATTTATCGTATAGAACTTTATTATATTCTAAACTAGAAATACTCGCTGTGCGGGAGATATATTTAACGAGATATATATTTCCGTGTTCGACAGCCTTGAAAAAGAGAACGCTGTCGTCAAACTACTTCAATGTTTGATGCTTATGATAAATAACTACTCAACCAGCCACGCTCGTGCGAACATAAAAAAATAGGACCATTTTCAGCATGAAAACCATTCTTATTGTGCCTTATCATTAAGAAAAAGTATCTCAAGAAAACTATAAATGTGAAAGTAAGCCCCGAATGTCGTCTTAAACAGTCCATGCATTCTTTACTGTTACGAGATGCATTAAAAGTCCTTTTTCCTTTAACGGAAATGCAATAAAAGCAACGTAAAGGCACAACGCGAAGCGAGAAATTCAGTGGAACTCGAATGGACTAAAAAAGACATAATTTCCAAGCGCAATATTTTGTTGGCAACTTAGTCCCGTGTAGCCTGCTGCGCCTTAACATGTCTCGGATATTTTGAGATGCTTGGTTCTCAATGAGAACCAAGAAATGTGAGAGTAGGCCGGTGAGACGGGCCGAAGTGTGAAACTTCAGTTCAACATCGTCACCTTTTAAACATTTTCGTAAATAACTTCCCGAGGGCTTTTGTTGCTCTTTATGAGAGCTGTAAAAGTAGCAAGGGGGGAGAATCGAGTGAATTGTCAATATAAACTTCAAACGAATATTCGGCGTGTTTTCGGCAGTCGTTAAATGGAACACGAAACCGCTTTTGTCGCAGGCTTTTAACCAGGGACTGTTCTTTAAGAAAGAATCAAAAGGAAAATAACTTTAGAAATGTCTGTCAGGTACTTAATCTCAGCAGCTAAGACAACTTTACAGTAGACTACATTTGAAGTTTTGTTTCATTAATGGAATCTGCAGTAATAGGATGTTTGTTTACGAAATATAACGTAGAAGACAGGGATGAAGTTGTCAGAAGCTTAAGTGGCCCCTCTGGGTTGTTTGCAACTCTTGTCTTTCGTGCAAACTCGACACTGATATTGTGGAATAAGCTTTAAATGTTTACATGGCGCACTTGGATCAAAACACTAAGGTCATCAACCGGGAGCGGTAGCTCAGTGCATCAACTGATGTCACTGCAGCGCCTCTGACGGGGAGGTCCTAGGTTCGAGGCCTGACGGCGGCAGGATTTTCGACATTAGCTTTTTAGCTAGGTCGAATTCAGTCGCTGTCTGGAGGAGAATTCTAGCGGCCGGCTGCTCTGATCGGTAGTTTCCAGTGGTTTCTCCGATCCCCACCAGGCGAATGCCGGAGAAGTTCCCTCTAAAACGGGCCATGGACCGCGCGTAATCTGTCCTTCCCATTCATTATCCCATCCTCTCCCCTTACACACACACTTACACTAACATGCACTACACTGTCACACATCCCGGGAGACCGGTCGGGAGCTTAGAGCTTGTCCCGGCTGGGGCGGTGCCCCGCTGATGGGAGAGTCCTGGTTAGGGGAAAAACCCCACTAGCCGACGGTAGGTTGGCGCCGGATCTCGCCATCCAGCGGGGAAAGATCACCGTCATCTCCCGAGAGAAGAACATGCATTACACTAACGGGACTAATGACCAAAGAGGTTGACGCGCCCAGAAACACGAAAAAATCAATCAATCAAAACTAAGGTCATCACTGCTTCTGCATCTACAGGAACATTAACCGGGAGGTCCTAGAGTTCGAGCCCCGTCGGTAGCGGATTTTCAAATCCTAATGTACAGGTAGGTTTGATTCAGCCACTTCCTGGAGAAGAATTCTAGCGGACAGCAGCTATGATCTGTAGTTTTCCGTGGGTTTAGTTATTAGTTCTATGGGAATGCCTGTGCAGTACCCTCCCAAACGGGCCACAGACCGCGCGCAACCTTTTCTTTCCCTTCCTTGTCCTATATTCTCCCCTTACATACCACATTCATTAATGCACATCTACACAATGCACATTTCAGGAGACCAGAGCTTCAATAGGATGGGGCATTGCCCTGCTGGGGAGATACCTGGAAAAGGAAATATACACTAGAGCACGTGTCTTCTCTTATCCCAAACGTTTTATAAAGTAGTTTACAAGCATTTTATGCACGGATGTTATTTGGAATTAGTAATTGAGAAAATGATTAATTTTTATTGGATTTATTTACTACATCATTCTAAATAAAGAATAATATTGTGTCCAGAAAAAAATCTAGTATATCTATACATATATCTTACATAATCTTACCCGCATGAGAATGTAACCGAGCTACCAAATCGTAATAGACAGATATCCTAAATTATCACTCAGAAACCGCAATATATACTACAAAATGGAAATGGACAAGTTTTAAGAATTTTCTTTTTTTAATTTAGACATTATGTGGCATTTCTAATCCCACCGGTGTAAATATCAAATCATTTCCTCTTGAAAAACAACTTGAAAACCTAAAAAGTTTACAGCATACGTAACATTGAACATAAAGAGCATATCTAAAAGGAGAAATTTATGGTAATAATTTTTAGTGTGTTGCTAAACATTATTTGTTCCTGAGGTAAATAAGACCTCAAACAGTGTCTAAGAGTTATTCACTATACCATGATAAATGAACTAATGACTACAGAAGTTGACGAGCTCGGAGACATCAATCAATCGGTCAAACACCTTCAATTATATTTTGTAAAATCCCTATTCATTGAGAGTTTTGAGAAACATGTTCTTCATAATCAGGCTATACAATATTAAAGAATTAAATCCGATACACATACAGACTTGACTGAGAAGTATAACATCTGCTAACAGAAGGCAAAGCATTAATTTCAGTGCAGCTTGTAACTTAACGGTTTACGAGCATACTGCAAGCAGTCAAGAGTCAAATGTCAGTTTAAGGAAAATATATTAATGAGCTTATTTAAATGGACAGTAATATAATATCAACTTGAAAATGATGGCTCTTCAAAAAGTTAATTTTTTTTCGAAGATATTTTTGCATTAAAGTTAGAAGTGACCTGAATATATTATATGTATATTACATTCGTAGAATATGAAAACAAATATTGACAAGTTTTGTAAAACTTGTTATAAATCTATAGACAATGGTTTTCTCTTTTCAATTCAGGTTTATTTATGATATAAATACGTGATTTGTTTCATTTAGTATACATATTCAGTAACAAACGGTTAAAATTTATTTTAAAAATTACCCAAAATATAAAATGATTTCTGAAAACTTGTAATTCATGGAAATTTTACAAACCGACACCCCAAAATCGTAACAATAATAATAATGATGTTCTTATTCTCTAAATAATGAAGATGATGGCATAATTTGTCAAAATATAAGCCATAGATGCTTTAAAAGATTGTGATGAAACGTTTGGGCAATTTATTGAAATTATGGAGAAAGAATACACTAAAATAACAATTTTTTAAGTAAGTAAAACGTAGCAAACACTTGAACAAAAAATTTAATGTTTTCTGATATCTTGGTAACATTAACGAAGCTAACTTTGCTGAAGGCCGTACATGCCACAGGCATGAAATTCCATATACTGAATTTAATTATAGCATACAAGACTCCGATAATGGATTTTTGTGGCATGGTTGGTATTTTGCAGAGAATACCTATAAAGAGGTCATAGATTTCACAAATTGGCCCAGTAGAATTTGTAATGTTCTATATTCTATTAATAGTTGGAGTTAGGGTAATACTGATGCCTTTACCGTATATTGAGTTTCAATCTATAGGATTAATGTTAATAAGTGCAACAAAAGGTAAGAGCCAGGTTCTATTCATTTTAAGAAGAAATAAGTAAAGTGTGGTTCTCAATGGGAAGAAATAAGTAAAAGTTTTTTCCAGTATTTATTTCCATATACCACTGCAGATATTGTTGTTGAATTTAAACTATAACGCAACTTCTATCCTAATCCTTCTATAAAAGTTCTTTGACTATCATTTCTTCTACATTCTGTTCTCCTCCTCTTTGCATCTCGAAAAGATGGTCTGATCCTTGATCTCCAATGCGGTCATTCCCCATCCGGCGAGGGGCAGAAGTGATGATTCCGAAAGGCATGCGCGCCTGGTTGGTCTTAGTAGAAAGGTCCAACAGAGTCGAAGAAAAAGCAGAATAACAAGAAGGAGAGAAGATGATACAGAAAAAGTAGTTGATATTGGTGATGGATGAAATTAAAATGGTGGAAAAATTACGATTACGAGTAGAATGATTAGTATGGTTTTTCCAACGAATTTTTGGCGCCTTGTCCAAATTGCCCAAATACGATACCCGATTAGCTATGATAAAATCTGGTAAACGGTGAGGTGGGTTATCTTTGGAATTGTGTTTAATATCTTACTGCAAGTGCCACTCCATACATTCACGTATTCATGGTTTTTGGAATAATTTCCAGTTTTATTTTGGAAGTTATCATAGAGATCCCATCCATCCTTAACCTTAGTAATACTAGGTTAGAAAAACTAATAGTAATTGTAGACTTCAGTCTCACAAATGGTTGTTTGTCTTTTATAGTTTTCAATTTTTTATGGAACTGAAAATCGTTTACGTATTTCTTGTATGAAGGGTCTTTCTTTTCAAAATCTATATCATATGTGTATATTAAATCTCACAAGTGTTTATATTCAAATTTGTTTTATCGTAGCGTCTTTCGCTATGAGTATTTAAAAATCCGGACATTTCCCTCGAAAATTGAAAATTCAGAATAAAGTTTGGAAATATTTGTGATTTTTACATCCAAGTGTAAGAAACTTAAGTTAATGGTATGTTATGAGGATATATTGCCATTTAAAAGATAGAAAGGAGTAATAAGTGTTTTTCATTAATACAAATGCTAGGGAATTTTTTTCATTTTCAGAACCTAACACTAATTTTTTTTCCAATGAATATTCATACATATTATTACATAAAATAATGCATCAATGAAGCAAACTTGTCAAAAAGACTAGTATATGTCAAAATTTAAACTTATACTCTCTAAAGAACCGCCATCCTGATAATGCACGCGGTAATTTATTTTTGGCTGTTCTTAGGTTTACCTCTTACTGAAAGTAATCTAGATGGTTTGAATACGACACGTTTTTTTTATTTCTTTATTGCTTTTGTTGGATGTACATAGGTCAGTTTTAGTATAAACTTTACATATGTTTGATAGGCTTACTTACTAACTTATATTTAAAACTTATTTCTAAGACTTAAATCTAACATAAGGTTGACAATGCCCTATTGGGTCCTCTATTCTGGCTCACATTTGGAGAAGGTTTTGAGGATAATATTGTAGGGATATCTGTTTTTTATTCTGGTATGGTTCGCGTTTTTAGCGAGTCTAAAGGTTGCAAGGGAAGAGATTTGATGTAAATAATAATAAAAGTTGGTGGCTAAGTATGTGAAATGATGTTCAATGAGTTCTAAGTTGAGTTCTTCGTGAAGCTGATGATTCGTGACAAACCACGGTACGACACGGTTAGACATTCCAAGGTGAGCGACGCCATTTCGTCGCTGCCGCTGCCTCTACTTGCGGCCTTGAGCCTGGCACTTAGCGCGTGTGAGCGGCCAGGCTCGAGGAAAAGTTGAATAGCGCTCAGCGTTCCGGAAACTCCTTCGGCGCGCGTCGGCGCTCGCTGCTGGAAGATTTGAATTTTTATTATCGTGACGGTGGCTGTGGCGGCGGGGGCGACTGGTGGTTCGCGGCGGTGGTGGTGCAGGTGACAATGACAGAGGTGTCGTGAAATGGAACACGGTAATGGACGAGGGGTTGACTCGGTGTCAGTGACGGCGATGGTAGCGGAGGCGGCAGAGGTGGGCGTGGCGGTGGCTCTGGTGGTGTAGTTGGTAAGAGAAGAGAAAGCAGAAGAGACGGTATTCCTGGTAAGCGCAGAGTTGGAGACGAAGGATTGTTTGATTGATTGCTAGTGAGGCCGGGCGCGTCAACTACTACGGTCCCATAAGGATAGAACATTTGTTATCGGTGGTGGGGGGTTCCCCGCTGGATGGCGAGATCCGGCGACGACCCACCGGCACCTAGCGGGGTTTTCCCTAATCAGGTGTCTCCCACCTGCGAGGCAACGCTCCTGCCGGGACACGCTGTAAGCTCCCGACCGGTCTGGAGGCGAAGGAGGTGGTGACTGAGGAGATGCTGAGGCGATAAGGCGGTGAGAGGTGGTGATGGATGAGGTGGTGACTGAAGAAGTGGTGATGGAGGAGGGGATGGTGATGAGTGCAGAGGTAGTGATGGTGATTGTAGTGGCAGCGGTGGTGACCGCGGGGGAAGGGGTGTTTGCAGGAGTGGCTGGAGTGAAAGGAAAGATGGCAGCTGTGGCAGCCGGGAAAGATATTTATTGATTTTTAAGGTTTCCGGCCAGGTCAATTGCTACGGTAATTA
Source organism: Teleogryllus oceanicus (assembly GCA_964035755.1). NCBI lineage: Eukaryota > Metazoa > Arthropoda > Insecta > Orthoptera > Gryllidae > Teleogryllus > Teleogryllus oceanicus. Next base: position 68,253,173 of record CAXIVR010000010.1, read on the forward strand.
GGCCCGTTTATCCAGTTATCACCACATAAGCGCCGAAATTCATTCAAATTTTGCGCCTAACCTCTAATAAACGTTTGCAAACTCTCCTTGGGGAAAGATCAAGAATTTCAAACATTTCGTGTTCAACATCAAGTAATTTTCCCTTCAAACATCCGTAAATCTCATTTCAAAGAGTAAAATAATGCATCTGAGAACGTATAACATTTTAAAACTACTTCGCCGCGTGGTAACAGGACGCGGTATTGTCCAGGTGGACGCCGCTAGACAAATTATCAAAAATGTAGCTGACAATGTGGTGGGGATGCGGTTCTTACTCTACGACAAAAAATATGAAGTTTGTCCAACATCCATCCATAATTTTAATTTTTATTATATCGAACACCGTAACTGAAATTGATGCATTTGCAAAACTTACCTCTCAGAGAGAACATGACTAGTCATGTTTACTCAAAACGCATCCAACGATAAGTTTCCTAATTTTATATATTGCACCTTACGTCTGAATTGTCTATTGGATTTGTAATTACTTTTTCAGCTGTATATAATATCACCCAAAAAAAATTTTTGACTACTGCAACTTTGTAAAGTTTTTTGTATGCTCTTCAAATCCTATTTTTTTGTAACTAATAGTGAAAAAAATTGTTTCAGAAAAACTTTAACAAAACGGATTTTTCACGCAAAATCAAATAATGAAAAAATATCTTCAGAACTCACATGTAATTTACTTATTTTTCTTACAATTTTCACATGTCACTGTGATTGATACAAATATTTTCTTTCCCAAATGTTTGCATGACACAACTTCTGACACACACAAACAATTTTATACATCAAACACTCGTCTTAAATTCTTTCTATGGTTTCTATGATCCAACTAGTTTAGATTTTTAAAGCTTTTTAATCATATTTTAAGTCTCAATTTCAAATAAAATGAATTCGTAATTACTGAAATACACGAGTTTACCTTTTTACCAGTGACTTACCTATCTCTATTTACAACACCAATGAATAACGTTTTGTTTTTCAGCCATTCTGCAAGTGAGCTGAACAGCATAAAATTTTCATATCGACATTACTGTGTACTCCAACTTCTTTTGACTTCCATATTATAACAACACGTCAACGTTGGCATTTTTAGCCACTACATGTGACGTTCATTATCTGAGTGAAATGTGGGATTTGATTATGACGGGAATTGTGGGAAGATTTAATTTCGTCTGGAATTTCGCCGGGGTTGTTTTGTACGCCTCGCACATTACGTGTTTTATCTAGAATTTCCTCTACTCAAAACTTCGCCGCTATCAGCCCGGTTTAATGCCAGAAGCTTTGGTTTAGCGAGTCCCATGATGCCCTTTTCATTATTTGAAATATATTCTTATTACTTTAAGACGCTAACAAATGACTTCTTTTACGTACTCATTGTTTCGTGGCAATAATGAGGCCAACATAACTCTTAATGAAGTCAACTTCTGTGATAATCTCACCGTGCACTGGTTGGATAGAATCTTTTCTCTATGGTACCCTCAATTAATAGGTGAATAGTAACAGAGAGAAAATATACTAGCCGGTATCTACTCGGAAACCAACAGATACAGTAATTTGAAAATACCGCACCCAAGTACTAAAGTAGTGAACTTGGTAGTTGAGGTAAAGAAGCAGAGCTAACGATATGTGCGCACTAGGCGGGGGCGTAATCTGTTATGGAATTAGATACGCGATGGTGACGCTATCCCTGAATGGGGCAAGTAATACGTATATACCTGTACTCAGACACTGTACTCACTTCCCTCCATGGTACACCCATCTGCGGGTTAGGACGTGCATTATCTCAAATTAGAGATGTGCTGTATCTCGAATTCCCCTAAATCGGTAGAGATGGCGCAATGCATCAACTGATGTCACTGCAGTGCTTTTTGCAAGAAGGTCCTAGGTTCGAGTCCCGACGGCGACAGTATTTTTTTTGACATCAACTTTTCAGCTAGGTTGAATTTAGTCGCTGTCTGGAAGAGAATCCTAGCGGCCGGCTGCTCTGATCGGTAATTTTTCGAGGTTTCTCCGATTAACACCAGGCGAATACCAGAGCAGTACTCTAACAAATGGGCCACGGACTGAGCGCGATCTTTCCTTTCTACTACTTGTCCTATCCTCACTCTTTACACTAACATGCACTACACTACCACACATGCCGGGAGACCCGTCGGGGACTTACAATTTGTCCGGCGTGGTGCACCGCTGGTGGGAAATTCCAGGTTGAAGGAAAACCCCGCTAGTCAACGGTAGGTCGGCGCCGGATCTTGCCATCCAGTGGGAGAAGATCATTGCCACCTCCCGTTGCAAAAATATGCAATATACGTACCGGGATAATGACCTCCGTAGTTGACGCGCCCGGAATCACTAACAATCAATCAATCAATCGAATTCTCCTAAGTCACATTTTCTAACTTTTTCTCCTAAATAAGGTTGTGGAGAAAAGGATGTCGGATTTCCACACGTCAAAATTCCCGCACGGTTATGCCAGTTACATTTATTGCCGCTTTCTTTGTTGTGCTACCCTTGAAAAGCATCCATCCTGCCAAATGTACTTGGGTAGAGCGTAAGGGCTTGTTTATGATTCGAGTTTCCGCCTCCGGCCGATAGGGGCGCGTGCATCGCTCTGCGAAGCTACCGGGGATAACGAGGTCTGGGAGAGACGGCTGATGGAATCGCGTCGGTGGCCCTGATTATTCTTTGGAGGAGGCAGGTTGTTATGCAGCCTACGTGGACGCAAATATAATGTCTCCTTGAAGGGATTATTAAGTTTCTTGTCACGGCAATGTAGCGAGGGTGAATTGATTTGTTTGTTCCGGTCTTCTTACCGAGATTTTAATAGCGTCCTTTTATTGTTGAGGAAGTTTATTATGGTAACGAAGTCGAACAAGAATAAATAGAGTTATCGAGGATCGTTTTTCTTACCCAGTAAATGAACCATTTATTTTCATCGAACGTTACAAATATGATATTAGTACGATGATACAAATGTCACATTTTATGCCCAGTGATAAAAAACGTTTTTACATTCTGGTTAACGGTAGCATCTCCTATTCAGTGAGCATATGTGTTGCGGATTAAACAAGTTAGATCAATTATAGTATCTAATTGGCATCGGGAATTTTAATAATTATGTATTCCATATTACGATGTTGCAATACCTAATGCATATTTTTTGAGAATTGTATTGTATACTCTTTGTATTTATTACTCTGACAATAACAAATAAAACAATAATACTCTAACGTACATCTTAACATGAACAATACCTAATATTTTAATTGAAGTTCGATTTTTCGTGATCTTCTGGCGTACTTGACTTCTAAATAAAGTTTTTAAAATCTTTCACAGAACATTGGGCGTTTTCGGTCACTGTTTTCTGTAACTACTTTTAAAGTTAACGTGACACATTCTTTTATTCATCAATCTATTAACACATCTCTCCACACATTCCGATTTTCGGGTACAAACTTTATGTATCTCGCCGCCTGGACCAATCTCAGCCAGATTTGGAAGAGCACTAGCAGACCTTAAGCCTGTCGTGTGTACAGAGCAAGTACAATGCAAACGATCTTTAAAATTGATTTTACGACCGTACATAAAAGAACGGTCGATATATGGTAGGATTGTTGAGTAAAGTAGATAGAGGGGTGTTCTTGGTGTTCGGCACTTTCGGCGCGAGAGCGCACGAAGAGTGCGCATGCGCAAGTTAGGAAGTGTGCACAGTCGGCGCGTGGCTGGCGCGCGGTTGGCGCGCGGTTGGCGCGCGGTTGGCGCGCGGTTGGCGCGCGGTTGGCGCGCGGTTGGCGCGCGGTTGGCGCGCGGTTGGCACGCTGTTGGCGCGCTGTTGGCGCAAGGTTGGCGCACCAGGCAGGATCGGTTGGCGCGCGGTTGGCGCGCGGTTGGCGCGCGGTTGGCGCGCGGTTGGCGCGCGGTTGGCGCGCGGTTGGCGCGCTGTTGGCGCGCGGTTGGCGCGCTGTTGGCACGCTGTTGGCGCGCTGTTGGCGCAAGGTGGCGCACCAGGCAGGATGGCGCAACAAATTCTTCCAACCACTGATATAGAGCAGCGATTACCAACATGTTTTAGTATTTCTGACAGTGTTATAAAACTTATTATCAATATGTCTGATGGTATCATCGTCTGAGGTGTCTCAGGGCATCGGCTCAAATTATTGCAGTGCATGCGTCACAGAGGTTCTAGAATGCGAGTTCCAACGGTGACTGAATTTTCAACACTAGATGCAAAACTAGATTGAATACAGCTGCCATCTGGGAGAGAACTCTGGCTACTCTATTCGGTAGCCACCAGTTTTGCAGAACAATTCCGAGTAAATGCGAGAACAGTATCCTAATAAACTCCACGGTCAGCGCGCAAACTTTCTATTGCGGCTGTATAACCGCATTTGAAGAGCGCGCCAAGGTGGGAGGGCTCAGCGGCGACCCAGAGAGTAGGCAGAGGCGGCGATGCGGAAAAGGCGCCGCCCGAGCTGAGAAGGAAGGCTGGCCGGAGAGCCAGAAGCGGTGCAGCGAGTCTGCGGCGCCACCCGCTTAAAAAGCGAGCGCCGCCAGCCGGAGAGGCAGAACGCTAGTGTATCGAGTGGAATTGAGTGAGGAGATTGTACCGTGTAGATTTCTTGGTTCGACATAGCTTGTTTTTGGTCTCCCGGACTTTTGGTTTGTTGATTCTGGCTTGTGACTTAGTATGCTCTTTTGGATTTTGGAATTGTGACCAATGTACTTTCTGCAGTTAATTGTAATAAATCTTTGTTTGTGGAAAGCGTGCAATTATTCTGAACATAACACTTTCCTTCCTACTTTTTATGATCTCTTCACCCATTGCTTGCACATGCATTCACTAAACTTCCACACACGACGGGAGATAAGTCGGATGCTTAGAGCTAGCCCCAACTGAACGATGCTCGCTGGGGCGATATCTGGATGGGGAAACCCGCAAGCAGACTGTACATTGCGCCGGATCTCACCACCTGGGGAAGAACAGCATCATCTCCTGTAATGAAAATATGCACTACACGTGTGGGTACAACGACCATAGCAGTTGACGCGGCAGTCACCACTACTCAATTAAACCGAGGGTGTCGCTGTTGCTTCATGGTTTGCTCCTTTGGATCCGATCTCGGCATTGTCTCGAGAGCTCTCTAAACGCTTACTGATTTCTAGGTTGAAGAGATCGCCCACTTTTAGAAAACTTTCGAATAAACCATTTCTACTTTGTTCATTTTGAAGATCTTGAAACTAAAATATAACATTTTATGGACATTGCAATATAATGTGGAGTCAAAACCAAATTATGTTGAATAAAATACACCAAAAATTCCAATGTACTATTTTTATATTCCCTTTTAAGATGAAGTAGGCAAACATTTAGAAGAGTTAAATTTATCTCTGAAACAACTGTTTTTTTAAATACTTTTTATATTATAAAGTACTTTGCTGAAGTATTAGTTTGTATGCATTTTCGTCATTCCAAATACTTGATGAAATATTGTGTAATAAGAATGCATATTCAAAAACACACTGAAGGGCTGATTGCCCTCGACGCATCTGCTACAATTATCATACCACTGCATTGAAGTACGAAACTTCACCCAATGGATTCCATTATTTTCAAATTTAAAGACCAACAATAATTAGTGACAAAATATTGGATGATGAAGGAGAAGTAGAAACTCCTATGAACAACTTTGCTATCTGCTAAAACATATTTTTAATATCCATACACCGGTGTATTGAAAAGGGGGTGATGTTAAAAAAATTGCTCCGTCTTCCCATGACGTTTAAACATAATTAGTTGGACACAGTCGAGATGTTCCTTCCACAAAATATTACAATTTTTTGTCAAAGCAGTTTATAACTCTCATGGCGAGAGAAACAAAGCTGTATCCATTTTCCACAAGCAACACCGCCGTACGCCTTTGTTCTACGGATCAAGAGAAAAATGAACGAAAAATTCAGCGGAGCTAGGTATTTTGGGGACACTCTTTATATGCAAAACCTAACAAAACTGACCTGTGCAGCTCGTTGTTGATGCTGCATGCAAACCAGCAGCGGTACCAACCTGCAGGCGTTAAATAATTTCCCCCGAAGCGAGTCGCGCCGTCGAACGTCGTTGTGTATACCGCCGCTGTGTATTCCGGGCGCTTTAAAAAGGCGATGAAAAAGTGAGCGTGCAATAAGGGAGACGGCGCAATGCTGCCGGACGCGCGCTCCGGGAAAACTTTTTCCCTTTGAATAAGTGAAGGCGCGCCGCTGGCCGTTCACCTGTTCCAGCCATGACGTCCTGCACACGCGCGTTTGTGCCCTCGTTGCGGTCACCCCTCTTGCGGCGATGCAGGTGGGGGCGTTGTAGGTGGGGGCGTTGCAGATGGGGGCGTTGCAGGTGGGGGCGTTGCAGGTGGGGGCGTTGCAGGTGGGGGCGTTGCAGGTGGGGGCGTTGCAGGTGGGGGCGTTGCAGGTGGGGCGTTGCAGGTGGGGCGTTGCAGGTGGGGCGTTGCAGGTGGGGACGTTGCAGGTAGGAGCGTTGCGATACATCGATCTATTGGATGATTGGTGACTTGATTGAACGATTGCTTAATTGGTTATTCCTGGTCAGAAGAACGATGATCCTAAGAACGATGGTCCCGTAAATGTGGCGCATGTTTTGCTCGAGAGGTGGCGAATCTTCCCCCGTTGGATGGTGAGATTCGGCGTCGAAAAACGAAGTTTTCCTTAACCAGTTGTCTCCCACCAACGTGGCACCGCCCCCACCGGTACAAGTTCTAAGTCCTTGATTGGTGTCTCGGCATGTGTGGTAGTGTAATGCTTGTAAGTGTGTGTACGTAAGGAATGACGATAGGTCAAGGAAAAGAAAGAAAAGATCGCGTTCGGCCCGTGGCCCGTTTGTTAGGGTACTGTTGCCGGCATTCACCTGGTATGGATCGGTGAAATCGACCAAAAATACAATTCAGGGCAGCCGACCGCTAGAATTCTCCTCCAGACAGTGACTAAATTCGACCCATCTCTCTAGCTTGTGTCAAGAATCCTGCCAACATCAGAATTCGACCTTGGACCTCCTAATCAGAGGCACTGCAGTGACATCAGTGGAGTTCTGTGCCACCTTCCCGGTATAATTGGTGACAACACTGTGTATTGCTACGGTCGTTAGTCCCGTTTCTGTTGTGTATGTTTGTTTGCCTGGAGATTCCGGTGTTCCTTCTTCGCAAGGCGGCGAAATTTGACGCTGCCCTACACGTCGGTTTGCGGGGCAATTTCTGTCTCCCGCAGTGAGGCACTGCCCCAAAAGGTACAAAGCTCTTAACTCACAACTTATCTCCTGACACTAGTATTAGTGTCGAGCATATCAATGAATTGTGTATGTAAGAGGAGACGATAAAACAAGGAAGAGGAAGAAAAGATAGCGTTCGGTTCGTGACCTTTTGCAAGGACTTCTTATCCAGCATTCGACTGAAATTCATCGGAGAAACTATGGAAAACTTCCTAACTAAAGCATTCGGATGCTAGAATTCTCCTCCGAACATGCTGAATTTGAAGTAACTTATCCAGTTACGGTAAAAGGTCCGTCACCGTCGAGAATTAAACTCTAGGGTCTTGCAGCCGAAATAGCTGCAGAGTTAGCGGGAATGCTGGCACTGAGATAAACTCACCCGGGGATGTTCCGATACTGCAATTGATACGTTGTATGGTTTCGATTCTAATAATAGAATGATGAACAAATATGTCGATATTATCAAGCCTAAAATATCTTTTATTTGTTAATACATTAGTATTGGTGCGTTGATAGTATCTACAAATAGGGATTATAATATATCAAAAATAATTGACAGAGATGTAATAATTCATTTACGTTTCCTATCAAATAATTTCTTGACTTAAAGAAGATAACTACAGAGTTTCATTTTGAGTAAAAAAGTAAGGGTTATTTACGATGTATCAGAACAAGTCACTCAACCTCTTCTAATGGCTACATGCATGGCAACCAACTATAATGGCAACTTAATCCCAACCACCTGAGCAGATATTAATTTGTGATCAAGATAGAGAGGTACATTTTTAAACGGTCATTTTATTGAAGAAGTTTGATAGAAAAGATCATATTCAGACAAATTTGGTTTCATACTATATTGTTGCATTGTTTATAAGCGGATTGTTATGATAATATTTATTATTGGCTTGCTTCTTACGAGATAAATACAAATAACAAGTGGCACTAACTAAGAATCATTACATTCCGGAACTCCATTGAGTTGCTAGAATTTTCAGGTGTCTTTTTGTGATGTTTTAGTTTATGACACATTACTTCTATTTTGCCTTCTTTTATCTAGTTGCACATATTTTATTAGAAAATTGTTCCATGCATTCAAAAGACTTTTCTGGAGTAAAATTGACAATTGTGGTTTACATCTTCCGTAAACATTTGAACGTTGTAACAACTTCGTTCATATTTTCATTTATGTTTGTATTGATTTTATCTTCGTTATAAAAAAACTCATTTTTATGTTTTTGAAATTTTTTTTCGTATTATATTGTTACGCTTCATTTTTCTGTTCTTCGCAAAACTTCCTTCACGTTCTATTTCCTTGGCTTTTTCCTCTCGTTATTTTTCTACCGAGTGAACGCCTCTTTGCGCCGAAGAACAAAGACGTTTGAGTGCGTCTTTTGTGCACGCGCTCGGTTTGAAACACCGACACAGAATGTAATGTGGTGCTGAAGGCTCCAAGACAGAAAGGTTGATGTTTATTGACAGCAGTTACTTCAAAACTTGAGAAGTACGTGTTCAGTCACATATGTTGAAGTGAAGCACCTTAGAAACAGCATTTGTATACAAAAAAGAGACGGAACTAATCTACTACAGTATACTAAATTGGAATTTAATTAAAAAAAGATATTTATATTTTTTAAATATTTAATATTTTTATCTTGCATCATTATAATCATATTAATACATTTGAAGCATTAAATTCTTTAAAATTGCAAATGCATAGCACACATATTAACTGAGACATACAACGGAAAATTTGCTGCATTGCAATTCACATGTTGATTTTATTTTTCAAATTTTGTTAGTGATTTTATTTAAATCGCGTAAATTTATTTCCAATTTTTTGATATATTTTTGATACAACAGGCGCCATTAATATATCTATTTGTGAATAAACAAATTTGTAGTTGTCAGTATAAATAAATAATCAAATTGTCAAAGATTATGATATCACAAACATTTTAAAGGATGAAAAATTTAAATTCAATGAAAACATATGGGCTCATATTGTCGCACTTTTAGAAAACATTCACTAATGAATTGTCACTGTATATACTAAATGAATAACAGAATCCAACATTGAAAATATTAATAAAAATATGGTGGATTTATAACGACTTGACTTAGTGTAGGGATCACAGAATTTTGAAAATGTGCACGCAATTCACTTTTCCCCATAGCACGTCATACGCAGTTTTTAACTGTTTTTTGACGTAAAATAAATAAATAAATAAACGAACCTACATACTTGGTTCTCGTCAATGTTTTGAAAATAGTCATCAGCAAATATTGTAGGAATACTTTTACACGTACAAATTGCGTCCATTTCCAAATAAAAAATAAAATTAACATATGAAACTCTACGTAACCCAAAGAAATTAAAATTATAGATATTCGTGATCTCACTTTGTATTTAGCATTGAGACTTGTAATACATGGAACCAAGAAATTTAAAAGTTCAGAAATAAATTAAGCAATGTTGCTTATTCTATTAAATATTAAAGGATGTAAAAATTTAACAAACGTGTGTAAGGTGTCAAAAGAAAACACGTATTTTCAGCTCTCAACTTACTCATATAATTTAGTGAATATAATTTCATCTCAAAGTAGAGGGAACGATTTATAAAAAAAATTAAATGAGAACTACATATGAAGAGGTATGAAAATACTAGGAAATCCAATTGTAGTGTAAATGAACTTTTAATGAACGAGTGTGTGATGTTTTGTGGATAGTATATTTTTAATGATCATGTAACATTTAAATGTAAATTGGATGTATTTTGTTCATTAACGTGAAACTTTTCTTAACGTCACAAATACTAACGAGGTAATTAACAAGAAATAATATCTAGTATTTTTGAAATATTTCTTGTATTCTAGTATTGGAGCTCCAACATTTTTAGTGATCATTGTATACAATGTCCTCGATCACGTTTCCTTTCTTCCTCGTGTCTCCTTTTCTTTCTCTACGAGAGTGTTCCTTTCCTCTAAAAAGTCTCGTGGAGGCGTCACAAAGGCCCCCTGGAGATGCGCTGGCGTGGATTTGAATGGCGGCGTTCCAGTGGGCCACGGCGAGCCAGTCTACCTGCCACCGCCGTCGCCGCATCGCTCGGCGCCGCTCACTCAGGCAGCCAGCCATCCAGCCGTCAGGCCGTCCCGTCGCGCTGCGATTCGTCCGACGCGCGGGAGGTGGGGGTGGGCGCTGTTCGCAGCTTCAGCGGTGCGCTGGTGCGTGAAATTCAAGGCCGCCCTCCCCCGCCGCTGTCGCTTCCCTGGCGGCCGTCTCCACCCACCCTCTGGACACTCGTCCCGGAAACTCGCAAGCTCTCCGTTCCCGCCATTCCCAATTCCATCTTCCACTTTCACGCCTCACTCCTCTCTCGTTTCCCCCACCCCATTCTATCACCTGCCCCTTCCCCCTCCCCCGACATCCGTTCGTCACAACATCTGTCAGTCTCGATATCCGTCCGCCACATCAGTTCCCAGCGACATACATCCGTCACGACATCCGTCGGTCCGACTCCTCAGGTGTCACGACCGGTCACGACGTCGGTTTGTCACGCGTCGGCCCGTCACGACGTCGGTCCGTCACGACGTCGGTCCGTCACAACATCCAGCCAATACATCATCCCACAATCTTGTCATACGAACACCTTTTTTCTCCCCCACTATCTCACTACACTCGCCCCAATATCGCTCCTCACTACCTCCACCTTTCCGTTACTTCAACACAGAGCTACCTATTCACTACTATTCACCGTAGCTTCAGAGGTCATTGGTGATTTCTGTAGTTCAGAGAAAATGAGAAAGCTGCATCTTGATGGATCTACTGAAAAATACAATATATCAAAAGAAAATTGAAAACCTCCATGTCATACATCCCGTTTTAACAGTATTTGAGCCCATTGTATAATTATAACGTGCTCTCGGCATGTGTGCCCAATGCTTTATACCCACGAAATACAGCTTCAAAGGAAAAGTAATTTTATACAAAACCGCCTAGAAAGTGACGGACTCTTAACATAGCATTTGGACAGGAAAGTTAAACTTTTTTCATCATCATTCTGGGAACATTTCAAATATTCTTTCTGTACTACTGAGAGTAAAACAATTAGAAAACAAAATATTACCCTCGAACGGAAAAACGCGTGACCGTTAATTAAATTTATTCATCACATAGAGAAATTATCGTAAATTTTATGTATTGTATCAAATAGTCAACATTACGCGTCAAAAGTGACGGGCTTTCTAGACTCGCCCTATTGGCCTCGTCCGTAAACTCTTCCACGTAGTTACGAAAATACTAACTTTTTTGCCTTGTAATGTAAATTATTATGAATCTGAAAATGTGTTTAAGTGCACTTTGTAATGATGGTACAATCACAATGCATATGCTGACAGCAGTTTCTCGGCGGAGGCGTTGAGCGCGTCGTTGGCCCCAAGGAGGGTGGGCGTGGCGCTGAGCGATTCGCAAGCGGAGGCTCCGGGGCCCTTGGCAGCCTCAGCGCTTCGGTGGCGCGAGAAATGCGCCGACGCCGCCGCTCCGCATTGTGCCAGCCCCCCCCGCCCCCCCCTCCCCCCACCAGCCAACCCACTCAGTCGGATTCCACGCTGGGTCTCACTCGCGGTGGCGCGATCCCCGCTGGCGCTCTTGGCCGCGCGGATTTCGGGTGCGGCTTCGCTGGGGTCACGCTTGGCGTTGAGAAAGGTTCTCATTCTTCTCATCTCTACTGTTTGTCCTTATTTCTCGTGGGTATGTTTTCTTAGTTTCGCAATTTATTTCACATCATCCAAATCTGGGGCACAGCAAGCAAGAGTGATCTCTCCATCATCCAGAGATTTCAGTTCAAGACCTTAAGAATGATCGCGGCAGCATCACAAACGCAGCATTACACAAAGACTTAAAAATGCCCACTGTCTTAGAAAGTTTGAGCTGATTAATTCTATTCTATCTCCAGCGTCTTGAAAACCATCCAAATCACTTAGCCCTCAACCTCCTTATCAGTAGTACAGATATTCATCGTCTAACTAGAACCGCACGCATGCAACACCCATACAGATACTCCACAAGTAACAGAACCATTATCACCACCAAATTATCAATTCCAATTGCAGTAAACCTAAAATAATAATAATTGCTTTTTGTTATATTACGAAGAAGACAAAAAGTACTGATGGGATACCTTCACTACTAATCACTGTCATAATAATTCTACAATAGACATCACACTTACTTATTATTTTGTAAAAAATAATTGTAAATTTATCTTATGTTTTAAACATTTATTTCACATAACATGCACTACACGTACGGGGATAATGGCCTCAGTAGTTGACGCGCCCGGAATCACTAACAATCAATCAATCGGTCAGCAATTCATTTCCCGTTCAAAGCCACTACTTTGTTTTTTACAGATTCTGCTACCTTTGCTGTTGGTAGAGGACACCGCTGGGAACTGACAAACGAACCCCACAGGGCATCTCCGAATATAAGCTAACGTTTACCGCCTTTGGCGAAGTACCGAGGTAGCCCATTGATCCACATAGGTAATTTTCCCTTATTTAGCAGAGATTCTTCTTAGGTTCTCCTGAGTACGTTCCCCTGAACCGCTGCGTTTTCTTAACCCCCTACCACTTCCACTCACCCAGTCGGATTCCACGCCGGGCTTCCGTTGCGTTGCATTGCGCTCCACGCTGCTGCTTTCATGGCTGCAAAGATTTCGTGTGCGTCTTCGCAAGGGTCTCGACTTTAGTTTACAAGTTGAAAAGTCGTCATTTTCCTCATTTTAGTCTGTTTTTCTTAGTCCTCGCGTGCCTTTGTTTTTCGTTTCACAATTTATTTCACGCTCAATGCCATTACCTTGTTTTCTATGATTCTGCTACTTTTGCAGATGGCTGGTGGCACCGCTGTGAACTAGGAAGAGTACACTGCAGGGAATTTTCCCCCTTGAGTTGAATTTTCCCACTTAACTGCGTTTACTGCCTGTATCGAGGTACCGAGGATGCTCTTGAGACTACGTTGGTCATTTCTCTTTATTAATAACTGGTGTACTCCATATATTCATCTGCGTTATTCCTCCGTGCCGGGTGATAAGAAAGAACGATAAATAAATGGCAGCTCAATATGTGACAGAGTAAATCACGAAATGCATCAGCATCGTTAATCAGGCAGATTAAATCACCTTTGATTTTTGAAAGGGATAAATAAAAGGGAAAGGAAACTTGTATCATTTGTTGTAGCGCAAATCTTGCGAAATAGACTCCACAGTAAATATTTGGTTGCTGTGTTTTTTAAGTCTTGGAACGTCAATTTGCAACATGAACTCGTGTTCACAGTTTTGAACCGCTTCGGTAGATTTTCGAAAAGAAGCAAAAATACAGAAGTACTTTTCTCTTCTTCACTGTCAAAATTCCATTATTCCTGACGGTGAACGTATTAAACGGTGGACGAGTCCGTAGTACAGATATTAACAGTTAATATTTTTTAAAGTAGTATTTCAATTTTCTTTAGTATTTGCTTGTGAACGTACGTTCAACATTTAATAAAAAGAAATTAACTTTACCGAAATTACCTTTTTGCAATTGCAAAATGTGTCAAATTTTAAAATTTACGAAGTTTCTTGCATGTAGAAATGACGTGCCGCAGGGCCATGATTCTCTGCTGTGCTCGCCCTAAGTTGTTCACTCTCGACAGGCAGCAAATTTTTCTTTCGCGAGATTTATTTGTGTACTGCGGTGTCGATTGTTGTTTAGAGATCACAACATGCGCTAGTAATCTTAATCATCAGCGTTTTGAACTGGCAAACTATAGAGCCTGCGGAAATGTTTAGAGATCCAGTCGCACCGCATACTAAACCTAAAAAACAGAATTTTGAAACTCATTGCTGTTTATAATTATTCATCAAATGGAGTACCCTCCATTTAGAACTAAAGAACTGTACTAGAGGCACCAACGGCTGCTATTGATGGTATTTGATATTCCTAGGAAGCTCTTAGGCCTCTCTGTCACATTTCGTCTTTGATTAGCGAGGCACGCCCGAGGCTTGTCAGTACTGCAATACGAAATGTTAAGGAATGATAACAAATAAATTACAATTACAAAATGTGATTAATAGAGATATGAAATAACTTCTAGGCCACAACACATAAAAATAATAATAATAGTAAAAATAATATTAATTATAATAATAATACAAATAATAATAATAACAACACCCGAGTGTTAAGAAGAATTCGAACACACGTTCTGCGTGGTATATCGATGACTCCCTTTACGATTATGCTTGAGGGTGATAGAGATAGGTGAATGGCAGTTGAGTATGTGATGTATTGGGCTATGTAATTACCACTCTTCAAACAACACATCAAGTTTTATGCAAAATTGATTCCCACGTCTTCCATGTATGCTACTGTTTCTACGAATACGCTAGTCAATGTGTCAGTTCTGCTCACCACTTCGCCAGACTCCAGACGTCATTCACTAATGTTGTGCTCCCCACAAGGGCTGACGCGACCACGTAGAATTGCTGTGCGCTTTCGCTCATCTATTGATTAATAACATCATAGAGAAAATTTGCTAAGTGTGAGGAAGAAAAAAATAAGATATGTTAATTTTATTTCATCTCTGGTGAAAGGTGGACTCCAGTATAAATACCAATATCATTGAAGAATATTTTTATGTATATAAGAACTAATGCTTTATGAATACACAATATATTAAAATTATTTTATGCATACTTTTTGTTACTTTTTCAATTTTTAAGGTATGGCAAGGTCATATATAATTTGAATACTTCTGTACTTGTTCTTACCACACAGAAGCAGACGATGATTTTCTTTTTTGAGGAACTAATTCAACATTTATCAAATTTCTCTGAATGCACAACTATTCTTTCTATCGAAATATACGAAAATAAAATATTAAGTAGGTAATTGGCAAGCCTGACTGAAATAAAATCATGACGCATGACAGTGGTTTCGAATTTTTTGGAAACAAGTATTCAAAGACAAAGTTATCAGGAAGGGTTAAAAAAGGTTCTAATCATAAAAGTTCTAAAAAATGAAATAGAAACGTTCTTACATACATAGATATTAAAACAACTTCGCTGGAATCCAGCATTAAACCCTTATATAATTCAATTATTTAACTAGAGTGCCTTCTCACTTTTGAGCATTTGAGCGAGGTTATCCAGAAGCATCGATGCGAATTAACGTTTGGTAGTGAAGCTCCCGATTCGATAACCACGCTCGTCATACTTCAGACGTCAGGCAATCGGAGAACAAATATCGGAGAATTAGCTATGGGTCTGTGAAATATTCCTTGTCATCACTTGCCCTAAGTTTCGACAACTGACCAATTGGTTCCTTCCTCTTTTTACCCGCGGTGTCTGTCGCATCTGCAGCCCATATTAATAGCGCGTTTAATTACGAACTGCGAGGGTTGAGGGGTGGTGTCTGAGCTCCCGCGCCCGCCCCCACCCCAGATTCGGCGAAGCGCTAAATTCCTGGCCACCGACGCTTCCGCCCGTCGCGCACCCACGCGCAACCGCCACGCCCCCTCCACCCCTCCCCCGCCCCGCCCCCACCCCGCTCCTGCGCATGCGCTCACCCGCTCCGCCACGGGTCGGACTCTCCGGTGCGATTCTTTGCACAATTCGAGACTCTCACGCTTCTTCAGGTCCAGTAATTTAGGTAATACTATTATGTCGCAACCAGACAGAAAAATGAAACGTCACTTTAACAGCCGAAGGACGTAAAACATTTAACAATCGTTGGCTGTAGTTTCATTCATAATTATTTTCCATTGACGAATCTTGAATATATGTACAAGTATGCAAACGTCTAGGAGGCATATATGTGATTATTTGCATTTCTTAAAACTGATCTGATGAATTTATATTATTTTTATATATTAATATAAATTGACGGCAAGTACGTTACCACACCACACATAAACTACTTTTTTTCTGTCCAGTATAATTGTCATTAAAATAATAAATAAGTAACACCTGAATAATATAAACTTGGTCAATATATTTTGCAATGACACTATAGCATCAGTTTTCTTAGTTTGAATTGTCTCGTTATTTATGTGGGACATTGTATTGCGTCACATTTATTGTAAACAGGGTGAATTGTAAGGATATACTTATGTAAATATGGCGGCCTAGCACCGGTAGACGAGTTGTCGTCAAGGTCAACAAACTTCATTGTTTTGAACCACGAAGCGCGGTTTGTTGATAAAGTAAACTGTTTGGGGATTGGCCGCGAAAGCAATGGCAGTCTGGGGTGCGGCTAGTTGAAGTAAGTAACTTAGGTATTGGTGAGGCATGGAATGACAATGTATTTCGACGGAAGTGAGTCGACTTTTTTCTGAAAAGAAACAGTAGAAAATATGGACCGTGTTTTGAAGGGCTGAAAGAGGGCAATATGGATTCATTCCGACTTATGCCGTGGTGCTGTGCGGATCGTGTGTAGATAATTGATGTTGGGAGTTTGGGAATTGTGAACGTCTACATTGGAGCGTATGGTTGTCGGACTTTGAATATTGATGTAATGTGCGGAAATTGGAACTTGGAAATATTTCGAGTGCAACAGCTAGAATTAAAACTGTGAACTTAGGTGAATTTGTTGGCAACAGGACTGGGAGTATTTGAAGTAGATAATAGTTTACTGAACTTTAATATTTTAAGCATACGCGTAGAAATAACTGGGAACTTTTAAAAAGCAAATTAATTAAGGCTTATCAACTTATGAGGCAGTGAGGATCAGTGACTTGAGTACACTTGTGCTAAAACGGAAGAAAAGAAGATGGTGTTTGGACCTGGAGCCATCGACACCGGGAAAGATTGAAAATGGCGACATCGGTCAAGATCACGCGAAGACGGGTACTGCAATATAAGGTTTGAGACTGGTCATGGCCGAAAGTACGTTTCGTATTGTTGCCAAGTGAAAATTTCATGGAAATTGAATAAACGTACAAGTTTCTGTGAATAGAAAAGATGATTTTCATTTAGCCAATTCTAGCAAATGAGTAGCTAGAAATGTATATTTGCTTTTCAGATTCCTCGGCCACTCTGTTCAGATGGCAGATCAAATAATCGGCTATTAGTAGGCAATAGCGATTGTTTCTTATAAGACCCCTCGACCCAGTTAGCCGGATATTAAGTTATTGGAAATAGCAGTTGAAGATTAATTTTAATAATAGAATTAACATAATCTTTTCTTGGCACCCATATTCTTATATAAATTTGGAACGGTTTACGTTGAACTAATATTTAATAATACTAGAAGGGCAGATGAGATATTAAATTTAAAAATTAAATAAGAGAGTTTGTTTCAGTATATTTTATATTATTTTGGTTTTTTGTTAATTAGGTATAATTTTGTGGATTGTAAAACTTTTAAATATATATCTTAAAGGTTATTCTTGTTTTTGTATTCTAGCTACGATGAATGAGTGAAAAAATTCCGAAACGTTTGCAAACTAATTGTTTCATTGTTGACAATTGAACAGTTCCGTGAACCACATCCCTTATTTTATTAATGGTCGTGAATTCTACAATGATTACTAAGTATTTGACGTGCTCTGTAATACGAAACACTCCTTCTTCTTCATCTATATTACTTTTCTATCTGTACTAAAATATTTAGCCACATTACCATCATCACAATATACGTCAACATCACTATCGACACGTTTTCATTTTCAACATCACCATATTCACGTCATCATTTCTAACACCACCATTACGTCATCACTTGTAACATAATCACCACCTCATTATTAACTACCGTCAGAAACACCTCCATGACCGTCACAGCAATCTCCATCACCACCAACACTAGAACATCACAGCCATCCCCACCACAGCCTCGAGGAGCGCAACCGGCTGCACCCCCATGCACAACCACATTAAGCACCAGCGCAACCTTTATCACAGCAGCGCCCTCATCCTCCCCACCCCACGGCGCCGCACGCCTATTGTGCCAGCGCTCGCCCCCCCCCGTGCAGCGCCCCTCGAATCACCCCCTCCCCGTTCCCCGCCCCCACCCCCTGAGCGCCGAGCCGCCACGAGGACCCTTGGCGCGTCCGTCCGCTCGCCCCGCCCCCTCCCGCCCCGCGCTGCGTGGAAGCTCTGCGGGTCACGGCCGCACGCATCTCCCTACCAGACTTCCACGTGGAAGGTAGCTCGTCATTAGATCCCTCGCATTTTAAAAGGGTTCAGGCAGATTTCGAGAGATTTCGTGTAACGGCCTGGCACTTGAGCTAAACGAATTGATTGGCAGTCATTGGGCACATATCACATGGATGACTTTGTTTACTCCCCAGTAAATGTTCGTTGGCTAAAAGTGATAACTTCGATCCCTCTATGAGTATTAAAAGTTTGTACAATTTATTCCGAGACATTCCTGTTTTTTTTTCTGTTACAGTGATAATCTATCGGTGAACTAGAATGTAGCAATTGATTATTTCATGGATCCAGCACTTCAACTGTTATGGCCATTAATTCCCTAAGTGTAGTGGATGTTATATTTAGGGAAGTGGCGGTGTTTTTTTCCTCCACTGGAATGTAATACACGGTGCCATCCAAACGCTGGTTTACAGCAGGACACTTTCGCTGGAATCATCCCTTTTGCTCTCTACCACTCCCCTCCCCGCAGAAGGGCCCCGAACCGTCAAGAGACTCTTTAGGCGTTCGCTCCCTCCGCTCCTTGCTGCTTTGCTGCGAGGGAGCTCTGCGGGTCACGGCAGCACGCATCTTTTCACCAGACGTTCTTGCGGAACGTGGTTCACCGCTAGAATCCTCGCATTAGCAATGGGTGAATAATGCTAGTCTACTGGTGCACTCTAATCAAATGATTGATTTTATGTACCGACTGAGGTAGAGCAATGCATGAACTGCACTGCCTCTGACCGGGACGCCCTAGGCCTCCACTCCGTCGTTCACAGATTTTCGACAGAAGTTACTCAGCTAGGACAAATGAAGCTGCTATCTGGACGATAATTCCGGTGGCTTGATTGCTAATTTATTGTGTTTTTTGCCATTAACACCAGGTGAATTCCGGAGCAATACTATAATAAACGGACCACGGATCACGCGTGCGATTGTTTCTTCCTCTTCCTTGTCTTATCAGCCCGTACTCAAACACACACACACACACACAGACATTCATATGCAGCGGGTAGTGCCTCGCTGGTTGAAGATGACCGCTTGTGAAAAACCCCGGGAGCCAAGTGTAGCTTAGTGCCTACATCTTGCCATCCAGCCGGTGAAGATCAAAGTCTCCTCCCAATATAGAACAGGAACTACACTTACGGAGCTAATGACCTTAGTTCTTGTCGCGCCCGGAATTACTTATCGTTTATTTAACCATATTGCATTTGTGACAGGCAAGAAAGCAAAATCTCTCTGAACCTACCAGAACCTGACAAACCGCCGTGCATGGTGAATTGCCTAGCAGAGACAAGTAAATATCACGTGGACCACTTCGTTATATGCATTCCCTATAATTTATCACTAACAAAAAGTTTTATCATTGATCCCTCTTTATGACTTAGAAGTTTGTAATATTTATTTAGCGACATTTTGTATTCTGTGAGGTTTCTGCTAAGGGTTTACATTTGGAACGTTTTAGCGCTTTCTACTAAAAATCAAGTGAGAGACATAGGGCTCTAAATGTGTTATATTCTGCATTAATGTTGTAGACGTCTAAAAATAATATATTATAATTAATCAAATGAACGCTTACCGTTTCCGTTTCTTATTTATTTCTTCCAGACCGGTGGTATAACGTTCCATTCGGTGGTATAACGGTCAGCGTGCCGGACTTTGCGGGTTCAAACCCGATCGAAGCCGTGGATTTTTAAGGGCGAAAAAATCCTTCGTACGCCTTCCTTCGGAGGGGAAGTAAAGCCGGCTGTCCCATGTTAGTAGATTTACTGCAGGTAAAAGATCCTCAAGCCTAAAAGAAGCCGCTGAGCAAAATTGATATCCGCCTGTTTCGTCGCCCAAGATAATACCTCATTTCTCCGCTAGGTGGTGAAAGGAACGTAACGAAATTTGCGTGGTTGATTGACGGAAGAGCGGACGGTTGAAAATTGACGGAAGAGCGGGCCTGATGGCCCGAGTCTCGCCACGTAAAATAAGGCATTAACTAACTAACTAACTAACCTGCAATACATTGTAAAAAAATAAAAATACACTATGTCAGATATCCTATTAATTATTTAATGAGCAGGTTCCATGCAGTCATTGATAGACAACAGAAAGATACAGGCATGCGATTACATTTTTGTGAACTGTTTTAACATTCAAATGGAGTTTATGTACAACATTCTAATTCTATTTACCGGCCGTGCAATGGAGTGGGATACCATGAAGAAATAAACCTCCAAAAATACAGCAGAATGTTACAAATGACTGGAGATCAGGAAATGACAAGAAAGAGGTAGGAAATATTGCGCGCGATACGAGGTCCGTTTGTTACGCGGCACTCCAGCATTCGCTTGCTGTTGATCGTATAAACCACGGAAACTACTGATCAGAGCACCCGGCTGCCAGAATTCTCCTCCAGGCAGCGACTGGAATCGGACCAGCTGTGTAAGAAATGTCGAAAACCGTCTGCCTTGAACCTGAGGATCTTCCCGTCAGAGACACTGCAGTAATATCATTTGATGCCCTGAGATACCTAAGGCAGTAACCGCTGTGGTGATTAATTTCGTTAGTATAATTAATGGTTTATTATTTGTTGAGGCTGCGTTGATCATGTGCCGACCCACACATTTGCTGCAGGGAATTTCCACCTCCATACCTCCCTCAGCGGGACACCGACCCAGCCGGGGCGACCCGCAAGGTCCCAACGTGCGTGGTAGTACATCGAAGTATAAACGTGCGACTCAACAATGGGAGTGAGGAGATAAGGATAAAAAAGAAAAAATGCGTGATCCGTTACACGTATTGCACCGGCATTCGCCTTGTATTGGTCGGAGAAACTAACGGTCACAGCAGTCACCCGCTCGAATTCTCCTCTACACTGAGACCTAACCACCACAGGTACTCACTCAACCACTCAACACCCAGTACTTCACGGTCAGAGTCACGCAGAAACTACAGCAATGCTGACTCTACTTAACTCAACCGGTACTTCCGATTTGAAGTATTGTACGATGGTGATCTGTGTTGCGGGTTGCATAGTTTTGCGGTTTTGCGACTGCCGTATGTCTTTATCAAGGAGTTAATAGAGTCGGCCCGGTAGCCGAGATCGCTAAGGCAGTAGTGATCTCGGACCGAAGGATCGCGGGTTCGAGTCCTCGGTTCATGGGTTGTTCGGGCATGGTTGTATTTGTGTTCGTCCTTTCACCCCTTATCATCACCATATCGTTTCATCCTCATGTGTTGCGACCTTAAATAACCAATTGAAAAAAATTAAAAAAAGGAATTAATAGAATGTTTTATTAAAGAATTTGATCCATCATATTTTCTGATAATACAAAGAAATTTTTGTTCTTAACAGAGGGTAAAAACGTTCGCAATCTTTCCTGAAATAACGTAGAGAGTACAAAACTACAGCAGATCGTGTAGTTGCGTTGATTGGGGTGGAGATGATTGCTAGAAGAGCAGTTCCAAAAGACTGCTGTTGAGACAGATGTGGCAGCTCTGTGCTGACTTCAGGGCTCAACACGCATTTGAAGCGGTCTGTCTCACCAGGAAGAGACGGGCAGTCTTTAAACTTCCACTATCAGATGAGAAATGTTCTGGAGTTCTGGGAATACATGATTTTACCAATTATGTACTTTTATCCGATTTCACGAAAGAATGATACTAAAAAACAATAGAACGCTCACTTTAGAATTACAGATATAATTTATTTCCTCCGAGACATTCCGATAATTTGTGGAATATATGTTTAACTTGTCTGACTTTGTTTGTTGAAAACGTGTAACAACATTCACAATAGACCCAAGAAATGTAATATTTTTGCCCTTAAATTGTATTTATTTATTATTGTAACTAAAATTACCTTTGTTTTCCCTCCTGAATTTTTGTGTACACATTAAGCCTTCAAGTATGGGATTTTAAAAACAAATTTTCAATGTCAACCGGAACCAGAAATACGATCACCCCCCCAGTCCTTACAACGATCTGCTACATACTTACATAATTATCTACTAGATACTACTCTATACTTTTATTGGTAACGAAACATTTAAAATACTTGTGTGGAGAATTTGATAAGCAAGAATCTTTTCTTGTTTGGTACTGTAATAATACTATAGAATGGTGATGAAAGGAAACTTGCTAATGCTAATTTTATCCAATTCAGAAGACATTAATCATTTTCTTCATCATAAATTTTAAAAATACATTTATGGCGTAATATATACCTGTATAAAAATATCATATAATATTAACAGAAATATAGGTTTTAAAATGCGGTAGCGTTGTTTTAAACAATGTGTGCTTTTATCATAAAAATATAACTTGTTACTTAATATTATCAATATTTACTGTGTTAGTTTCCAGAAAGTATGTGTTGAGAACTATAGAACACTATCCTTGAGCAAAGCGACTTGTTCATAGATGTAATATTGACTAGTTACCTCTGTAATGACACTTTGCTTTAATTAAACCATTCGCCACCGAAGTAAAGTTTATTACACCTGTTGTGGGCTCCCGGTTCCAATAATTCCTCTTTAGTTTTACGGACCCTTTGTAATGTCGATTGTGTCGGGAACCACTTGTTTCTATCAACAGACTTCTCCACATAAAATACACATCTCACTGCTTTTGAGTCTTTCTCGCCATTTATATACCTCAGCTTTCTCGCTTCAATGTGCATTAGCACACTCACGTTTATATGCCCATCAGTTGCACTGTTCCTGTATCCTCCCATTTCTCCCCCAAAATTCCTTCTTTCTCCCTACATCAATGCTATTTTTCTCTCCACCTTATCTACGCATTACTCCGTTCCGTACTGCATTTTCCCTCATATCATACTCACTTCCTGCCATTGGATTTCGCCACAGTCTCGCTGCTTTTCTACTCTTGGAACCCTACAGTTGTTCCTGTCAGCATTTCCGTATTTCTGCCCTTGCACCTCAACTTTCCTTCACACCATGAGTCCCACATCTCTACTCTCACGTCTGCACTTTTCTCCGTTCCTGCACCCCTATTTCTCAGCAACAGCATGTCCCTCTTTTATCTACCCCATCACCCCGCTTTCCGCAGCACTGGCGCCTCATCCCCGTTCGGGCCCTCGTGGCCTCGCGCCGCGCGCAGCACAAAGCTCCAGCGAATTGCGGGCGCCCATTGTTCTGCTTCATTGCGATAGTTCCCTCCGGCGCCCCACGCCACGCCCCTCTTCTCCCCTCCATGCCTCCACGCGACTCCTGCGCCTCGTCCCCCTCCTCCCCCCGCCTCCGTCCCCACCTCCTCCCCCCCCCCCCCACGCCCGTCCCCGCCTCCATCCCCGCCCTGTCCCCGCTTCCGTTCCCGTCTCCGTCCCTGCCTCCGTCTCCGCCCCCGCCTGTGTTTGTCCTCCATCCCTACCTCCGCCCCCGCCCCCACCTCCGTCCTCACCTCCGTCCCCAACTCCGTCCCTGTCTCTGTCCCCGCGCGTCCCCGCCTCTGCTGTCCACCCCGTCGCCGGCTTCCCTGCCCCGCCTAATCGCCAACCCGCTGTTGTGCGCACGCGACAAAGTGCGTCCGCTGTTTGCGAGGATGCCGCGCAACAGCCTTGCACATGTATGCTGCAGAGTCCGCAGTGCCTGATTCCACAGCCAGTTTCAGAAAGCTAACCCTCCACATAATTATTCTTTTTACCTTCTCTGAATTTTATTTTTAAATCTCACACATGAAAACTCTACGAAAGTATACTTTCGTTTAGTGTCTGTTGTTTATAAAAAATTACATTAAGGTACGCTTCTGGCATAGTAACATTTTTGGCTATGCATACCGCAGAGTACAAATATTGAATTTTGCTAATAGAAAAAAAGCATCAATTTTTCTGCAACTTAACTTGGCTCTTTTCTATCATATTCCAATGGTCTACAGTCAGTTTCGATGATTTTTTCTTAAATAACGTATGCAATTCTTACGAAAATGTCTCTAATATA
This sequence comes from Teleogryllus oceanicus, assembly GCA_964035755.1. Lineage (NCBI taxonomy): Eukaryota > Metazoa > Arthropoda > Insecta > Orthoptera > Gryllidae > Teleogryllus > Teleogryllus oceanicus. The sequence continues at coordinate 68,277,595 of CAXIVR010000010.1, forward strand.
ATTATTTCAAAATTCCGGTATAAGTTCGAGTCGTCACCTCTTCTGAAAACATACCTTTCGTTCAACAGACATTCGCTATCTGTTCTATTCCATTAACTACTATTTAGACATTGTAGGCATATTTCGTATTTTTTCTTTTTAAATAATTCGATTTCAGTAACATGCTCTCTTGTGTATAGCGGGTAATGAATGTAAATTGAAACACCAATATTTATCGAGAAATTAGCCTTCACTGAACAAAATTCAAGTTCAAAACTAGATACATTTCCGAAAACACGTTACGACTCCAGGTGATGCTACGTTCGGGGTGTGTTGTTCTCAAAACAGTTGCGGTTCCCTCGTGAAACTACAAGTTTGTGTTTCAAATAATGTCTCTTATGGAGCTCTCCAAATACCTTCATATTTTTTAAGATATATTGATACCAATACATCTGGACTACTGCGTATAACTCTATCAAATGAATCACAGAAATTTTGGAATTATTTTTCAAAATACTGTGAGCAGATTTTCTCCATTTTGGCATCGGCAGGCTATTGTGATTTCTCTATGACTTTCGAGTTTGTCTCAGTCTCTTTCTCTCTCTTAAATATTCATATGAACAAATTGACATTTTCCAAACCTTACACGTCATTTACACAATACGCCCAGATACTGACAAAGAAAAATACATTCTGAAAAGCAGAGCGTTCTACAAACGTTCTACGAACTACTACATCTGCAGAATGTTTTGGAACAGATGATAAAGCTGCTTGGAAGCAGAGCTTTACCAATGAGAAATTGGTGTTGCACCCTACTCGAGGGCCCAGTGTATTCACAGACTAAGTTCGTAACGCGTGTTACAAGAACTAGGCACCCAAATGTAATTCCAACCATTCTGAGCAAAGCGTGACTATACGAAGTGCGAGCATGCATGAATACAAGACCACAGGCAATCAGATGTAAAACTGACGTATCTTGTACCATCTCGCTTACACCTGCGTCACTGCTTTGATGTCTTTGCCACGTCTATTTCTCTACCTCTCGGACTTCCACCGTGCGTTTGATGCTTCTGTTGCAGCTTGATGTCTCTCAGTACAGGATGAGGGATATCGTTCGAATGTTCGCGTCACGACGAATCGTTCATCTGGCACTGGAATCGATTCCTTTTATCGCGTCTCTGAGAACGAATCGCAGGTGCGGTTTCGTTCTCTTTGTGAACTCCCAGTTCTTGTCGCTTTCGATGCAAACTTCTTTAGCACCTGGTTGCAATCGAATCGGATGAATTGAGGCTCCACATTGGTTCCTTTTAAATTCTCACTCTCACCTCAATTTGATGATGTGAAAGGAAATGAGAATTGTAGTGAATTAAATTTACCCATTGGAGAACATATCATTGATATTCAATCGGACAGTTTGCAAGGCTCTCGAGAAATTCAAACATAAATATAAGTACTTTAAAAAATTAAATATATTGCAGTCACAATTTAATTAATTGTATTAAAAGTGATTTTGTCGTAGCAAATAATGAATAAATCAAATTTGAATAAAGAAGAATGACACTCAATTTTTTTATCCAATGAATTATTATGTTATAATTTTTAACAGTATTTAAATGAATATATGATAGCATTCCGTTAAAAAAAACTAAATTTATTAATCATACTTCAAAGAGAGAGACCAGACTAGAAGCTATTGTTATGTAGTTTAAATTTCAAATATACAAAAATTTATATTCATTATTTTTATATAAATATTAGTATATATAAATATACAAATATAAAAAATGTTTTCTCCTTTTCTCTAGTACTACTGACAGGGCGCGACTAAATTCTCTATTATTACGTTTATCGACATTTCAAACCCATCAGCTGGTCCTTCTGATCTTCAGGAAACGGATCTATAGTAGATATGGCTACAACTTTTGGATAGGGAGACATGATGCTCCATGCTTCAAGCATTTTCCCCTAACTCAAAATTTACTATCAATCAAGCTAGTAAATTTGAGTAATTATTTTGAAAGAAAACAAAGTACTGAAGATGACCATCAATAGGACAGAGCGTATAGACACTACCTTTGTTACGTTAAGGATTTGAACTCTATTCCCCAAGGTAAACAAACATTTATATACATTTACACAACGCTTTCTAGACCGTGGTTACTAAATTTAAATAAAATGATTAAAACGTTGAAGCATCACTACAATCGATTTAGAAAAACCTGGGTTTTATTTGCAACTTTAAAGACACTTCTTGATTGGTAATTTTCTTCAAGTACGTTTTTATCAGCTGCAGATGATAGTTTGTTAAACTGCTCTTGTAGGTGCTCATTTCGATTTTATCTGCCAAAATATCATTCTACCAAAGCAAATGGAATGAAATCAAGGTATTCATTCGAAGACGATTATGATACATCTAGTTGATAAATATACGTACCGGTCTCCTTCATCGCTTGTGAAGAAATGTCTTCTCATACATAAATTTCTTATTTGTAAATAGAAGTTGTATATAGTGAAGTAATGTATTATGTGTCTCAATATAATATTTTTTATCGTCGTCTGTACCAAATTACTCTTAGGTTTGAGACTGATAAGACTTTTAAGATCACATCTTCCTAAACAGAAATAAAAAGTTTTAAATTTGGTAAACATGAAAACATATCTTCAAATTTTGTAAATCTTTATAATCCTAGAAATGTACTCAATGTTAGTCATAAACCGTCTGTAGACAAGAATTATTTTTTTCATGTGTTAAATACCATGACACCAAACATACAACCTAGGATACAAAATAACAATTAGTCGTAATACTGCTGGCTCGTTCAGCTATTAAAGACAATATTGTTCAATTATGGATTATCATATTTATCATATACAATTGACATATTCATAATATAATTTGTCTCCTTTCTCAATTAATAAAAAGTAATCTCTTATTTCCAAAATATTATCAGAATGAACAGATTGGAAGTATGACCCGAAAATTTCTTGACGTGACTATATTTGATGTCACTAACTAAATGAAATTTCCATACGAGTTGTAGTGGACAGATGTTTCTTCCTATAATGTCGTATTGATATTCTTTTAAATCGATACTCATTTCCATTTCAGATTTTACTTCCAACTCAATATGGCTGCTTTTTTACCTCACTTTTCATTGAAATGCGAGTCACGAGCAAAAAAGTAAACATCACATTGATTAACCTCAATTGAAAAATATATTCGGTCAGAAAGCAACCAGTTTGCAATGTGTATTATTTATTGATAACGCACCTATCGGTTATTGGATTTTATAAATGTACAGAGTCGTATATAGCGTTACAGCAAAAATGAAAAAAATAAACTGCAATCCTTGGTTTTGAACACGGTTCTGATAATATAAGAAAATGATTTTATATCGAAGAAATTGTAAAAAAAACATAAACATCTGAACTTTTAAATGAACATCCATTGCTTCCAGTGCTTTTCAGTATAGATGCTTACTTGTTCAGATCAAATTTATCATAACTTTGATTTTAGCCAAAATGTATCGTAAACCACCTAAGTTCCAGGTCAGCCATAACTGGATTCCACAAGCTGGATATATGGATTACATTCAGTAGCAACATTACCGTTCTATTTGCAGTGCATCTAACCGGAACTTCTAGGGTTCAAGTTCCGGCAATGGCAAATTTTCAACTGTAGCCAGATGGGTCAAATTCAACCACCGTCTGAGGAAACGCTCTAATAGCAGGCTTCTCGCATTTGTGGTCCCCATTGTTTCTTTGATTCATACCAGACGAGTGCTGGAGGAGAGCCGTAACGAACGTGCCACGGACCGCGGGCGATATTTGCTTCCTCATCCTCGTCCTTTACACATTATCACATTCACGACACTAACACACATGCCGGGAGACCTGACGGGAGCTTAGAGCTTCTCCGTCTGGGGCAGTACCCCGCTGGGACAGTTACGTGAAGGGACACTATCAGGGGTAAATACCCTACAAGTCGATGGGTAGATTGGCGTCGGATTTCACTATCCAGTGGACAGGAACACCGCAGCATCCGGAAACATTGTTTTATAAAAGTAATATTTCTACAAATAATCTTTGTAATTGGTTAAAAACGTAAGAGCAAACCAAAAACACTCACAAGACTGTAGAATTCCTTATACAGATTGTTATTACATCAAAATCCAAGTAGGCTAAGTAGGTAAAAATTCTGATATTTTCATGTAATGTGATCATCAAGCTCTGCAGCATGAAACATTTGGTTCACAGGTTTCATAATGTTTTCTTATTTTTTTTAATTATTCTGTGTATATTTATTACGTGATCTTTGCCTAGTAATTTACTGATTAAAATAGCTTTGACTCACGATGTAATGTACTTTCTCGTAAATTTTGACATTTTTAGTAAGAAAATGGTTCTTTGTTGGTCATTTATTGACACTTTATAAAAGGTAAAGAACCAGCTGTAAGTACTGATTCCGTGTGTGGAAGAGTAATATTTCAGTATAGGTTTGATGCTTTAATTGTTTTGTTTTACGTGGCGATAAGTATAATAAGAGTAGTGTATCTGATAAGTAATGTCAAGCGGAAAGCCTCAACTCCACTCGCTCTATGTATGAGGTATTGAAAATAGTTTAGAATTCAAAAATGAAAAAAAAAATTGAAAATTGCAAGCTTCATTTGTCGCTAAAAAATCAACAGACATTTTCTTTCTGCACAAAAAAGCAGAAGTTTCTCAAAGTGATGTTTGATCGATATTTTTTCTCTCTAGAAATCACTTGAGCGAACACATCGGTGAATTCTCTCCACCTCTCATAACATTTAGTCATCTAAGCAGAGTTATAACAGTTGCACTTCGCCATGCTTCGTCTATTTCTGTCTCTCCTGCTCTAGTGTTTTATTGAGTTACTAAGTCGGCAGAAACAGTTATCTCATTCCAAAATCATCACTATCTGCATGTTCCACTGTCTATGCTCTTGTGATACTTTTCTCCGCTAGCTTCTAGCTGTAGCTCATTTAAACTATTAATTAAGACAGCCACTTACGCCGTTGGATTTGTGTAAACTCTTTCCTAAAAGCGATAAGTATGCAGCGCAAGGGAACTTTATAAACTGCTCCGTTGCACAAACGCATCGTTACAGTGAATCATAGCATTTACGTAAATAGCGCTGTACATCACAGCTTTAAACTGCTTCTACGGGTTGCGCGCTCTAGAAACACATTCTCAGTGCTCAAAATGCTTCAGGGAACCAGTGAGGCAACAGAATGGAAAGAAAAACATTAAAAGTTTCGCTACTGGATTAAGTTTAGCTGTAAAGGTCTTTTGAAAATAAGCACGCCATATTTTAATTTTCTGTAATAAAGGTAAAAGACATAGAAGAAACATACGGCGTAACAAAATTACACCGAAAATATGTCTTTAAAGAAGCAAGAAATACAATTTCGAGAGTAGAACATTTCGAAAATGGAAAATGATTGACATTAAAGAAACGATCATCAATTGACATTAAATCAAAGAAACATATAGCAAATTACAGCTGTTAGTAAATATCAGGCATTCATTGATATTCAAAATAGCAAGTAAACCTGATTTTCATGTGTTGTAGAAATAAGAAATGTTGTCTTTACTAACAGTTTTATTTACATGATGAACAACTTTCAATTTTTTTATACAGAGCTGCTCATGGAAGAAACCATAATTGATAAAAACGCCTTTTATATCTATTATTGAAATGCAAATGAAATATCACAAATAAATGAATATTTTTCTCTGTTTTGGAATATGACTTTTTTTCTTATATGAAGATGATTAGAGAGGAACAAAGAAACTAACGAATGAATGCATGGATGGAAGTATGAATGAATAAATATTTAATTGAAGGAAAAAAAAGAAAATATTATTTTGAAACATTAATATTCTTGTTATAAAACTTTGGTGACATACAATTTTATAATTACATCAAGAGCGAAATAATGACATTCGGATATTGCAAATCTCTAGAAACGAAGAACTTTATAGGATAAACTCCATCAATCGATCTGATATTCGCGCTCAAGATTGCAAACACTTGATTTGCTTATTTAGGGTTTGTCCTTTTTGTGGTACTTGTTTAAAGTGATTGGTATATTCCTAGAACTTTTTACAGAAACTATTATTTATTTATAAAATTCCAGAAGTAGATTCAAATTTTGAGAGAAGCATAGCACTTACAAGGACGCAAAGTGACTGATTCAATTTGTTATTAACTTAAAAGTAGTATATTCTTTACAAATTGTTATTTTTACGGCTAAAAACGTAATGTCACGCATTGTAATGTGAAATTGCACACGTGACTAATAATATTAGAACATTTTTACATTTCAAAATTTATGTCATAAATATATTGCATTGCCTATATCAACGATACCATTTAGTCTCATTTCAATCTAATAATATTTGACTTACAACAAATAGAAAGATTTTTTGGTACCTATTGCATTATGGAATATAATGGTCGCTTTTAACCTGTTAGAACTTTTATAAATGATAAGAAACTTAATTTTTTATCATTTTCGTTGATGCTAAGTGCACAATGCAACGCATGTTATGTCTGAGTCGGTTGTTAGGAAATCATTTATTTGGTATGCGCTAATTAAAACCCCATTATTGTGAGTAGGCGGATGTGAGGCAAAGGCCCCAGCGCTCTAGGAAAAGACAGAAGACACAATAGAGATGAAAGGGTAATGATGAATTGTATAGAAGGACACACACATGCATTGCTAAGTAGAGGATCAGTCGGTGTGTCTTGATAAACCAAGGTTGTAAAAATGAAGTGACCACGCTTATGAATAACAAATAAGAGAAGAAAATGGTGAAACACAATACGCGAATTTCATTTAACCTAATCTAGGTAAATGAAATTTAATTTAGTCAGGAACCATTGTGAGAAACTTTCATTATTCATATAAATGCTCTAAGCGACTGAGTTATGGGATTAAATTTCACATTCGTGACTTCTTTGATGTTGTAGGCCACCAGTGCTATATTAAAACTCTTTACTATGTGGTATTGTGTGCAGCAATATTAGGTCTCCTAACTGTAAGAATTGTACAAAATTGCGCCAGAATTATGTAACTTTAGTTTGAAAGAATTTACTATGTGTAGCGTGAAAGACTCCGGCTTGACAGTGAATACGCAATGAGCAGACCCAGCAAAGTTCTCAGCAATAGTGGCATCTGCTAAAAAATAAAATATATTTTTTATTGCTTATAATGTATCTCCCAGAAGATGAGTAGCTTTTCTTGCTTCGGTCCACTTTCCACATAGTCCACGTGTGTTGCGAACGGGCTTGCACGTGTAATGGCCTTCTCTTCCCAGCGGCCGGGCGCGCCCCTGTGGAGGAATCCGGAACTTAGGGCCAATAGCCGCGGGTTGCGGGGGGCCGGGCGGTAAGGGGGGGGGACAGCGCCGGTAGCAACTTCCGCGCCACCTAGCGGAGAACTTCTCAGCGGGAGCGGCAGCAGAACACCTTAGAGACATATGACGAACGAGGATGGAAAAGCTGACGGTGTTGGATGACGAATTCCCTTAAGATCCCGCACTTGAAACTAGTGTTCTCACGAGACCGTCGCAGAGCAACAATTGTCGTTGTTACTGCTCTGATCAGGAAGTCCGACATTTCGATTTAAAGAGCGTGACTTTTCACGTACGATCAACTGGACGAGTTATCCAGCCGGGTGCTTGTTACGACATAATATTTGGTATTGAAGCTCCTGAATGCACAATCGTGTACCAGCTGATCGTACTTCAAACTTCACTATTAGATTGTAGAATAGAGTTTGAGTTACGGCGGTGGTGGAATTTTAACACTAGCTAGGAAGCTAGGTTCAATTGATTGATTGATTGATTGATTTTTTCGTGTTTCCGGGCGCGTCAACTGCTTTGGACATTAGTCCCGTTAGTGTAGTGCATGTATTTTCGCGGGAGATGATGACCTACCGTCGGCTAGCGGGGTTTTCCCTAACCAGGACTCTCCCACCAGCGGGGCACCGCCACAGCCGGGACAAGCTCTAAGCTCCCGACCGGTCTCCCGGAATATGTGGTAGTATAGTGCATGTTAGTGTAAGTGTGTGTGTAAGGGGAGACAATAGGACAAGGAAGAGGAAGGACAGATCGCGCGCCGTCCGTTTGGTAGGGTACTGCTCCGGCATTCGCCTGGTGTTGATCGGAGAAACCACGGAAAACTACCGATCAGAGCAGCCAGCCGCTAGAATTCTCCTCTAGACAGCGACTGAATTTGACCTAGCTGAAGAGCTAGTGTCGAAAATTCTGCCGCGACTCAAACCTAGGATAGGTTCAATGCAGCCGCCGTCTTGATGAGAATTCAAAAGGACGGCTGCGCTTATTGGTAGAGTTGCTTGGACTCTCTTATTATTACCCGGTAAATGTCGTATCAGTACTCTAACAGGCCACGGACCGCACGCAATCTTTCCTTCCTCTTCCTTGCCCTTCTTGTCCCCTCGCAGACACACACATACTCTAGCGTCCACTACACTACCACAGATGTGGGTAGACCAGCTTAGAACTTGACCCACTATGAGCGATGACTGGAGAAACACTACTAACCTCCCCAACACTTATATACACTATACTAACGTGGCTAAGAACTAAAGTAGTGGTCGCGCCCGAAAATGCAAAATACTCTTTTTCTGGGTAAGAGCCGACGTAGGTCGACGCCGAAATTCGCCAGCCAGTGGGCAAGGATCACCACCCTCTCCCCCGATGAAAACATGCAATACATTTACGGAACGAATGACTTTAGCAATTGACGAGCGTGGCATCAGTAATCAATCAAATTTTCTGGGCAAGGAAAACACGAGTATTGTGTCAGTGACTAGCCAACTGCGTTACGAAAGTACAGCTCATTTGTCAAGGGCAAGACGTTTTGGAGTATAATCCTCTATAAAATCGAATAATGTTTAACTTTGAAATATCAAAAGGGGAAGAGTTGAAATATGGGCAAGGTAAGCGACTAAATATTAAAAAAGGAAGAAAAATCACGAAGGAAACGCAAAATCGAAGAAGGAATTTAGAATCCTGTGCTGGAAAAGTGTGTAAGGGAGGTGGAAGTCCGGATAAAAAGGAAAGAAAGATTTGGTGTTCAAGCGGTGCAGGTTCGAGAAGCGAAGCGAGAGGGATGTGATTGGTTTGTGGAAAACTTGAGACAACGAAGCAGGAGATTGTTAAACAAAACTGAGAAAGCACAAGTGTATTCGTTATGGAACCATTGGGTTACATAGAAAAGTGTGAGCAGGGATGAAGGTGATAGCGATAAGGTGGGGTCAAATGAATGAATTTCAATTGTATTTTTGATTTCCACAACCCGGAAATATAATATAGCAGTCTCTGTGAAGAAATTACTTCGATCCATAACAATTACACAATAGGTGCACTTGGGTGCTATTTGGTGTATTTTTTTCATGTGCTTGAACAATATCGCAATATTCGGTATACACGTGTCGACAACATCAGCAAAAACATTAAAATCGCAGTTAATTAAGAGTACCTACATATTGAAGACAATAATAATCAAATACAAACTGAATATTCTGTCACAATATATTACACAAATTTGATAAAAAATTCGAAGTTAAGATAAAAGGATAGAAGAAGTATACCGTAGTAAATCTTACGTATGGAATATGACACAGGATTGTGTGAAGAAAGAATGGAGCAATGACGATCCAGAAATTTATTTTTGATGGTGTGAAAAGCTAGCTATCACACATTGGAATCTCATTGTCCTGTAAGGAAATATTAAGAGTTGATATGTCGGAAAATGTAGGCTTCTAAGTTAATCAATTTAATTATGTAATGTAGTAAAATGATGACGAAAATATAATAGAAAATTATTACATCTAGCAAAGAAACATACTCTAATGAGTAATTTTTTTGAAAGAAAATGCAAAAAAGAAGGATGGAACCAAACATAAAAATATTCCTTGCAATATAACACCAAGATATTTTTAGTTGTTTAATATATTTTCATCTTGTTGAAGCATATTCATTTTTTAATTCATATAGCATGTATTGATGTCTTTTACATTGATTTATTACCACGTGTGATATAAAATACGTTGTTCTGTATGATTAGCTCTGAAAATTGTTTAATATATTACAAGATGTTGGTAAACTCACACATTTTATTTTCACGACTAGCAACCCATTAGCAGCATACCAGTTATCAATACAAAGTCGTGAAATACTACATATTTCAACCAGTTACCTAACGCATTATTGTTCAAATGTCTACCGTGTATCAGCAGATAAGCACTCGTTTTCGCAATTCAAAAATTTTTGGATTTTGAGTAGAACACAGGAATTAGTTAGTCACACAGTTCAATTTTTTTTTCAAACCAGTTTTCTCCAACAAGGAGTTATTTCCCCTAACGTGTGTAAAGTGACTGGGCCCATTTGTCAGTCATTCATTAAGGATAATAATTTTAATAGGGGACTTGAAATATCTCTCGCATCCATCATGATCAATGCAATGTCATATTTTTCAAATAGTCATGTTCAAATTTTTGTCAAATAGTCATATTTTTTGAACTAGTTAGGGGAAGAGTGGTATTAAAAAATAATAGTATATGCAACTACATTATCCCTTTATTGTTAGTATTAATTTGCTGTTTCGAAATACAAGAGGTTTTCGCCGTACAATCTTTTGCCTAGGCTTTGAGGAATTTACGTGTTTGATCATTTAATGAGTAAGCGAATAAAATAATTTCTTGAGAGCTGGACAGTTAATTTATGCGAAGAAACTTGTTATTCTATCTTACTTCAATTTAAGATAGAAGTGGATTTCACTGTTTGCAGATAACAAAGAAACTAATAGTAATTTTATTTTCCCTATCGAATAGGTATGTAACGTTACTTCATAATGTACAAATTGTAAGCTTGTTTACCAGAAAAACTAAACTAATCGCATTATTTAATAATTCCTAAAAATCGCTTCATGAAAGGTGCATAAACCCTTGTTATATAATGTATATGTATGCACGAGAGATCTCAAATCATTTTCTTCTCTTTTGTTCCAGGTAAATACGAATGGAATTCAACTTGCTTCTTATAGCTTCGTTAGCTGAATTGAAAAGGTAAATTCATGTATATCTGTAACACACATCTCCATCCTGGTATCGCTAAACCAATATCTCATGTTTGAAATTTTATTTATTATGACTATTGGTATTTATGGGTATATTTTACATAATTCGCATTTCGAAATCACATAAATATCGTGAAAGAAGATTAATGAAATTCGGCGACAAATTCCATTTGTATTTTGCATTTGTTTCTGCTACCTCATATACTTGAGCTACAAAACAATATAATGCTGTGTGTTAATAACCGTATCCATTATTACTGCAGGCCTAGCTGAACAGCAAAAATGTAACAAAAATCCCAATATTGGATACTCTGTAGTACGTAACGACCGTGTGTTACTAAAATTGGATTAAATATATATTTTTTTAAATTCCGGACAGAAAGCAACTTTAAATAAATAATGAAATTACTTGCAATAAAAATAATTTCCCTTCATTTAGGGCAGAATAAATGTTGAAATAAATGAAAATAATACTAGAGCTTTGGTTTTCTACTACGCTTTGATGAATTAATAGTCAATGATTTTTAGATGGCTAGCCTTATTTGCCCTTGAGCTATTATAAAACTGTAGAAAATGTTTACTTTAGATATAAATTATACTCTCACATTTTTTCTCAAATTGAGAGTTTTATTTTGTAGTAAAGTAATTACAACTACTCTCTCGTTTCATACTTTTATCCATTTAATTGAATATAAAATTTTCAAACTGCAGAATTAGAGGCTCGTATAAAACGTCACCAATAAACACGACTGCCAGCTGCAAGAACTATTTTTGAACTTTACTGTAATGCTACAAATTATTCGCAATCGGAAATTACATTCTAACGAAAATGATGCTATTACATAACAATGGAAACATTTTCTAGTAGAATTTACTGCGTATGAAATAGAAAATGTCAAGAATTAAGGCATTTAAAAAATTAATGGTAGTATATGAATTATTATAGACTATATGAGGATGGAGTTACGTTCTTTAAATGGTCTTCAGGATGAGAGAGGGAGATATGTGTGTGTGTGTGTGTGTGTGTGTGTGTGTGTGTGTGTGTGTGTGTGTGTGTGTGTGTGTGTGTGTGTGCAAGCAGTGGCATCGATCAACATAGCTACTTAGTTTTAAAACCCAGCATTATCAGACTCCAACTTAGAACTTGTTGATAAACGAAGCTTCAATTACGGTCTCTACATTTACTACACGCATTTCCTGGAAGAAAAATAAGGATTACTTGTTACAAATGTTCACAAAATCAAACAAACTTCCTTCAATATTTTCACACATTTATTTTACACACCATTTCATTCAGGTTGATAAACTCGAGAACATTATTCTTCAAAAACATTCAAGCACGGCACTTTAAGTAGCTCTGACTAATGATCGAAATGGGGTTCCACAAAACGACAAAGTGGGAGGCGAACTCACATTTCGAGGGTAAAATAACGAGCTGTTAGAAGAAACTTGTAACTGCGGGGCGGTCCCTTCTTCCCAATTTCTGGTTCTTTGGTTGCTGCCCTGAAGCATACGCTGAATTGGTACTTCAGCAGAAGAGATAGCTCACAAAATGACTGGACAAGAATAAACATCCCTGGCCAGTCAAGGATAAACGAAAATTAATGAAAAAATAAAAAAATTGCTCAGGGATATATAAAACGACTGTGAAAATACTGGTGAGGTGTTGTTGACATTATTGAAGGCTGAAATAATTCCGTCAACTTAGATTTATTAAAAGAGCCGGCTTTCGATGTCTTTGCCATCATCACCAGTCACGCTATATGTGGCGAAAGTCGAAATACAGTGGCACGGTTAGATGACGGCAAAGATTCAGCGAGACTGACGATGACGGCAAAACAATCGGAAGCTTTCGTTGTGAATAATTCCATTAAGTTGACAATGATGACTTTAATTATTTTATCCAATATAAAACATGATAAAATAGCGCAGTAAATTTAAGAAAACATGAATTAAAATATTGAAAATTAAGAAAATCGTAAGTACTATTATTTTACAAATTAATTTCTAAATTCTCTGTGCATGTATAGTAACACCGTAATGTAATATCCAGTAAAACTAAGATCCAGTAAGACACAAGTATAATGATGAATTATAATAAAATGTCCAATTATGTAAAAGTATGGAAAAAATGCATCATATAATAGAGCATGTTGTAAATAAATCATCTAAAAACACATTTGAACACAGTTAAATAAAAGAAATAAGCAATTGTAGAGAAAAACGCTATGTCAACTATTACATGCGCAACTTTTCTTCAACGATGACCTTGCTTCCCCCTCCATAGAGCAAGAAACAGTTGAAGACCAAAGCTCTCAGCACTGATGACAGTATTCTAAGCACATCTTTATTGGCACGTAATAAAATACATTTACTGTTGAAACCGAGAACTCCTGTTCGTATTTTTCCAAACAATATCTAAAGAAATGACCAAAGCAGATCCAGATCCATCACAGGAGATACCCCGAACTCTTAGGAAAATTAGAACTCAATCTTTTGAGAAAGTTGTGAAAGCATGATTGATATTCCAGAGATTTGCATTGCTTCGCACAATCTAGTGGCCGATGTCGTAAATAATACCGCAACTCTACCCGCATTTCTCCAAGCCATCGTTCAAGAAAAGCTGCGCAATTAATACAGTGTAAGTCCTTGTGGAGCACTGTGAGATTAAAAACCAAATTAAGATTGTAGTGTAAAAGTATTTAACAATGCAAATGTTTCATTACGTTCACTCTGTTTATAATACGTTTGTGACCTCCTTCAGCCTCCCTAGATGACTCGTTGTTAGAGTGTTCGCCTTTCAAAGCGCAACCCCGGGTTCGATTCCCGGCAAGGCAATTACACCTGAGCGTTTTTCTTACAAATGTTTCAGTATTTATTGTTGTGTGACGATGAGAAATACCATCCTAAGGTAATGAAGATCAGTATATGTAGTGAAGGGATGTCTTTGTGCTAACCACACGAACCCTTTATCACATGGCTGAGAGGCTGGGTCACCGCTGGTCGGCCAAGGCCCGTAGCGGGCAGTCAAGCTAAAGAACGGGAACAGATCTCCGTCGATGTGACCTACCTTGCTGAATATTTTCAATACATTTTTTTTCTTAAAATGTTAAACAATAATTGGAAGTATTATATTAATACTGAAATTATACCTTAGAAATATAGAGACGTTTGAAAATCCGTATGTACTACATCCTGTCTAGTTAATATATAATTAAATAATTGCGTAAATAAATGTCGCTGATCAATGTTTATCTCCCATTGGTATTCTATTATATATGTTCATTGTAAAGTATCAAAGGAAGTAAAGTACAAGTAAAATTTATGATAAAGAGAGAGAGAGAGGCGCATTTGAAAATGAGTTTATGTTGATATTTGAGGCTTAAGCATCCACTAACGTAGGATTCTGCTAACGGGTTCAAGGCGGAAGGCACAAAACACGAACCACGTCTCGTAATCATGCCACACCTCGTCGAGAACTGGCAGGACTGAAAGCGGAGTGACCAAATTTGAAAATTTCATTATATTTAAAATACGGCACTGCGGCGAGTGTATATCATCTAACGATTTTTGTGATTCATGTCCTTATAAGAAAACACTCTGAATAATCACAGTTTAGGTTCTTGACAAATTCCGGTTTCAATTGAATACCCCTAAAATATATTACCCCCCTATATTATTGATCAAGTAAATGATAATAAAGGATCATTATATATTGTTCTAGCGAGTCTAATGTCAAAGGGAAATTTATGAATGAAAATAAGAACAGTAAATTATAATAATAAAACTTCAAAATAAGTATCACAATACAGCTTCCACCGTAAAGACACTTATTCATTATTTAACAATCTCTCTTCCAAGAACACTGGCTCTAAACACTTCAGAATCTACCTCTCCTGAAACATTAAACAAATAGCGAGTATTCTCTGATGGAAGTGAACACATTACAAAATCTGTCTACGTGTTTAACGTGGTTGGGTGAAACGCTAATAGACATTAATTCATTAATGTCCAGCAGAGTTTGCACCGCCTTTCGCAAACATTCTCTGCTACTGTTTCCTTGAAGCGTTTACTCCATCCCCGGCCGCTATTTGATTTGCACTTGCCACTCAGTCTTTTTCTCCTCCGAGTTCTCTTTAGTCTGCCGTTGGACATGTGCCCCGTCTTCCGTAACTGTCTGCTGTAACTGTCTGCAACTGTTCCACCTGTTTCTGTGGTTCCCTCCACATCCAATGTTTCTACTTACTCTCGATGCGGTCGCGGTAAAGCGAGAAGTAGCGGCAAGTCGATGGTCTTCTAACAGAAAATGTCAACTCTTAGAATGCCCACAAACAGAATAGCTCACCAAGCAAATGTCCAAAGAAGGATGTCTATTCTAAAAGGTCTAGAAGAAAAAACATTAACAAAAGAAAATATCAAAGAAACAAAAACGAGCAATAATGTTTCTGTGCATATTCATTGTACAAGATACATACATTCATTCTTACCACAAACAATAAATGAATGGAATTAAAAATGCAAATACAAATATTAGATCTTCTTCAAATAAAAAGTACAAGTTACCAATTGACTGGGAATAGAAAATAGTGTACGACGAGTACAAAAAAGTACAGTAATAATATCAAAAGCTAACTGCGCTATAAGAACCATAGTAAACTTCAATTATAGAGAGAAAATAACTCGGTAGAACGAGCTTGATTAAAACATTTTATTACAACAAAATCTATTTCTGAACTTGTTGATGAAACTTATGAACCTTCATAGAATTGTACTGTTATTATTCGCGACTTATTTAATAGGGCGTTTTTAATTTGTGTACATTTGTTAAATTGATTTTTTATTGGATTCTTCAATCTCCAACCGACGTTTATTACTAAGTTTGCGCATTCCACTTCTGGGCAACACCAAGGAATAGTTTCGATTCAGAAATTGATGGTACACACATTTGGTAATCATTCGAGTTCTCTGTTTCATATGTAACATGTGAAAGAACGATTACAGTTTTGTGTATAGGTTACAGAATTTCATCGACACAAAACTTCAAATTGTGCAAAAGTTATATAGGGAATTTCGCCGAAGAAGCCAATTAATGAATAACAAAGATTTTACGCAAGTAGTTTATACGTTAAGTTTTATTGCTTATGTGCAAGTTTTGAACATTAGCAATGTTAAAGGCAAGTTTTAAAACTCATACAAATGCAATAAAGGAACATAATAGGTTGAAATCGCTGCGCTACGTTTAAAAGCGTTGTAAATATATAAAAGAATGAAAGTTAATTTTAGAAAAAAATTCTGAAGTAAAGTTTTAAAGTTGGCAACATGGACATAGGTATAATGTCACGAGTATATAACATTTGTGCGAAAAATGGTGGTCTGATTTTCGGTTTACGAACATCCTTCCTCACGATGTCCTTGTTATTGCTCTGTGTGATGCTCTTGCTGATGCAATGTGACGCAATTATTCGTCTTATAAACTGTTAATATGTCATAATATGTGCCATAAATGACATTTTATGAACCATTTCTTGCAATGGAAAGGGTTCGTTTATAATCCTGGGGTACGAAAAGACATTTAATACGAATAATGTATGTTTGTATATTATGTTATAGGGCATAACAGGCGCGTTTGCAATCTGTAACTAACGTCATGCTTCCGTGTGAATTACCAAACTGTACTTCGAAATCCAGCTCAGCGGTTGCTAAAGCCTTTAACCTCAATGTTTTGAAGTCCAAAAGGGGGGTCAGTTCTGAGGCATTAATCAACAAAATTTTACCTTACTGAAAACTTTAATGCATTTTTCAGGTTTGTACCCTTTGTGTACCTCCAATCCATAGCACGAGTGTATGTAAGGTTCAAAATTTAAAAATATGTGTAAAATTAAATTGACTAATAATATCTTCTGCAATTTATCCACATGGGCCCATGTTTTTTATTTGTTTTTAACTTTTCTTAAAAAATAAAGGAATGTTTACCCATTGATAATTCAGAAGTGCTGAAAGTCTAATTTCAATGCGATGCTATTTTCTCTTTACAACAATTACACAGTGAGAAATGTTTGCACTGGAGATACTATTGTATTCAATTCATCACACACTGTTCGTTAATCCTCGATTTGCGTCTAAAATAACCCTAATTTGGAGGTAACAAGATATATTTGAGAATATTTTCAGTTTTCGTGTTACGGCAGAGTTATACGTTGAACATTTTCTTCGACCCTTTCCGCGGAGCCATAGATGATTAACATTTTAAGACACATTTTTCTAACTAGTAGTTCAACATTTACTACGCTCCAAATGCATCGCTGTACTCTACAGATATTAAAATAATTCTTTAACGAGATTATGAGCAGTTCTGTCAGTAACAGAACCTCGAGTGTCCATGAAGTGGCAAGGCAAATATTTTGAATTGTTATGTAGAATCCGATAAGTATTGGGTGACGAAACTATCACTTGGGGTTAGGAGAGATTTTGAGAATGAAAGTCTTAAACGATTAAACAGTAACTCCTTAACATTTTAGGTGATAAAAGGTCTAACTTCATGAAATAATTATAAAAATTCCACGAAAGTTTCGGACCATTAGGCAAACGGAAATTAGGGAGTGAGAAAAATGCTGGATAGTATGAGGGGAACCTAGACTGGAGAGAAAATAAATAAATAAATAAATAAATAAATAAATAAATAAATAAGATAATAAACAGACAATGATTAAGTTAATCCGAAATTTAGGTTGGTAAAAAGTTAAGTAAATTAATCATCAGTCATAGTCAACTGTCAAGTAGTAAGTACATAAGTAAGTCAATAAAATAAATTGAAAATGTCAAAGTAATAAGCGCATTAGGAGGCAAAGGGGAGTGTGTGTCGAAAATGTAAATGCAGATTTCAGGTGATGAGGAGCCCAAACGCGGGGGAAAAATGTGTGACGTCCGCGCCAGGAAATAAATAAATAGTTTAGAAAAGTCGGATAGATTAGCATGTACTCGGCCTCTGACAGCAGGTTTTTCGCCCTTAAGGTTTTTTTCCCTCAGCCGTACCTTATAGTCTCTTTTCCGTGGGTTTGATGCGATGGAGAGATCGTTTAGGGTGAATATCAGAATTCGAAAAGTTAGAACGCGGTAGGATGTAAGTATTATAGTGGCTTAAAGGCCTTTGGCCTCGCCACATAATATCAAGTTATCTCATTTGTCTGTGTAATAATTACCTATTAAATAAAATAAAAACTCCTTAACTAAACAAAATTAGGAAAAAAAAACTACGCTGGTGTCCGTCCCACCTCATTGGCATGCGGCTGATGAGAGTTCCTCCCAAACAATTCGTTAACTCGCCGTTTGTGCCTGAAACAATCCTCATTTCGAGGAAACAAGCTTGTTGAAGCAAAACGTTGTCATCTGAATGTTTTGCCGATTGATTCTTCTTGCAGCCGCCTGAGGGCACCTCTGGGCTGTTCCCGGCCGCGCCCCGCTCTCTCCCGGCCGCTTCCGGCTGCGTGTCTGTTTGGCCAGCGAGTTACTTGTGTAAGCTCCTTAGCGGGGTAATTAGTGCTTAGACGGCTCGTGGGCCTTGCCGTCGTCTTCGCCGACCTCACTCTCCGGCCCTTCCAAAGGGTACCGGCGTTCCCCCTCACGCCTTCCGCTATCCTTAAGGGCTCTCCCGAACATTCCTGCCTCGTCCGGTGGGCTGCCTGGACGGGCGTGTTTCCGATGTTCCAATGGCCGGTGGTTTCCCTGTTTCTGTTGCTGGATCCCCATCCTTTTAAACTGCTGGGCCTCGAAAACGTGGTGAAGAAAAGAGGTAGAAAAAGGGAATGTATAGTTGGCATCGCAGAATATTTATTTATGATACGAATGGTAAAAGTGGCATTTTATTTTAAGAGTTGGAAGTGCTGCGACACGAAGAAGAACGGCGAGCAAAATTATATCACTTTTAACACTCATTCATTAACTTGATTTTAATCGGCCTTTCTGAGATTTATTGTTTATTCAAGCATTAAAATCACTACCTTACATTAAAGACTGTGGTAGATAATGCGATCCGATGAAAGGATTTTGTTGAAATCACAGTTTTATCACAAGTGCTAAAAATTGAACTTCTAGCACGCTTTGTATTTCCTACAAGTATCTGCTTGTAGGGGTGTCTAAAATATAATTATTACCTCGGACGTATTAAAATGTATAATACTACTCTCTGAATAAAGAAATTAGGGTCACGTTTAGGAAAGAGATAATAGAAGAAGGTAATATGTGACTTGAAAATAGTAAAGGGAACAAGTAGTCAGAGAGCCCAGACCGGATATCAAAGGATTCACCACGGTGTGGGTGCAAATGGGTGGGAGCGAAGGGCATAGGATTAATGGGTGGGCGACAACCCTCACAAGGTGGAAGATTGATTGGTCTTTCCGGACGCGTCAACTACTATGGTATATTCCTGTAAGTATAGTGTGTATGTGGGATCCCTAGAGTTGGCGGATCTCACGTTCCTTCCCTCACCACCACGTGAGATGCGGTTGCTATTTACCCGTCAATTTGCGACATTTACCTTCTCCAGATGTCTTCGCCAGTGGGACACGAACCAAACAGGAGAAGCTCTAATCGCCTACCCGTTTGTTAAGGTACGGGTGTGGCAGTAGCCTTTGATCAGAAA
This sequence comes from Teleogryllus oceanicus, assembly GCA_964035755.1. Lineage (NCBI taxonomy): Eukaryota > Metazoa > Arthropoda > Insecta > Orthoptera > Gryllidae > Teleogryllus > Teleogryllus oceanicus. The sequence continues at coordinate 68,297,343 of CAXIVR010000010.1, forward strand.
GACTACGGAAAACCGAGACAAACCGAGCCGAACCAAACCGGGCCAAACCGGGCCAAACCGGGCCAAACCGGGCCAAACCGGGCCAAACCGGGCCAAACCGGGCCGAACCGGGCCGAACCGAGCCGAACCCCAACCGGGCCAAACCGGGCCAAACAGGGCCAAACAGGGCCAAACAGGGCCAAACATGGCCAGACAGGGCCAGACAGGGCCAAACCGGGCCAAACCGGATCAAACAGGGTCAAACAGGGTCAAACAGGACCAAACAGGGCCAAACAGACAACTGGACGTAATTGGACTGAATCGAAATACCGAATTAGCCTGCTGGTAGAATTCTCTTCCTGACAGCGGTTGAATTCGACCTAGTGTCGAAAATCCGCCACCGTCTGAAGTCGAACCCTAGGACGTTGCGGTCAGAGCGAGCGGAGGCAGCGGAGGGCTCGGGCGGGCGCCGTCTCGCCCTCCGCCTCAAAGGCGCGTTTCATTAGGTCTCGTCGGGGCGCCGCCAGCGCTGCGGGCGATTTGTCTGCGCCGACCGCCAGCGACGCGGCGGCTGCGGCTTAGGCGGAACGCGCTCCGCAGGCGGCGCTGCCTTCACCCAGCGGAGGCGCGCCCCTCCTCCTCCTCCCACCCAAGGCCACCCACACCCACTTTCCTCGCGTTCCTTAATAAAGTTCTCCGTTTCGCAGTCGATGATTATCGTTTACGTCGTTCAGGACAATAAGTAATTCTTTATCCTAGGATTTTTTTTATTTTCTCGTATACGTACGACCGGTAGCGGTAGCTCAGTGCATCAACTGATGTCACTGCAGCGCCTCTAACCGGGAGATCCTGGGTTCGAGTCTTGACGGCGGCAAGATTTTTGACACGAGCTTTTCAGCTAGGTCGAATTCAGCTGCTGTTTGCAGGAGAATTCTAGCGGCCGGCTGCTCTGATCGGTAGTTTTCCGTGGTTTCTCCGATCAACACCAGGCGAATGCCGGAGCAGTACCCTACAAACTGGCCACGGACCGAGCGCGCGATCTGTCCTTCCTCTTCCTTGTCCTATCCTCTCCCCTTACACACACACTTACACTTACATGCACTACACTACCACTTATTCCGGGCGACTGGTCTGGAGCTTAGAGCTTGTCCCGACTGGGGCGGTGCCCCGCTGGTGGGAGAGTCCTGGTTAGGGGGAAACCCCACTAGCCGACGGTAGGTCGGCGCCGGATCTCGCCATCCGGCGGAGGAAGATCACCGCTATCTCCCGAGAAAAAACATGCACCACTCTAACGGGACTAATGACCAAAGCAGTTGACGCGCCCGAAAACACGAAAAAAACAAACAAACCAATCGTATACGTACATACGGAGTAATGTACGTAGTATAGAAAACGTTATGTAATGCTGCGCGAAAATACGACAATTTGCCGCAGAAAAAAATCGTTGCCGGGCCCTGATAACTAATAAAAGGATACACGCTATTGCTAAAATAAAAAAACCTCTATCACGTGGTATTCATATGCCACCAGAATTCCTGTTGTGTGGGTTTGTGTGGGTCCTTGATACTGCAAAACCAATTGGCGGCAAAACGTTCTTCCGTCTGTGGGTGTCCGTTTGTCTCTCTGTCTGTCCAGCGGTTGTGGACACCATATCTCCTCTAGTCCATGCACCCGCCTTCTCGTGTACACAGGCTCAGATCCAAGCACATTTCTTTGCCTATTCCCTTTGTATATTCCCACCCGCATACCAACATCCATAACATTTGAGGTTGTTTAGGGTTTGTAATGATATCATCACAGACCCTCTGACCGGGAAGATCTAGGGTTAGAATCTGCACGGTCTCAGGATTTCCCACACTTGGCTAGACCTAATTCAGCCGCTCTGGGGAGGACAATTCTATCTGCCGGCAGCTCTTTTCAGTAGTTTACCGTGGTTTTGCCGATCAGCAGTACTCTAAAAAGGGGGCCACGGACCGCCCGCGATATTTCCTCCCGTTTCCTTCCCCTATTTTCACCCCGTACTGACACACTTATACGCACTACGCTACCACACATGCACGGACATCCGTCGCAAGCTTATAATTTGAAGTAAACCGAATAAAAATGTCAAAATTAGTTAATGAGAAAATAATATATTAATCTAAATTTAAGAATTCAAAATCACAAACGAAAAATCGTTTCATTCTTGTAAAATTTTGTTTAATTATTCCTTTTGAAAAATCTGTAACACGGAAGCTGATCTTCTTCTACGAAAAGCTTATTATGGGTATATTATTTCTCACTTCTCTCACGTGACATATATTTAAAACAAGCTTGTCAGAACTAATTGTAACATAAATAAGGTTTTGTAAATCATATATTTTGACTACTAGTCAGAATACTTTTGATAATGTATTCCAGGTTAATGAACTGGGTGAACGCATGTTTAATTGTAACTTTTTATTAACGATCCAAAAATATATCTCTGACATTTTATTTATTTCATCAATGCAAACTTACCAGAATGCTAGAAACCACACATTTTTCAATAAGACACTTCTATAATCTCATGTCAGTCGCACAAGTTAGAAATGAGTCATAAACTCGAAGACGCTGCTATCTCGCTTGCAGAAATTCTCGCAGTTTGCGTCGTGAGTTTCATTAGTTTGTTGACGGCTGCGCTCAAGCGACGGAAACGCAAGGGCGGCGGAGGCGAGAAAGGCTGAGACAGTCGCAGGGCCAAAGGCGCCAAACATTGAGCCAACGAGAAAAAACGCAGTGGAAGAAGCTGCAGTGAAATGTGATGTAGTGTCGGGCTTACTTACCTTCCAACTCCAGAAATTGGCGTTGTATTTCTTACGAACTATATGAAATGTGGTAAATAAAGTAGGTTCGTTCGATAAAGTCTCCCTCGGCGTTCTACCTACTCCAGTACCTATTCGTCCGTTGTTGCCTCGTCACAAAATTTCATCAACAATATCAACAAACATTTACTCGTTATGAATCTCATGAATGATTCCAGACATTTAGGTTCTTATCATTATACAGAAAGGAAAGAACGTACGTGAATATCTTAATATGCAAATGCACACTTACAATGTGAATTGCAGTTGTGAATTCCAGGAAATATTCGTATAAATGTTTTAAATATGTAGTAGTATCGAACAATTTTCTCAGAAGTGAGAGGTATAATATCCAGTTCTACGAAAGATGCTTCTTGAAGGAAGGTGTGAAAATCAAATATTTTGAAATCGCTCCTGCAAACCTTAACTTACCAGATTTGTGATTCATCATAAAAACTATCTTCAGGACTATCGCAACTCCAAAAACATTATTATTCATGAACAGAAAACCGAATTTCTTCCACAACTATAGATGCAAAACTTCAGAAGTACAAATACATCTCGTTACATAAATAATGTTAGTGAAGATTAATCACATTTTAGAATTAAATATACATCAGAGTTAAAATAATTTTTAAAAATTTTCTCTCTCCCAATAGATTGGACAAGGAAAGTTACTAATATTGTTTTAGGTCTCACATAAGTGTCCATTCGAAACTATGAACCATAAGTGTGTTTCTCTAAGAGCTTAATTTACAAGCAAAAGCCGTCCATTGTCTTGAAGTGTTCCCCGGCTAAGCGTTTGCTGTGGGTGCCATTTGGGTTCGTTATGCCACACAGGAGCGGGCGACGGTGGCGCAATCTGGTCGCGTCCGCCATAAAACCCGAAAGCGCAAGGGTGCGAGGCGGATCCTCTCTAAACGACAGCGACGCCTCGGCGGAGAGGAACCGAACCTCAATTAGAGGAATTGGGCAACGACGTCAGATTGGTCGCGGCGGCGATGACGTTGGGGTGGATGGTGTCCAAAAATTACCTTTCCAGATTTTGGATGGGAACGATATACATATGATGAGTCATTTCGGATTAAAAAACCCACCAGCGCGTGTATCATCCTATAAATCTGAAATAATTTTTACATTATTTTGATCTCAAAAGCCGAAATTCCTGTAGAAAGATTTATTTATTTTTTTCAATTTTCTCCAAAACTGTACACAACACTGTACGCACTTCCAAGTTTCGAAGTCGTGTTGTATACTTGAAAAGTATTAACGTAATTTGTGAAAAACGAGTGCACTGCAATTCTGCTTGTTGCCTGAAAGGCTAACATTCTCATGGCCTAAAATATTCCGCGATCGCAAGACTGAGCCCGATAATTGTAATCTGTCGTAATTTGTACCCCAAATCTGTCAGTTCACTAATTTGAGATTTTCTTTGTTTACATTAAAAACATTGTTTCCTGTTTACAGAGCTTTGAATCACAATATCCACTAACTACAGGATTTCATAGAAGAATATAAACAGCCAAGAAACTCCTCTAGACTTTTGTTTTTCTAAATTAAGAAGAAGGTGGAGTGTCCTTTTACTACCTGAAATAAATCGCTTTGAGCCAGTTTCTAAGCGTACACCTTGTAGTAATTTTGATGTATCAAACACGTTCAGATTTGACCAGCCAAGTTTGTTTCCGGGAAAAAATGTATTGCAATGGGCATGTTTTGGACTTTGAAAGAATTAGATGAAAGCAAAATTTATTACTGTTACTTCACCGAACGTAGACGGCACCCAGGAAGGAAATCAAAACTATGTCCGTCTGTACATCCGTCTTTACGTCCGTCAGTACGTCTGTCCGTCCGTCCGTCTGTCCCCGCCCGTCTGTCCGTCCGCCCGTCTGTCCGTCCGCCCGTCTGTCCGTCCGCCCGTCTGTCCGTCCGCCCGTCTGTCCGTCCGCCCGTCTGTCCGTCCGCCCGTCTGTCCGTCCGCCCGTCTGTCCGTCCGCCCGTCTGTCCGTCAGCCCGTCTGTCCGTCCGCCCGTCTGTCCGTCCGCCCGTCTCGTCTCGTCCGCCCGTCTGTCCGTCCGTCCGTCCGTCTGTCCATCCGTCTGTCCTACCATGTCCATCTGTCTGTCCTACCATGTCCATCTAACTGTCCTATCATGTCCATCTGTCCGTCGGTCTGTCCTACCATGTCCATCTGTCCGTCTGTCTGTCCATCTGTTTGTTAACAACGCAAGCGGCTGAACCATTCAGCTGATTTTCTCCAAAATGAACATTTCATATTCGATCTAACTGATGTTGTGATCTCTGGAATTTGAAACAAATTTTTGAATTTTGGCGGTACTTAACATGTAGCCCCTGGGAAATATTCTTTGATTAAATGTTTTGATTAAATGTTTTTGTTGGATAGTGTGAAGGGCGTTTAAGAGAATGATGCAAGTCCATTGAAATCTGTGAGTTTTAGAAATTGCAAAAGTTTAATATTTTTTTCGGAGACTTCCTACAACTAAAATATTAAACATTTTCCCCCTAATGAAATCTGTTCTCTAAAGGTAGATTTGAAATAAGTTCATGAACACTTTCTCGAACGTGAGTACTTTTTGCGCTTTTGCGTGAAAATACTTGCGAGAAAATACGTGTTGTTTTAGCACCACTATTATTTTATGTATTTAAATGCCACCTACGTCATTCTCAACCAGAAAGTACATACTTCAATTTTTTTTGTACATCAATATGTGTCGTTTGGTACAAAAGTTTCGAAACCAACCTTCTTTAAAGCAGTCGCGTAAAACGAAATGATATTCCTTACATCGAATTGCCACTTCTCTGATCATCAGAACATTTCTCATCTGATGGCGGAAGCTACTACAATTCCCTACTGACCCTTCGCGGCAAGACAGACCGCTTGCTATGCGTGTTGAGCCCTGAGGGCAGCGCAGAGCTCCCACGTCTCTCTCAACAGGAGCATGCGTTCCCTTTGGAGCTGCTCTTCTGACACTCATCTCCCGGCAAACAACGCTACCATATGCTCTGCTCTTCTGCCACTACTGCAACGCGAATAATGAATTCACACGATATTGATTTAAAAAACAGTTTTAGGAAGTCTCGTTCATTCCCTTTTATTGAGAGTATGTTCCAAAGAAATTTGGCAGCGAAGGAAAAATTCAAAATACGAGACAAATATTTTATATTAAAATAATAATAATAATAATAATAATAATAATAATAATCACCGAGCTCGAATTCTGTGGGATAGTATAATCTTCACTGACCGAACAGTGGAAGCAAATAGACCAGATATTGTTCTGTTTGATAAAATATCTAAAATATCATGCATCATTGATGTTGCGGTTCCTACAGATGACCGACTTGTAACAACTGTTGCTGAAAAAAAGAGGAAGTACCAACCCCTGGCTGTTGAATTGAAGGACATGTATGGAGTGCGCGCACTGGAAGTGCTTCCAGTAGTGGTCTCAGCGAATGGATTGGTCACCAAGGAATGGCAAGAGATCGCGAAGAAGTTAGAATTGACTGAAAAGCATATACGGAAAATTCGAAAAGCCGCATTATTGGGAACAGCAAATATAGTCCGTAAATTCTTACGTCTGACTTGACCGATATAAAAAACAAAATATATTCTTGTTCCATTATACGTGCAAACCACTGTTGCCTTGGGTGATTTTGAGAACCCCGGCATCAGTGTATATCTACAGAAAGTAGGAAATAATAATAATAATAATAATAATAATAACAATAATAATAACAATAATAATAATGAATAAAATCTCTAAAGATATTTTATTAAGAATGTTTTCTCTCTAACTACTAATTTTTCTGACACTTTTCAGAATTACAGACATAACTGCAACGATTCGATTTTATTCGAACTTTTCATTCAAGAAGAGATCAATTAATAAGAAACAAACGATTTATTCTGATAGTTAAAATACACACATTAGAATCTGCCATCGGAAACATACCCTAACTTGAGTTAACTAGTGGTACAAATAATGCAGAGTTCTAGATTACTGAGAATGTTTTGTGCAGAGCAACCCGTGTACTTCCGGCTCATCGTGGCTGCGACCTACACCTCTGAGCTAGCGCTGAACAGCTGTGTCTTCTCATCGCTTCCCTCGGAGCAACTCCATCTCCTTCCGTTCCACGCAGCCACATCTTACACTCCTTCCCCTCGCTGCGCCTCTCCCCGCCGCACCCCGCCTCACCCTGCCTCACCCCCCCCCTCCACCTCTCCTCACCTAGGCTCACCCTGCCTACTCCTCTTTACATTGCCTCACCCCGCATCATCTCGTTTGACCCCCCCACGTCTGCCTTACCTCGTCTCAGCTTCACTTCTTCCCCCCCCACCCACCCCCCCCTCCCATCTCCGACTTGGCACGTTGCGCATCTCTAAGAGCCGCCTCGTCACTACCCCGCTTTGCTATGCTCGCCACCTCATCCCATCACTCCCAGATACTTCGTCCCACCTCGCCTACTCGTATGATCTTAACTCGCTTCGCTTTCATCTGCTTCGGATTTATACAAATCGCCTTTTTCCATTTGGGTTTTACCCACCTTACTCTTATCTTCTTCGCTTCTTACCACCTGAGCTTTACTTGCTTCTTCTCTACCCACGTCACCTCTCTACCCACATCGCGACGTGGTCGCGTCGCCTCACTACTCACGTCGTCTTTCTATCCACGTCGCCTCTCTACTCACGTCGTCTTTCTACCCACGTTGCCTCTCTACCCACGTCGTCATTCTACCAATGTCACCTCTACCCACGTTGCCTCTCTACCCACGTCGTCATTCTACCAATGTCACCTCTACCCACGTTGCCTCTCTACCCTCCTCTGCTCGCAACCCATCTCACCGCCCCTTGCTTCCCCCCATCACGACCCGCTCGGCTCTCCACCCTTCTCTACTCCGCTCTGCGCGCTGCGGCCGACGGCAGCCGGAGCTGCGAATCTATTTCCGCGACGTGGCGCGGGGCGGCGCGGCGTGTCCCGGCGCGTCGGCGGCGTGTTTTGTCGGCGGCGTGGGCGCGCAACGATGCAGGGCCCGGCGCGCGGGCCAACCACAAGGACAGCGGCGCGTCGCGACGGCGGCACTTCGCGCCAGATGCGGACGCGCGGGCGCCCCGGCACACGACGCTGCTTGCTTTTTCGTCACACTGTATCGACTTCACGGAGCCCGCGCACCGAAAAGCCACTTTTAACGGCCGGCGTTCGGTAACGATTCTTAACAGACCTCCGGCTGATAAGAACAATCGTAATAAATGGGTTGCAGCAAAAGACGGTGACACTTATTGAAAGAAATGTTATTATTGTTGTTTTTGTGTTACGAGATGGTATAAAGAAAAATATTAAACGACACAGAGAATATAATATAAATAACATGATGTTTTTTGGCATCATAAAGTTCATTTACCACTTTTAGAACGTGATTTTAGTATTTGTCGAAAGTTTAAGGCCATAGATTTAGAGGGAAGGTAAGCTTTGGATAAATATTAGCACTTTTGTGTTTTTAGCATGTACTGTAGTTTGTAAGTATTACATTTGCACATTATTGTTAATGCTTGTCAAATTATTAGTTTTAAAAATATACAATTGCATGCATGTATTGCATGTGCAGTACAATTAATTAAATTCTAAATTATTTTAGGTTTTATATTCGTGACTACCAAGAAAACTGTTTTTACTCATTTGACATGGGCACAGGCAGTTGTCAGTTTGTTCTAGTTCTCCGAGTAGATACGTGAACATATCGCTTGTTAACGCCTTTTGAGCACTTTAACATAAAATCTGCAAATACGTCTTCACACCAGTTGGTAAAAGGGAGTTACAGAATTATCTTTTTTCCCATACGAAACATGCATAATACACAATCATGGTCACCATTGAAGAAGCAATGCACACCAATTTAGGGTGAAACTTTTTAGAGCTTGTAGATCTTATAATGAATGTTTAGATTCGATAAATATTTGAATAATATTATAGAATATGCCGAGGCATATTCTCGAATTTAATTCTTTCTTATTCCCCCTTTCTTTCTCCTTTTATCTCTTCCCATCTGTTTGTCTTCCTTTTCCTTTTTATCATTTTCCATCTTTCCATCATTCTTTCTATTTCTATCTTTCCATTATCTTCTTTATAGCCATAAAAGGTAGCTCAGAGCGTCAACTGATGTCACTATGGTGCCTCTGGGCAGGAGGTTCGAGGGTTCGAATCCCGTCTGTGGCAGCTATGTTAGGTTCAAATACTGTCTGGAAGAGAATTCCAGCGGGCGGTTGCTCTGATAGGTAGTTGTCAGTGGTTTATTCGATCAACACCGGACGAACGACAGAGTAGTACCCTACCAAACGGACCATGAACCGCGCGCGACCTTTTCTTGCTCTTTCTTGTCCTATCCTCACCTCTTACTTACATTCACTTACATTTACACGCACTACACAATCACACATGTTGGAGCTTAGAGCTTGTCCCAGCGGGACCATGTGGTACCATGCCGGTGGGAGATAACTGGTTTGGGAAAATTTCCCGCAAGTCGACGTAGGTGGACGTCGGACCTCTCCAGCCAGTGGGGAAATATCACCGCCACCTACCGCCATAAATGAGCACTACTCTTGCGGGAATAATGACTAGCAATTCCCGTACCCGGAATCACTATTCAAGCAATCAATATATCTTTTTATATCTCTGCCTTTCTTTATTATTCTCTCTCTCTTTCTCTCTCTCTCTTCTCTCTCTCGCGCGCGGTTTCTTTCGCTGTCTCAATGTTTCTCAGACGGTGAGAGCTCGGACCTTAGAATGGCATCTGCAAAAATTCAACAGTTTCTGAGTCTTCAAGATAATTTGAGATCATCAAGTGAAATGGATTCGATTAAGCTCCACAATTCTTTGACGACAGATTTCACTTTTTTGTATGTCGCCATTTTTACATTGCTTGTCTAAATTACTCTAAAAACCGTGAAATCAAAGAATTTTTTTTAGCTCTCAGTTAGGATATGTGAATTCATTGCAAAACCTTGTTTTGGTGTGACCATTTTTCTACTTAATCACTTCTTAAAAGGATTATAATCATATTTATATCATATTAAATGTATATTTTGATAAAAGTTTTCATCACCACGTGAATTATTCTATTCGCTAAAATAAAATTATTCATAAACTAAATACTTAGAAAGTAGTGAAGAAATACAAGCAGCAATCAGAAATGCTTAAAAGAGAAACACAAGCTCTCCAAGATTGATTCTTTTGTGTGGGAGAGAGCTAAAAGAAACTTGAAGACGTGAAGTGGATTTCAATCTAACAGTTCGTAACTTGGAGTGTTCTCTTCGATGGAATAGTTCGTCGAATAGTTCATGAACAATCAAGCATTCAGTACTTTTTCTTTTCATTGCTTTCCCTAACTTCTCTGCCTTTTCTTGTAAACTTTCTGGTTTTTTACTTTTCCGTATCACTCCTTCCTTCTGTTCATTAATTTAATGGCTCATCCCTATTTTCTTTGGTTTTCCTCCTAAAACATCCCTCCTGGTTTCCTCTCTTCTCGATTCCATACATTCCTTTCTCTACGTGTAGTACCTTTCCTCCTCCTATTATTAGCAGCTAACGATTCCTCATCTCTGTAGCGATCCAATTCTCATTCTTCTCAATTCATCCTTTTTGCTCTTCAGACCTTCTTGCAGAGCCTCCAGAGCGCTGGGCCTACTATATCTCAATTTTCTTTTTTCGTCTTTCTACGGGCCATCCTCATTTCTTTTTTTTCCTCCAAAAAATAAAATTTTCATGAGGACGGGAATCCGTCACGCATGGCCTATTGGTTTACAGACACACGTCTCTCAGTGTTTGCCCTCATTATATTATCGAACGGTCCTGTTTAATTTAACTTTCCTTTCATACATAAAATATCACCGTAGTTCTGCTTTTCGTAGAAGCCGTGTTGCAACTCTCTTAAAGGGAAGAGTCTTCTGTTTACTTTGTATCTATTGGCTTTTGAAACAGTGACTCAGCTTCCTTGGGAAAGTTGGACGAACGAGTTCCCAAAAGAGGATTTATTCGCTCAATTTATTATTGCATTGAGATATATTCCGCGCATAATTTCGCGGTGCGTGATCAGATGCTGGCGTCTTGCCTTCTTTTCTCCGCAATTTATTACTCTCAGGGGGTATTTATTATTCTTTCATTGCAAGCGGAGGCAGTCGTTTTTTAGCTTAAGTTCCTTGTGGCTTTCAGCCACCTTCGTTTAGAAGAGTCGTGTTTTGCAATACGTATTTCGTAACCACGCGTTGTTATTGACTGAATGGTTTGAAACAGAATGGTTTCGATACCTACGAAATATATTTTTCAATAGGTCATTTTCGTTGTATAATTATAATCATTCATTTATTTTATTTATCTGCAGAATCACGGCATCGGGTGCTTTATTTCGTTGTTACTAACTATCCAAACAACATTTCTGAATATCTCAACTCTGATCTCTGTAGTGCAATATTGTTACACGGCAATTTATTACGGTTTTTAAAGCTAGTTAGAGCTGAATTTGTTTACGTATGTATGCTTTCCTTCAAAGTCAATAATTTTCAATTGAAACAATAGTACAAGTTTTCCAATTGAGGAACAACTGAGGTGAGTTAGCTAACATAACCAATCGGCGACGAAATGAAATTTGACACTTAGATATTTTTCAGTTCAAACGGACTTAAACACGTCCAACCTAAGTTGGAGTGCCCGAAAAATGTATTTATGTACTACAAGGAAATTGAACATTGATAATGAATTATACTATCGTGAAAAATATGTATGTGTTAAATATATAGTAATCGTTCACATTGAAGGAAAACCGAATATACGAAAACGAGAATACAAATTCGATTGTCATAGATCAGATTTCGATAGAAGCAGCAGCATTGTTTTTCCGAAATATTGGTGTCTTGTATACTACAATAAACTATACGCAACGGTGTTTTTGTACTTAATATAGGGGGTATTCATATTCAAGTATTTCTAAAATTTTGCCACCTCTACGCCCAGTTGCTTACATCAGATATTCACAAGCTGCTTTGCAGGGATGAGTTTGCAAGATACGATAATTTCAATACGAAAACATAAGAAAACCTAAAAAAGTATTTTTTATTGCCCTTGTAATTTTCTGGTTTTTTTTCCCCCAAAAATTCATTTCTTTTTTTTTTTACTCGAATTTTAATTTTTATTACGTCTTGTTTCTCAAATTGATCAGGTTACCTCAAATCTCTCTCTCTCTCTCTCTCTCTCTCTCTCTCTCTCTCTCTCTCTCTCTCCTCTATTTTTGTACTTCTCCGTATGACTCTCTGTATGCCTCTCACTCTTTTTTATTTTTTCCTATTCTTTTACTTCCTCTCTAACAAACTCTCTCTTTCAAACGTACTCAGTTTTGTGGCAATTTAATACCCTTGAATAAATTGAAGGGCTCAGAAGAAGAGACCATCCCACATTTTTTGAGAAATTAGTTATCATTAAATATAACTTAATAGTCTTTTAGTGTAATATATTATTTAAATCTAGTATGGATTTATATTCAAGTGTACTGTGTTTAAAGGGTTTAAAAATGTCAGTAAGACAGCTTCGAGGAAACCTCAGTCAAACAAGGGGCAATCTCATACATTCGTAACTGTTTTTGACCTTCAATAAATAAATAAATCCCCACAGAAAACAGAAAAAACTTCCGCCTCGTGGATTAGTAGGTATGTTAACCAGCGAATAAAAACAATGTTTTCTTACAACCACACTGAATCAATGTGAGCGACAGCTTACGGAGGTTTCTGAAGACAAGAATGCTCATCCTGTCCATAAAACATCAAATAAAATGAAAGATATTCTGAAAACTATGAGAAAAATATTAGAAAGGAGCCGAGGAATAGAGGAAATGAATAAATTTCTAAAAGGCAAAAGTTTGGGTGGGTCAGAGTGGGTGACGACATTACCTGTAGCAAAAGAGAATCGAGACATTCAAGTCATTTTCGAATGATGAAAAAAATGCTGTGTTTTATAATTCCTGTAAATTGGATAACAATAATAATAATAATAATAATAATAATAATAATAACAATAATAATAATAATAATAATAATAATCAAAATGTGAAATTATTTGGACTAATTAACTCTTTTTCTTACAAGATAGAGTATTCAAAAAACAACCAATTTTGGTGAAACAAGAACAATTGTTGTAAATCAAAAAAAATATAATGAAGTATTAATATTTTTTCTCATTATTTGTTGTAAGTTGCCTTGATGTATACAAAAGTATTCCCTAAAGAATTTACTAATCCAGGGTTTCTGATTTATTTTTGAAAGTTTTAGTAAAATCGTCAATATCTCAGAACTAGGTCAATACCGGATAGCCCCTTCATCTTCTGATCTCTTCAATTGTATAATGTGCATCAGCATTTTTCTTAAATCCATTCAACCAATTTTTAACCATCACTATATATGTTTCATACCCTACTTCCTTGAATCAACAATGGTTCTCCTTCTTTCTGTCGCCTTCTATTCATATTTCTCTCTCTTTATCTCTCCCTTTCCCTTTCTCTCTTTCTCCCCTCCCCCTCACTCTCTCTCTCTCTCTCTCTCTCTCTCTCTCTCTCTCTCTCTCTCCACACACACACACACACACACACACACACACTAGTTTGCTATCCCTGTATCAAATTGCCTATGTATCTGTCTTTTCCCTGTTACTTTTCAGTTTCTAATTTCCCCTCTACTTTTTATTTCTATGTCTCTTTCTTTTCCTTTTCATTTACTTTTCTTTCCTTTCCCTTTTCTCTCTCAGATGACTTTTCAGTTCTTTTTTTCAATTTACAATTACACTACTGACCTTTTTATTATTAATACCACTTGGTTACCAATTAATACCACATTAATACATGATCTGTCATGGATTCTTCGCAGCATTTCTAAATGTTCGCAACCTTTTTTAACCTACCCACGCTGTGTCTCTCCTGCCCTGCTTGCCTAGGCACTCAGGGATCCTCGGCCTGCCCGGCACTAACAGAAGATGGGAGAACGACGGTCGCCTACCGCAGTGCATTCTCTCGGTCAGCAACCGGTCGCTAGACGGGCGGCCTTCACCTAGAAAATAGCGCCGAAATTGGATTGCGCTGTCGAACAAAAATTTCTTCGTTATTACCTCACATTCGTTGACAGGGAATTTCATTCGAGATCTATCGGCTGGAGGTATTGGATTGCAATAAATACACGGGTATGTACGCTGCAAAGAATTTTTGTAGGAAATTAGTTCGTGGAATGTGCGTTTCGTAATAGGAAAACGAACAAAACTGTGCATGTTGCGAGTGCTTTCAGTAGCCAGATCAACGAAGCCTCCTATTGTGCCGTATTTTCCTGCGTGTCTGAGCATAGCAACGCGGTTGCTGCTAGATGAGTAATTAATGTGATTATCAAGAGTGAGAATTATTAATTTAGTAATGAAACAGAATTAACCGTTACTTCTTTCAAGAACTTTTGTAGCTGCTGGTTTAATGATATTATCAGGTATTACGAATTTTATATTTTAATTTTTCATAATGGAAGGTAGACAGGAGTTACTTGTTTATTATCACTTTTTCTCAAACTTAAAGACAGTTTATTTGCATCTTACGAAAAAACTTGAGTGTAAATTTAAACAGATCATTAATTTTAGAAATTTCCCAACCGCGTGAAAAAAATTGAAATTTTTATTGAACATTACTAATTTTTAAAAAGGTTTAATCAAATAAAAGAACTTTAAAAATGTTTTGCTGATTTGCATCATTAAAATACGAAATGAAATAATAATCATCAGCATTCAAGAAAAATTCTGATTTCCGTTTATTGTTCTGTCACTTTCACTCTAATTTAACTTTCGCTGAAGTAAACGGATATCGAATTAGAATAAATTAATTTAAAACTTGCATTGCAGTATAACAATAGTTTTAAGAAATGATCTCTTATTTCAATAATATATACATCTTTTACTAAACAATTAACATAATTTTATGCATTGATTCGTCAATAAAATAATTATTAATATTAGACGTAATACGTTTTTTGTTATTGTGCAATTGTGCTTCAATTATACATTGACACCAAGTGTGTTGTTGATTTCCCCCGTTTTCTCTGTTCCTGTGTACTGTATGAAATTAGTTGAGTGTCTGTAGACATCACAGGTTCATTCGTTCACATTTGGCAACTTTGGTTACGCCAAAGAGAAAGTGCATCTCTCTTTACACAATTCTGTTTCATAATCCCACAGAATACGATGCATCAAACGTGGCAACAACCTTCTTCTCCGTTACAGCAATCCCATTTTGCACCGTAAAAACACCGAGGAGACTACGAAATTACGTTGATAAACCCACAAAAGCTTTTTCCACCGTAAAGAAGCCGGTGCTTGCTCACCTCTTGTACGTCGTACACTTTAACCCCCAATTTATAAGTACTTTCGCCGCTCGTATCGTGGACGAATTTATACGAATTTATCGCCCTGGAATTTATGTAGCGCGCCTTAATTCGCGTCGGGCCCGCGTGGCGCGCAGCGGGCGCTCTTTGCATCCTGATGCGACGGCGATACAGCTCGTACGTGAGCAGTAAATCCAGACTTACTGCGTGGCGGGTCTTTTGCGCGGTGCGACGCGGCGTTAGAGAGCGGTAGAGAGCGGCGACGAGGCACGCGAATCGCTTAGTGGAGGCGACACGACGAGGTAGGATGAAAGGCATCGAGGGGGCAGAATTATGAGCGAAGACTCGCTGGATGCAGGAGGGGAAATGCTTTCCCCTCGCTTAAAGACGATACAGTTCCTTTGAAAAGAAACATTGCTTAAAGTGTGTGCAGCTCTTCTCTAGAACCAGTATGTCGATTCAAAAATAATGGTTTTAACAGACTTAATATTTTTTTGTAATTGAAGTACTTCATTATGTGCATAAAAAATTAGGCCTTTAGGCCTCATCTGTTAGTTACTAAAGAAGTTACGTTTAGTCATTCCACCATAATAGTGGTCGTCCTCACTTGGGATTGTACTGAAAACTTGGTTGCGGGATAGGTGAACTGTTCGTTCTCTGCAAATGGACAAATCATTAGGAAAAAATGAATTCAATATTTGGCATATTTCGCTAAGTTGAAGTTCTGACCTGTAATTGAATTTTAAGTTTAAATAGACATCTCCTGACAAGATTTTGAATCTGAGTGAGTTGGACCATGCGTCAAAGTCCTGGTAGTGAAAATTTCAGAATCAACGAAATAATCAACGCCAAATGACACCAAAATCTGGATGAGAATTCCCGGGAATTTCTAGTCGCATCTGTCGCTCTTGTGAACTTATTTGATAGAGTAAATATAGCAATAGCGAATATCGAAATTACAATGCCTTAAAAATGGACCATTTGCCATCTCTATAATTAGAGTGGTCAGATTTCCCGTCTTCATATCGTCCTTCATCATGAACTGGATAGAATGGCAATACGTCGACTACGAAGAAGAGAATTGGGGTCTAACGCCTTATAGAGAAAAAGGGGAAGAAGAACACTTAATTCCCCTTTATCAGAATTTTTCAGAAGAAAGAAGATTTTTCTGATTGAAATGAAGTAACTTATGTTCTGGTCTACATGTGTTTATGAATGAAATTTCTTAAAGCAATTTGCATGGCAGCCGTCATTACATTTTTTACAATTCTTCATGGTGTTTTATGGCATTTTATGACATCTGACTTGTATTTCACTTTTGACAGTTGTATCATCACGACCTTCCAGTCTCACTTTTTCTGGTATCCTGTTTTTTCGCTCTAAGCTTTGTCCTAAGTATGTCTGAACTATTATCCTGATAAACTGTAGGTAATCTAAATGATTAACGCTTTTTCCAGAAGGTGTGAGACGGTTTAATTGAAATGCATTATTCATGGATGCATTCAAGGGAAACATCAAAAGTTGCCAATGCCACTTTTTTATTTTAATTGCTGTTCTGTAACATGAGACATTTTGGTCAAGCCGATCTACCCCTCCCATATATAAATTGTGGGCAGAAATGCAAGCAGGTGGTAGAATTTCAATTTTCTTCTCAGATAAACACCATCGTTTAGCTTTTCCTAGAGGAGATACTCCTACTTTGTTGGAGGCAAAGTTACGATATTGTTATCGTTGTAGCGGACAACACTGATTTGTGTTTCTTGGTCTGTCACTTGATCATACGCACCTCTCTGCATCTTCTTCATTTTAGAAGGCTCCATGAGAGGGGCTTTTTCGACTCTATTGTTCCTGATAGTACCTGCTGCATCGTGTCCCAAGTTACCTAGTTTTTCTGGAAGATGAATGAAAGTAAAATAATTGTCCATATATAAGCTGTACTTTTTCTTCTCGGGTAGTTCTTGGAGCAAGTCCACAACAACAGATCCACCCACACCAAGATCTCGCTGTCCCGGCTGGGGCGATGCCCCGCTGGTGGGAGAGTCCTGGTTAGGGGGAAACCCCACTGTCCGACGGTAGGTCGGCGCCGGATGTCGCCATCCAACGGGGGATGATCAGCGCTATCTCCCGAGAAACAAACATGCACTACACTAACGGGAATAATGACAAAAGCAGTTGACGTGCCCGGAAACACGAAAACATCAATCAATCAATCAATCAAAGTACCGTTGCACTCCCTACTTGCCCTTAGCCTCCTCTATTCCACACCCCTCGTCACCTCACTGCTCTCTCTCTCTCTCTCTCTCTCTCTCTCTCTCTCTCTCTATCTATCCTCACCGCACAACTCCATCGCCCCAGCGTCCTTTATTTCACGACCACCATATGCTCGCCACTCCTTCTATCCCACCATACCCACCACATACCCTGTCTTCACCTTCCAGGCAACTTCCCGTTCAATTTTGTTCGCCCTGCTGGCTCTGCATCCTACGTTGGCCCCAGAACCCACGCCGCTTCTACCAATCCCATCGTCTCATCCGCCTCCGTTCCTCAGGCCAACCCTACCGTCCAGACTGCAATTCTCCCCTTCCCTCCCTCCGCCCCCCCCAACTCACCGCCGTCCCCCCTTCCCCCCCTCCCGAACTCTAATCATACCACCAACGCCGCCCACAACCCTACCTGCCATTGCCGGCCTCACCGCCGCCTCCTTCGCCTCCGCCACCCACGCCGTCCCCAACCTACACATCTCCTACGCCCCCCGGTGCCCCACCCCCCTTTCCATCTCCGCACCCACCGCCCTTTCCCCTGCCATCGCCGTCGACGCTCGCGCTTTCTACGCCGCCGCCACCACCTCCGCACGTCGCGCATCCGGCCCCAAACTTTGTAACGAAATGCCAAATTCACTGAAGTTAACTGTTTCCTCATTTCCATGGCATTCGTTTTACATAAGTTGTTGCTACAAATCCGGTCGGACAGATTTTGTATTAGTGTATATAGAAAAGGTGCATTCATACTGAGCATAAACAGCATAGAAAATCCCTCCCAACAGTTGAGAAAATCAAAAAAATGTATCTGAATAAAACAGTAATTTACGGAACTATTACGGAAAGTCTTTGACATGTCAATAAAATGTTGATGGTTGAGGTGGCAATAAAAGCAAAAATAAGTACGCTAAAGAAATTATCGTTGCGTTTCGAGATGCATTTTTTTTCAGTAATTCATTGAAATCTATAAGCAAATAATATTGGGATCATCTCAATATGTGCAGTGGTCTCCAAGTTGACAAATGTGGTCTCAGTTTTTAATTATTTTTCAGTACTCAATTGTTTTATATATCCATGACTTGACGTAAGCGTATCGCAAATTAACTCTTTCCTCTTAATATACAAGGAAAGTAATGTTCCAAGTACAACTTTTCTAATGTAACCAAAGAGTTGTTTATGCACCTAGGGCATTTTAAGGGTTGTAATGATCGAACAGCCACACAAATTCCGAGAGCTTTTGGCTCAAGGGCTTATTCTCGCCGAGATCATTAGAACTAGTTAACTCTCATGGTACATACAGGATTTTATTTACCTTAATTTTATTTATTATATTTACTTATTTAATATTTAACTAGTCTGGGTTTGTCATTTCATATTTCTCAAGTAATTCTCATTCATAATTCCCTCTTATAAGTCCCTCGTAAGAGAACACGTACCATCATTGAACTTTTTTCTTATTTCCCTCATAGCCACGATCGTTTATATCCAGGTATCTTATGCAATGAATATCGAGGTCCATATTGCAGGCAATAACAAGCAATAACCTATAAAAAATAAAATAAATAATATTTTTGTTTCATAATAAAGGCGAACCACAACCATATTAATAATTTCCAGTGCGTCCAGAAATGGAAAGAGAACTTTGCAGCCCCGGCCACAGGAGATATTTTTATGGTATTTCTAGGCCTGTAGAAACAAAGAAAAATAAAAACACAACCAAACACCTTCGATTTTCACTGAAACAAAGTAAATATTTGATTGTTACTACTCCTATTCTTATACTTCGTCTACCATTAAAAAGTCATAATCAGTGCGTCACTTCTTATGAGTCAGCTGATACCATGCGACAGCAATGCTACAAGGTAGAGGCTGCGAACCAATAATATTTGCTATACGGATGTTTTCTTATGGTACTTCATCTTTTAATATTCTTGGTATTCAATGGACTGTTGTACAGTGTATTCCTATTTATCATACTATATTATTGCAGTATTAGTGAAGAGTGTTTCTGTTCAAATATTTAATATATAGCAGTGCTATATGGCGGTATTTTATGTGTTTTAAACAGTGTGTGTGCTACTTTTTGAAAATTATTTTTGTGGCTTTGTTAAACAGCTTTTTGCTGCTGCATACCACTAATTTTACTTAATAAGCCAAGAAAACTGCTTGGGTGGATTAAATCCATTCTTGTTACACTCCCGCCCTTCTAGTGGACCTGTTTCTTTCATTGTGGAAAAACATGAACACTGTAAGAAGACTTAACTCCGATGTTGGAAGTCTGGTGAGGATATGTATGAAAATCGTCGGCAGCTAATCGGCTCTACTGAACTTAACCGACATGACGCGGTGAATGAAGGAACTAATCTCGGCTTTCTTACACTTATTTAAGGTCAACTTTTTAAGGTCTTTTCAACTACAAAGGTCATACAGCGACCACTGGAAGCAATATGGTTTTGTAACTTTGGACTTAATGGTAACTGTAGCGAAACACGCGTACTCATATACGGACACACACAGACATCCATGCTCTGAGTGTGATTCGAAACAGCGACCTTTCAGGCACGAAGCAGCCACGACCCTTCAGCCTTAGCGCCCACGGCTATCCAAGCCATCTAGACTTTTATCGGCCTATAACGACCCGAATACTCGTACGTGAACAGCGTCATTTATACTTTAATGTGTGTTAATTAGTGTAGATGGGGTATGACGTGACACACGATCTAGGTGGCAAATGATCAAATATGCCTTATAAGGTCCACGGGATGTTGTTGAAGTCCAGGTGTGTCGATGATATGCTGTTCGTACGTATCCCCTCCAGAGTTGAATCTCCTTTCAGCCTTCTAGGGAAGAACACTCGACTGTCTGTCCCGTCCGCGAGCTCGAGATCCGAGGCTTGTTGCTCCAGACTCCACTTCGCCCTTCGCCAATATGCTCGCGAGAATCGAATT
Organism: Teleogryllus oceanicus; assembly: GCA_964035755.1. Lineage (NCBI taxonomy): Eukaryota > Metazoa > Arthropoda > Insecta > Orthoptera > Gryllidae > Teleogryllus > Teleogryllus oceanicus. The sequence continues at coordinate 68,317,753 of CAXIVR010000010.1, forward strand.
TGTTATCGCTGGCGGTCCGCCCCTCCATCCACTTCCCCTTCTGCACCCTCAGCGGCCGCCGAAAGGTGTGGGCCCAAGCCCAACTCTTCTCTGCGGCTACTTTCAGCGCGTCCTCCGCAACCCTTGCAATTTCAAGCTTCCAGCATAAAATACATAGAGGCGCCCAAAACATAACTCTGCTTCGTGACGTCACAGGTTAGCAAAAACAGTGCAGCTGGATTGTAGTGTTGCTGCAAAGACAATTGCAGCTGGATTGCATCATTTGGACATTCAGTTTTCCGACGTCCTTTCAGCTGTATTGTGTGTTCTTGTGCGTTCTGAGGGCAATTTTCTGTCGAGTGAAGATGATTGTTTCTTGCTGTTCTTATAAATGTACGAATTGGTACCAAAAGGGAATTTATATATCATTTTTTCCGTAAGTACTAGTGGTCATATTACTTTGAGTTAGGAAAGAGCAGTTTTTCACGTGTTCGCAGTGTTTTGAAGGAATAAAACCTTGCAGATTTTCAATGTAAATCTCTTACAGTAAGATTGTTATTTAGTTATTAAGTGTGTTATTTAAAAATCAATAATATTACATCGAGGGGAAGATGTAACAGAACTAACTGTACTTGATTGTACTTTGAGTAATTGTAGTTTGAGTTATTGTGGTGATTATTTACCAGAAATGTTTGTAATCATTTGGACAAATTGTCTGTTAAATTGAAAATAAAATAAAAAATACAAATAATGCATGTTTTTTAGATAAAAACATTACTATCTGAAATGTGCTCTCTTTAATTTTCATTTAATAATACCTAAATGTTCAGAAACTCAAGCCTCAGAAAAACAAGTTTTAATCCTTTCATACCATATAACATCCATAACTATCTATTCTTTTTAGTAAGCTTTTTTAAATATGCTTAAACCTGGAGATTGCTGTCAATACGGTCCAAGATGTTTTCAATTATGGGGGAGGGGATTGTGAAAATCTCGGAGAAAAGTTTGAAAAAAAGAAACTTAATGCAAATACTATATTATTGGTCTACAAGTTAAACTTGCAACTTCAAAATCTATATTTTTAGATAAATCAAGTTAAAATTCATTCAGTTAAATTTGTTTTCTCAGTATCTTTTGCTAAAAAGAAGATAAACCCTGTTGTTTTTTATTAGTAAAATTGCTTTAATCCTGGGATTCTATGTACGAAATTATATATTATTGCCTTGTTTCATATAGAGATAATAACAGTGAAAATGTACACGATAAATCCATCAATGAACATGATATTTCGTTTTTTAAAAGGAATTTCGCGACTTATGTCGTGAATTAAGGCAAAGACTATTGGGTTTCACTTGTTTACCGACGATGTAGATATAATTAGCTTATGTACACAAATTCGTTTAAAGTTGGGACAGAAAGATGTCTCTAATATCTAACATACGTAGATACCGGTCTTCTGCAACCCTGTGACGTCATAGGAGTTGTTTCATGTTTGCCTCAACTTTCCGCGGAGTAGAAAACGACTGTGGCGCCTCTATAAATCCAATACTCGAAGATTCTAAGGTATAAAAAAGGTCCCGTGCATTGCAAAGGACGGGGGACTTCCCAAACCTAACGCGTAAATTTTAATTTACTGATTTTTTGTGGATTTTGAAGATTTAATTAGTTGATGCAACTAATAATATAAGTGCATTTATTTAAACAAAAAGAATATTCAATACCTGTTCGTTTATATAAAAAATATGCATTTTCTCACATCAGTATTTGTATTTAATAACAAAAGTAATTACATTTCTATGTAAGAAAGATAAAGACATCACTTAGATGTATCAAACTAGATTAAGCTAGGATTTAAAATACTACACATTCCAGATTTTAATATACATTGTCAGTGTTTGAGGGAATAAGTTTCATTTCTTTATTTGCAGCTTATGACGCTATACTTACTCAAATTATAAACTACAATTGCGATGACTTGCATCATAGTTTGATCAAAAAGTACTTCATAGATAATATGAAGCTTTTCCAGCCCAGCTTTCTAAAAAAATTTAAACCAATAAAAATATTTTCAAAAAATTGTCGGTGAGTCTTTCCCCCCCCTTCTCACCTTGGTAATGCTGTGGTTAACAGTCCTACACCAACATCATTCCGATTCTCGTAGAACCTTCTTTTTATTAATTTTATTTTATATTGACAGACAGTACAACGTTCAGCCATGAGGCTCTACAGTTGATTCTCGTCGAACCTTAAAGAAGGAGAGTGTCTTCAGAAGTCTACGAATACATTTAAAAATAATAAATTATATATTTAAGAACTAATGATACGTTATTTAATAATATTATACAAAGATATTATGCAAGTTCTGTTTACAATTTGTTCTGTTTCTGAGGTGCGGCAACGTAATATATTGCACACATTGTCTGAACTTGTGACGACCGCGATTGCACAGATGCTCACGCTCTTTTCCCCATCGATTCATTTTTTCTTCTTCTCTTCAGAGATACTTTCTCATTATTTATCGCGATGCGCATGAACAACTGTGATCTATATACACCTGTACTAAAATACTTTCACTTGTTTAACCTGACGGCAAAGGACGACGATTACGCATGGGGACGGTTTCAAGTTTTTTTCGAAACTTTCGACAAGTTATCAAAATATTTAAATTTAGTATTAAATACTTCGCCAAAATACTTTGTTAATAACTATTTAAAAAACACAACTCAAAGTTTATTAGTTTTTAATTCAAAAATACATAATTTTTCAAATACTAAAAAAAAGCAAAAATAATAATTTTATATCTTTTTATTGCAAAAATCAGTCATATAAATGCACTGCGACATTGCAGTCATATACATTTCTGATCAGTAACTACATATATCTATAAACACTTTCAAATATAAAATTATATAAATATATGTAACTAAAATAAGCGGAATTTCTTTTTCATTTTATAAAAATGAATAGAATTCAAATTCAACAGCTGTAAGGGGATTTTATTTTTGTTTCAACGAGATGCATTCACTAGCGGAATCAAACAGAAGTAACTATTATTATTATCTTCTTAATCTGTCTGTAAAGTATTTTAAGTATTTCTTTTTTCAAATACACCTATTTATATCATTAAATACTTCTCAAAAATACATTTTCAAAAAACTCAAAAATACAGTATTTCAAAAACAAAGTACTTTTAAAATACGTATTTCAAATACAAGTATTTAAGTACTGCTAGTGATGCTTTAAGTTGCTAGTGATGAAATCCAAAATAGTAAATAATAATAGTTCCTAAAAAAAAAAGAAGCAATAACTCATAACCTAAACAAAGATAAAGGAAAGACATATGTTTACTTCCAACGTTGATATCTTGTAACTGTTAGGTCTCACCACTATATCTTCATTTCACTCTTCCAAAGCAGATTACAAAGCAGCACGCTAAAACAACTACATTACAATGACCATACTAAACTTTTAAGGGCCTCTGTATTAACTGGAATGTGTAACACGTATTAAATGATGTGATAACTTAATTTCATATTTTATAGGACAATCTATTATATTAAACTGCGTTTTGTAAACTCTCAAAAAACTACAACTCAATATCATCAATTATTTTTTGATAGAATTTAAACGAGTGGAAATTTGTGTTCAATATTACATCTCGTAGTTATGACAATGTAACATATTCATCACATAATAAGTTTTATCAATGTATTTTTTCACTATGTCAACTCTCGGTAGGAAGTTGCCAATTCAAGTATAAAAGTTGAAAAACCAAAATATCTTACCACTCTCTCATTGTAACCGATTATGTAGCGAGTATTATAACTGGTTAAATGAATAAATGGGTTTGTCCATGCAGGTTTACTCCTCCGAATCCTCTAAAATCTCATCATAAAACCCCCACCCACTCCAAGACCTCGGGGTCAGAGTTTTTACAGACACAGCACTAATGGTACCACAGCTCAGCCGGATCTTGTCTCGTCTATTCCGGCGTAAAAACATCTATAGCCAGAACCACTTTACTCTTACCACACACGTTCACTTCACTTTCGTTTTCTTTGTTCCTACACTTATGTATTGCCATGTCACTCAAAGAGTTTTATCTTTTCTCTTCCGATCCTCTCTCTACGAACCCCTTGTGCCATCGTCTTCTACCCCCCCCCCTGCGCTGCGTCAAAAGATGTTGACGGTTTGTTGGGTATCTGCACTTTGGCGCTTCGATATATATTTATTTGGAGGAGGCGAAAACACTTCGAAGGCTTTCAGAGTTTAGGAGCCGTGAGAGAGACGTCTCACAGAAAAAGAGGGAGAAAGACAGAGTGCGGCAGGGGAAGTGAATATAATAAATAAGTCGGGAAAGAGAAGGAAAAAATAAACCTTTTTGAATTGGCAAAGTGAGAAAATATATGATAAAGGAAAAAGCCTACGTTTCTTGGAAGTACAGAAAAGATGATTTAAATTTGCCGAAAGCAGATGTTGGTTATGTGGAGATCAAACAAAGCAAAAGTGATAGGGAGCATGTTAAGTGAAAGCGAAATGTTTGGAGTGAAAGAGCAAACGAGCGAAACGAATAGAATTCCGAACAAATCGGAGAGACGGAAATATTGAAGCTGCAGGAATTGGGAGACGTACGGCCTCTTGCTTTATGGCGATGTATAGAAGTCAACAAGAATTTCCGAGGCACAAAACGCAATTCAGAAGTGTGATTGAAGGCTCTAGGCTTTCAAGGATGTCTGAAAAGTACTCTTGAAGAATGTGCAAAGGAATTGATCAAGAAATGTCATAACAAGAAATTAATTTGTTTCGCGTAGTTGAAAATGTAACAGCATTTCATTTTTCAAAAACTTTTCATGTAATAACTACCGTAAAATACGTATACAAATGCTTTAGAATGACTTTCTATGGCGAACTTTAAGAATTTAGATGAAATATTGTTATTCTCTTGATGCAGAGCCATGAGGGAAATACTGAGGAAAGCATATTCAATTAAATAAATTGTTTAAAGAAACTACGTGATAATAACATCAATTAGGTTTCCAGTGTTTTTATTTAATTAAAATTATGTAAATATGCAAATGAAAAATTATTTTTAGCTGTGGAAAGAGCGGATACTTAGGACAAGAATTGACTATTTGCCACTCTTCAGAGGCTGTTTACTGAATGGAAAAACTTTATGATATTTTCAGTGATTACCTTAATTCCGACATTCTTAAGTCAACTACTGTTTTGTTTCTTAAAATAATTTTATTTTGACTGTTTTATATGTATATCGGGCACCGACGAGTGGGTTAATAAAAATAAGCTTAGAAAATGCAGGAAAACAGCTGAATTTGAAAAATCCACCTGTCCAAGACCCATACGTAACGCAAAATTGTCTTCTAAATCTATGAACTTTTCACATAACTTTTACTGACTATTACTAATTGACTCCCGAGGAGAAAAGTCATTGTTTGGAACTTGTCAGAAGGAGGGAAACATTAAATAATGCTCACATATGTTTATTACCTTTTCCAGTGCTGTGCAAGTTCACAAGGATAGCCCACACATTGTTATGTGATTCCTTTCTTCACTACACAATTTCCCTTGCATTGAAGAACGACTTTCCAAAAAAAATGCATTTTTGACTTGTTCCCTCTTTTCTCATGCTGACTCAACTGTTATTTGTTTTCTCTATTCTGTGACATTGTCGTTCTTCTCTTTCCCGCTTCACGCCCTTCAATCGTCGACGTCATCCCCTTCGTCGCCGCCGTCATCTAAGAGAATAGATGACAAAACTTCCCTTTAAAACTAAAACTGTTTAATGATTCTTGTTGCTTAGAGCGATGCCAATTGCTTTGGCTAAGTGGAAGAAAATCAAAAATCAATTGAAAATACGATGTAAGAGAAATTGCATTCACGACATTTGTCAACAGGTATAGAAGACCTTTTACAAACGATTTAAAACCACACAGTGTATTCCATGTTTAAAACGTGCGAGGTATTAATGTTTGCACATTTCGATACTAGTGTAAAGTTGAATGAATGAGTGAACTTGAAAAGACTTACATTCTGTTCATATAAACCAAGGAAATCCTAGCAAATTAATAGATGTACAGATGCAAGTTGATAGATGTACAGATGTACGGTCGTAAATACGGTGGGAACGACTGAGTTTAAACAATGGAAAAAGAGTATTTTCTCCATTGTTTAAACCCTGTCGTTCCCCCCTTCAACCGTCTTCGTCGCTATGCTATTTCTCATCGCCCAACCTGTTTCCTCCATGACTTTTCCCGCGACATTGCTCGACCTTTCCACTCTTTCCATCCCTCTCCGTGTACCTCTGCCCTTCCCGTACGTCGGCCACCGCTCTCTCGCTAATTCCCGCGAGTGGCCCTGCGGCGTTTTTGCGCGTGCTCGCCAGGGGCGCTGTGCGTCACTGCCAGCGCCGCCCGCCCACTCCACTTGCGAGGCTGAAGCAAGAGATAGCGCGGAACGACTGGAAACACCCGGTGGACAGCGGAGCCTAATCACTGGACAATAGCTTTGACCAACCGTTATATTACCATCATTTCTCGTCGTTGTTTTTATATCGAAACAACTAATCGGGTGTTTATTAGAGAGTAGATTGATTGATTGATTGATTGATTGTCAGTGTTTCCAGGGCGCGTCACTACTGTGGTCATTATTCCCGTATATGTAGTGCTTGTTTTTTCTTCGGGAGATGGCGGTGATCTTCCCTCACTGGATGGGAAGATCCGGCGCTGACCTACTATTGACTAGCGAGTTTTCCTTAACCAGGTATCTCCCACCAGCGGAGCACCCCCACAACCTGGACTAGCTCAAAGCTCCCGGCCGGTCTCCCGGCATGTGTGGTAGTGTAGTGCATGTTAGTGTAAGTGTGTGTGTAAGGGGTGAGGATAGAACAAGAAAGACGGAAGGAAAGTTTGCGCGCTGTCCGTTACCTGTTAGGATACTGCTCCGACATTCGCCTGATGTTGATCGGAGAAACCACGGAAAAATACCGATCAGAGCATCCGGCCGCTAGAATTCTCCTCCAGACAGTGACTGAATTCGATCCAGCTTTCTCGTTAATGTCGAAAATCTTGCCGCCGGCGTTGGGAGGTGTCGGGACTCGAACCTAAGACGTCCCGGTTAGAGGCATCGCAGTGACATCAGTTGATGCACTGAACCACCGCTACCATTATTATTAAAAGTGTAATTAAGTAGAAACAGTCATGTTTGCTTGTGGTAATGTTTAGAGAAAATATGAGAACCGGTATTTTCAATCTCCGATAAAGAAAAGTCTAGAAAAAAGAGAAAATGAATTTTTATCAAAATTTACGAACAAATAAGGTTCGTTTTCTATATCATCCGCGTGAAGATTAGGGCATTTGTCCTATCTATGAATACGCGTTTCGAATTTTCCTTCACCGAGTAGTGCCGCTTTTGATGTGAGATGGGCGAGAACTTTGTTCTGAAGCTTCTCAATGGCCTGGAAGCTGAAGTCTCCTAGCCAAATCTTCAATTCGAAGAAGAGATAAAAATAACTCGCCGCAAAGTAGAGCAATACGCCGAATGATCAATCACAACCAATCTTCCCCAGATAATGTTCGTTACATCAGCACTACGATAGTCGGGGTTGTCATGAATTAAAATATCTTCAGACGCCAGAATTCCCAATTTGTTTGAAAGATTACAACAAAATATACACAATCTTACACTATTCAATATTTTGTGAATTTCTTCTTCACTATTTCTCTTTTCTTGAAGAAGGAAACAATGCACTATGCAGTTCGCCATTGGTGGCGCCAATCTTATCAGCCTTCTTCATGTGCATACAGTTCAGCATGAATTGGTGCAATTGCGTCGGTATTGGCAGAGGTTATAGAAAAAAGTATGCGCTATTGCCCACTACTCATCCTCAAATCGGCTTTAGTATCTAGCGGTTTCAAGGCTAAATCGGATGTTGGAATAAATCGGTAATCAAACAAAGAGGGCATTCACTACAAATCGATATTATATTTTTTCAATTCAAACTTTTAATTGCTTATCAAGCCGCTCAATCTTAAATCGTGTGAAGGAACATAAATGGTAATTCAAAAGTCAAAATATATGGTTACCAGAAGAGGGACCACTGAACGGCGAGACGTTGGCGAGTTAAAAGCGGCTGAGGGTCGAGTGCTAATGAGTCGGAGGACGAGGGAAGGAACTGATCTGATGACGTGAATGGTAGTGTATTGCATGTAAATGTGGTGAAAAAATGTATGTGTGTGTGTGAGAGAAAGAGGGAGAGAGAGATGGAGAGAGAAAGGGAGAGAGAGATGGAGGGAGAGGGAGGGAGAGTGAGAGAGTGAGAGGGAGAGAGGGGGAGATAGAGAGAGGGAGAAGAGAAAGATAGGGAGAGAGGGAGAGGGAGAGAAAGGAAGATAGTGAGAGATAGAGAGAGAGGGAGATAGAGAGAGGGAGAGAAAGAAGGAGAGGGGAGAGAGATAGAGGGAGCGGGGAGAGAGGGGTAGAGGGGGAGAGAGAGGGAGGGAGGAGGGAGGGAGAGAGGAGGGGAGAGAGAGGAGGAGGGAGAGAGCGAGGGAGGGGGGGGAGAGAGTGGTTTGAGGAGTAAAATGGAAAGATTGCGTGCCGTCCGTTGCGCCTTTTGTGATGCTACCGCTCCGGCATTGGCCGTTGAGTTAATGAAGCACATCATAGAAAACAGTTGACAACAGTCGGCCGCTAGAATATCCCTAAGCTGAATTCGACCTATTCGCTGCACCAGATTTGAATATTTTTGGCGTTTCAGAATCGCGTGATGAAGCCAATAGTGGTTTCTTAGTGGCACACAATCACAGCACCGTGTTCAATGACGTAATCTTCATTTGTTGCCACCCACTCGCTGTGGATAAATGAAAGAGCTAGAGCGTCATATAAATCACCAAGCGCGTCCGCCATGCATTTCTTACCAAATACAAAAAATATCACATCATTAAAAGTACCAAGACAGTAAAGGATTCGGTCTGAAAAATAACAAAAATTCCGGAGTAGTATCTGGTATTCGCTTTAGTTTTGATTTATTATGTGACATATGTATAAGGCAAAATATGACGTATGGGGAAAAGTACAATCTGCATATATTCTCTTTCCCACATTTTAACTATAAATAGTGAAATGATTAATGAAATTTCCAAGAAAAGGATTGTTAGCAACATTTGAAAACTATATTGTTCACAAATTATCACGCAGCCCTCACGTGACAAGAGTAGTAAAACCACCAGTGTGAGTACTACAACCCTAGCACTCCCCCGGGTAGAAACACGTCTGTGGCAACATTGTTCCCTGAGCCACCTCAGGCGGTTGGGAGCGTGGGAGTGGGCGAGCGAGGGGAGCGGCGATGGGGCGAGGGTGGGGGGATGCCGTAGCCGGGGGCGGCGGGGAGTGGGTGACCGTTTCTGCGCGCGTGACATATTAATTACCGCCGCCGCCGCCGCCTACGCGACAAGAAGCTGCGGGGCCGGAGGCTCGGCACCCCTCGTGCGCGCGCGGGAGCTTCTTGCGATTGCAGCGCTGCGCAGCGGCCGCCGCCGGCACTGCGGCCTTCCCCTCCCATCCGGCGCCATGGCCCTCTGCGAAGAGATCGCTCGTCCTCTGCGAGGCACAGCTCGCATCGTATGCGCACACGGGCAGCATGTGTGCATCTCACAACGTGATGGGTAGAGCTCGGAAGTTCAGGCATTTATATTTCCTAAAATAGTGTGTGCCAAAAGGCAAGTAATTTAGTGCCAAAAGGCACTAAACAATGATTGATTGATTCAGGATGCGTCAGTTGCTAAAACATTATTCCCGTTAGCGTAGTGCATTTTTTCCTTGTAAAGTGGCGGTGATCTTCACTAGCTGAATGGTCAGATACGGCTCCAACCTTGTCGTCGGCTAGTGGGATTTTCCTGAATCAGATATCTCCCACCAGCGGGGTACCACTACAGCCGGAACAACCTCTAAGCTTCCGACCGGTCTTCCGGCTTGTGCGATAGTTTAGTGCATGGTAGTGTGTGTGTGAGGGGTGAGGAAATGCCAAGGAAGACGGAAGGAGAGATCGCGCGCGGTCCATGGCCTATTTCTTTAGGGTACTGGTTCCAACATTCACCTTGAGTTGATCAAAGAAACCAAGACAAACTATCGATTGGAGCGGCCGGCTGTCAGAATTCACCTCCAGACAGCCATTGAATTCGACCCAGCTTTTTAGCTAGTGTCGAAAATTCTACCACCGTCAGGACTCGAACCGTGGACCTCCCGGTCAAAGGCACTCCAGTGATATGAGGTGATTCTCTGAGCCACCTCTATCGATTTAAATAATGAAAATATATTTTCTTTATTTATATTTTGATTGCACATAACCAGCAGCCTTTTTGGCACACACCGTCTATGGGAATGATTTTTTCGAGTTTCAGTACAGATCAGTTTTGGTTAGTGTCACACGATATTTCATTAGGATAAGATGAATTCATTGTACTCGCGTCTCTATGAAATGTTAACGTGGACACTCTTTGACTACTGAAATAGCATTAGTGAAAATGCAATCATAGTTTTTTCGTCTATCTTATGTAATCGCCAGCACTGAGCGTCGTAAATCATGTACAGAGGTTCATGTCGCTGGAAGAAACCGGAAGTCATACTGAAATATAGGAATGGTTACAATATGAGGGAACAAGCCTGTCGGTATCATTGAAATAAATATATGAATCTTAAATTATACTAAAATATATCTTTCTTGATTACTTTCTGTCCTGGAGCCTCTGCTTGCAAAGAAAAGACAAAAACGCAAACATTCTGTTGTGTTGTCCAAACTTGCAAGTGTGTTTTCACCTTGATCAAGAACGGTGCCTGGATAAAAAGGAAAATAATGATGAAAAAGAAAAAAAAGACCAAAACAAAATATTCAACAGAAGCTGAAATAGATAAAAAAAAATGAAAATTATCTTAAACAACACCAGAAGTAGTTAGGTGATTCATATTGTTAAAAGTTTAAAGAACGTAAGAAAACTCATTTTGCCTAACTTTTGGATTCTAGTCGCCTTTATGGAAAGTAGAGATAAGAAAGAGGACGTGCAAAAGTAGTTTCAGTTCCAAGAGTCGATTGGTAGGGAATTTCTCAAACGACCGTACATTACCTAACAAAGAAAATGTTCTTGCCTTTACTCTCCCTTGTCCAAATAGATGGACAAGAGGGCAAAGTATGACAGCCAGAGTGCAGATATAGAAAATAACAGTAATGGATCTAAGTAATGGACAAACTAATGTTGATAACCCTGCCACTGTCGGGCTCAAATCCGGAACTTCCCGCATTCGAGGGTGACTTCTTGGTCAGAGGCATCACAATAATGTCAATTAATTTCCTGTGCCGTATCACCCAGTAACCAGCCAGCACATGGCGCTGGTGAGGTTATGGAGCAAGAGAAACCTCCGACTCCTCCGGGTCGGAAGTTTGTTTAGATTATGCAGAAGTGTTGTGCTGCTTTGTGATAGTAAATCAAAATTTCAAAAACATAAATTCATGCCACCTTATTTTATTTAAGAAAATAATCATGAAATGTAACAACTTATCATAGTAATTAAATATATTAAACTTTTATTAGATTGTTGATCGTTTTTTAAAAAAAATGTGAACAAGTAATCATCCGTTGTGGCTACCCAGAACTAAAAATTGAATTGTAATAATTGTATCCAAGTCCTTGAAATATGCTATAGCCGAAATGGAGGCTAATAAAAGACTGAATATATCCAAATTGTTAACTTCGTACTTTAAGGGCATGCCACGTTCTAAGCCAGTGGGGCCCTTCGGAGCGTGAGAGCTGTCGGAGTTGGGGAAGGACGTGGCATTGGGGTCGCCTCTCGTCACCATTAACGTCACCCCCTCTCGGGCGTAACAACGTAATTTATGGATGGTACTTTAGTTTAATTATGAAGCCTGACACGGCTCAGTGTCGAAGCCATTTTTTAATTTAAAGTATTAATTTGATTTTGTCTCCGGTCGAAAAATTGTCGTGAGAGGAATTCTTGTGTGAGCCTTGCCTATCAAAAACGTCGTATGTATTATGTGCAGACCCGATCAGAATAAATTGTTACAATGCAAAATCGGATGTTCTTACAAATCACGATTTGGTGGATTTATTGAAAGGAGCAAATGTGTTTGCATAATGCTTCCTGACGTATTTTCAGTGTATATGTTTGGTGCTACAAGGACTTTCTGTTTTTTTTTTTGTATTTCTTATTTCTGATCCTTCATAATCCTCTCATATCCTAATAAATCTATGCATATCTCTGTGGTTAGTTTTACTTCAATGTCTACTTAATATTGAACTCAAACGATTCCGAATTCACTTTTCAAAACCATCCCTTGAGTCTTTACATGTATTATTACTTCTTTCGAATAAATTGAAATTCCTAATTATTATTTATCATTCTCAATATTCTTAGTTCGATTTCTCTTTCTTTTTCTCTCAACAATGTATATTGTTTAATTTGAGCTTGTATTTTCTCAAGTAATTTATTTTCTTTTACATTTTAACTTTTACAACACTTTCTAGATATATATTTTAGCTTATTTCTTAGGTTTTTGATACAATGACTCATCAGCATTTTCCTTCGCATGGGACTTTTACTTTTCCCAGCATTCTTTTATCGCTTATTTCCCCTTCCGTCAGTTTCCATCGCCTCTTGTGCCGTGCGTCATCTAGACTTAAACTAGCATCTTGAAGAAGTCTGCCGCCACGTCTTATCGCGGACGACTCGCTGCGGAAAGTTCCCGAACCTCTCGAGAGATGTCGCGTTCGCGAAGTCCGAAAAAAAAACGCATGGGCTCTTCTGCGCAGTTGCGTTGCGATAGCACACCCCCTGCGACGCCTATGAGGGGAGGTTGAGCTGCCGAGCACGAGAGCGGCTCAAGTGGAAGGGTGAGGGAGATGATGGGACTAGGAGAAAGGGGAAAAGCGAGACATCGAAGGAGGGATCGAGGGAAAGTAGGCAAAAACGTAAATCAAGAAAGAGAAAGCGAGAGAGAGAGACAATACAACTGATTGATGAATAATTTCGTTCAGGGATGTGTGAACTTTTATGGTCAATAGATCTGTAGTGCATGTTATATTCCTGGAGATGATTGCTGACCAACATGTTGCTTTGCAGGATTACTTCATAAAGGTACGGCTACAAGAGAGGCTGCAATAGTGACATAATTTCAATAATACTAATTTTGAGTAAAAACACTCTTCAGAATTGCGGTCTACTCTCCTGCAGAAGCAGAAGCATTTCTTACAGTATTGTTCTCTACCAACAAAGGGCAGGACTATGAATCCAAGAAAGTTGCATTTCAGTACAAGGTGAATCTTAAAACTCATTTATCTCAACAACAGATTTTTTGTTCTGCCACTATTGCAGTCCAAGAACAATATATTTAGAAGCTGGGGAGAGAGAGCCTATGTCCCTCCAAAAAGATAGGAGAACTGCGAGTCAGAAAAGGATAGTATGAGAAGAGGGAAGGGGTGAAAAAGCCAAGAAATGGAAAAAAGGAAGAGCAGAGAAGTAGAGAGAGAGCGAACCATTGATTAGAGGGTTTTAGTGGAAGATAGAGAAGTGAAAAAGAAAATGACATAAGATGAGTGCAAGAGAAAAGGAAGTCGAAGAATAGATGGAGAAGAGAATATGGAGAAGCTTTGTCAAGAGAGGAGGTTGGGGAATAGGGGGGTAGGGAAAGGAAAGAGATGAGAAGATATAAGAGAGGGATAAGAGAGAAACCTTGGTGAAAACTGGTCGAGGGACCGCGGGGAGAGGAAACGAGAAGATGCCAGGTAGAGGGGGATGCGGGGAAGTGTCGAGGAGAAGCAACGACATGGAATTCTTCGTGACGGTCAAGTGGGAGTTTCTTTTAGCAGAGAAGAGCTGAGGGGCTTCCCTCTCTGGTTGACCGAAATAACACCACGAAATCCCCCTGGATTCCACTTGTTACTTCCTCCCTCCACAGCAAAAAATGAAAGAAAGCACACAACGAGGACTTTTTCAGCAGTGATAAGAATGTGACGTCTTGAGAGATCAACTTTTGGAAAATTCTTTTTCTTCTCTTACATCTAAACATTTTGGTGATTATCTTGAAATGTTCTCTTAGGATCAGTTTTATTTTACACTACCATTTTATGTACAACACATTGCTAGCTTATCTCTCTGAACTCCAAATTATCTAATATAATCCAAATACTATTTTATGAGGCATACTATCGTTACAACAATTCTCGCTGGGACATTACACACTACACGCGCCATATTTACTTAGAATTTATCACTAGCATTCTCTTAAAACTCACTATCTCCAATAAAAATCACTGCAATGTTTTCTAAATTACGATCACATTCGATGCAATACTCATTACTTTAAAAATCTCACTGTGACTACTACGCGTGCACCATTTCATTTAAACTATAATCGTTTACCTGCATTTCCACGTCACTTTTATAGTATTGTTACGACTACCAATATCATTAATGCTCCTTTCAATATCACATTCAACTAGTACCTTTCTGACGTCATAACGTCGAAGCAAAAATAACTGAAATACAACACACTCCCCATCACCGTGAAAAGAATGGCGACTAACACTACAAACGTCGCTCCAACATTAAATTTACCTTTACACTATGACAACCACAATCACTACAACTTCCACTATCACAGTATCGACATCAAACCTACTTCAATAACGACCGTAACCTCTACCATACCCATCTGCATCCTCCAATATCATTTATAACATCGGCCACCAAGATTTTTCAGATATATAATCACCAGAACCGATGCTATTGTCAATAGAATCACAACCATCGATACCATCCATCTAAACAACTACATCACAAAAAGAACCTTACATGGCAGAATATCCAACTTACAACCACAAGACTGTATTTTTAACAAAAATATATAGGCAAAACCACTTTCAAGAAATCCTCTTCTCAAATCGAAATCACAATGTAGATAAAACTACTATCGTGAGCAAACCGTTATGTAGACACAAGTAGTATGTAGATACAAGCATTGTCTAGTCACACGCACTATGAAGACACAACCGTTATATAGATAAAACCACTATGTAAACACAACCATTATGTAGGTAAAACCACTATGAAGACAAAACAGCTGTATAGACAAAACTACCTCAGAAGACACCATGCTGGCACAACCACTATTACAACCACTATGTATATGCAATTGTGTAGACACATCCAACCTACCTTCAGAACTTCAAAGTTACAGCCACAACCACCACACAGCCATCACTACTTTGCCACCATCACATAACCACAAACAACCACCCAGGTGTCCTCAGTGCATCGCTCCTCGCGAGTATCGTTCCGTCCCGACGACCTTCCACTGCCCCGTTCGCCCCCCCCCTTTCCCCGCAACTTGGGAGTGCGCCCTGCCCGCCCCGCCGCCTCCGCCGTGCCATAGGCGTCGCTGCAGCCGGCGCAAATTGTCGCTCGCCCGCCCGCCCGGCCCGTCTCTCCCGCCCCCACCCCGAGGGAGGGCGGTGGGGCGCGGCGTAAAGAGGGAACAGAGGACGCGGCGAGGAGGACGCGTCCTCCGGCGCACCTGGGCGGAGTAAGAGGGTTAATGTTTGTTGCTCGGTACGTGCTGCTCGCTCCGGGAGATAGGGTGTGCCCCAAGGTTGTAGATTCGGGTCCTGTTTAGAGCGCTTCGGTATTGGGAGAGGGGTTTAATGAAAAAGTCTGAGAAACAACTTTGGGCTTTAGGATCGGTAGAAAGTGAATAGTTACATTGTATTTATTCTATTAGTTGTGTTTCGGATCAAACTTTAGAATACAAATGAAATAAAAACTAATGTTAAATTAATTTACTTGACAAATGTCCACATCTTACTCAGGGAGTTAGGGTGAGCCTAAAAGTTCATATTTGGGTCCATTGCAGAGCTTCTCTGTTATGGCAGAGAAGTAATTATACGTATAGGGAGAGCAGTTATTATTTTGAGTTTTGAACAAGTGAAAACCCGGAATAGTTTTTTGTTTATGCATACACTGCTAATGATGCATAACTAAAGATTTTTATTAGTATACATACGTGACAACTGATATCGTTCTTGTATCACAGATATATAAGTGTCTATTATGTGTGTCACAAACGGTCTAAATACTCGAAAAAGTGTAGAAGAAAACTTGATGTACAAAATTTAAAAAAAACATTTAATGTTCGAAAGTATGGACAGACATGGTCTTGCGAAGTAATATTTAAAACTAAAATATTTAGTAAAATTGATCAAACATTGAACAGACAAAAATTCGAATCAGTGAAATACAAGATCGAAGATTCCTGAAAGCAAAGGTTTGGTGGATTTCATGGATGTAACGTTACCAGACTAATGGACCAATGCGAGATAAGTAGCGAATAGAAGGAATAGGTAATGAATCTCCCTTTAGAACTGTGGCCATTATGGTTTAACTTTAATGTTTCTCTGTTGTAAATATTCCTAACAGCAAACGTGAAAAATAAATAGAAAAAATCTGAAAACAGATATGTGAGCAATGTAAAAATACTAAACAACAACAACGTTAATTTTATTGAAATTTCATGAAATTATTATAGAAACTTCCAACTGTTGAAGTTGAAATAAACTTAATATATATTAAAGATTTAGTTGATGTTATTCCAACGTAATCCGTTCCGAATTTGTATAGATTGGCGCCAGGAAAAGATTATGCTAATACTATCATACAAGTCAACCTTCAACTCTGATTATAAATAAATTAGTGTCCGGCTACCTGGGTCGATGGGTTTCATAGAAATAATCACTATTGTCTGCTAATAGATAGTTATTCAATCTGCCATCTATACAGAGTGGTCGAGTAATCTGAAAAGCAAAAATATTTCTATCTTGCTACGTCGTTATTAGAATTGGCTCAATGAGAATCATGTATTCATTTCACAAAACATGGAAATTTATTAAACGATTTTGGTACTTATTAATTCTACACAATATAAAAAAAACTTTGGTCATAACCTGTTCTAACCTTATAATGTAATATTCATCTTCGCGCGCTCTTGGACGACGGTGCCTCGTTGTACCGTCTTCATTCTTCTCCGATCTCGCTGTCCTCAGGTCCAGATATCATCTTCTCTCTTCTTGCAGAAGCACACTTCAATCAACGTTCATAACTGCTTCCGAAGTTAATAAAGTCGTCGAAATCACTTATTACTTAGTCGTGGAATTCGTTCGCTAATTTACGAATTCCACGTTCATCCCACGTGTATGCTGAATACTTTTTTTACAGACAAGCTAGATGTACTTCCGTGCCTAGCCAATCCCTAAATTTCTTAACAAATGAACTAGCCGTCACCGCGATTGTCACTGCATGAAGATTGTTGATCTTGACGACGGCTCGCTTACCGTTGCTATGCTGGCATATTCACCTATATTTATCCCTATAATTTACTTTGTTTCTAATAAATATTGTCCCGTAATATGTCTCACATATTGGTATGTCACAAAGTAAAATACAGAATGAAATTTTATTACTTCTCTACGAAAGGAACACTTACTTCTTTGCAAGAAACGTGATAAATGTAATGAAAATTTCGTATTTTATTGAACTTGGTATGCGATTCTACTGGTGTAAAGGAGTATTATTTTGCTACGTAGTTCTTGTCAATGTTTTTTTTGTATTGTTACTTCAAGAGAACTTCGATGAAAATACAACGTAATGAGTGCGTTGTTGTGAACAATGTAAATACTTATTATTTTATAGAGTCATACCTTCTTCTTTTAAGGTCATTTCCAATATGTAACCTTTACATATTTCACCCTTTTGTTTCATTGTGCGCGTTTCTGCGTTTTAAATATTTGACCAGTTTTTCAGCGATTTGAAATTTGCTGGAAGCCAGCCATTTCATGAGACAAATTGAGTGCACTGTTTTCAAGCAGATACGCCGACCTTTTCATCCTCTCTCTGAGTCGTTCCATGCACAGCACGTCGCCGCCGAAATGGAGAAGAGTGCTTTTGGCAGCAGAGAACTACTCGCCACCCCTTGCCCGTCGCCCCGCCGTCGTTTAAAACCCTCATCGCTCGAAGGAAGAAAACGAGGAAGTGCAGAGAGGCAAAGGATGCGGAGGAAAGCGAACAGGGAAACAATAACCAATAAGTAAAACAACCTTTCATCTACTGCATCATTGCTTTTATAGGGTCAGGGACCACGTTGACTTGCACTAAATAAACGTCTATATACTGACATAATTGATATGCATGGTATATAATTTTATTACTTATTTTTTATAAATATATTTGGTGAAAAATCGTGAACTAATAATAAAGGTTGCCATTTTTTAATTACGTGAAGAACTATTTTATAAACTTTTCACTGTTCATCTTATGTCCTCGCTAACAAATCGCTACCCAGCGGCAAACTTCCCGAGTACTTGCCGTTGATGTGACTATGTAATTATTGGACACAAGTTGTGAGCATAATAAGTTGTGTACCTTTAACTTAATGAAAATACCAATGTCTTCTCACAGTAATTTTTTATAGAAATTCACTCATGCCCCGGACGTAAAGAGCATTATATCCATTTTTGGCGAAATAGAATATATTAACACACTTGTTTCAATTTTATTACTCCTCTTGTAACTATGTCCAAAAGACATTAATAATAAAATTAGAAACTATAAAAAAATGCCATTTTCAATTCCTTAGATAGGAATACAACGACTTTTAATTGCTGAAATGTAAAATTAGGTAAACCCATTACCTCAGAGATTCAGATTTTAAAATTTGCTCTCCAGACTCGTTCGATGCTTTTTCTAGATTACATGTAGGTGAATACAAAAAACGGAAAAAATACGAAAAGAACTTTGGATGCTCGCCTCTGCAGATTCGCGAGAGAAGTGGTATGAGTGCAGCCTGGTAGCCCCGTGCCGAAATATAAGCTTCATTTATTCTTGGCCCTCGTGCGCTGATTTAAAAGGTCTGCGAAATTAAAACGGTGCCGGAGAGTACACAATTAACGATTTTGAAACATTCACACGAACAGATTTGTGCATTTTGGCTGCTGCGAATGTAATCCTAGAACTGGTACTGTTGATATTGTGCTTTCAGGAAAGTATTTCTCTTTTATTTAAATCTGTTGGCTGAAGAACATTACTACAACTTCAATCTTTTATGGTGCTAGCACAATGTGTTGAGTATCGTATGTATTATATTGAATATTGTATATAAGTTTTTGCATTGCGCTCCATGACTTCTGCAAGAAAGTGTTTGAATTTATATTATACAATTCAAAATTTGCATTCATATAATGATGATTAATTGTTATAATTCAATTGCTTCTGCTCTTAATTGTTGTTACAAGTCATTTGGATTTTTTCTTGGACTGTTTGTGGAATCACAATCATTTTGTCTTTCTTATTGTTCCTTTACCAGTTTCCCTGAAATTTTTAGTTTCTTTCATTGTATATTTCATAACTCTGGGCATTTACACGAGTTTGAACGTGTTAACAGCATTTTCTGAACTTAATTATTTGTACGCAAATATTTAATAGATGGACAATTAATTCTCCAGAGGAATAAGCACGAGAAATAAAAAGAATAGTTCAGTTTTAACATGTCTATTCTGCAGCAACAACTTTAATACATAGATTCACGCTATTTTCATTGTTTTCTTCGACTTTACATTGCGTATTTTTTTTATTAGGTCTATTTTTGTGGTTGCACAAGTGGGTGAGGTAGACGAAAACAGAAGTTAACCAAACTAGGGTGCTGTAGCTCAATTCGTAGTGAAGTCAGGGTATTGTAATGTGTGTTGCTAATCATAAAAGTGGCTTTCAAACTTTTTAACAAGCCTCTTTGAAAAGAACTTGGCATTTGTGTCGTTTTTATTCGACTTTGCCGACCAGCTAACTGTGTTCCCTTGCTTGCCTCTAGTTTAATTTCTTCTCCTGAGGAGTAAGAGAGACACATGGTGAACTTTGTGTGTTCTCTTCACCGGGTCTAGGGAACTCCACTTGCTTTTCTTCGTCACGCAGGTACAGAAACAGACGATTTTATTCTAAAACTATCGCTGTGTTTTAGCTCCCGCAAGTAATCAAAGCCAGGGATCGCACCACGGAACGCTAGTACGTTATTTATGAGCCGCCCAAAGGCTCTTAAACACTTTTCTCTAGGACTTTTATTCAGCCGACATCGGTTACCCCTTACATGCCGATGGGACGCATATTCCACCATACACTAGGCACCGACGCACTTTCTGGCTCCTCTGATCTGGGATCAGCAGAACGCGAGGCCCTCCGCGACAACACACATACGAGAGAAAGGAACCATACCCGCGGGGGGATTCTAACCCGCGACCCTTTGGACCGAAGCGCTGAGTGGGAACACGCTCTTAGCCACTTCGGACATCCAGGTCGCCTCTTAATAATACCTTAATTATTGCGTTTGAACATCTTTATGTTGTCGTAAATTGCCTGACTTCCATTGGGAAGTTCTGATGGAAAGCGTATGTGATTGTTTTAAAAAAGTTGATTTATTATCATTGTGGTTACAAGTTTAAATAAATTATTTTCAAGTGTATATACACTAATATTTTTCTACTTATTTACGTCTTAAGACTTTGAATTGCTTGAAAGAAAATATCTATGTTATAAGTAATAGGAAGGAAGTCAAGTCAACGATCTAACTAGCAATGAAAATGTATTTTCCTTTTTTTTTCAAATTTGAGTTGTGAGAAAAGTTCCATGCCTGCCGACTGTGTTCAGATTGCAAAAGTCTTCCTACTTTTCCCTATTGAATGGTTTTCATATTAATTCGTGTTTGTGAATTTTTGAAAGAATTTATCGAATAAGATACATTTTACCGAAGCATTCCCAAATAGTTCAGAACATGATCTCGAGGGGCTGTTAAAAGCTTTTTTGCGAAGTGGATAAAATTCAATACGCCCTTCTATTTCGATGAAGATGGCACATGTACAGTAGTTAAAACGGTAACCATCACAGTTGCTACAATTGTTAATCGTGATTTGTTCGGACGTGAGTCCCTTGTCTCGTAAATGCACCGTCGGTTTATGTTTTCAAGGAAGACCCCGCTTTTAGCTAGTAATAAGGGAAAAGCTTTAAAATTTATAACTATTATGGACTCAAACATTTGCGTCAGATTTTCAAAAAAGGATTAGATATGTTTACAAAGGGAGTCGCAAGCATATCTTCTGCTTAGAGAGAAACATAGGTGTGGGTACCATGATTTAGAATGATGAGTATTAAAGAGGGATGTGAAAACAATTAGTGCTTCATTGTTTCAACTCCTTGTAAATTCTCAAGGCTCATTTAAATACTTGGGGCAGATACAGTAGAGAATCTTCATTACAAAAGGGGCTTCTATTTACTAATGAATACATGTCGGTGCAGTAGATTCTACGACTAGAGTATCTGTGCTAGGACAAGCTCTATATTGGATGCTTGCTAATCGCTGGCCGCATTGCGCGCTTGTCCCTTACATGTTGTAGATAATCAGTCACTATACTTTTCTTCGTGACGACAACTACTACCCAATAAAAGACTCCAAAGTTAGGGCTAAATATGGAATCCCAAATTGAATACAAACATAACCATTCAAGTTATGTTTCAAACTGTTCTTCAATAACCAAAACTAAATCCGATTACATATGTTACATTGCCAATTGGATGTAAATCCTTCAACAAAATAATTTTAGGCTCTAAAAAAACAAATGTACACTTCTATAAAATGTAAGCTATCCTCTTCCACAACACATTACGCTAATTTCAAATTTTACATTTTAACTCTGTTCGTCCATCAATTTTATTAAATCGTAGACAAATTCAAAATATATCAATATACGAAGATAAAACACGCTTTTTCTACTGATATTCTAAAAATGTTCAAATTATAAGACACGTATGTTGCTAACTTTCTTCAAAAATCCCTTTCCGATCAAAATAAAATCAACTTTTTAACCCAGTCGAAAAACACGGGGAAGTGTAATAGTTCCCAGGACGAATCGCCAGAGTAATTCATGAAACAGCCCTTTGCGCCCCTACAGTACAGAAAATTACCAAATTAAAAGCCATTTATCTTTTGTTAGCATCATTGAAGGACACTCTGCCAATGATAACGATTTGTTTAAAATGTCTAGAAAAGAGGGAAGTGTGGGATTTTTCCGAGAACGACTGCAAGAGTCTTTAATAAAAGTCATTTGCGTCTCTCAAATCCTATAAATGAACAAATTCTAAGCCATACGCCTCTTGATATTCTTGAAAGACATCCTTGCCAATCAGGGAATTTTTAAACACCCGGAAAAGGGGGGCGGTGGAGTAGTTCCTCGTACGACCGCCAGAGTCGCGACGCTCGCTAATCGCGCAGGAGCAGCGGTCCGTGTGTCCCTTCCGTGTCATAAATACCCCGCCGCTTTATTTTTCCTTGGTGGCTTTCCCGGCACCACCGCACCAAATGTCCTCCTGTTATGAGGCGGCGCCGCGGAGTTTCAAGCGTTCATTACGCAGCATTCCGCCTCTAAACAGCGCGGAGTTGCTCGCTATTATGCAGAAAAACGACGCCCATCCACCCCGTGGTTGCCCGGTACAGTCGCGTGAGAACTGACTTCTCCCCCCCTCTTCTTCTCCCCCACTCCCCTCCCCACCCTCTCCGCGCGTGGGTGAAAAAAGAATAGAACGGGCAGAAAAAAGGAGTGGAGAGCAAGAGAAGTACTACTTTCATCCAAAGCCTCCAAATGAAGCGAGAAAATTAAACGTAATATTTCCTGTCGCTTGGCGCAGAAATTAAAAGTGCCACTCCGTGCCTACTTTATATTTCTTAGTGTGTTATTTTTTGTTGAAAACAATATACCGTTTGTCGCGTCACTATTTGTAACATGTGTCTACTGCTCCGCTGTGTCGCGTTTTCGTGTGGTAATGTTTAGACATTGTGAAATGTACGTGTCGTTATTTATTTTCGTAATTAGGATTTGGTTTAAATGAAATCATGAAGTTCTTCTGTTTCATAAATGTGGAGTGTAGATGTCCGGTTCTCGGGTGATGTTTCATCACGCTTAGCCTTTCACATAGCAGATGCATTTACTAGGTTAAATAGTTTCGTACGATTCTGCTATTACACTATGAATACACATCATAAATATTGTTATGCAATTCTTAAAATCTTTTCGTGAGACTCTTAAAACTAGGATTTTTGAGAGGATTAAAAACAAATAAAACAGACATTTCTCACTTACTTTATTTTTCCGTAAAGAACGAGATACATGACACATTTCAAAGAGTTTTTTATAGACGTATCAGTCCCTCAGACTCATGGCCATAGGTAAATGATACAATGTTCGTTGTTACGACGTAAAGTTATGATTTAAATGACAGTGAAGAAATAGTGGAATGTGAAGTTGGGAAAAACAGCGCATCTCGAGAAAACCTGCTTTGTTTAGCAATAAGTCCAGAAGAGTCAACGAGAATTTGTACCTCAATTCTAGCGCCGAAAGGCAACCAAAGTTTGTAGTTAGTATAAGGTTAAGAACATGAAGATTCTCAGAAGAAGAATCGACCTTGACGGTGGAGGCATGGTGGTTACGAAAAACGTCGTCAGCTAAAATGTACTAAACTTAAGCGATATCACGCGATGAATGTAGAAACTTATCACGTTTTTTCAGCCAATATCGTTGTGAATACACATACCTGACTAATGCCATATACGTTTTAGTGGGTGTAAGTGAGCGTAAATGGCGTTCAGTATACACATGATCTAGCTGGCTATGAGCCGAAAACGACTTAACAGGTTCACCCATTTAGCGGGCTGACGCTGAACGCCCGTTGCACCAATCAGCTGTCATCACGTTTCATACAACCCCCTCCATCAAAGTACAATATAATTCATATAGTCATTATAGATAATGAATACGTCGCCGAGCGTGGATTTTGTTGGGCCAATTGGAAGACTACGAGTGACATTCCTTACCGCTATTACTGTATGTGATGTGTTTGGTGTCTGTAGCTGGTGCATTCAATTCAATGGACTACTTGGAACACTAAGAAAGATTTTGCCTACCACTGTTATTGTAAGTGACGTGTTGGTGTTTGCAGCTGGTGCATTCTGGTTAAAAGAGAAAGAAAGAAACCAAATCAAAGCTACAACACGTCTGTGTTTGTGTGTGAACATGCGCTAACTGTCCGCCGTTGGCGGCGCCGCCTGGGTCAAAGGCTGTAAATTATTTACGAGCTACCGCTCCGCGCTTCGCTACCTACTACAAGATGGCGGCGGCCCTGTGCCTCGCCTGCCAAACTTTTTCATTTCGCATTCTTCGCCAAACTTTCTTCCGGAGGCGAATTGTAAAATTCTCGCTTCCAAGGGTTGTTGACGGATCCAAGGGCGACATTCCCGCACCGAATGGACAAATTTGTGCTGTAGGTTTACAGCGCTGCAAACGTTTGTAGCGGCCTGAAAGTAGAATACGCGTTTCGAGAAATGGGTTAGAAACGTGAGTTACGAACTCCGATTGCAATGCTAAGAAATTCTTCGGACATAAAATGAGCAAGGAAATGACATAGTAGTTTTATATATTCAATCCGTTTGTCGACACGTGTTATTTGATATTTCCTTTACGCTTGTTTTGAGTTCTATGTTCTTTTTTCTCAAGATAAGTGTCGTATAAGACGTATTTCCATGGAAATCGTATGGGGAGAGGTAAAGAGAACGTAATATCTCCATACACGAAGGTAAAATGTTGCATTTTGTTGCAAACTCTCTTCAGTAGTTCGAAGTGGATTCATTCTATTGTAATGCGGTAATAACGTTACTGTATACTAATAATTTTTATTTAGTAAAAATACGGCTCATAATATTTCGTTCAGGAGTAAATAACACCTTAAAATAATGTAATTTATTAACAAATTGTATTGATAAATGTTATATATTAAATTTCATTATGGAGAGTAATAAACAACGCCGCATGTTTTGAAAATAGACTGCGATAATCATAAAAATGTAAGTTTGTGAAGTAATATTGTTCAATAATTATAACATTTTGGTTTTTGTTAAGTTGGTATCGCTTGAGAAGTATTTTCCTTCTTAGATATCAAGATTTTTGTGTGCAAACTTGCTGTAAATGTTGCCTGTTATCGGCAATTCAGAAATTAAATAGAATCCTATAAGTTTAAATCAGTTTCTGAATGTCTAATCATTCTTCTGCACTTAGACTATCAAAATGTTGTACGTTTGGGTCATTTCGATAAAAGTGTCAAACAGTCTTAATGATCGATTATTTCGTTTTTCCGTGTGCCTCAAAGGCTATGATCCTTAGCCCCGTAAGTGAAGTGCAGATGTACGGCAGGAGGTGGTGTTCTTCTCACACTGGATGGTAAGATCGCCTGCACGTCAGCGTGCGGGTTTTCCCTAGCCGGGTATATCCCACATGCGGGACACTGGCCTATATGGGACAAGAACTATACTCCCGAATGGTCTCTCGAAATGTTTAGTAGTTTGCTGCGTATAATTGTGTGTGTATGGGTGGGGTAAAGAGAGGACAAGGAAGAAAAACAAAGATCGCACGCAGTCCGTGGACCGTTTTTTGGGTACTGTTCTGGCGTTCACCTGGTAATGATTGGAGAGACCACGGAAAACTACCGATTAGAGCATCTGACTGTTAGAATTCTACTCTAGAGAGCAGTTGAACTACTCCTCAGTTATTTATCTGGTGTCAAAAATCCTGCCATCGTCGGGACTCAAACTCTATGACCTTCCAGTTAGAGGCACTGCAAAGAGAGTTCATCCCATGAGCCATCTAAGGCGGTGTGGTCCTATTAATTTGGCTAGGCTGGAGCAGGGTGGGAAGAGTCTGTCCATCTTATGGGGTCTATCTATCTTTCTCTTGTTATCCCGTGGAGTGTGCGACAGTACCTACCGCTATTGTGTAACATGTGGTGATATAACAAGTGGAAACATCCAGCTCATTGAAATTTTCAATACAAAATACTACACTCATTTTGGGGACAATCAAAAACCTGGACTATAAAAAAATTGACAGAGATTCATAAAGAAACTGAAGCCATGCAATTATACTTGTATGGTATATCATGCACGCTGTCGACGAATATGTTCGAATTTGAGAGAACATCTCGAATATGCTTCGATAGGCAGTGTTTTATTGAAGATTGTACGTTGAAGTTTTGGAACATTTAAAATCCAAATAGTTTAATTTCATTACAAGTAAACCGTAGTCGTTTTTTAAAATTTGATTTGATGTAGACTGTCCATCCCCATTCAGAAAAGATACCATTTGTTCAGTTCCATATTTATTTTATTTGATATAAAATTTGCAATCTATTTCATCCTGAAAATACTCAGTAAATATTGTTTAAAGTTAAAATTTATCAAATTAAATGTAGCTTCCAGCATCGATACTTTTCATGTATTATTACCGCTATAACAAAAACGTAATTGAGATTAGATCGATATTAAAAATTAATAAAATTTATTTTGCTTTGTGCTACGCATAAAAGCGATATTTGAGATAAAGGAAGAGAGATTTCGTAGAGATTAGATTCTTCTTGGCTATTATTGATGAGGTTTAAAAGTAGAAGATTTAGAGGTTTAGAAGGCAGAAGAAGTAGAAGGATTTCCAAGTTGTTGCGGTTATATTTTTAAAAGTTTTGTTGATGGTATATTGATGTTTCAGTATAGAGCAGCATTTCATGAAACCAAAAGAGCAGATGAAGCTATTCTTACACGGTTTGAATGAAATCTGTGCATTTTTTGTTTGTTAGTAATGGTTCAAATGTAGGTACCAGATGTTCATTCATAAACTCCATAATATTTAAACAGGTGATTGTTAACGCATCTCCCCAAGATTCTTAGCAAATCATCTGTACTCTACATCAATATTTCATTTTAGATTGTAGTACAACTTATGGCATACTTTTTTTAGGTCATCAATTTCCCCATTTTTGATAGGCATTTGTTCTAGTGGAGTCCCTTCTTTCTTGGTAAAGATTTTTCATTAGTTTTATTAGGAATAATGTACACTGGCTTTAAAATCCACATGATCCTATGTACTGAATTTTTTTGTTTCCCCCTACGGAGTTGAATAAAATTTACGTAATACTGCGCGGAAAAACGGCGAATTTTCGGCAGAAAATTCGTTTTACAGGTTTTTGGTAACGAAAAAGTGGTATCCAGTTATTAAATTTAGAAAAAGAATCATCCAACATGTAGTATAGCCAGAAATGTTCTGTAGGTCCTTGACCCCAAAAAATGGTAAAAATGGAATGACGGCTAAACGCCTGCCTGTCCGCCCGTCCGTCTGTGAACAACGCTAGCGCCTAAACTGTTCAGCCGATTTTCTCCAAATATGATATTCCTCAATTAATCTAGCTCTTGTCGCGGCACATGGAATTCGAAACTGTTATTTTAATTTTGGGGATACTTTACGTAAAGCTCCTGGAACATTTTCAAAATTTTCAAAAAAAGGTTTAACTGTTTTTTAATTAATTTTGCTGTTGGATAGTGTGAAGGACTTTCAATAAAGTGGTGCAGGTCTCATGTTCGTTGAAATCCCACACTTTTCGAAAAATTGCAAGTCAAAATATTTTCGGAGTCTTCCTACAAATAAAATAATAAAGATAGAATTTTTTTCCAAAATGAAATTACTTCCTTAAAGATAGACTTTCAAATAAGTTCCTATACAATTTTTTTAAAAATTGGAGTACTTTTTGCATCATTTTACTTGAAAATTCAGGCGAGAAAGTACGTGCCGTTTTAGCACCGCTAGTTTTACAATAGCTTTGCGTTCAGGAGTATGCTTGAAAAATTATATTTGGAAACTTCGAATTGCTATCTAATTTTTTAGAGGTGTCAGGTTTCAAGATAATTTGACAACTTCTTGTAATGAGGAAATCACCAAGTCGAAAACCCAATGATATCTTTCTCGACCGGTGCAATTGTCCCTGGATGTTTCTTTTTAGCATTAGCTGTAAGCTTTGAAACTTCATGTGCAATGTAGATAAGGTTACATTTTATAATATACTTTTTATTACGCTGAATATTCGGTCGCCTGTATAGTATAAATGTAAAAGGAAAAAAACTGTTTAATCTTTTTAAATCTGCTATAGTGCGCCAGGGCTGCCGCCTCCACACTGGGCCGCGTCAGGGTCTCCTGATATGATGTTGGTATCAAACAGATCGCCGGAAAACAAATGAAGGGGACAACAGTATCTATCAAAGGCATTGGAATAGTATACTAGACCCACGCATAGCGCTAGTGTAGCGTTTCAAATTGAATCGTTTCCTGTCAGACATGTTGGGGACAATCATATGCGCATTGAGCCGGATTGCGGCGGTATTTCGTGTTTTGTTTTTGTATGTTTTTTGCGGAAGAGGAAGATTCTGTACCATAAGAAGTAAAACGCAGAAGTAGCGCGCGGCTTACAGATGTACAAATCGGGCGACGAAAGCCTGAACGCTGTAATTTCTCATGTAGTTCATTTAACTATTTGATGTAACCTATTGAACGTGCTGGCTAATTTTGCTAATTAATCTGGTGGTCGTGAATAAGAATAAAATCGATGTATTTTAATTTCACGTGAAGAAGCATTAGCTGAACTCTGTAAATTACTACTTATTTTGGAGAGAATTTGTGACTTCTCTAAATAGGGAAAGAAGTATTTATAGTGTGAAAATTGAAAATTAATACAGGAATATCGAGATTTCTGTCTTGAGACTGGTGAGAACTTCAAGAGCAGATATATAGTAATACCGATTCATATCACCGTTTCCTCTAGGCCTTTGCATCCTCCATACCAAACATTTTTATATATTGGAAGCGTATCAAAAACAACTTATTTAAAGTTTGACATTTAGTAAAGAATTCTGAAAATTTAGCGTAAAGCAATGTACACTTTTACTGAGAAGATTCACTATATGCCAATACATACAACTTTTAATCGAATGTAGATGAAAGTATTACATTTTAGAAATGATTACAAAGGTTTTCGAAAGAAATGCCCCGACAGCCACAACATGATATTTTGTGAAGGAAAATATCCCAAATCTATCAAAATCAAATATTTTCAAGAAAATCTTTGATGGATTTAATAGAATATAAACTTATCACGGACTGGGCAACATCGTGGAGTACATACAAATCCATTTTAGAGTTATATATTTGCTAATAAAAGCTAACGTTTATGTTTTGCTTTCAAACGTGCTATTACAAGTACCGAAAACTACGTGGGCGACCCGCTTTAAACAACTGTGATATTTATGCTTTATAAAGTTGTACGGTAAAGATGTTATGTCAAAGACACATACAAGTTTGACGAATGAAAATCTTACTTTAAACAATGAGTGAATATCACAATACATCTTCCTCTTTATGTATTCATACCTGTGAAAAAGCGGAAAGGTCTGTAAAATTTCGAAGTATTTCAATTAGGGTCGTAAATTTGCCCCATCATGACTGCCAGCGCAAGCTTCAATTTGCAACGGGGAAGGACGGCCATTGCTATCGGATTGTGGAGCCTTGCTGTCTGTTATGATTGTGGTGAGTGGGTATTTATGTTTTCTTTTGTTACACACTGTTTCCAACACAATTGTTGTTGCAAGCACCAAGATGCCTGAGAGACTTTCCTGGAGTACTGTATATTGGTTAGGGCAAGACAAACTCTTGACAATGTATTGAAACAAGCCTTTCTTCTCTACCAGCAAAATTCGTAATTTTACGAATTATTAATTAAGTTAGATTCATGATTCGTTTTGTTTGAATGACACTTGTAATTATTTTCCGAATAATTTAGTTATTGATTTGAGCGCCAGGAAATAATTACGACTGTAACCCGGATGTTTCCTACATAATTTTAATATTTCTCATCCAAAACTGTGTCATGCTAGCTCAGTTAATTGAGCTCGAAGTTCATAATTGTTGCTACTTACTCTGCAACCAATTACTCAATCTGCCATCCATACGGAGTGGCGAGGAATCGGAAAATCTTATCAAAATATCTTCTACTAGATTCCACGTAACGAATAATAATAATAATAATAATAATAATAATAATAATAATAATAAGTTTCTCTTAAAGTAAAAATTTTTTAAACATGAATTGTTACATCCTTAATCCAAAATGAAATTATCTTTGAATCTTTTCCGTTATACGTTACCAGTTCATAGCCGAAAGATTCGGTTCCCTTGTTTATTAGAAATGGTTTTTTTGGTGGGGAAAATTTATATATTTTAGAAACATTTAAATTAGCACTTCACAATTATAATCACAATTTTTTACAAATTAGAACATCATAGACTCTTTTAATGCAAATCACTTCAGAATATTGCCACTGATTTTACGATTTATAACATTGAAGATTTTTAAAGCAAAAAAACGCACACCACTTACATGGCCAACTACTTCTCTAGGAGAAGCTATAAAACGCTGTAAAAAATGAACTAATTATAGTATCTAGAAATACTTTGATTTATTTACGTAATTTTTCTGTACACTTCTCGTGTTGTTCGCTTAGTTTGTTTATTATCAAAAGTTAATTGTACGTGGAAACGTTTCATGATACATTTTTCTTATTGTGTCACCGTGAAATTGCATGATTTTTTTTCGCACTGTAAGTCTTTTAAGTTAGTTTGCATCGAGATGAACAATTCCTACAATTCATCGCAAAAATATGTAATGCCAATCAATAGGTGAGTTACTTTTTGTCTATTTATTTACTACACTCATTAAAAGAAATTCTGTTGAAAGTGAGTGTTCCGTTCAAGGTAAATTCTCTTACAAGTGGGAGAGGTTTATAAAACAGCGTGAGCGCCGGAGCGAGTGCGAAGGCGCGAACCGGGTAGCGAGAGGGAGGATCGGTGGGCCCTCGCAAACGTATCACGTTTGATCCGTGCGTTAGCACGACGCGGACCACTTGGTGTCAAAATGCGTTGGTTATAAAATTGTTTTGGCAGTAAAATTAGATATCTAGCGTGAAAATACGAATAATCAGACCGGGAGCGGTAGGTCAGTACGTCAACTGATGTTACTGCAGCGCCTCTGACCGGGAGGTCCTAGGTTCGAGTTCTGACGGCGGCGGGATTTTCGACACTAGCTTTTCAGCTAGGTCGAATTCAGTCGCTGTCTGTAGGAGAATTCTACGGCCGGCTGCTCTGATTGGTAGTTTTCCGTGGTTTCTCTGACCAACACCAGGCGAATGCCGGAGCAGTACCCTACCAAACGGGCCACGGACCGCGCGCGATCTGTCCTTCCACTTTCTTGTCTTATCCTCTCCCCTTACACACACACTTACACTAACATGCACCACACTACCACATATTCCGGGAGATCGGTCGGGAGCTTAGAGCTTGTCCCGGCTGGGGCGATGCCCCGTTGGTGGGAGAGTCCTGCTCAGGGGGAAATCCCACTAGCAGACGATAGGTCGGCGCCGGATCTCGCCATCCAGCGGGGTAAGATCACCGCCATCTCACGCGAAAAAAACATGCACTACACTATCGGGACTAATGACCAACGCAGTTGACGCGCCCAGAAGCACGGAAATATCAATCAATAAATTAACGAATAATCAGTTTACTGGATTAAAGAAAGAGTGTCCACCATAAACTTCATATTTACCAACTTGTAATATAAAACTAGTAGTGTTGTGGGTTAGCAGGAATTTTGCAGCGGTAGTAGCCAATCGAGCACAAATAAATTAGTAATAAGGGTGTCTTGTAATGCTAATAGAAGCAAAAGAAATACTCTGATGTTCCTTAAAAGATTTTAAATTCTGTTAAAAGAATTTAATTCGAATTAGTTTCTAGTTTTAACGTTTTCGATTGTGCAACATGCAAAAACCTATTTTTCTGACGATACGTTATTTCCTTTTGAAGATAATGTTTACGTACTATTACGACAATGGATTTTCCGTCTTGAAAAACTCTCTAATATTTCATATCTATTTGAAACTGGCACGCCATACATATTACGAGAATTATACGTTTTTTTGTGTTTTGGCAAAGTTCTTTTCCGTAATATTTGGTTCACTACTTACGTTTTGTCGAAGGGGTCGCTTCTTAGCTACGGTAGTGAAGAAAGATGAATCTGCGGAACATCTTGAAAAGTTTGATGTTGTTGCAACTGCGGAATAATTATGCGTTGCTCTTGAAGATATTGTAGAAACTGTTTGTTGGTCTTGCATCATTTTCCATTGTTGCTCTGCCTGATGTTGCCGGTTTTGTCGCTTTAAAAGATAGTCTTAATTGTTGCAGAGCGGATGGCGTGCCCTCGGTCATTTCAATATTTGTATTTACACCTCCGTTTGGATTGTCTAACGTATCTAGGGTATTTTTAATTGCTTCCGCTGTTGAATCAGAACTTGGTTCCATGAACATTGCGATAACGTGGAGGTCAGTAGCCTAAGCGCCTTAATAACTTTGTTGTCCATTGGGTATTGCTTGGCCGACATCAGAGCATAAACTTTTAATCACTAACTGATTGCACTTATTGAATGTTGTATTTAGCACTTCGTAAAGAATCTAAATGACTATTCGTTAGTCGTTTCACTGCACTCGCCACTCATATTACCAGCGAAGTATCCACTGCGATGTGTTCTGGAGCTGTGGAGCGCGATGAGAATGCTACGCTTCTCTTGACGAACTGCGAGTAATGGGATAAATCTCTTTTAAGTGTTGAAAATACAAAAAACATTCACTGTGAGTTGCCATAAGTAAAATGTTTCCTGAGGCGGAATCTTCGGTAAATTTACGTTATGCAAACCCAAGATATGTTCATTTTCCTCACATTTTTTAGATGTTTCATTAATGACAGATGTGAACTATTTAGCACGCCTCATAAGTACCCGTAATTCTATAGTCACAAGTCTTTTTGGAATGTTAATGAGATCTATGTATTCGCACCCCTTATCGTCACAAAAACAGCCGGCTTCTGTCGTTTTCCGAACTTCAGGTTTATATTTTCTTTAAAATAGTTCATATTTGGTATTTGTTGAAGAATTTGGTACCAATGATTGAATGTTAAAAAGGACCTGAGTCCCCAATGTATGTACTACGTTTTGCAACTCACTTTAGAAAAGATTCTGTCTGTAATACTTAGAAAGAAAGCTTGATTGAGGTCCGTTTTGTCACTCAAACATGTCCCTATGTCCTCGCTATGCGAGTCGTGAATTTATCGGCTATCGCAGCACTTCTCGTTATATTAATTTTGATAATAATCTATTGATACTTTTTTTTCGGAGTAATTGTGTTGCATTGCAAAGTTACCGAAGAGAAATGAGAATTATTAACGAGAAATAAAAACATTTCAGTTATTAATCTCCTTTCCAGAAACAGATTATGTTAGCTCATGATCTTGCAAACTACGACATTAATATTATAGAATACGAGTTCAGCAAACGTTTCCGAATGTGCAGCGTGTTTATTCACTTGGAAACCCCAAGTGTTCCGACACGTTTAATATTTAGTGCTGTAAGCTATACATTCTGTTTTAATGCCCATAAATAAAGCAAACCTATTCCTACGTTTACATTAACGACACCGAATGAGCCATAAACCAGCGGTGAAAAATGGCTTTATGTACTGTGACCCTCTGCTATTGAGACAGCATTCTGTGTAATATATCTTATTTCCACAGCTCATTTCATTTGTATAGATGGAGAAATTTAGATCAAGATATAATGAATGTATGTAAATCCCATGTAAATTTAGAAATGTGTAGATGTGGATTGGGCTGAAAACATGACTACACGAAATCAAAATATTCTATACTAATTTGTTGATGAAAATTTTTTATAATTGTATAATAGAGAGATTAATAATGAATATTTAAAATAAAATTATCAGCTATGTGGGCAAATGACTGTAAATATCTAAAACATTTACCACAATTTTTGGCATTCCAAATATATTCTTAGTGCAGCATTAAAAATTGCTTTGTAACGCAGTGTAACATATTTTATCTTATTATGATATTAAAGTGAATGCCGAAAATTTTGTTTATTTCTCCGGAGATGAACGTGCTACACTAATCACGGTGATATGCCTAAAACTTTCAGTCACACATGTTTCATATATAAATTCTCAGTAAACTGTTTAGCACCAAAAATATCATCCGCATGCTCATCATTGATTTTGAAAATTTTATTGAAATGTCTATTTTCACTCCAATTTTCCCATTAGAGATACGACTTAATCAAATTAGGAAGTTTTCATATGAACATTGGGCTTCAATGTTTTCACAATTGAAAGCATTCTAGTTCTGTTCATTCAAACGCAATACATGGGTGGATAAAAATTTTTATGGTTGTATGAAATCTTAATCTCGACAGGGCTCCTCGTTTAAAAGAAACATAGCGCCGTAATATGCATCCTATTATTTCATCTGCAATTCTGTTAGTTTCTCTCGTTTAAGAACTTCTGGTTCCTGTACCTCCAGAAATATTTTATGAGGGCTTTCAACTTTTTAAAAAAGGTGGTTTTTAAAAACCTACAATAAATGCCCACACATTACAGAGATTGGCTCTATGTTCCAACGAAAGGCTCTTACAATCAAATGGTATTACAAGATGAGTTAGTGTACTGGACATGCATCTAGGAAACTTTCCTAATCAAAAAGCTGAACTTTAAGGTTTCAACAATTGATGCTGGTGTCATTTCGACGTAGAAATAGAAAGCAACATTAAGTGCGGTTAATTTATCTGTCAGTGACATAACTGCGCCAAGAATATCCCATTTTTTCTACAGGAAAATTTAATTTCAAACAAAATTATTAACGCATAGTGGCGCGTGGTCATTTAATAAAGGGAAACGAAATTTGCTCGAGGCATTAACATATCAAACATGGAACCATGAATAATTTTCTAAAACCTTCATATGTAGAGTTTAGCATTTATTTATCTATTTGTACACAAATGTATAAAATTCTATTTCCGAAAAGTGAATGCCAGAGTGTGTATGATTTTTTCAAATCCCAAAACTCATAAAATACCATCAGTTTGGAGTGGTGGAAAGTAACCAGGAGAAAGCATTACAGGAAACCTAAAAAAATGTATTAAATCATATTCTGAAAAATGTATGCTGATAACTTCACATAACTTTAAGAATGAATGAATGAATGAATGAGTGGATATAATTCGTTTGGGTGCAGTTCATACATCACTAAAAACGCAATTATTGCATTTACACTTGACCATCTTCCCTTCAAACTTTGCTACCGTGAGCAATGAGCATGATAAACTCTTCCACCAAGTCATTTCTATGATAAAATTCTGATACCAGCGAAAATGAGTGTGTTGACATATAAGTAAATTACTGAAGATGGTAAAAAGTTCACTTTTGAAATTCCAATTACAGACAATTCAGAAGAATGCAGCTTTAAGGAAAAACAATTATTTTTCGAAAAGTAGGTTTGTTGAATTTATTTTATTGTATATTACATCTAATAAGTGCTGTTATGTTGGAAACGACAATTTAATCTTCATATTCACGTTCAGCGACCCATAAATTGTTAAGAACTATTATTCTATACATTTAACATTGCAGTTTTCAAAATTTGTTAAACATATCTCATTAAACAGACATGTTCCTATCAAAATATACAAAAGTCCTCTCATATAGTATTTGAAATCTACCTTCGCTTCATAACAATTAACTACTCTCTGAACTTAGCGAAAGTCATGACCCCTGGGTAGTGCGCATTTTGTGCAAAAGTATAAACGCGTTTTGAAAAGTTATAGAATTATACAATTACAAAAATATATTTCCGTATATGGCACGGGAGTTACATGTAGTAAAATTTATTTTTCCTTAAATGACCACTTTTATAAATTTCTATAAAATTCTTGAGTTTTTTTGACTGAAAATAACAATATTCAACATACTATATATTTTAAAACTTTATTAAAATTAATATTTAACGTGGACAAATCACAAGAAGTACACAAAAATGCAAATAAATTATTTTACGAGAGAATGACATATCAGAAATTGTTTTACACGTTTCGAATATAAACATTGTGGCTTCATTGTAACAATAATAACAATGTGTTTATCGTTGCATTAAATGAATGTGATAACAAAATATTGGAGTTTATTCTCTACTTAATTGAAATTTTCTACATTTTCATGTATTTAATAAATCCATGATCGTTATGAAATTCGGCAGATAGATAGAAATAACATAATTTGTATTACTGCAACCTTGTTGGAGAGTGCAATTTTATATATATTATGAAGCAATCTGATTCATTATTTTAATAGAAAATTACATTTTGTTTCAGGTGAGTTCTTCATGCCGCGAGTACCTATAGAGGTGAGATGGATGTAAGTTCTGATTCTGAAATACTTAGCATTATAATAAGAATAAAAATAATAATTGTTAATATTTGAAATAATTGTTATAAATTAGAATAAATAAGACATATAATATCAAAAAACAATATTCATTAGGTAATTTGACATTCTGTTGCAACTATTGTAGTCTTCTTTTAAGTTGGAAGAAACGAACACTAAAGACTAACGTATAAGAAAAAACATCGTTTTCTATCTACACCATAAAACGTAGCATTCTTAGCCTACCATCAACCAAAAAAATCGTAAAATTCATACACAACGTCGTGGTTTAAAAACACTACCGTCTTCATACACACTTCTTCTGACATTCAAGAGAAAAGAGTGAGCTGTAGTATGAAGTTTTAATGAAAATGACGAGAATTAATTTTTTTCGATGGGAGCCCCCAGTGGTAGATTGTAAGTTCGTGGATGAGGGTTGGCCCGTTTGAAACTCTTAACGAACTCCAAGCGGAGCCCACAGAAGAACAAGTGCAATGGAATGACCTCGCGTCTTCGTTCTATGGGGTCGTTAAGGAAATCTGGTCGGCGCCGACCAGCTGGCAGAGCGAGCATTAGCGATCGATCTTTGGAACTCCGAGAGGCGCGGAAGAAACTCGCTGCGAGGGGAGGGGAGGAGAGCGCTTTGAAGGATGGACTCAGAGAGTTCTGCATGCGTGCCTTCAGAAAATCTCTTGTTCTTTGCGAGTGAATTCCACAGGCTCCAGTGCGTCGGATCACATATTTATTTTTCTTCTTTTTCCGTTGCCGTTTATTCTTCTTCTTCTGCTTCTTCTTCTGCTTCTTCTTCTTCTGCTTCTTCTTCTTCTTCTTCTTCTTCTTCTTCTTCTTCTTCTTCTTCTTCTTCTTCTTCTGCTTCTTCTTCTTCTCTTCTTCTTCTTCTTCTTCTTCTTCTTCTTCTTCTTCTGCTTCTTCTTCTTCTTCTTCTACTTCTTCTTCTTCTTCTTCTGCTTCTTCTTCTTCTGCTTCATCTTCTGCTTCTTTTCTTCTGCTCCAAGTTCTCTGTTGTATGTAGTAGATCTTTCCTGGAGGCCACTCTCGATTACTTACGATTAGGAGAATATAATGCATGAGATTTGTACAATATGCCTGTGACTCAGGCCTTGGGATGAGTAATAAAGTAATGAACATGCATTTTTTCTAGAAATTGTCAACTTCTGAAGAATTATGTGTATGTGAATTTGTATAA
Organism: Teleogryllus oceanicus; assembly: GCA_964035755.1. Taxonomy (NCBI): domain Eukaryota; kingdom Metazoa; phylum Arthropoda; class Insecta; order Orthoptera; family Gryllidae; genus Teleogryllus; species Teleogryllus oceanicus. The sequence goes on from CAXIVR010000010.1 coordinate 68,355,283, forward strand.
CTTGGAGGGAAAAATTAAAATATATTTAAATAAAATATTACATTTCCTTCCTGAATGCCATGCATAATAAATATTTAATTCCCAAAGAAATCGAAACAGAAGCTTTCATTTATAGTGACCAAAAATAGTGACGAAAACCTTGGCGCACCATTTGTAGAATTTTCAAAACACTTTGTACTAGTTATTTTTGGTGGCTTGAAAATGATGCTCATATTTTGCACTTTGCAAGTGATACTATTGAACAAAATATTATTTTCTAGTCTCGCAATGTCAAAAACTTCAACAGTTACCTAGAATTACCATTGAGCTACCCAAAGAACTCCAATGGGTTGTTCACTTATGTGTCAGACACAAGAATTAATTCAATTTCAACTTTTATTTTTAAAAACGAATATTAGATTGTTTATCTGTAAATTACAAATATTTTGTGTATGATTGTTTTCAGTACTTTTAGTCATCGAGCTGAGGAAGGCTATATTTATTTCTAACATAATTCTGTACTTGTGGTCGTTTCTGCGAGGACAGTAGGCGACATTCTGTTCCTTCCTTTTTTAAACACTTCTTCCATATTCACAATGTTGCTCCAATTGCACAATTGTCCTTTAGATCGACTTCATTGTCGCAAAGATCGTACCATGATGATGATCAAGCCAGAATATAAAAAAACACTGGAGTTACGCTATAAGAGAACCGTAACGCACAGCGGCGGTTTCAATTTTTTTGTAAACGTTCGCTTAGCGGTGAAAGAGGAAACTACAAGAAAGTTCAGAAAGGTAAACTTGTAAAAGATGAAACAGTAACGAACAAACGACGATATTGGAAGAAAATCTCTCTGGGATCCGTCCGTGTCATACACCCTTCGTCACCTTATTCTTATGTGACTGTTAACAAAGTGACTTTCCAGATTTCCACCACGAGTGAGGGAACCCTTGACGACACGGGTGGCCATCCCTTTTGGAAGAACGCAAAGAGTTTGGGTAGCCCTGGCTCCAGCTTTACGGGTGAAACGAGCGCGAGGGCGCCGACTTGTCGAAACGTTCGCTTTATGTTGGTCTTTACGTGCCTCGTCCGCCGCCCCTTCCCTCGCCCCTCCCCCACCTTACCCCTCCCTCCTCTCCGCCACGCGACTTCCGAGCCACTCGTTGCACGTTGCACGAGTCAGTCAACTAGGGCTGAAGGTACTAGTACTAGCCTAAAGGTATAATGGTTCAGCAATGATGACAAGCGCTGTCAAGCTAAATGAAATAATAATAATAATAATAATAATAATAATAATAAGTAACATACATTGACCGGAAAATTACACCATTGAATTTGTCTGATGAAACAATGAACCTACAAAAGCAAATACAGACCAATGAGATGAAAATCAGCAACTGGAAAGAGAAGCAACTTCACGGACGCTACCCATACCAGATAGAGGGAGAACTGATGGACCGTAAGTCGTCAATTAAATGGCTGTGCTTGGGAGAACTTTTTGCTGAAACAGAGGGGTTTCATGGTAGCTATTCAGGACCAAGTAGTATCAACTAAAAACTTTGTTTTAAAAAGTTTAAAATTTGACGCTCCCGGTAAAATTCTCACTCTGTAAACCACACTTTCATACCCCCTAATACTAAGCGTCATATCAGATGTGATATTCTCCGTGTCGTATAGAGTAAGCAATCTCTAAATCCTAGAGTTCGAGTCTTGAAGGTGGCAGGACATTTTTGATACTAGCTACTATGTCAAATTCAGCTGCTGTCTGAAGAAGAATTTTAGTGGCCCGATGGTCTGATAGTTTTCTGAGGTTTCTCCAATCAACACTAGGCGAATGCTGGAGCAGTGCCCTAACAAATGGCCTACGGAGATCTCTTTTATGCTTCTTTCTTGTCTTCCCAAATCTCACCCTTTATTCACACACACACAAGATTATATGCACTGCACTACCATCAGTCGGTAACTTTCAGCTTGTGTCGGCTGGGGCAGTGTATCGCTGTTGGGAAAGACTTTAGTGAGGAGAACGCGGCAAGCCATCATAAAAGTTGGTGCAGTTCTCACTAACCAGCGAGGGAAAAACATAGCTGTGATAAAAAGCATGCGCTATTCTTACGGGAATCAAAGCATTTGACGCGCTCGAAACACAAAGTAATCAGTTAATCAATCTACGGCAAATCCATGTGTCTCGTGAGTCCGTTGGAGCATGGACTGTTTAGTGGTACTCGTAGGAAAATTTTGAATGCAGATTGCACTAGTCGCAGTGGATCATAGCCAAATTTCATCACACAAATTTAACTTAACGGGATAAGGGTGTGCATTCCAATTACAGGATTAAAGGTGTGCATTCCAATTACAGGGTTAAGGGTGTGCATTCCAACTACAGGGTTAAGGGTGTGCATTCCAATTGCAGGGTTAAGGGTGTGCATTCCAAATACAGGGTTAAGGGTGTGCATTCCAATACAGGGTTAAGGGTGTGCATTCCAATTACAGGGTAAGGGTGGCATTCCAATTACAGGGTTAAGGGTGTGCATTCCAATTACAGGGTTAAGGTGTGCATTCCGGGAAGGGTATGCATTCCAATCGCAGGGTTAAGGGTGTGCACACAGAGAAAGAAGTTGACTTCAAAAGTATTATACAGCGTATGAAAATGCAGTACAACACGCTACAAGACAATTTAAAACATCCATGCTTAAGGTGAGAGGTGAATCCACAGCCTTGAAATTAGTGCTCCAAGTCTACAAAACATGAGACTAGCATTAAATAGTGTCACGCCTCGCCTAAACCAACAGATGGCAGCCTTCCTAGCTGCTAGTTTTAGTTCCTTAATATTTCTTACGATCAACAGTACGTAATACCATACCTGAGATGAATTGTAGATGGATAGGTAATAGTGACGTTGATGATGAAATAATTTAAATTATTATGTAATGTAGGAGAAATGTCAGTCAGGGAATGCAAGAGCACTTAGATAAATAGTTCATTTAGACATCCACTAGTGAAAACAGATCTTTCGGTTCATGAGCACCGTGTTATGGGTTAAATATTTAACACCAGTGCTAAAAGTAACTCAGTGTTCAAATGTTCACATAAAAATGTGAATGCAACAAAGAAATTCAAATACATTCGTTAAACTTGCATCAGCTACTTTTGACCTTAATGTAACATAGCACTCAACTAAGTCATTTTTACTTGAATTAAAAATGGAAACTCGATAAAACAGCCCAAAAATAGCATATGACACACGTGTTAAAAGTAATTCTATTTTGATCGTTGGATCGCGACACTCGGCATTTTTGCTTCGTGTGGCAACATTTCCTACTCGAAAAATGAAATATCACACATCACCCCGTATCACATAGTTGTTAAAACATCACATGCATTACAAGAGATATAACAACGAGCATCAATATAAACCCGAGATCCTAATTCAATACAAAAAATGCATAAAAAACACAAAATCGTCTGCACACAACCGCATTCTAGCTATGCCAGGCCGGATAATTGTCACGGACTGGCCATCGCAAAGAGATGTCATCTTAACGAGTAGCTTTTGCTACTATTTTGTTCAGTAGACCCCATGAGACTCGTTTTATTGACGCTAATCAGCAGATGGGGTTGCACTCGCCGGAAAGATATGGACAGAGTGATAATAACAGCTTTATTAGCAAAAACTTTACAGCATGGTCTATGATGTTTTGTAACATATTTTTACCATAGCATCTGATGTTATTTTTTTTACTACATCAACATTTATCCAGTTTTAATTTCTCTTTAAAAGTCAAACTTTATGCTTGTTAATCTACCAGCATGTATTATTTTCTTCACAATTTTCAATATCTAGATTAATTTCCTTCATATTTATCACAATCAATATCTTATTTTGTATATTATTTAATAAGCACTATATCTACATCTATAACTGATACTGATATACTGGGTGTCCCAGCAACTATGGAGCATCCCCATAACTTCTATACGGTTCAGCATATCGAAATTCAGTTTTCGCTAAACAATGCAAAATCATGGGGCAAGTAACATGCCAAAGAAAATTGTCAATAATATTTTTAGTTTTAGAGAAAATAGGAATAAAAGGACGTATCAAATATTTGTATTTTGATAGTAATTTGAGTATAAAATGAGATTTTCTAGCATGAGATTTTCAAGTAAGCTTTTGCAACTGACGACGTTTTGGGAAGGTGGCCTTCGCGTCGTTGATACTGTTTTGTGGAGAGAGGAGTGTGAGAGCGATGGCCGTGCAGGATGAAGGCGTAACTGCAGCAATTCATTCAATTCACACGAAAAACATATGAACAAACATCAATTTTAACGATCAGAATGTGGGATATTTTCCTATTTGTTCATCTGAATTGAATCGTTTATTTCAGAAACCCGTCAAACGCCAACTTTCTCATTACGAGAAAACAGAGAAAAAGTCTTCTAATTTATCTGATTTTAAAATATTTTTTAATATTAAAGAAATTAATAAATGAATATATTTCAGGTAAATATACACTCAGCAATATGTGTACCCTCATGGAAATATACTCCATTGCTAAAGCGCTTTTTAGATTTTGGCGTTTGACGGGTTTCTGAAATTAACGATTCAATTAACTTTTCCGTTTCTGTAATTCCAAATCAACGATAATTGAAAAGATCGAAGTAAAAAATATTGTAGCAAAAACGATAATAATAATAAAGGTCATTTTCCAACTTACAAGAATCGAGCTCGGTGCAAAAACAAGCCATCATTTTCAAACATCGGAAGCGAATGAATGCTTAAAGATTTTCGTTGTAATATCTCAATTAATTCATCATATAATAGATAGATACACATTTTCTATTATTATTTACTGTTAATAACCTTTCAATTATAACACGTACCAAAAGGAAAAAGGAATAAAAATTTTGAAACACTGTCAACACTTCTATCATTACTAATTAACCAAACTTTAACAAAAATGCATATCTGCAGACACGACTGCTAATACTGATTAGAGAATTTCTCGCTTCATAGCGCTAAGTGGTGCCACAAACTTGAAAATCTACGGCAGAAGACGGAAGTGCACTGATATCTTTTCCATTTATGAACAGCAGTCGTATGGTTGCAAAGTGGAAGAGTGATCATTTTATTTAAAAATGAAATTTAACAATGAAGAGACGGCGGTTGGCTTCTTCTTCAGTTTGAAAATGATATTTATTATTAGCATCTTCCTTACGCTCCCAATTTGTAATATCGTTCTTTGGAAAGATCAATGTTTTGAAATTTCAGTAGAAGACAAGTTAAATCCAGATAAAGATGTGGGAAAAATCTCCCATTCTGATCGTTACAATTGGTATTTCTTAGTGTGATGTCTGTGTCAGTACCAAGAATTGCTGTAGTTATGCCTCTTATGCTGCCACCCCTCTCAGTCTTTTCTCTTCACGCAACAGTCTAGACGTCGCGATGGCCACCTTCCCCAAAAGAGAGACTTGCAAGGGCTGCTACACGATTGCCCATTTAATTCAAAATCACATGTCAGAATGCCTTATTTTATACTCAAGTTACTTTCAAACTATTAGCAAATGATACATCATTTTAATCCTCTTTTCATAGTCTATCCATTGCTGGTGAGAAAAATATATAGATCCATTTGAAAATTCAAAAACGATTAAATTTCTCGAAAATTAAAAATATTATAGACAATTTCTCTACGGCTTGTTACTTGTCCTATGATTCCACATTGTTCAGCGAAAACTGTATTTCGATATCTTGAACCGTTCAGAAGTTATGGGGGAGCTCCATAGTTGGTGTGACTCTCTGTATAAAGACACAAGGGCGTTGTGTTACAGCGCGGTAATCTCTGAATGTACTGGACCAACATCAATTCAATTCTTATGTTAGCTACCTTTGTTGGTCAGGAGTACTATAGGTTAAGGTTTAGAACCGCGTTAAGGTTTACTGCCTCGCGCCGCCAGAGGATGACGACTGAGGTTTATCTATGCATAGCATTGCGTGTAGGAGAATACCGTTTGTTTATTTTAACCGTCAATTGTCTAATACGAAATGATTCTGAGAAACGCGAATATTGATTTTAATTGCATCTAAGAATGTATGAAGTGTACCAGAGAAATCAAATGATAGGAAGAAATCATTTTTTGATGGATGGACTTAATATTGTCGTAATAAGGTTTAGTTTTAGTAAATATACATGATTGTTATTTATCTCCGAGTTTCAGGAGGGATACTGTGGAGCTAATATTACGAGTGATCTACGTTTTATGCTCAAACTGTGACGGAGAGATGAATTTTTGTAGTGAAGCGTTTCATTATAGTGAAGAGTGAAAACTGAAGTAAAATTATGGTAAATCAATTTTTGAAGGATTTGAATGTGTGCCAACGCAATTTTTCAAGGTTGTTGAAGGGATCCACTATGATCTCGAATTTTTGGAGACATTATAATTGTCTAAGCGTTTAATGGCTCCATTCCGTCAGCCACTATTTATCATGGATCCTGTAATGCGTACTCGAATTCAATTAAAATTACTTTAAATTATTATTAAAACTTCAATTGCTGCGGCAAGATCAATTTTGAACTCTTCTTTAGAAATATTTGTGAAGAAAAAAATGAAAAAGAGTAAGTTTTACAATGTGGTAATTGATAGAAAGCGCAGATCCGGTGACCGAGATCGCTAAGGCAGTAGTGTAGCGATTTAGGAGCGAAGGGTTGCAGGTTCGAATCCCGCCTCGGGCATGGTTGTATTTGTGTTCGTCCTTTCATCCCTTGTCACCACCATTTCATCTTCCCAGTTCCATAACGTTAACTCTAATAGTGGTCGCTAGTGACCTAGATGTTGATGCGACCTTAAATGAATTTTTTTTTTAAATTGAAAGTATTCGAATAATATGTAAAATGCCACAAAAAGAATCTACGTTAGGACATGTATTTTATTTTCTTAAGTTTACATTTGCTTTTTGTATTTTCAGTTATAACATGAATGGAGTTTCGGAGGGAAAACTACAATAAAAATCAAATATAAATATTGTTTAGTGAGAAAGTGTTTTAATGAGCCGGGAAGACCGGATATTTCCAGATGGGAGCAAGGTAGAGAGAGAGAGGTGGGGTAGAATATTGGGGGGATACAGTACAATAGATAGAAGTAGGCTTGGCCACAGGGCGGGAATAGATTGAATTCCTCTTCCTGTCTAAGTCTTAATAATAAGTCTAATAAGTCGCCTTCACTTTCAATATCTGCAGCCATCCCAGAGGCCGTTTCTCATTGGAGGGAAAAAATGAAAGTACTTCTAACACATTTTCTTTTTTTGAATGTAATTGCCAAATAAATGATTTGCTTTGGGTTTGAGGGCCAATGTATAATTTCTTGCTAGACGACAATTAGAAAATGTACTTTTATCGAGTTTTCAACATCGCGAACTCTTAATTGTTGCGAAAACGATCTGTATCTTTGTGAGCTGGTACAGCCATCTCCCCTTCCTCTTATACTCTGTATCATTTCGCTCCTGCGGTCAGAAGTCATCTTGTTTTTAATAGAGTGAAAAGATTTTCTTCTCAAAACGCCATTTAGAGGCGCCCCTTCCAACTAGATCAACGCGTCACGGGTTCTGAGTGAGGTCATGCGCTAGCTTACGGAGACAAGAGCCACCATTCATGAATGTGAGTGGTGCACTTAGCATACGGTTCATCTGACAACTTGGACTATCGGAATCTCAAGTATACTGACGAAACGAGCCGGCTAGCCGTTCTCTCCTATACTATTTGGGGGGCAAACATACAAAACGTGACTCGTCAACTTCACACTTTTCCAATCAAATTGGAAAAATATAGCACAAAATTTACACTTGTCAACTCTGTCATTAACTCAACGAATGGAGTAATACTTAATGAAATGTAAAACACCTCAGGGTTTTCAATGTAAATGAGATTCTCGGCAAAAAAAAACTCAAAAGAACTCACTTTTTGTCAAATGAACATATCATCTTTCGATTGTTTGCTCCTCATTCGAAGTCGACGCATTTTATATAATTTGTTGACGTTTCATTTGACGTTGCTTATGACATTGTCTTCTTTGTGCTTACTTCTTTTAAGAAAACTTTAATAAGCATTACTGAGTCGCATTAACACAACTCGTCTGCGCCATGTCGTACATCTGCCTCAAATAATATGAGGACGAGTGTGGTGATGAGGGCGGCAGAGGCGGAAACGCCGCCCCAGAGACAGCCATGGCTCTGGGGTGAGGTCGAGGACAAGGACGAGGGCTGGATGAGGGTGGGGAGATGGGAAGCTGTTGCCTTGGACGGACGGACGGACGGACGGACGGACGGATGGCGGGTCGGAAAGGCGGGCGGGGCGGAGGAGCGGTTGGACTTCCGCGGAGGCGCCTGTCAACTTCCTCGACTTGCCCGTCCGGGCACGCCTCTCTGCCAGGGACAAAGGGACCCCAAGGACAGACCTTCGCGGGGCCAGCAAACGGCCATCAGGAGCACTGCTGCTAATTGGAGATTTGAAAGGATTCGATGATTTGTGAGCATGCTGCTGCGGAAATTGCTTTCTATTTGCCGTCCTTAACTGTACCATCATTATAATCATGCATTCATTCATTTTATTCATTTGTTCAGCTTAGGTTTATGAAAGATATACATAATACAGTGAAATCTTCTTTCCCTTTTAAGCTCCACCTCTCTACATCCATTCCTCTTCATTTCGACAGATTTCTGCACATCTTCCGCATTTAATAGTTTTTTCATTTAGTTACATTACGTAAACGCACTATTACATTTAATTATTTTTTGCCTAATGTATTGCTCCACAAATTATCACGAGTGCTTATGATACTGGATCAATGTATTTCAGAGTAAAAGTCTGGAATTGTTTAAGAAACCTTAGACGAAGGCCTCGCAAAAAAAGAAAAAGTATTGATCTTGGCTGTCCGGGTAACGCCGCGTCGAAGGCTGTGGTGCCGACGTTTCGACCTACACATCGCGGCCTCTTCAGGGCTGTACTGCCAAGTACAGCAGTGAGCCCTGCAGAGGACCGAGATATGTCGGTCGAAACGTCGGCACCTCAGCCTTCGACGCGGCGTCACCCGGACAGCCCAGATCATGACTCTGGCCGCGGAAGCCTACGATATTATAGGCCAAGTATTTTAAATATATCCATTGTGAATTATAATCGCGGATGTGAACATGTGAATATTATGTGTACTATTTAATCGATATAATCCACAGAATTTGTTTTTGTTAAAGAGGGGCTTGCAATTTTAGTTCCCAAAGCTCTTCCATTGTTCAGAATATTAAGCCCCTACCGAACACCCTATTTCAATGCCAGTATATTGCGACCCACCCCTCCGCCGGCTAGCTCAGAATGGGTTTTCAAGGTGGGCGCAAAATAAAAAAATACAATTAGAATAGCGGGGATCAGGGTCATGTGGGCCGTTGTGGATTGAATGCATTTACACAGAAACTCAAGTCGAATCACTTTCCACTTACTTAAGTATATTCTAATTAAATTGCTGTTACAGTCAATGAACATAAAACACTTTACATATACAAGAATTTTTGTCTTGCTGAAAAAAAGAAAACAACTTACACTCTCAATAATTAATTACACTGTTTCCTTTCTCTCATTTAAATCAATTTCAAAGAATACTTAAAACTTTGCCTAATCATTCCAGTCGTAAATTCCCTAGTTGCAACTTTACAATTAGCTAAGTTTTTCTTGAAAGAAAAGATTGATTCTATTTTTTACAGAATATCGGTATAAAGAACCTGTACTAATACTTTCTTTCCGAAACAAATTATTCCTTCTAATATCTACAAATTGTTCAGTTGGCACGACCTTACTGTGTCTTTTCACAGCGTGAGAAATCTACGGCGTCGACTCTTCCAGTCGCTCGGTGTCCTTGTCCTTGCAGCTCGGTCGGGAGCAAAGCCGCCCTCTGCAGAACCGCACGGTCGCCCCTTTCCAGTACCGTTGTTCAACTCACGATGTGGCCTCCGTCTCGTTTTCCGTTGATACTCTTTTCGTATTCTTTTATAGAATGTAACTAGCTTTTAATTCCATATTTAAAAGAATCTCCAATACGACAACTGAGTCTATCGTATAAGAAGAATAAATATAAAATAAAAAAAAACTGCAAAGAAAAGAAATGAATGGCCTCGTTAGTTTCATGCTATTCACACTCCTCTCTCTTACAAAGATTTTAAATGCGTCACTTATACTTTCATCCTTTTTCCTGATGAATTGTTTTAATGCCTTGTAATATGATAATTACCTCCTCGAATGTCTTGAAGAGTTTTTATCGTAGATGCAGTCCTGAAGTCCGTAGCAGTACGAGGTGCCGCCTTCTCGTGATCGGTAGGTCCTCACTCTCCAGCTGTTACTTCAGAAAGAAAGCTTCTTTCTCCGACTCTCGGTGTCGCATACTCTACCGAGACGCTCCCTTACGGATATAGTTCGTAGTTTTCATTTTCGGATTGTATTCAGGCGCGTTGGCGCGCGTTCAAACAGCTCATCTTATTCTTGAATATTGATGTGCTCCGTTTTCCGAGATCTCGGCAAACGGATGGTCACATAACCCCTTCTTTCGAAAAAAAAGATTTTGTGGAATTTGATTTCATATGCCGAAAAAATCTTTTAACCAAACTTGATGCTCTTCCTTTCTTCTGTCTTGATTCTGGAATGTCGAGCTATCTTGTTTCTTCCTTCTCTTCTTCTTTCTTCTTCTCCTTCTTCTTTCGTCTTTATTCTCTTTATCCTTTCTCTTGACATTTATTTTATTCTTTAAAAGGTCGTAAACTATGGAAATTGTACTTTCCGATTATCTTCCCACTTTCCACTAGTGTGCTTTCGCAGCAACTGAAGAAATATTGCAGTGTGTATGGCGAAATTCGGAATAAACCTTGAGTAATAGTTCACGCAACCTAATAAACTTTTGAGTTGTTTCGTGTTTTTAGGCGGTGCAATCTTATCTATTTCTTGCATTTTCTCCAAGTTCATCTTGACTTTCCAAATTCAACTGTAAATTATTTTCAATGAGACGTTTCAGCAAAATATCTAGCTTGTTCATGTGTTCTTCAAATGTCTTCGAATACACGAGCACGTCATCAATATAGATAAAAGCATCGCTAGACATCTCTCTGTCAATGATATTGTCTAAACATTGCACAAGAGCAGATGCACTGTTCTTGAGTCCAAATGGCATTCTTTTGAAAACATACGAAATTCCCCGGTGAATAAATCCTGTATATTGTCTACATTCAGGTGCTATCGCTATTTGCCAATACGATGCAGTGAAGTCGGTTGAACTCAACCACTTGATGCCGGATAATTGATTAGTTAAATCCTCTACACGCAACGGTCTGTCTCTGTACGGTAGGGTAACTTGATTCAATCGTCTTGCATCTAAACACAACCTTATCTTCCCATTACTCTTTTCTACGAGCACTATCGGACTTAGATAAGAGGTTTTGGACTTCATGATAATATCATCTTTAACCATTGTAGCAATGAGCTTATCCACCTCCTCCTTATGTTTTTCTGGAATGACATATTGGTAACCCGTGAATGGCGTTTTATCTGTTAGTTCTATTTCGAATTGAAAATCTTTTACTGGATTCTTGTTTTTGCAAAACACTTTCTGATTCCTAAGTAATACTTCAACCAATTGTTTCTTCTGATTTTCATTAAGATTAGAATTTCCTTGCACATGCGAACGAATTTTCAGCTTCACTTCTTCTTCCTTTAAACAATTCGCCTCCCAATAATTCCATGTGAACGAATCAAATTCGAGATCCTGTTGATTATTCGGTTTTAACGTTATGGTATTTTTTTCTAAGTTGATAACAACCCCATATTGTTTCATGAAATCGATCCCCAGTATGAGCGGATATAAAAGTTCCGGCGCTACTAGGCACACAACTTGATACTTATTCTTGCCTATCTCTATATCCAAATAAACTTGTCTTGTTATTGGCTTTGATTTTTTTCCGATTTGCACCTATCAGAAAAGACTTTACGAGCGGCAATGTAGGTACCTCCACTCCTGGTTTTTCAATTCATTCAACAAACTTTCCGCTATGACGGATGTCACAACCTGTATCCACTAGTACTGACGTATCAACACCCTGACATTTAACCTAAACTTCGGACACTGTCGCCGGGATCCGATCTGCTTTTGTTCTTCTTCGTTCCACGGTTCGTCATCAAATGAGATTAATTTGATCGATAATATCGCCACCTCTTCTTCCCTAGATTCTTCTATTAGGTTTGCGGCGGGATGGCGTGTCGAAACAAACCTTTCTAATTTTCCGTCTCATGTCCGCGAGATGTACTGGGTTTAGTATTTCTGTTTTGGAAAACTCCTCTATCAATAGAATTTTTTCTATTCCTATCCTTAGACGGCGTCCTATCTTGACTAGCATAGGTCTGTTCTTCTACGTGCTGTTCCGATTTGTAAGTTCCTCTTTTCTCTGATTTGCTTACATAATGTTGCTGCTGCCTGCTGTCTTGGCTTTCTACCGACCACTAACATTTGCCCTTGCTCTCTGTTCTTGCATGGACATCGTACCTTTTTCGTCATCCGGGATCGTCGGAGTACATAATTTGAAACTAGCTAACTTCTCCTCTGCATATTCTTGCATGGACATCGTACCTTTCTTCCACGTACCATACATTACATTAACTTTGAAATTAATTTGAGTTTCATTGTTCCAGTATCTTGAGTAAAATTTTTCTTTAAATTCTGTCATAGTTTTTGGTAATTCTCCTAAACTATCTGCCCATATTCGTGCATTACCCTGCATCATCTGATAGACTATGTGAGTTTTCTTATTGTCCGGAACATAATTTAAAGAAAAGAAATTATCCACCTGCCTCATAAATACGCATGGATTTTCATCTCCCGCTGCACTAAATTTAGGAGTACACGGTAATGAAAAATACGTGTGCGGAACGCTTCCTCCACTCGATGGTAAATTTTCAATTTGATTTTTCAATTCTACAACGTCATTCGTACAGGCTGTAATTTGGTGTTGTAGAACCCCATCTTGTTCCGAAAGAGCTTTATTCCACTATCTAATTTACTAGCTTGAACCTTAACTTGTTCAATAACTATTTTTGAAACTTCTCACACCTTGTTCTATCTCAGTCTGCCTGTCGGACACGGTGGTTATAAGATCTGATTGCATTTCGATCCTATTTTCAAATCCTTTCGTAACTTGATCAATCTTCTCTTCTAATTCATGACCCAGTTCCGTGAATTTTTCTTCTAACTTCTCTTCCCCCAATTTTTTTATATTCTCTTAACATTTATTTTTTCTATTATTGCCGAGTTATTCTCCTCTAATTTTGTTTCTAAGTTAGTCCCTAATTTCTTTATGTTTTCCTCTGTCTTTTCATTCTGCATTTCTAACCTCGTATCTAATTGCTGCATGAATTGTCCTATTAATCGTTGCATCATTAAATTTGCCCTGTCGAGGTTTCGTTGTTCCTCATCCGGATCTTGTGTTGGCGTTTGTTGTGATTCCGTCGGCGAGGCCATGCTAGTTTCTCCTGACGTTCCTTGTTCTACTTCTACCGTTTCTTTCGCGATCATGGTACTTGGAGCTTGTCCTCCACTTCCCTATCGCTATCTGAATCCCCAGACGATCCTTCAACGGTAGTTAAATTCCTAGCCGCGTTATATTTATCTGCCATTTTGACTGTATTAACTGCCTAGAATCAATCAATCCTCTTTCCCAGACACAATACACTTTTTACAAATTATTACACACACCAATACCAAACACTATCTCGAACAGATAACACTTTCATATAATACACTTTTTGAAAAACACACCAAAAAAACACACTTTTACACAACACTTTTTTTTTGTTCTCTGTAACCTGTTCAGCAATCTTAGTGAATTGTGATTCAATTGTACTAGAAATTTTGGTTCCACCAAATTTTGGTCTCAGTTTTTTTCAAATCGAGTTTTGGTAAATGCATCCAATAATCGAGCCCCGCTTATGGCGCAGTTGCGACCCACCCTCCGCCGGCTAGCTCAGAATGGGTTTTCAAGGTGGGCGCAAAATAAAAAAATACAATTAGAATAGCGGGGATCAGGGTCATGTGGGCCGTTGTGGATTGAATGCATTTACACAGAAACTCAAGTCGAATCACTTTCCACTTACTTAAGTATATTCTAATTAAATTGCTGTTACAGTCAATGAACATAAAACACTTTACATATACAAGAATTTTTGTCTTGCTGAAAAAAAGAAAACAACTTACACTCTCAATAATTAATTACACTGTTTCCTTTCTCTCATTTAAATCAATTTCAAAGAATACTTAAAACTTTGCCTAATCATTCCAGTCGTAAATTCCCTAGTTGCAACTTTACAATTAGCTAAGTTTTTCTTGAAAGAAAAGATTGATTCTATTTTTTACAGAATATCGGTATAAAGAACCTGTACTAATACTTTCTTTCCGAAACAAATTATTCCTTCTAATATCTACAAATTGTTCAAGTTGGCACGACCTTACTGTGTCTTTTCACAGCAGAGAAATCTACGGCGTCGACTCTTCCAGTCGCTCGGTGTCCTTGTCCTTGCAGCTCGGTCAGGAGCAAAGCCGCCCCTCTGCAGAACCGCACGGTCGCCCCTTTCCAGTACCGTTGTTCAACTCACGATGTGGCCTCCGTCTCGTTTTCCGTTGATACTCTTTCGTATTCTTTTATAGAATGTAACTAGCTTTTAATTCCATATTTAAAAGAATCTCCAATACGACAACTGAGTCTATCGTATAAGAAGAATAAATATAAAATAAAAAAAAACTGCAAAGAAAGAAATGAATGGCCTCGTTAGTTTCATGCTATTCACACCTCTCTCTTACAAAGATTTTAAATGCGTCACTTATACTTTCATCCTTTTCCTGATGAATTGTTTTAATGCCTTGTAATATGATAATTACCTCCTCGAATGTCTTGAAGAGTTTTTATCGTAGATGCAGTCCTGAAGTCCGTAGCAGTACGAGGTGCCGCCTTCTCGTGATCGGTAGGTCCTCACTCTCCAGCTGTTACTTCAGAAAAGAAAGCTTTCTTTCTCCCGACTCTCGGTGTCGCATACTCTACCGAGACGCTCCTTACGGATATAGTTCGTAGTTTTCATTTTCGGATTGTATTCAGGCGCGTTGGCGCGCGTTCAAACAGCTCATCTTATTCTTGAATATTGATGTGCTCCGTTTTCCGAGATCTCGGCAAACGGATGGTCACAATATGATTTCATATTTTCCATTGATTTTAAACGTGTAAGGAATAACTAATTTTTAATGTAATGAATATTTAGCTGTTTATGGATTTTAACGCTTGAACATTATGACTATTTATTCATAGAACGTTTTAGAATTTTAGCAAGTGTTTGTATTTGTAGTTTTGTTGAATAATCACGTACGAAAGTCGTACTCACTCGATTTGCATATTATCGGTGTAATATGATTTATTTTTGGGTTCATCCAGATTTTAATTATTAAATTCAATGTATTGGAAGTAGCCAAATAGAAGAATAAAAGAGATAGTAATTATTGTGGTCGTAAAAAGGCAGAACATGGAGGAGAAGAAATAGTGGATAGAAGAATGCGGGGATAACGCAGATAACAAAAATTAATTTTGCTGGAAGCAAGCAAGAAATATCTTTTAAAAAATAAACTTACTAACGTACAAAAATAAACGAATCTAACGCTCACCCAATGATCAATACGTGTTCTGCCTTTCACGTGACGTTTTTACGACGATGCTTTGAAAATCGCTCGCATTTGTTCAGAAGAATACGTGGGAACTGATGATTAGCGATCACCTATTTCTTCGCTACATATTCTTATTGTACTTAGAGCAGGTTAATTCTTTTCCATCGACAGAATTTGCATTTATTATTTCCTAAAACGATATTACCAAACTTATATGTTATGTTTATTGTTTGCTTCTGGCGCTTAGACCCTTGTGATAGCTTTCCCTGCAGAATAAGGCATGCCGTCGAATACAACCACTTGTTATCTTTATTCAAATACTGGATTCAATAGAACATGCCTTGGAATCTCTCAGATCATTACATCATTCATTATTTAATTTGAATTAATAGACCAGTGTGCACATTCGCATGTCATATAATTTCTGTAAAAGCCAATATGTAAAATATCATTGTTCAGAGTAATTCCAAAAAGAAATATGATTTTTCAGTGTAGGCTTTTCAAAGTTCAAGGGTTCTTCGGAAGTAAGAAATTATTTACAATTAAGTGGTAAGATTGTTTCCATTATTACCAATGTATTATTACCAACCGTTATTACCACTATCACCAAAGTGTTTGACCACTGTTCCATTCCAATGCCTGTGCTTTCCACCACCTTCCGCGCGCCGTCGCGTCCCTACGCCTTCGGGGCAACGCCATTCACGCGCTGCTGACGCTCGCCTCCCCAGGCGCCCTTTCTGAACGCTCTCCCTTCCCCCAGGGGCCCTTTCTGAACGCTCTCCCCTTCCCCAGGCGCCCTTTCTGAACGCTCTCCCCTCCCCAGGCGCCCTTTCTGAACGCTCTCCCTCCCCTAGGCGCCCTTTCTGAACGCTCTCCCCTCCCCTAGGCGCCCTTTCTGAACGCACTCCCCTCCCCAGGCGCCCTTTCTGAACGATCTCCCTCCCTAGGCGCCCTTTCTGAACACTCTCCCTTCCCCAGGCGCCCTTCTGAACGCTCTCCTCTCCCAGGCACCCTTTATGAACGCCCTTCCTCCCCAGGCGCCCTTTCTGAACGCTCTCCCTCCTCTAGGCGCCCTTTCTGAACGCTCTCCTCTCCCCAGGCGCCCTTCTGAACGCTCTCCCCTCCCCCAGGCGCCCTTTATGAACGCCCTTCCCTCCCCAGGCGCCCTTTCTGAACGCTCTCCCTCCCCAGGCCCCCTTTCTGAACGCTCCCTCCCCTAGGCGCCCTTTCTGAACGCACTCCTCCCCAGGCGCCCTTTCTGAACGCTCTCCCCTCCCCTAGGCGCCCTTTCTGAACGCTCTCCCTTCCCCAGGCGCCCTTCTGAACGCTCTCCTCTCCCCAGGCGCCCTTTATGAACGCTCTCCCCTTCCCAGGCGCCCTTTCTGAACGCTCTCCCCTCCCCCAGGCGCCCTTTCTGAACGCTCTCCCTTCCCAGGCGCCCTTTCTGAACGCTCTCCCTTCTCCAGGCGCCCTTTCTGAACGATCTCCCCTCCCCGAGGCGCCTTTTCTGAACGCTCTCCCTTCCCCAGGTGCCCTTTCTGAACGCTCCCCTTTCCCAGGCGCCCTTTCTGAACGCTCTCCCCTCCCCTAGGCGCCCTTTCTGAACGCTCTCCCCTTCCCAGGCGCCCTTTCTGAACGCTCTCCCCCCCAGGCGCCCTTTCTGAACATCCCCCCCCCAGGCCCCTTTCTGAACGCCCCCCCTCCCCCAGGCGCCCTTTCTGAACGATCTCCCTCCCGCTCCCACGGCGGAGACTAACTCCCGGCGCGACGGATCGTTCAATCAGCGCGAATGAACGCGTTTTGTACCGATGTATTTGTTCACTTGCCAGACGTAACTTGCAGCGCATGTCTATATAAAGTAATAGCATGATCCATAGTGACAAACCAAGAGCTATAGTAATAGAACAGGAACTATAATAATCAGAATAATACTTATTTTTAAAATGATTCTGAGAAATATATATTTAATATTAAATGTTTCTTGTAAAATAACGCAATATTGTTATGGATGTATTTTGCATTTTCGGTTGAATGTCCAACTTCTTTGGCAAGCTATTTTTGTAGATAACAGCTTAATGTTAATGCCTATGTTTTAAATGGGTAAATTTCATTAACGAATTATTATAGAACAGAAGTTACAAAAAATTGATCTACTTACCCATATTTTACTATCTATAAGTTTTCAATTGATATACGTTCAACACCACTGGCATATCATTGGTGGTGTTCGCGGCGAGCCATCCCTTTCGCCGACGAGGCTAGCCGGCCCGGGCAGTCGCCAGTCCTTGGGCGCTCACTGGCACCGCACTCGGCCCCCTAGCACATCGTAAATCGATGGGGAAGGGGGCGTTGGTGCAGTGACCGTTACATGAGAATGTTAACAGCGGGGGAGGTAGATCAATGAATGTACGACCATGTCCCTGCCCTGCGCTACACGCCGGGCGGCGGTGATAAGTGAACGTACAGCTCGCCAGCTATGGATTCTGAATTCGCGCTAGTCGTCCTTTGCTGCGGCTGGAGCAGCCCTGCACACCACGCCCGACAATGGAATAGACGAGGCACGCGTGCGCGTTCTGGACTCGTGTGCTGTTAAGTGCGCGTGTGTGAGTTGTTATGAGCGCTGTTAAGTGGTGTGGTACGTTAGTGGGAGTCGTTAGATTACCCTTCCGTTAAGCAAGAGCAAACGTGGCGGTTATAACGGTTTGTTAGCGACTTTACGTGCAGTTTGAAACCCGCGTTCTTCCGGATCATTTGATAAGCTTTATTTGGCACATTTTAACATGCATGTGTTTGACATTTTAGGGTCGGAATAATACGACTTTTGCCAGCTATCAGTGTTCCCAGGCCTAGGTCTACATCTTAACATAATTGAACAATTACATTGCTCTTGAGACACGTTTTCAGAAATATTTAAACCGGCAGTGCACGCAGGTAGTCTGACAAGGAAGGAAGGAAGGATGTTTTTTTCTTTAATATTGTGACTGCAATTTGACCGCCTGTGACCACTGCTTCCAGGTACCTTTTACTTCCACAGATATGAGTAACACTTTTGAGAAAGTGAGTATTGTTATCCTTTCTAGCGGTGAGACTTTCCGAAATGTTGCACTCGTGCAATGGCTTTCGTTCAGTTCTTAACAAAATACTAGCATACCCGTGCGAGAACTCTCGCATGTTAAACCCCACGCTCTTCCCTTTTTCCATTTCCATATTAAGCTTGCAATACATCTTGTTCTTCAAGACAATCTTATCATCATCCACTTGTTATATATGTCTCCTTGTAATTGATAGCAATACAATAAACCCTTGTCAGTACAAACTGCTTTTATTTAACATTATTACCGAGCATTACCCCTGTGCAATTCATTTGCGTAGAATATGAAATAATTAATTAATTTCGCATACAGACGCAGATCCTACAGGTGTGGTAGAATCGAGAAGCGTTGAACCACCAAAAATGTAATAGAATGTTCAAGAAGATCTCATCCTATAGATTACGGTGGGAAGAACATTTTATTTGAGGCTTTTGACCTCAACATTCCGGTTTTTTAGGCCCTAAAACGATTTTTTTATTAGTTATTTAATGATATAGATTAAAAAATCGACGGAGAGTTGCGGCTTGAATTTTACATGAATATTTAGGTGCGTTTTTTAAACAATTTCTTCATATTTTTAAAGTCAAAGCGCAAGCCATCAAGTGTACCTAAATTTTTCTTTCTTTAGAGACTTTATTTATAAAGACTGGTTGCGTGTGAGAGCCGTAAAAGGTATTATACTATTGAAATAATATAGGAGACGATTAGTGCAAAATATGCGAAAAGTTTATTTGTTTGAAGCATTCACTAACAGTTTTGTAAATCATGGATTGAATGACAGTTGTCAAATATGAAAAATGTACCAAATACAATGAAAATAATATTTCAGCCTACTTCATTTTTTCAGTTTTGTTAATTTGCATACAAACCCCTATATATAGTAATCAATTATTTAAGAATATATATCATTATTGAAAATAATATCAATTTGTTTGTAATACACTCCTTTCATAGAGATTATATGGGGAAATTGAATAAAGGGAAATGCAAGCAGAAGGAGTGAGTTCAGGTGCGTACACTCACGTTACAGAAAAAGACGCATGAGCTGCCGTGTTAAAATATGTTTATATCTGCTCTACGTTTCAAATACAAAAGGTGTCCCCTATTTAAACGTCGCCAAGGATTTATCATGCCAAATCTGTTTCATTTATAGATCGTACAATTTGTAAGTATTCATAAATATCCCTAAAAGTTACACAAGCGTTACAAGGGTTTCGAAAATAGATAATTCAATTATATGAGAAATTTAAGGGAAAAGTAAGAAATCTGAATTTTTGTAATTTTAACATTTTCTAAATAGCTAAAAATTTTCTAAAACAAATGAAATATATAATTATTGCGAAATACATTATTTTAAAATTTTTTCTTACACATTTTCCTTCATCTGCATAAGTCAACAAGGCAGTTGCATTGGTTACTATTCTCTTGTTTACGTTATATCTTGTGAACGAATTCTTCAAAAACACTCTTCATAAAGGAAAGAGAAAAGTTCATTCTTTAACGTTGTTTGCACTTCCAAATCTGTGACTATTTACGAGACAATATGTTTCGTTTATTTTTTTTTGGTTTATGTATGTGTTTTTAGAAGGTCCTCTGGTATATGTGTATGTGTGATATATATATATATATATATATATATATATATATATACACGGGTTACAAGTTTATATAAGAATATGGGCGCCAGGAAAAGATTACGTTAATTCTATTATTAAAATTAATATTCAACTGCTATTTCCATTAGATTAATATCCGGCTAACTGGATCGATGAGTCTTGTAAGAAATAATCGCTATTGGCTACTAATAGCCGATTATTCGATCTGCCATCTGTACGGAATGGCCGAGGAATCTGAAAAGTAAATATACATTTCTAGCTACTCATTTGCTGGAATTGGCTAAATGAAAATCATTTTTTCTATTCACAGAAACTTATAAGTTTATTCAATGTTCATTGGTAACAATACGAAACTTTCGGTCATGACCAGTCTGAAAGCTTACATTGCAGTACCCGTCTTTGCGCGCTCTTGACCGATGTCGCCGCGTAGAACCATTTTCAATCTTTGCCGGTGCCGATGCCTCCAGGTCCAAATACCATCTTCTTTTCTTCCTTCTGGCAAAAGTTCTCAGTTCTAAGTTCAGCAAACTATTATCTGCATCAAATACTCCCATTCCTGTTGCCGACAAATTCACCTAAGTTCACAATTCTAGCAGCTGCACTCAAAATATTTCCAAGTTCCAATTTCCGCACCTTACATCAATTTTCTAAGTCCGACAACCATACGCTCTAAAGTAGAAGTTCACAATTCCCAAACTCCCCACATCAATTGTCTACACACGATCCGCACAGCACCACGGCATAAGTCGGAATTAATCCATATTCCTCTCTTTCAGCCCTTCAATACTTGGTCCATCTTTCTACTGTTTCTTGTCAGAAAAAATTCCATGCCTAACCAATCCCTCAATTTCTTACAAATTCAACTTGCCGCACCCGAGACTGTCATTGCTTTCTCGGCCAATTCCCAAACAGTTTACGTTATCAACTAGCAGCGCCCCGTGCTTCAAAGCAATGAAGTTTGTTGACCTTGACGACAACTCGTCTTCCGTCGCTACGCCGCCATATTTGCATATGTCTATCCTTACCATTCACCCTGTTATCAATAAATGTGACGCAATACAATGTCCCACATATTGGTATGTCATGGTGTGTGTATATATATATACACGTCACGGGATTAGACAACCCCATAACGCCACCATCAGCTATGAAAAGAAGCCCACGAACAGAGAGGACTAGGGTACGCGGCGGAGCGATGGCGGGTAAACGCGCCATCTGCCCACAGCTTTTCGAACTATGATGCCCGAACTAGTGAATAATATTTTTTCCGAGAGGTCACGAAAGGAGGAGAATATTCACCCCTCCAAAATTTCCCCAGGCGCGAGTGCCATAAGTATCGCGGCGCGCCTCGGAGGAACTCTTTTTGACTGCAGAAGCGACGGCGACTACACTGAGCTCTGTTTGATTTCAGCAGCGACGGCGATTGTAACTTGATAGCATAGGAGTTTATTTTAACTTGGTAGTTAAAAGTTAGCTTGAGAAGCGTATCTTCGAAAGTGAGGTAATTAAGAAATAGAGTGCACAAGCATTCGTCGCATTCACAATATTTTTGAGAGCAAGCGAAGTGACTGTTTGATGTCGAAATAATTTCAAATTTGCAAAATTCGCGCAGAAGGACATTAACTAAATCCAGCATCTCATATTGCACGCTGAGACCACACATGCCTAAAGTTTGGTAGGTCGACCGAGCATTTAAGCATAACTTCAGCAACATTAATAATTTCGAGACTGGAAGCGCGAACAAACTTGTACGAGGCGCAAAAGAGGAAGGACGACCCCAGGAAGAGCGAAGCGAGAAAGATTTGGACTGGAACGAAAATCGTGCGAATCCGGAACGAGAGAAGGGTGTGGAAATTGGAGGCTTGGCGGACTTCGAGCGAAGGAAACGGCTATCGTCGTGGGACAGCAAGCGAAGGCGAGTGGCAACGCGGGGCGAGCGGCAGAAAATCCCCAAGGTTACCTACAGGCGAGCGATGCGGAGCTGTTGAGGTAAAGGAACTGGCAACGTTTATGCGGCGATCAGTTGGGAAAAGAGGATAGCGGTAAATACACGACAATTAGTGTTAAAACTAGGTGATAAGTCTAGATTAGGTGGGAGACGTATTTCGAATGATGTGAGTGGCAGTTTCAAGTTCATTTACTGCACGTGTTATTAAATTCATTCAAAGAGGCCATACCTTGTACAATTTCACATAAATATTCATGATTTTCATATGTTGTACAGTTGATAATATGTGGATAAGTCAGCATATATACCAGAATGAATTTAAAGAATTCTGACTCCGTGTTGTTGATATTTTTATGGGAAGAAATAAAAGAGGTTATCTTCGTCAACATTTACTATGTTGACGAAGATGACCTCTTTTATTTCTTCGCACAGCAGAATGAGTGCTAAAAGTTTTATAATTCACGCGTTATGAGTAAAAGTATCGCCTAAAATTATGTAACAATTTTGACTTGTATTTCAAATATGCTGTAAATTACAAAAAAAATCCAAAGATGTAAATCAGATCATTTTTACTTTGCCCGTTTCTACCTGGCTCCTTTGAACATTTTCCAGGTCTAAGTTGACACGTTTCTGATATAAGGGGTCAAATGTAGAGCCAAATTAACATGGGAGTTATAGGTCTCCCTTTAAGGGTGAAGATTACAGGAAAAAAGTGAAGATAAAAAACCGGAGTGAAACTTGTTTCCATTTTTTGGTTCTAACAATGCCAACAATACGACAATATATCAAGAAAAAATCCATTCACAATCTTTGATAAAAATTGTAATAAAAGAAGCAAGAAATCAAATAAAAGTGTAATGGTTGAACATTAGTGATACCATCATCACTAGTTGAGTTTCATTTTACATTATTTCTCATCTTTCCTGTAAACTGTATATTATGCTGTGGCTCGCTGTACCTGAATGGGCCATCATGATTAAATTTCTAAAATGACAGAGAGGAATACTCAGTTTTAATGGAAAGAGCATTTAATGAGAGGGAATGAAAAATTATATTTGAACATTATTTTAATTGGCACTTTCAACATTTAGTTATTAGACCCGCAGAGAAAAATCAGATTTTGTAGCCGTCAAATGCATTTTGTGTGTATTTCCACTATCGATAACTCCCATTCATCTGGCTAATTTAACGAGGCAAATACCAACCTCTAGTACATTCAGCCGAAGGCAAGAAAGTTTATTCAATATGAAAAAGGTGTGGAGGTAAAAAATTGGTTCACTGTTCTGCAAATTGATAATTTTTTCAGTTGAATTGTGTTTGCTATAATTAATATTTAAATACTCTGGTCAATAAATTTCCCAACAATCACTATGTTGACTCTGCGTACGTGTACAGTGTACACACGTACTTAACAATCTCAAACAATTGGAGAGTGAACTACAGATCTCAGTGTAATTTGTTCCCCTCTCTTTGTGTGTAAGGATTTACTGTTTCATCATTTAGTAATTTTACTATTACTACATTTCTGAGCCAGTAGTGATAATTTCGTCTTTTAAAGTTTAGCGAATGTTCACTACAAATGCTATACCCTCCCATGTGTAATTGCTCTGTGGAAATCCCGAATTTTTCTTACATTTAGATCTACTTATAAGCACTTTAAAATCTTATTTTAGTGCTTGTAGATATAGAAAAAAGTATTGTGCAATATGAATAATCTAAAAAGAAGATGTCACCATCTATTTTTAAATTTTTTTAGTTCTTAAATGCATAAATTGTTGCTTCAATTATATTTGCAGGTATTTACTCGGTGGTCTCTCGTCGATTATCATTTGTATTCTCTGAGTAACGGAATGAAACTGTTAATATGAAACTGATCTCTTCAATGCAGAACGTTACAGCTCTTTATTTTAAAAATTGTCGGCATTGATTGCACTATTCTGGCTCATTATTCGTGGCTCTTCTCAAGCTCTTTTCTTGAGATTAATTACAATAATATGATTTCTTTAATGGTGTTTGTACTACTTCAGATACTTTATAATCATAATCTTTTTAATTCAAATAATGGTTTTCTTTTTGGACATTCTTATTTATTAATAATTTTGTGAGCTAAAGATCTCTAGCTGCTATTGATCTCATCGTTAGCGATCAATATTTGAACTTAATTATGAAAAATGTTTGTATAGCATTATTTATTGTTTTTAGGTCACACATCAATTGAAAACTAGAAGTGCAACAGAATGGCAGAGACGTTCTCGTTGTAAAGTTTTCTAATTCCATTGGCGTGGACTGCTACTGTACAGTCTTGCCCTTCCTTCTTGCAAGCGGCCATCTACTGCTGCCCAAAGTAAAGTTTTTTGGAATTTTCTCAACTCTTCGGTTTCCAAATAATAGAACCGAAATATTATTTTAATAATATTAAAGAATACTAAAACCTTATCCTAAATAGCTATTTTCATTGAAAAATTTGGAACTTAACAAGGAATCTATTGAGTTTTCAAAAAACTTCATTTGAAGCATTAAAGAACTTTTCTCACAAACAATAACGTATACAAATCCATTGAAATGTGCATATTAACACCTTGAGAGTTATTTTAAAAAAATACAGTTGTGTTATTTAAAAAAAAAAAAAGAAATTTGCATGATATTAAACAGTGCATTTAGCAATATCCATCAATTTTTCAGCAATGGAAAAATTTGAAAAAAAATTGGAATCTTTTTTGAGAAAATGGCATTTGAGCGTTTCTGAAAATGCGAAATTTTGAGCTGATATTTACAGAAAACTGTTGAATTATCGAGAAACTTTATTTGACATTATTTAAAGTACATACACGCATAATCTAATAATGTGAAGAAATTGCATGTAATGTAAATACTACCGACGTAAGAGGCAAGGCAAAAAAAATACATTTTTGTAATTTTTGAAAAAACAAAAAAAAATATCAATGTGGGGTTGATGTCAACGAATAGGGTTTGTTTTGCACTAACCCTACCAAAAATGTGAAGCCGTGTTTGATAAAACCTTATTTTTGTTACTTTTTTAAAATTGCAAATATTGGACGCCCTATTTCACGAAAAGTACTAATATTTCCAAAAAATCTAAATGACCTTAATGAAAGAACTATTAATGCACAACATATTTCAATTGAAGGAATAATATGTATCTTCAATTTTATAATTGTAGGAAGGCGCCGAAAAAATTCAGAGTTAACAGTGCAAAGCGGACCTATAAGTGTATATTACTCTATTCGTTCAAGAAATTTAAAGAAAAAATTGAGTCGTTTTTGAGAAAATTTTGAAAATGACCGGGGGGCTTCATGTAAAGTACCATCCAAATTTAAAGAATGTTTTTCAAAATTTCAAACCTTCAACTAGAACCAGATCGGCAAGGGATGCTTATATTTGGAAGAGATCGTACGAATGGTTTAGGCGCTAGTGGTATTTACGAATGTATGGATGGACGGACGTTTTGTTTTCAATTGTTTTTTTTTCGTATCACGAACAGAGATTCTGGCTACACCACGTGTTAAAGAATTTTTCTCTTAATTTAGCAACTGTATTTATCCACTTTCTTTGTTTTCAGGTCACGGCAATTAATTTTTTCTGTCAAAAATTCGCCATTTTCCCGCCGTATTACTCCGTATACGTACGTATACGAGAAAGTAAAAAGGATTACGAATTTTCATATTTTCTAAAGATACCAAGGGATACTTTTAATAGTGTTAGGACAGGTAAAAGTATGATAGTTAAAAATCTTAATTTATTATCTGTAGTATTATGTATTGTATTGCAGATGTTGCATATTTAACAATAATTGCTTAGTTTGGGCGAAAAACATGTTAACCCGCTCGAAAAAGCTTCGAGAGACGAGCAAGTGAACATTTTGGCATTAGAAAGTTTACATTTAAGTGAGATACATAAAAATGAGAATACTTGGAGCCTACCAACCTATAAATTTAACAATTTGCCTATCACGCTGCACGGACAGCAGATGGTCAGAGGAAAAAAGTATACTCGCAATATTGCAGTCTATAATTTTCAGGGTTATCACATTTTAGCTACCGAGCTCAGTTACACCTTTGATAGTTCCGAGCGCACAGAAACATGCCTTTATACACACAAGTACCTACATTTAAATGACCGCTCTATGAAATTCGTGTGTTTTACAAACTACGTGAAGTAAAGGGATCTTTATCAAGTATCTAATTATCACAGGGTTTAAAAACTTAAACACAGAAGAATAGTTACCAATTTCAGATATTTGCATCCCTAAATAAAAAAAACTCTCCGTCTCTTTTATTAAAAAATAAGATAAAAATAACAATAGTAATAATATCTTTATCGATTATTATTATTATTATTATTATTATTATTATTATTATGCAAATAAATTATTCTTCCGGTTACAATTGTATCTATGACAGAAGAATTTACTATCAAATCAGTCATGTCGTAGATCAAAATATACTCTTGTCCATTACCAAGGCGAAAGGAGAAGAAAACGAAACTCTTCCAATATACTGAACTTCCACGAACTCATTGCCCACGAATCACACTCTTGGACCACACGGAAACAGTTTTAAAGCTCACACTGCACCTTCTGCATGCATAAAAGCATTTTTACTTCAAGTGGGCGTCCCGTTTGGCGCGCCCTGGCGGAACCCTAATCAGCGGGCCCGGAGGCAACCCGCTACTTGTCTAGCCAGCAAAAGAGACGATGCTAAGGCGCGATCGGCTCGAGTTTAGAGTAAGACGAGTAACACGCAGGCCAACGGTTACTATTTGGCCTCAATTCTTTCATTTCATTAGCTGGCTTTACTTGGCATGGGATCGTAGAGAAAATCACGCCACGCCATTGAGCGAAAGAAACACGGAACTCTATAAGCAAGTACACGGATCTCTAGAATTCTTCACCTGACAAAGGTTGAATTCGGTCTTGTTACGAGCTAATGTAAATAATCCGCAACCATCGGAACTCCATCCCTAGGATTACCCGGTCAGAGTCGTTACCAGTGGAGACAGTAGATTTGACCCTGAGTCACCTCAGTCTGTTAGAACTGAAGACGACGAGTCGCGTTTGCCATCCTCCACAAATTCCACATGGGGCGACTTTGAATTGGACCCCACCTTCTGTTAAGGGGAGCAGGGTGCCCGCTTCCCCATGCGTCGTTCAAGTGCAGAACGGACTCGGGTTGCTGTAAACTGTAGTTCCGTTGTCGCACACAGGTGCTCCCGCTGCGCTGTCCTCTCCGCGTCGCCTAACCACGTGACGCCACGCCGCGCCGCGGGGGTTCCCCCTCGCCCTACGCCAGCGACACTCTAGGGGGCCGTGAGTCACGCGGCCAATGGGCCGGGCGCAGGGTCGCCAACGCTGCGCCCGCTAATTAACGAGCTCTGTGCGTATGGCGGCACTGGCCGTGGTTTACGGTTATGGCCCAAACAAACAAACGCGACGAGCTGAAAAAAATAACGAAATAAAGCGAAAGCTGCACTTTTAGCTCCCCCTCTATGAGGTACCTTCCTTTCTCTGCCAAATAGACATATGATCAGTCTCATTCCGCCTCTCTTACGACTTTCTTCTACACCCTTTACCCCCTGTTTCTCTCCGTTTATTTCTCAGTCTCCTTCCTCTATCATTTGTCTTCCTTTTTCATCTCCCTATTCTTCTCTCCGTCCTCTCTCATCTCTCTTGTCCCTCTTCTTTTCTCTGCAACCGTTGGTTATTTGTCCCCTTTTCTATTCCCTTCACCCCTTTTTTTCTCCCGTTCTTAATTCATCTTTCTCTTCCTACTCTCCCTCTCTCTACTCCGTTCTATTCTCGACTCCCTTCTTTTATCAGTGAGTTTTCCGCCTGTTATTTCTTACCTGCTCTTTTCTTTCTTTCTCTCCTTTTTTACCAATCCAACAAACTGGGTTTCTTTTATCTTCTCTTCCTCCCTCCCTCTCTGTTTCTCTCGTGTTCTCGAACGAGGTGATCCGGGGCCAGAAGGGGCGGGGTGCTGTATGGAGAGCAAGGTAACAATTTGGGCCTCCCCGCTACGTAGTCCTTAATTACGTTATAAACGCGACCCGAAAAACTGATGCGGCATGTTTCGCGGTATGGCTACCCCAGCTGATGAAAAACACTAACGCATTCGCAACAAAGGGGTAATCCTGTTCCTCCCTCCCTTCACCCCCCCTCTCTCTCTCTCTCTCTCGCTCTCGCTCTCTCGCTCTCTCGCTCTCTGCCGTCTGCACGTTGGGCGCGAGCTCTGGTGGGTTGCAGGATAAACACGAAATGCGGCGCTGCTTTGTTTTGTTTCGCAGGTGCGGTGTGAATGTTGTCCAGTGACGTCACATTGGTGTTGGCAGCTAAACAGTCCTCCAACCCTTTAAGTTGCAATGATGAAAAGTACCGACTGTTGTGTCGGGACGCATTTTTTGTGAGTGTGGGGATTCCACAAATTTCCGTTGTAAAAAGGGTGAATATTTAATGTTACTGAAAATATACGAGTGTTAAAACATTTGTTAATTAACAAACCTACTCTAACAGTGAATGTTTTAAAATGTATAATAGAGGAAAATATGACACGTTAAATTTGATTTGCGTGTATTCATGAATAAAAAATTGTGATCATTAGGATATCATTTAATATTTACTTTATTAACAAACTTACTATTAAATTACTAATGTAGTTTGACAATGCTATTTTTCAATTGCATACAATTTCTAGATGTCAAATTGAAATTATATTACAAAACTGAAAATTATAAAATTTCAAACAATTTGATTAATTTCATTTTGATACCAAATACACTCCTGCATTGCAATTGCAGGCTACCAACCCCGAACGATATTTTAGTGTTCCGTGAAGACGTTTGTTGGTCAGAGTGAATATCCGAGAGTTGGAATCAAAATATTGCTTGTAAAGATGCATACTTATGCAGCCATTTACTGTTAGAAACACAACCTGCGTACGCGAATATAATAATTCATGTAACAGTCTGTTCTCAAGATCAGTGATAATTATTATTTACATTGCTTTGCCGTTTTTGAAATGCAGATTCTAAACATTTTACTACATTTAAAATGTCTAATGTTCATCACCATTCACATCCTAGTGTACTAATTTTAAAATAACTGTGCCTAATATTTTCCCTACTGTTTGTTCAGAATATATTTTTAAATCTAATACAATTCTTTTACTACACTTTTCAAGCGGTAAACAAATTAACAAATGAAGGAAATTATCATTGTCGGAACATTTTTTAACTACGTAATGTAATGCGCAGGTCATATTATGTTGATTGAAATGAAATCTAGAGCAAATAATTTATTCTCTGTTCCTACCATACATTTTAATTTTATAATCCCCTGATTAATGTCGAATATCAGTTTATAATATCGATTATACCCGAAACCGACACCATCATATTTTGTCACGGTACAAAACCTAAATACATGAGTATTATCTGGAAAGAATAGCGAATGTATATATGTATGTACGCATGCTAACGATATTACGCAATTATATAATGTTTTCTAAAAACGTAAACTTTGTTAGCCTACAATAATAATATTTTTTCAAAGAGGTGTACAATGGTCACATTAATGCTTGTTTACCATTAAATTTCTTGAAATATTACCAAGTGTAGTATAATACAATACTCTGTTTATTATCTTGCAATATTTTACAGACAAGTGGAGTAATGAAACAGGGTTTTCAGATATGAAAAAAATGTAATTGTGTCAATGAAGTACGTCACAAAGAAAGCATAATACAAAATGTGCTTACTAATAAGATCGAAAAAAAAAAGAATGAAAGAAAAAAAGAACAGACACGCGTTATCCCTAAACCCAATTTTCTATATTTCAGAATTTTTTTCTGCCTTCCAAAACAATTGTCGTATCTTTCGATTTCGTTTTCCCTTAAGGCGTGGAAATACCTTTATGCATACGATTACTGACGTAACGGTTATGAATATTATTATAAGGTGGCGCCGGAAAATCCAGGCAGATCTCCAGGCTCTTACGCTGCTGAGAGTAGAAAGCGCGACGGGGTTGCAAAGCGAAGAGCAAATGGAAAGAGGAGTGCCAATGGCGGAGAGGAAATATTATAACGGGAAGAAAGTGAAACCAAAAATGTGAAAATCAGATGATGTTGCTTAAAAGAATACATTTTTGTTACGTTGTAATGTACAACGTATTTGACATCCACGAAAACACAAAACAATTTTAAAAAATTCTCCTCCATTCTTACAGTATTTTCTTCCTTTCTGTATGAAGTAAGATAATATTGATATTAAAGTAAATGTTAATGAAAGTAAGTACAGTTATTTGAAGTAACTACTGTTGTTATTCTTTTTGATGTAGTTGTTCTTCTAGACATGACACGAAATAACATCTTATCTGTTGCTTCTTTTCTCCTTTCTGGTTATAATTTTCTAATTTTTATGAATATTGCTTATTATACAGAGTAATAATAACAATAAGTAATGAAATAATATAAGGAAGATGTTTTAATGAGACAGTAGGTGTAAAAAATTTAATAGAAATTCAGTTGCACTATCGAAGCTTGGACAATCGTTTGGTAGATGAACAAAATAGCAAAACTAAAACATTTGGTGCACTGTAATAAGAGACTAAAAGGTGACAGTCATACAGTTCCTAAAAATATAAGAAGAATATGAAAAGGAATGGAGGAAAAAGCTTTAACACGTAATTGGAAGGGCTAAAATACAAAGAAAGCCGTAAAACACAGGAAGAAATATGATAAAAAAGAAGCTGGACAGAAGACGACAAATAAAAGCTTAAGGAAACAAATGTGTAACAGTTTGAACGTAACACAAAGTAATAATGAGAGAAACTAGGATGACTAGAAGTAGTACAAAGTACAAAATGCAACCTATTACATGGAAAGACTCGTTTAGCAAAGGACATGTTGAAGACAGGCAGCACTTAAAGTTGAAAGCCTGGGTCGTAGTGCACGGAACGTTTGACATTAAAGACCGGGAGAGGTAGCTCAGTGCATCAACTGATGTCACTGCAGCGTCTCTGACCGGGAGGTCCTAGGTTCGAGTCGTGACGGCGCGCCGTCAGGATTTTCGACGCTAGATTTTCGACGCAGGGTTTTCGACACTAGCATTTCAGCTAGGTCGAATTCAGTTGTTGTCTGGAGGAGAATTCTAGCGGCCGGCTGCTTTGATCGGTGGTTTTCCGTGGTTTCTCCGATCAACACCAGGGAAATGCCGGAGCAGTACCCTACCAAACGGGCCACGGACCTCGCGCGATCTTTCCTTCCTCTTCCTTGTCCTCTCCTCTCCGTTTACACACACACTTACACTAACATGCACTACACTACCACATATTCCGGGAGACCGGTCGGGAGCTTAGAGCTTGTCCGACTGGGGCGGTGCCCCGCTGGTGGGAGAGTCCTGATTAGGGGGAAACCCCACTAGCCGACGGTAGGTCGGCGCCGGATCTCGCCATCCAGCGTGTGAAGATCACAGCCATCTCCCGATGCACAGCCATCTCCCAAAACATGCACTACACTAACGGGAATAATGACAAAAGCAGTTGACGTGTCTGGAAACACGAAAAAAATCAATCAATCAATTTGACATAAAAGAGAGACGTGGATCCATTGGATACCGTTAGCTCAGACAATGAGTCTCATAGTAGAGGAAATGCAAACAAAAGGAGATTGATAAAAATGTCATAGAATTTATTTGTTGAATTCTTGTTGACTGGATTGTTTGGTCTTTTGTCGATTATAGAATCAGTAGTGAGTCTTTGGGAACAATTTAGTTCGTATAAATTGCACGAGGTAACTCAACGTTAAATCGGTTTTGCAAAACTCCAAGATACAAGAAACGATGATTAGATATACCCAATAATGTTGATAAGAGTCGTTGAAATGTATTAGTTACAAGAGGTCATTGTAAAAACAATTGTTACTAGAAAGAAAATAAATATCCTGGAAAATATCAATTTGTGCCATTGCAAAATTAATTGGTTGGCAAATAATGGTTAAAATGGTAAAAATTATTAAACAAATACAATTCAATAAAGTTTTTGGAAATTCAACTCGCTTGGTTACCCCAAGATCGTGGTGTGGGTAGGACGAGCAATATCTCGAATGACATTAAAAACGCTATGTTGTTACTTTTTCCGCTACATATCAAATTCCTTCCTTCTCCTTAAAGATGATTGTGATTAATTATTTTTTCCTAACAAGTTCGGGTCACTTCAGCTTGTTCAAACTAAATATTATATATTGCAGGGACCAAATAGCGAGTCGTACGTTAATGTACAATTATAATCATAATCTGATGTAGCTTGCAGATTCGATGCAGCAGGTGAGGCATGGGAATGAGGCTTTTAGGAATCACAACAGATATGATTTACAAGACTATTCGCGAATATTAATTTTTACGTAGGAAATGCTATGAATGTTGTGAGAGTGACGTTTATAGTGAACCAACATATTCCAGATTAACCCTTTAGTGCCCACGTGCTGCGCTGTGAGTCTGCACCAGTTTATTTTTCTCTTACTTTTTAAATATTTTTCACCATAGGAATCACATGTTTTCAGTACCTTCCCAGAAACAGTTGTTTAAATTATTCTTTTGTTTCTGTTTTGATTAGTGTAGTCTTTTCAGAGTAATCAACAATTATGGACTCTCATCCCGACGCGAGAACTGGTGCATTGTTGCTTTTAGTTTCAATCAATGGATAAAAAATGGAAAATTAAAAATATGGGTAAAAGTGGAAAATTATTAATGCAGTGTTCAGCTTTTTGTATGGTGTTTATAAAATTTGTACAATCTAATAAAATGATTTTGGTCAGAAATTCAAAAATGTGCTAGGAAATATTTGAAACACTCTTAATACATACATGTAGGTGCAAATGTTATTTGTATGTTTATATTAATTTTTCCTTAAATTACTTTTAACGGACACGAGCCTATTCTATGCAATTTACTTTTATATCGAGAATAAATTTCCTAATCTACATATATTACATATTACCTTTAACCTTACCTTTATATTACATATTACCTTGATTTTCTCCCCCATACGTCGCATACAGTTTTTGACTGTTTTTGACTAAATAAATAAATAAATAAAACTAATTTTAACTAAGTTTAGTAAGTTAACATATTACCTTTATTTTACCTTTAGCTAAGTTTGGACTCACAGTCCGCCGCGATTACTGATGTTTCAAAATACGCCGCAACTACTGTGGTGAAATGCTGAAATGACAATACGATAGTATTAGCTTGCTCGTGTTGTGTTGGGAGCAAATCGTGTGCATCGCAGAAGGAAGGCTCGAAGGGAGCGTCGCCCGCACCGCGAGGGGTTGAGGCTAAAAGCGATGGCGCGCCGCCGCCGCGAAGCCCCACGGCACAGGGGGTGGGGAGATGCAGCACGCGGCTTTGGGGCGCGACGCGGACGGAGCGAAAGGGCGGGGAGGTAGAGGGGGTGGAGCAGCGAAGGGAGAGAAAGGACGCAAAAGCTCCACCGCAGCCACGATCACACCCGCCTAGTGCCGCCCAGCCAAGCCCCGTCCACCCCAACACACATCACGCCCACCCCTACCCCACACCCTGCACACTCCTCCATGTCTCTCCACGACTCTCTACGTCTCTTCCCGTCCTTTAAACTCCCTCCACGTCCCTCCATCTCCTTTTTTCACCCTCCAGGCTTCTCAACCCTTTTTTCTTGTCCCTTCCTTTCGTCAATCTCCTTTCCGCGCCTCCACACACCTTCACACGCTCTGTTTCACATCTCTCCTCCCGCCCACCAACCGCGACGCTCACCGGTCCAAGCAGGTACCCCCTGATACGACTCGTTTTTCCCGCATCCCACGACTAGTAACATCCCACTTCCACTCTGCTACTTCCAGTCCAACCAGGTCCTCAACTTTCGTCTCTTTCCCCACCTCTCCATGCTTCGTCCACCCGCTCCTAGCCCGTCCCGCCTCAATGGCCTTCACCCCCCGTGCTTCTTTCTGAGCCCGAAAAGAACCACTTCATCACGCCCTCTTGCCCTCTCCAACGCCTCTCTTGCCTTTGTCCCATTCGATTCATCCTCTCCATTCGATACCTCCTGCTGCTCACTTTTCACCCGCTTCTTCTAAGCACCCAATGTAAAACGCTTGTTGTCCTAGCCTCCTGCAAACCGCACTATCAATCTAACACCTCCACTAATCCGCCTCCCTCTCGCATAGAAACTCCGAGAAGCTCTCATAGACACACCTTCCGCAACACGCCGCTTCTCCGATTCGCCCCCTCTCCGACACGCCCCCTCTCCGACACGCCCCCTCTCCGACACGCCCCCTCTCCGACACGCCCCCTCTCCGACACGCCCCCTCTCCGACACGCCCCTCTCCGACACGCCCCCTCTCCGACACGCCCCCTCTCCGACACGCCCCCTCTCCGACACGCCCCCTCTCCGACACGCCCCCTCTCCGACACGCCCCCTCTCCGACACGCCCCCTCTCCGACACGCCCCCTCTCCGACACGCCCCTCTCCGACCGCCCCTCTCCGACACGCCCCTCTCCGACACGCCCCTCTCCGACACGCCCCCTCTCCGACACGCCCCCTCCGACACGCCCCTCTCCGACACGCCCCTCTCCGACACGCCCCTCTCCGACACGCCCCTCTCCGACACGCCCCTCGCTCCGACACGCCCCTCTCCGACACGCCCCTCTCCGACACGCCCCCTCTCCGACACCCCCTCTCCGACACGCCCCTCTCCGACACGCCCCTCTCCGACACGCCCCTCTCCGACACGCCCCTCTCCGACACGCCCCCTCTCCGACACGACCCCTCTCCGACACGCCCCTTCTCCGACACGCCCTCTCCGACACGCCCCTCTCCGACACGACCCCTTCCGACACGCCCTTCCGACGACCCCTCTCCGACGACTCGCCCTCTCCGACACGCCTCTCCCGCCTCTCCGCGACCCTTCCGACACTCTCTCCGACTCGCCCCGTTACGCACATCCACCGCCTTGGCACTACCTGTAACTGCCCTCCGACCCGCCCTCACCGACTCACACCGTGGCAGCCCTTGCAGAGATCTGGGTTAACAGCAGACATAAACGCAGTTTGCTACCGCCCCTCGCGAGCTGTTGGGGAATTTAATTTTCGAAAATATTTAATACGCCGTCCATTTTTATGCGTGCGTGCGTGCGTGCTTGTGTGTGTCTGTGGTTTTGTGTGAGTGCCCGCCAGCGTGGCGACACGTCTCCGAACCGCGTCGGTCAATGTGCGTGGGAGACCGGTGTAATTTTGTTTTATACTAATGTGTAAAATCGCCTGCAGCACACGGTGCCCGCAGACCGCTACAGCAAACGTCCATGACGGTAAGTGTTCACTGCGCTCACTCGGGTCATGGAAGGGAGAGGGAAAGAGAGAGAGAGAGAGAGGGGGGGAGAAAGAGAGCGGAAGCGAGAGAGAAGAAGAGGTAGATGGAGGCTGGCCCATGATTAACACTTTGTAGAGCAAAGCAGGGGTTCTCAGTGTGTGTACGGCCACGGAATATAGTGCCTCTTGTAACTTTAAGACTCGTTGAAGCTGTAACTTCTTGCAAAATATGTCTTTCCTGAAAATTGTTTTTAATTATTTACAATTCATATGGTAAAAGCTGAAATACAACATGACACTGGGGAAAGTTGCGTGTTTACATCTTAAGTTACCTCTTGGGATACTGAGAGCATTTTGGAGAGTTTGTCGGAGCTTAGGATATCGCTTACTAAAGTTGGGCTGTATTGATCCTTCGCATCGCAGCGTTCTTTCGACTAAAAATAATTTTCGTTTATTAACAGATTATGTGAATTTACTTGGCTGCACATTCTTTTGTAGCCCTACATTTGTATTGGCGCAGTAGGAAATCTAATGAAATATTTCTCTGAACGTTGAATGAATGCAATACCGCTCACTATGCAGAATGCTCTCAAACAAAACTGCACGAGAATATGTCTGGAGAATATTAATGCGAGCTCGTACGTAAACTGCTCTCTGGGAGTGTAAATGACAGAGCTCTATGAAAAACGACTGACTATGCGCGTCAAGCTACTCAAAGGAAACTGATCATGAGACTGCGTTGCTCTAGGAGAAGGAAATATTATAATTCTTCCAACATTCATTCACATAATTGGATTTCGTACATCTCACTAGTTCACCTCCATTGGAGCTGCTTGTTGGTGTGGAGCCAGTGGCACTGTCCATCTTCCAAACCCTACTCTACAATGTCCTACTGTAGATACGGAAGCTCTGAAGGTACTCTAAGTAGGTCTATCTAAAGTCGGCACTTTCTCTGTCCTCACAGTGCCACAAACATTATACAGAGAAAAAGTAATAATATATGAAAGAGACCTGTATATTAATTTATTTGGAAATATTTTATTGCAAACTTGAACAAAATTACGAAGCTTATTCATAATTAATATCAACTAATAACAGTCATGGACGTTAATAGTTCATAATTATTAACTAAGAATAATTAGTATTAATTATCAATTTTAGAACGAAGATTTTTCTCACCACTATTAGTCTTACATTATTGTTGAATTTCAGTGAAACAATATTAGCTGATACGGGTGTACAGTATTGAAATGAACTCATTCTCACATACCGCACTACTAAATGAAGATTTTGAAAGTAAACAATATATTATTTCTGGAACCAAACTTCAAAGAGACAGCTTCTACAGCGTGTATTACATCTCTGTGCGTTGGCAAACAAAATGGCTAATCGTGTATTAAAGATCTGGAAGTCTTTCTCGAGCTATTAAATTCCAGAGAATATTGAATAATCAGTTTCATTTACCATACATTTGTAGATTTTTCACGTTTAGGCAACTCCATACTTACAGAGTAGTGGTACTCAGTAAAGATATCCATGAACCTCCGAAATTGTAGGTGAAGGTGTCATGTTGTAATTTTGTAGATTAGTGTCAAAAACGAATTGCAGAATTTTAAGTGTATAAGAGATTCCTCCAGTTATACCGATCTATTGTATGGTAGTGTATCTGCAAGGACCTATGAGAGGAAAATAATGAAGTTGCGCACGGCCTTTGAACTACTTGATGAGACATTACAGCGTTCACCTGGCATTGATCATGGAACCATGGAAAACTACCAATATATACAGCGAGTCACTAGTCTTCTCCAGACAGCGGGAGTCAGCATTACATCTCTCTCTCTCTTCATCTCGTCTATAAAATCCACCACCGTTGGGACTCGAACTCTAGAACCTTCCGGTCAGCGTTGCCGCAGAGCCATTGCACTCAGCCACTTCAGACGGTGCAAAACATTTGAGACCCCTGGTGCCGAGAGCAGAGAGAGTGCATGATTAACACTTTGCACCGCTCAGCTTTTTATTCGTGGTGGAGCACCAGCTCTGTAGATATCGTTGGAGGTGGAAGGGGAGGATTACGGCCGGGGGGGGGGGGTAAATTGAAAATGTTGCGGGGGGAGGGAAAATGCGAGCGCGCCTATTAGACGCGCCCGGCTCGTCGACGGCGCTACTGGCAATGACGGGCACGTCACTGCCGAGCACCAGCGCGGTTCGCGGGGCGTAGGTTCGAACGTAGGTAGGTAATGGAAGTGCTCGACCTGGGTGCGGATTCTTTCGTACATAACGGCCGTGTCTCTGATGTTTTGCTGCTGTCCACGGTGGTTGGGTATATATGCGTTAGATTTGTGAAGGGATGCTGATTGAACATTCTGGGGCGTTAATATGGTCATTAGTTCTTTAAGTGTAGTGCATGTTTTATTACGGCATGTGGCGGTAAATTGCCCGCCCTGGATAGTGATAACCGGCGCCGACACACACACCTTGCGGAGTTTTCCCTTTTCAGATATCTCCCACCAGCTAAGCTCCCGTCTAGTCTCACAATATTTGTAGTAGTGTATACGGGTGTAAGTAAGGTGAGAAGAAAGGTCAAAGGTCAAAGAAGAAAAGACCGGGCAAAGTCCATTGGCCGTATTTTTGTGATACTGCTCTGGCATTCGTCTATTGTTGATTGAGAAATCACGGAAAACTACCGATCAAAACAGCCAGCCGATAAAATTCTCTTCCAAACAGCGGCTGGTTTGGCGTTCTTATCTGTCAAACGTCGAAAATCCTCTCACTGTCTGGACTAAACCCCTAAGACCTCTCAAACAGTGGCACTGCAGTGACATAAATTGAGACCAGAGGCGGCTCATAGTCTTGTCATTAGGGTGTGCAACGTCTCTCTTTTCTCTCATTTCCTCCTACCCTCTCTCTCACACTTACACACACACACACACACACACACACACACACTCTGGAAAAGTATCTTATGAACTCTGAAATCATGCTGAACAGTACTTTTCATCAGAAGTGTGGGTTGGCCGTGTTTCTTTTCACAACACCTGCCTCCATTCCGCTCCGGAATATTTACGATTAGTGATGGGTTACCCCGTGACGAGTCAGCCCGTTCCAAAACTGTTTTTCCTGGGAAGTCAAGAGATCTATTGTCACACTGATTCAATATTGTTACTCGCTTATTTGCTACTGACCATTTTTCATAAATTCACTGTACAAATTAAGGCAAAGAGTACGAGTTTTTTACTCAGTACTCAAAACGAACTGCATAATTTGCCTCGTACATTGAAACACAAAGTCAATTAGACGCTGTTTCTTTTCAGGAACTTTTTCTGTGTCATTTTCATTGAAGACCTTCATTTCTTTGGTTTAATGTTTTCAACGCTATTCATTGTTAGCTGCTCAAATGCACTTGGCAGAAAAACTAACTTCTGTTTTTTAAAAGAAATTAAAAAGAAACTTAATACATTCATTTACAAAATACATTTGGATATTTCATACTTTGGAATGGATTTGTAATTGATACTAACTTGAAAACATAATAGAACATGCATATACTTTTCTACTAACACAATTCTTATGAATGCTTCGCTGCACAGCCATGCGATCGCGTTTTACGCAGGAGCGAGTAACTACCGTTTTGGAAGGGACGAGAGGAGATGGAGATATATGTTAGAACGCAAGAAGTGTCAATTCAACTAGAAAATTATTTTTTTTAATATAACATTTTAGAAATCATTCTTTTTATAATAAAATTTCAAGAACCATATCAAGTACTTAATAATACTGCATGTATTATTTACATTTTAAAGTTTAGGTTTACTGGAATTCTATTTCGGCCACGAGGAGAGAAAATATAAAGTTTAACCTATATAACTTCCTAGATTAGTTTAGAAGGCCGTTTGGCCGAAGGCCCCTATATGACTCTGATCAAAGCATGTTAATAGTTTATGCAATTAGTTCATAATTTATTGCATGAGTACATGACTTGAAACCCAGAGACATTAGAAGCTTATTATAAATTTATAATTTACAAACCATTATAAATTTGGAAGAAAATTAAATTTCATTCAACGAAACTACTTTCTTGTTTCAAGTATTTGACATCTTTTCGCTAGAAAACGCTGGTCGGCTGTTCCATTCACCGCTACCTCCCCACGATTCTCTCTGCGATTGCCTCAATGTGTGATGACACAATCATTTGTGCTGTAAAATGCTAATACTTCATCATTTATGCAGTCCACTTTTAAGTACGATTTCTTGCAACGGAAAAGGTCGTTTTTAATCCTGGTACGCAATGCCTACTTTTAGCACAAACAACACAAACCAAAGTATTGTTTACAGATCTTTATACAAATACTTTCCTTTTTAATGTTTATACGCCGTAATGTACTATTCAATATTAATTAAACCGTTAAATGTTTTCGCGTATATTACATAACGTTTTGAATATTTATTGCAGAAAAACATTTGTTAAACCTTCTATAATATCGCAAGACTAATTTATGATTGATATACTTTTATACAACTATTTTTTTCCAAATCTATTCCGATTTTGGCTTGTGAATTCGGGTAAAATGAAGACGATCATTCTCTAATCGTCAGCCATAATATTCATGGCTAACAATAAATGAGGTGTAAATCTGTGCATAGATCAATTTACACTGGTTTTAATTTTTATATATAAATTCTGCTAAATGTTTCAATTTCACATTAGGAATAATAAAAACTATTATGACATTTTATTTTGGATATTTACGAGTACATAAAATAGGATTTGGATTTCTATGCAATGTTCTATTTGATTTTGAATTGTAGATCGTAAATTATTCTGGTGAATATAATACTATTTAAATTGAAACAATACATGCATTTTAATGAAAAATATTAAACTTTTCTTATCGTTTACTATGGTTATTGGTATTTTCATTTCAATATTATATACCAGCAGCCTCTTCAATAATATATGCCAGCAGCGAGACTAGTATAAAAACACATCTCCTACGTATAAAACTGTGTAAAAATAGCACCTAAAGAGAACCTGTTTAATCAGCCGTTTGTGCTAGGTTTCTGTTTTCCTTGCACACGTAATACATACATGTCCGTCAATGTGTTCCCCAACGAGAGCAAATGTGTGTTTCTGCTGGGTCAGTGTGCAAATTGCTTGTGCGTATGATGTTCCAAGAGCGCGCGACCGTTACATTGGCAACCCTGACGTGTATCTATCGACGCATTGGCCGTCGCTTGGACGAGCATGCATTGGTTGATCACTGTTTGTATAACATTGCAAGCGCACGTTGGAACTTGCTAGTTTATTGGCAGAGCCCTTGGTCCAGGGAAGTCCTAAAATGAAAAGAAAAATATATTTTGTTCCATTAATCTTGTTTAAAAAGGCGCGCGTAATGTGTGGCATTTTCACGAGTTCATTTCACAGTACCTTTTGACAATTCATTAAATAACCTTATTTTGTTAACCTGTGCATTTCTCAGTGTTTCGACTTAATAAGTTCATTATGCTTTACCAAATGTATTTCAATTAAAATATTGACATAGATTTTTCACTACACTACTTAACTTATGCATGCACTATATATGCGAGAGGGTAAAATTCGAACTGCTGCAAACTTTTTCATACAGAACTAATGCAAAATAAACATTGCTCAAGTCTCAAGAGAGCAAAAGAGTACCATTCAAAATAGAATTTAAAAATTTATTAATAATGTATGTAATGGGAGATCATCTCTTTATATTCTCAGGGGATGCCTTGTTTGCGAAACTCTGTGGATGAAGATCACATTACACAGGGAGAAATACGTATAAGAGATGTCTGAAAATAAATGTTACAGTCGTCTGGGGAGTGTGGCGAGTAAAAAATATCATTATTTTCAATGAGTACCTGGTTGGAAATTTCATAAAATTAAATTGCACACGTGACATATGCCGCTGATTCGAAGTCATCGCGTCAAGAGTGTTTGTTTGACAGATCACGTACTGGGACAGTCAAAGCGATTTTGCACACCCGCCGAAGACCAGTGCCAGATATGTTGTGTACCAATCCGGGGCTAATGTCACAGTTTAACGTGGTTATATTTCGATTTTTCTGCAGTGGCCGACGGCATTAGGTCATTGTTACACCTCCTGCCTTATAAAATGAATCATGTGATCTACTTCATGAACGTACTCCTCAACGGGCCTGGTAGCCTCAAAAATGCTCTAACCACTGTTAAAAAGATTTATTTTATAAAACAGGGGATGTAACAATGACCTAATGTCATCAGCCGCTATTAAAAAGTCGAAGTATATAGGAAATTTCCTACCACATGTTAGGAAACAGTGATTATCTTGTACTTTTTACATTTTCCCGAAGTTAATTATAATGTATTATGAGACATCCTGTAGACCTCATCATAGCTGGTATTACGATGGTATCATTTCGAAGCAACGATGACATTTTAGCGCTGATATTTGCAATGACATTTGCAGTGGTATTACGATGATCACATTGCTCTCGCTATTGCGATCGGTATCTTGATTCTCTTACGGTTAAAGAGAAGCGTTTCTAGTAAGCTTGTTTGATTAGTAGTTTGAAGCCGCATTCTCGATGAACGTGCTTATAGCGTGCTTAAAGCAGTTCTCTAGAGAACAACTGGAGATTTCGATGAGATAACAAAGATTAAACATTGACATGCGCATTGCATTTACCATTTTGTAGGTTTATTAATGGACTTTGGAAATGTATTGCTATGAGTAAGTCCGTGCATTATAAGTAATTATTAGAATGAAAATGTTGTTTAAGAAAAATTAATTTAAACAGGTTTTTACTAACACAATGGATATCCACTTTCTCAACTTCAATCTATGCAGATTCTCCAAACTTTCAGCTGCTGGGGCGGTACTCCGCTGGTGGGAGAGCCTAGTTAAGGGGAAACCTTGCTAGCCGACGGTAGGTCGGTGCCGAATCTCGCCATCCAGCGGGGGGAGATCACCATCTCCCGAAAAAATGCACTAAACTTACAGGATTAACGACCTAAGCTGATGACGCGCCCGGAATTACTAACCAACCAACCAACCATTCAACCTCTCAGGGCAAAATAACTTATAAATCGCAAAATGCCTAAATTATTACGTTTTATATTCTAGCCTTCATGGGATACATCGACACATCAAAATATTACGTAATCTACAGAAATTCTTTAAAAAGTAAATATTTTATGGCACAACATTATGCAGAGAAATTTTTAAAATGTCTGAAGAATGCAAGAACGCAAGAATGTCATATTCCATTAATGTACTAGAAACATTCACAAACTCAGTTGCTGCTTCAATCATCTCGTCTGCCCAA
The DNA here is from genome assembly GCA_964035755.1 of Teleogryllus oceanicus. Classification (NCBI taxonomy): domain Eukaryota; kingdom Metazoa; phylum Arthropoda; class Insecta; order Orthoptera; family Gryllidae; genus Teleogryllus; species Teleogryllus oceanicus. Next base: position 68,398,317 of record CAXIVR010000010.1, read on the forward strand.
GATTAAAATTCCGTACTTTTCTTACAACTTCATTCTTCCTCGAAACAATTCTAGTATATTTTTCCGCTCTTCTCTGTAACTCTCTGTTCTCCTCCCCCTCCTCTATCTCTATCTCATATATATGGTGACCGCTCTACTATGAACAGCGTTTCAAATATATTCTGTTTAAATGTTGGAATACAATTCTACTCTAGCATTTACACATTGCATTGAAAAATTCTATCACTTGCTCTACCCTTTAGCAATTACGTGATTATCTAACAACTGCAGTTATGTTTTAACACTTGCATAAACATTTTACATAAAATTATATTACCCTTCACTTCACAAAAAACACAATAAAATAACTGTACGCATGACTATAATACATGGAAACACAAAATACTGAAAAAGAATCACATACCAAAAATACCCTTTGCATACACTTTCAAAGAAATTGTCACATGAATAGTGAATGAAATGTATACAAGACGTAGTTTCGCTTTCACATAGATTATTACTTTATACAATTTAGCCAGCGAAAAGAATATTTTAATGCAAAGAACGTACAATCAATAATAACTCTTTTACTAATTATTGGTTTTGATCAATTTGAAAACTATTTAAAAAAATTTAATGCACACACTAACAGAACAAATATTACCAATAATAGAAAAATGAAATTAATAAGGATTTTTACAATTCTTTTACAGGAATTAGTTATCTGGCTTCCTCTTACGACTGCAATATTACATAAAATAATGTCTAAATGATTTTAATGAATTTAACTCGACTATCTACGTCTGTAAGCGAGGTGAATTCTAGCTCTGTAGCATAATTCTCGCTTCTTTAAACAGTTCTTTTTATGATAATTTCTAGTAAATTTTCTGACTCACAAAACGTCTCGAAGAAATATTTCTACAGCTTGGAGCGGCGACGACGATCCAGATCCTTTCAAGCTCGTGGCAACCCCTTGCTTTGGTGAACCCGTCCTGTAGTGAATTTCTACCACAGTCCTTCGAATTTTATATAATCTGACTGCTATATCTTCGCGTAATGAATTTCTTACGTGGTAAGCCAAGTTGAAAGACAAAAGAAAAAAATGCTGGAAATAGAAAGAAACACTTTCTACAGCACATGCTTTCTATACACGTTCTTGAACGTTGAAATATATTATTTCCTCGTAGATAGAAAAATAGTATATTCCTGTGTTATGCGTTCACGTGAATTTATCACAATGTTTATAATTTCAAGTTCGAAATTCTCTCATACATGCTATAGATATTTTAACATGAGTCGAATTCCTTTTTTCAAACTTCAAATTGTCGAATTCTCCTCTCCGTCCAGCACGAACAATTGCGATGTGATCAGATCGGCGAGCGGCAGCAAAAGACAGAGCTTGACCTAGCGATGCTTTGCTCAAGGGCCGATATTTTCAAGGGTGATTTTGATTGGTCCTCGACCTCTTGTACGCGAGTGCGTTCAGAAACTTGTAGTAAATTCTCGTAAAGGATTCCATTTACTGCTGGCGCGATCTCTTGCAATTTGTTAACACTATAATTGCTGGTAGTCGTGTCTTGACGTTCTCAGGTGCTTCTTAAAAATCAATGTAACCGACATATGAGCGGTTACTATATATATATATATATATATATATATATATATATATATATATATATATATATTATATATCACAACCCTTTTTTCGTCCAACACTATTATTTACATGTTTGTCATCGTCTTTTTCCACCAATTAATATTATTTCAATCCTTATGGAATTTCCCTTAAGGAACCCTTAAACTCCTCAATCCTAGTTTCTTTTCTTATATGCATTTCTTTCTTCTTTGTTCTTTAACTCTTACTTTCTTTTGCTCATCCTTCATTGTCATATGTCTCTCACTCTCTCCTCTAAACTTTCTTTACCACATCTTTCTTTATTTTCAACACTTCAAACATATAACTTAACCCCGTCATTTCACTTGATCCTGTTATTTTTCATCTAAATATTCCTGCTCTCTTCCCCCTATTTCAACACATCGTCAAACTCATCCACTTCCACTTTTCATTGTTTGTGCTCCTTTTCCAAGCCCTCGTCAACTTTCCCATACCCTATGGTCCTTCATTTCTGGAGGTTGCATAGGTCGAAAGAAATTGGAGTTGTTCTCTTTTCTGAAGCTATTCTCTGGTGGAAACCAGGTTAGAGTCATTATTAAATTCGATCTGTTTCTTTCGCACCCTCCTTGTACATAACATGATATTTTGTGTCAGTCTGGTGCGAGTATTAAATTTTTTACAGCTCCATTTTACATTTCCTTGATACAATTTCAGATACGATCCACGTATTACATGTGCAATTACTTACATGATACGTGTTCCATTAACCCATTTGGCAACACAGAAGTTTGCTATATAATAGGAATAATATTAACTTGCACCCGCATAAGCGTGTGGCAATTCAATTGTGCTTAAAGGGATAACTCTAATAGTGTGTATTAATTTTCTTTTTATTTTAACATTGTATTATTCTATTTCTGTTTGTTTTTAATATAACGCATATTCAAATGATTTAGCACAGAAGGGTGCCTGTAGTCTACTTCCAAACAATTAATTGGTTCATTGATATTCATGATTTGAAGCAAGGTTTATTATTACAAATAATCAAACTTTCTAGAAAATTATATTATGAATATTTTCTATATTCCATTGTAATCTTGGAAGAATGGTACTCATCCTTTATTTGCTTTAAGATCTTATTTATTTATGAAATCCAGTATGTGAACCGCAGATCAGCGGGAAGGTTGTTAGCAAACTTTGTTCCTGGATTAATGAGACTGAATTATCATTCACTTTCGTGCAGCTCATAGCGGTGGTAGCATCTCCGCCATGAGACTAAATTATTTTTAATTTTTGCATTAAGATCATAGCAGAGTGAAGTGCTCAGTCTTATTTTTTTCATTTTGATTTACTTTAATGTTTATGGTTTGTAATGATTTAAGTTCTTTTGCACTCTTGTGCTAGTCGTGGCGGTGTGCACATCGTCTCTATGTTGGGAATTTGTTTCATATTAACAATGCATTTTATTTCGTACGTTTACTCATATGTAAATGAATATGGGCTTTGACAACGTGGTTTGCAATATAATTAAATGATATGTGCATTCATAGTTCCAACAGTTAAATTAGATTTTATTAACTATATCTATAAATTTCAATAACGTAAAAAATCTTTAACTTTTAATTACTAGTCAAATAGAAATGTGACTTAGTAATTTTATTTTAAAATTTCAAAGACAAAGTCTGTTGTGCGGAATGATTCTCATTGTTTGAGAATTACGTTTCATGAGATTTACATTTTTTTTATTTTACGTCAAAAAAACAGTTAAAAACTGCGTATGACGTGCTATGGGGAAAAGTGAATTGTGTGCACATTTTCAAAATTCTGTGATCCCTACACTAAGTCATATACTACTTAAATTTTGAATTTTGAAAGGAGAAAAAAACTCCCATGTAGTAAAATCTATTTTCAAGGATAAACAAGCAATAAATTTTGAATTTTAAAAACTCCCATGTAATAAAATCTATTTTCAAAGATAAATAAGCAATAAATTTTGGCTCTTATTACTTCCTGCCGCGACAACATGGAAACGATAATTTGAATAATTGTATTTTCCACTGAATTCTAGAAGACGTGCACAGAAAATGAAGTTACATTTATGTCCAGAAGCAAAACAAGGGGCCATCTCAGCATTTGCTCAATGGATCAGGAAACTGGACGAAAAACCTGATCGAGATGGGGGTCATTGACCCGGAAGCTGTAGTACAATAGTTGTTACAAGTTGTTTATACTCATTTATACAGTCCAAATGGTAAATAATGCATTATGTATCATTCTTAAAATTAATGTTCCTTTTCTTGTGATGCTCAGTATAGTCTCTAATTGTATAGAAACAGTTATGCAGCAGAAACGATTTCACTTGGGATTTAAACTTTTCTATTGAATTTAATCGTTTAATGTCATCTGGCAAAGTGTTGTAAAATAATGTACATGTATTGTATGTGAATTTTTTGTAATGAGCTGTTGATACTGTCACCTGATGAATATGATTTCTACGTCGAGTGTTATAGTAATAGACTTCGGCATTTTCTGAAAATATATTCCGCCCTTGAGCAAGTCATTTTTACAAAACCACTGATTCGTAAATAAAAGACACGGTAATGGTAGAACTCCTAGATTAATGAAGAGAGGCTTACATGAATCACGTGGGTGGGATTTGGTTATTATTCGTACAATTCGTTTTTGTAATCTAAAAGTCTGGGAGCTATAAGATGTATTTCCCCAGAATATTATGCCATATCTCAGGCGGGAATGAATATTCGCGAAGTATACAGAACGAGCAGTATGAAGGCTGACTGAATTTGCAAGAATTCTGAACGCGTATCATAATGAACTTAATTTTGTGTTCAATTCATTTAAATGAACGTTCCATTTAAGGTTTGACTGAATTGAGAGACCTAAAAATTTTGTTGCCTTAACATCAGTCAATAGTACACTGTTCATTTTCAATGGAGCACAGAATTGTTTATTTGAAATGGAAAACTGCATTAAAACCGTTTTCTTTTCGTTTACTATTAATTTGTTATTTCGGAACCAATTTGAAACATCTGATATTGTACTATTTACGGTTTCTTTATTGCAAAGGATGTTCGTATCATCCGCAAAGAGAACCGTTCTTCCGTTTCGAATCGTCGAGGGCATATCGTTTACGTAAAGTAGAAACAGAGTAGGGCCTAAAATCGATCCTTGAGGAATTCCACATGCAACGGGCAAAGAGTCGGAAAGGTGCGTACGTAATGTTCCATCATTCCAGTAAAGGCATTTCAACTCTCTGATATCGTTGTTTAAGGTACGAACATAACCAATCTAGAGCAATACCACGAATTCCATATGAAGGTAATTTGGAAAGTAAAATGTCATGATCAATGACGTCAAAAGCTTTTGAGAGATCTAAAAATAATCCAATAGGTGCCTCGTTTTGATCCAATGATGAGGCGACATCTTTAAGAAAAGAAAATATAGCTGTTTCCGTTGATTTTGATTTTCTAAATCCATGTTGGCAATCTGAAAGCGCGTCGTGTTTAGTGAGAAAGGTTTCCATTCGTACGTAAAAAGTCTCTAATATTTTGGAAAAACTGATAGAAGAGAATGGGCCGATAATTTTGAATTTCATTTTTGTTGCCTTTTTTGAAAAGCGGCTTAATTTTAGCGGTTTTGAAAATATCTGGAAACGTTCCAGTGCATAAAGATGCATTAAATATGTGACTTAACGGGTGTATAATGGCATACGCACAAGTCTTTAACAAAGAATCCGGGAATTCATCTAAACCGGACGAATATTTATTTTTCAGTTTACCGATTATTTTGAGAATTTCATAGGAAGAAGTTTCGGAAACGAACATTTTAAGTATATTTTATTATTTTACTCATTCATAATTTTCTTGCTGCAATGTAATTGTAATTAAGGGCCGAAAAGAAATATTCCCTTCGTTTTTAATCAATATAGTCACAAGGTATCGAATTTTATGTAATAATAGTTGCTCTATTTAATTCCTTAGTATTTGTTACCATGCACTTAAACATTATAACTCTGGTGTAACTGGTCTTAAGCATGTTTGTTCTCAGCATGAAATGATTTCCTTTGCATCAAATGATTTCCTTTGCATCAAATGATTGCATGTTCATTTGCTGTTCTTAATTTACTTGAATTAATAATTATCAATTTGAAACTGCAAACATGCAATCGTTGTAATTCTATTTATTTATTGTCCATTGATACAGTATATCAGTTTCAGAATTGAGATAAATGTTTTGCTTAATGATTGTCAGTTCGTAAGATTTTGATACTTTGCTGTAATTCGTAGCTTCTCATCAAACCGAACTTTATCTCATTTTTAATTGAACTGTGATCTACATTTTTAGTGAGTTTTGTGGGTGTATATTTTTCTAATACCGAATTTAAATGATTCATTTTCATCATCCTTAATTGTGAACTATATAAATTAGCTATTAGTTGGAAAGAGTCTGTAGCCATAAACATACAGTTCACAAAGAAATTAATTTTATTTTGTTTTTATTTGGTTTGCAAGTTTAGCTCGGTGTCTTTTACTGTCCTATCCCCTATTCTTTACACGCTATGTCAAAATACTTGTTAATAACTAATGGTGTCGGAAATGACACTTTTGTCAGTAAACACGCGGACAAAATTTAATAATAAATGTGTCATTTACCATGTATGTTAGATAACCAATGTTAGAACACCAGTGTGTTATGAATTGAACACGAATCTCGAAAAATGTCAGAGCGCAACTTCGTTACATAGCATTTTCACCACATGGTGAAAAGTGATCATCTTCCCTACTTGCCCTCGAAGTTTTAAAACTGTATTCTGGGGCACGCAGTTCATCTTTCAACATATTCGCGCGCACTTAATCCTTCACCCTGATCATCTTGCTTATTCTCTGGAATGAAACAGCCGATCTCTGATGCTCTCCTTTTCTCCCTTGCCTGTCCTCTTCACTTCTCTTTTGTCATCTTGTACTCTTTTGCATTCTCTTGCCCCCTCTCTCATTTCCAGTGTTTTCCTGTCTTCTCATCTCCTGCACTCTTCTATTGTCTTTCCCACTTCTGTTTTCTGATCTCTTGTTGTCTCTTGTTTTCTATTGCCCTATGTGGGCCTCCCTTGTCATGTCCTCTCCTGTTCTCTCATCTCCAGTGCTCCCTTGTCTTCTCCGCTCCTATCCTATCTTGTCCTCTTCTTGCCTATTTTTTCTTCTTCGCTGCTCCCTTCCTTTTCCGTCCTCCCATTCTTCTCTCTTCCCCTCCCTATTTTCTCCGTGTGCCCTGTCGTGTCTTCTGCCTCATCTTGTCATCTCACGTCCTCTCCTCTCGCCTTCTTTTGTTTTCCCTTGCTCTCCCGCGCTCCGTTTCGCGCTGGCCTCCGTCCGTCCTCCGCCCGCGCGGCAGCGCTCGCGACGCGCCGGTCGCGTTCGCGCGGAGCAATTGCTGGTAAATTGGATGTCCACCTGACGCCGTCGCGTCGGCGCAAGCGGCGATCATTGGACGAGCCGCGCCGCTCGTAATTGCAGGCGAGCGCAGCGCCGCCGCACCGAGACGGTATTAATCACTCCTTGCGCGGCCCCGCCCGGCCTCGCCCGGCCTCGCCCGGCTTCGTTCGGCCTCGCCCGGCAGCGAGCACACGGCTTAATCATCTCGCCGAGAGCCCGGCCCGGTCGCTGTTTGTGCTTTCCCTTTCAACGCGACGCCCCCGCTGTACCTCATGAACAGTTGCTGGAGCAGAGTCACAGGAGTTGTGTCAGGTTGATCGCTTACACTCTGCCCTTTCGTGGATGTGTTTGAAGTGAAATTTATTATTTTGCAATACAGTAACTTCAACACCCTGAGTTCCAGGAACATAGTAGTAGTAGTAGTAGAGTCACAGGAGTTGTGCCAGGTTGATCGCTTACACTTTGCCCTTTCATGGGTGTATTTGAAGTGAAATTTATTCTTTTGCAGTACAGTAACTTCAACACCCTGAGTTCCAGGAACATACTAAGCCTTTAACTGTCATTTTATGGATAAATCATGAATCGGAGGGGAAATACTTTAGGAATTTGCTTCACAGTACGTCAGAGTCTTGCGACTTCGCTCACACCACATCGGTGCCACAGAGCGCTTTTGCGTGCAAAATTTTGGGAGTGTGTGTGTGGGAGCAAGCAATCTAAGTCAGATCAAACAAAGTGTGTTATCTTGCTGTGGATGTGGTTGCTATAAAATGAAATCTTTCGTTTTGTATTGCCTCACTACACCCAGGGACACTCGACCGAGAATGCACGGTTTAATCAATTGCCGAGAACACAGCCTGGCAGCTACTTGTGCTTTCCCTTTCAGCATGACGCCTGACCTTCTGGTTCGAGTACAGGTGCTAGAGTTGTACCACCGGAGTCATATCGTGGTTGAATACTTACTCTGCTATTTCGATGGGCGTTTTTGAAGTGAAATTGTACTTTTCACGCTAGCTTATATAGCCCACACAGAAAGCTGTTGTTACTACAGTGCTTTAGACTGGGAAGTCTTAGGGTTTGAATCCCGGCGGTGGCGAAGTTTTGACACTAGTTGTAGGAAAATTCTAGCGGCTCTTATCTGTAATTTTCCGTGGATCGTTTCACCAATACCAGAGCAATGCCGCCCCCTAACACCCTGGTCATAGATGACATGCAATATTCCTTTCGTTATACTTTTCCCCACTGAATCATACACCCTTACATTTGCATGCAAGTATCTCCCATGTCAGAAGCTTAAAGCTTGTCTTGGCCGGAGCAATATTCCGCTGAAAGTGATATTTGCTGAAGGACATCCTGCAAGTCTCCGTGTTCCACATACGAGAAACAGACTTTACTAGACTTACAGGGCTAACAACCATGACTAACGACGCGTCCGAAAACAAAAGAAATGCCATGAATGAATTTCAATCAGTCAATCGTTAACCCGACCCTACGCGGACACTATTGCTCACAAACAGATTGCTGGAGTAGTGACACAGAATTGTGTCATTTAGTTTTTTGTCATGGCGTTTTTGGAGTATCTTTAATGGTGAAACCGCAACCTAATGTTTAACCTTTCCGGATGCACTGCACGTTAGATACAACACATTTTCAAAATTGATATTTATGATCATGTGATCTTTTCTGTGCCTTAAATACGAAACATTTTTATAATATTATCAATTAGTAATAATTTGTCTCATGAGAGTTGAAAAATCAAATAGTAAACATTCGTATGATAGCTCCAATGTTACTGCGTCGTCACGGATTTTGTTTAGTTTACTACACGAAAATTAAAATATTAAAGAACACATGGGAGTGTACTGAAAGAAGTTGTGCGAGCATTCCAATAGATAAAATTCTAAAAAAGTATTATTTTCTCCGCAAATTTCCTATTACTCAATATTTGAATTGGTCTTCTATTATGCGTGAAAGCAAGTTACCGCCTTATATATTTTTCATTATATCTTACATTTCGACAAGTTATATATGGGTGTGTGTGTGTTTTTAAAGCTATTTCTACTACATTATACTATTGTTGAATGTAGGAGTATTATCTACTACATTATAATCAAAGTTGGTTAATTCGTATTTTGCGTACTACCTTACCATTCATCCAATTGCGATAAAGTTTTTCAACTTATTGCCTGCACTTGCGCCAAGTGTACAGGTAAAGTACAGTGGGGTACAATGGGACTATCGCAGATAGACGCGTATTCATTATTTTATTCGTAGTAAGTGTTGACTCAAGCGCCCCTGAACAGAACATCTACGCAATCCGCCGTACTGAGAAGTATTAAGCACGTTTTTGCTGCATATTCTGCCCCTGCGATTGTGTACCGGCTAGAATTATTAGTTGACCGTTATCTCGGACAAGTAAATCAAATTTCTCCATTTCACCCGGAACACACATTTCGATCATTCAACTATTCCTCCCACGTGACTTATTAGTATTTCGTGTTTTCGTTTTCTTTCTATGTCTATAGCTTATGTCTTATATTTTATGTCTATAGTTTTTCCGTGTATTGTCATCGTAACTTCTACATCTTAATCGCTTTGCTGTAATGAAGTGCCGATTGTGTAACCAGTAAGAAAATTGATTTTGTTGCTAACGCGAACGTTGCTGAAGCACTAACAGAAATCATCCAGAATTTTAACTTCACATTTAAAGATTGTGGTTAGTTTATTTCTGGCTACAGGTAATTTTTGGGCAATGTCTTTCTGTTTATGTTTAGTTGGTCCCTTGTCATGCTTTTCAATATCTTCGTATTGTAGAGTTGTAGGCTTCCGCGGCCGGAGTCGTTGAATTCTTGGCTGTCCGGGGTTAGCCGCGTCATGGTCGATGGAGCTGACGTATAGCTGACGGACTGCTGTATGGCAGTATAGCTCTGAAAAAGGCCACAGCAAGATGGCCGAAACGTCAGCTCCATCGACCATGACGCGGCTAATCCCGGACAGCCAAGAATTCAAATATCTTCGTATATCCTTACAGCTATTTTCACTGCTTAATAAATTTGCTGAATTCCTGAAGGTCTACAGTCGTTTGCGTTCTAGAGCCAGTCCCAATTTGGGTAATAATGCCATTTTATATGTGTATTTGGCGTAATATTAAACATGATCTATTTGCTCATTCATTTGTTCTTTCATAGTATTCTCTTATCAGTTTTTTCCTTATCCTAACTTTTATCTATCTCTTTGCTGGAGATTTGTAATGAAATCTAACTTCATCAATGTCATATTATTCGAAATATATGTAACCTGATATCATATACAGTCTGAATTATATCATTGGATAGAGAGAGAGAGGAGGGAGAGAGAGAGGGGGGAGAGAAACTTAGTTCAAACATTGCTAGAAATAAAGTATATCACGTGAATCAAATAGTAAGTGGTGCAAGTGCTTTTGTTGGCTAGGGTGAATCAAATAAAAAGTCTAACTACTGTGTTTGTGTCCAAAAAATATTAAAAATAACAGTTGATGTGAAAAGTTTTTGTGTATTTTAAAAATGCTTGTTTTTATAACTTTATCCGGAGTGAGAGTTTACCCCAAACATAAAACTTTATTATCCTATCTTACGCCAAATTACACGGACGTAAATGTACCTGACACACACATACACACATACACGGCACTCATATCACTCAACTTCATTTTGTTTGACGTTGTTATCCTGGAGATTCCTTGACAGTTTTATTGTTTCGCTAGACTCTACAATATGACAGAGCTTTCGCTCGTTAATTACATTCATTGACAACTGAATGAAAGCAGAATAAGTTTCGACATTTGAGGCTTTCACGCTTTATTCGTGACCAGACTCCATTATGGATAACTAGTTCAGATACGGCGCACGAGATTTGGCGTGCATTCCTGTAGCGATGTCGATATCGGCCAAACTCGAAAACATTCTCGCCTCGTAAATCAGAAAAAGTCTGTCTCAGCAAATATCCCTATCTGATATATTTTCGTTAAAAACGTACTACAAAATAGCTTTCGAAATGCTTTGAGAAATTTTTATGAAAGTGAAACACAGTGTTGCGAAATATATTTCTCTCACTTTTACTCATATCATTTTTCTACACGAAGAAATTGAATACTTGTAATCGTATTTTAATATGAAATTGCTATAATTAATTACCAAATATTAATACTGTTACATAAAGGGCTAGGCGTCCAATATTGGTACTGATTGTGAAACTCCAAGAGACGGAGACCATCTTCAGATGTGGTTGAGGGCTCACAGGAAAACAGATCAAACAGATTCCAAAAATCCACCATCCTCTTACCTTAAACGTACAGTCCCCAATTTACGAAGCTTTAATTGCTACCTTGTGATTGGGTACGTTATCATTAGTTAAGTCAATGAGGCTACATACTCCTCCACGCGTCTGGTGCGAAATGTAATTAGTTTATGTAATGATTATTTAACTTCCTAAAACAAGCTCGTCAAGGTTCTGCAGCCGCTATTCTGTGAAGATTGCAAAAGACGTAGGACCAAAGATTGTTTTTCAAGCTCAGAAATAAACCCTTAACGACCTTCCCGGGAACCTAGAGGCCCCCACCTTTGGCACTAAAATTTAAGAAACCTCTCTGTTTCTGGAACGTTGTAGGGACTGAAGTTTGACTTTAAAAATTAACTCGATCTCCGAGCAAACTATAAATCACTTCTGTAAGTGGTCTGGGTGTATCACTGTCACCACCAATAATTAGTCAGTTAGATGTCTAAAAAAAAACAACCAAAGTGGACATTTTATGGTGGAATAAAATCGCTCATCGTGCTTTCAAGCGAGCTCACTGGGATATGTAGCTCAGGACATCAACTGATATCACAGCAGTGCCTCTGACCAAGTGATCCTAGTTTCGTGTCTCGACGGCGACAGCACTAGCTAGGGCGAGTTAAACCACAGCCTGGAGGATAATTCTAGCGGTTGTCTAGTTGTGGAAATCCTTGCTATCGTACGGCAGGTAGGCTCTGGATCTCACCTTTCAATGAGGGAAGTTCACCCCTACCTCCCGGAGGGAAACACACTACACTTACGGGACGAATGGCATTAGAAGTTGACGCGCCCGGAATCACTAATTAATCAATCGAATGAGCTCTCAGCCAGATCTCTAGGGGCTTCAAAATAATATTGGTACCAAAAGTTAGATGCGTCTTCTTGCCCCCTAGCACGTCGACGGTGTGTGAATACAAGACTTAAATATTAATGGGTAAGTCGGAGGATGCTATTCATGAATGACGCGTGATCTTACCTTGCCCTCGTCTATCTCTTCCAATTCTTAGGGGCAACCCCAGGAGAAGATACTTTGATGTCCGAGAGACTCCGCAACCTAGTCATAGTTGCCAACATTTCGACCGACATACTGCGACCTTCCTCAGGGCAAAGCGTAGCGTCTGTACCTAGTACGTGGCCCCTCTCGGACCACCTACTATCTATTAATTCCGGTTGCGGAAGCATTCGTTTTATGGGAGGAGAAGTGGTCAGATATCTCGGTTTTCACCGCTTGGATTGAGGTTTAAATCCCGTAAGATTTCTATGATTGCGGGTCAAGTGTGTTTGTGGTTGGTTTTTTAAGGGTTCTCCCGAGGCCTATACCTCTTTTTACACGTTTGTGAAGCAAAAATTATTTTCAACAAATCAATATTAGTAATTAAGGCTTTATAGACACATAACTACAAAAAAGTACTCGTTATACCGAACAATCTTCTACTTCGTATTAATTAGAATTTTATCTAATCCTGGATAAATATTTTTCTCTGCAGAATTAGAAGATATCATTTTTGGGATTATCCCATAAAATTAAAGGTCTCAACACAGCTAGAAAAAAAATTAAATAAAAATTGTCTATTAACCAACAAATGAGAAATCCAAAATAGAACAAATCCACTCACAAAAGAAACGTGAAAAATATTTTCAAAAACGTGCCTAAGGTGTTTCTGAATTATACAATATTGAAAAACGTCTCGTATATTTTTTTAAATCTAAATTTCGATCTCCATATTTTTAAACCAAGGTAGTTTTAAATCTAACCTTCTGTACGCATGTTTGTGGTGTGCATGTATGTAACGCCCCCACACTAATCTCGTGACCGCACTCTGTCGTGCTGTTCAACATACTGCTGCTTACCGTTAACAGTATATTTGAAGGGTTTCGGTGTAAAAAATGTTAACTCTCAAAATAGTTTTTGTGATACAATAGTTTTTCGCTATAACCATCCACTGTGCACGCAATGAAGATGCAGTCCAGCCGTTAGTTTTATGGTTTATACTAGTATGTGCCTTCCGGTGGTCGTTATATTCATTAGCTAACCTTTTTTCTGTCTTCAAATTTAAATCAATTGCTTTAGCATCGAATGCGTTTCCCTATGGGATGAGAGGTTTTATTTTTTATTTACCTTTTTCTTCATTTATAAAATCGCTTTCACTAAACCGTTATTATCAAGTTGTTGTCAACTCTATTTTCTCACCGAATGTAATACTTCATTTATGCCCGTATGACGGCACCAAGATCTCGACGTAGTAATTCTATGAGAAAAAATATTCTGCATTGCCTCATACAAAAACCGAAAGAATTGCAGTGGCAAATACTGATGAATGGAAAAACGTTTCTTCGTGATAATATAATGAAGTGGAGAGGTTCACCTCTAGGGCACCCGAATCAAAAAAAAAGAAACTTGTGATGCTAAAAAGCATGTACATTCTCACCAGTCTTTTTTCACGCAAAATTACGGGAAAAGTACTCAAAGTTTTGAAAAATTATGCAGGATCTTATTTCAAAATCTAGCTTTAAGGAAAAGATTTAATTAAGGAAAAAATCGTTATCATCAATATTTTAGTTGTAGGAAATATCAGAAACAAATTTAACTTTTTGAAATTGACGACCAATGAAAGTTTTCAACGAACGTGAGATCTGAACCATTCTCGTAAACGTACTTCACATTATCCAACAACGAAAATTTAAAAAAAACAATGAAGGCATTTTTTTGAAATTTTGAAAATGCCCCAGGGGCTTCATGTAAAGCACACACAAAAAATAAAATATCGGTTTCAAATTCAAGGTGCAGAGACACATTGATTGGAGAATATCAATGTTGAAGAAAATCGGCCGAACAGTTTAGCCGCTAGCGTTTTTCACAGTGTCACTGACAGACAGACGGTTTGCCGCCTTTCGATTTTTCGTCATCAAAGACCCACAAAACATGCTTCTTGCTACAACACGTGTTAAAGTATATTTCTATAAATTTAGAATTTGGATTCATTCACTTTTTCGTTTCCAGAACCCTGTAACAAGAGTTTGCTGCCGAAAATTCTCCGTTTTCGCGCAGCACTGCATAACTTTCTCTCCATTCCGTAGCGAGAAAGTAAAAACTCGCAGTTGCGAATCGATTATAAAAACTCGCTGCTTGCTACTATCACTCGTTTCTCTATCACATGCTGTTAGAACATTCATTGCGAAGGTAGATCATTTTGACAAATTGGCCAGTCACGTTCTCACAACTTCTCACACTTTGGGTACTTCTGTCTAGTTTTGTGGGAAGAACGCATGGGTAGCTTTTATTGATTGATTGATTGATTTTTTCGTGTTTCCGGGCGCGTCAACTGCTTTGGTCATTAGTCCCGTTAGTGTAGTGCATGTTTTTTCTCGGGAGATGGCGCTGATCTTCCCCCGCTGGATGGCGAGATCCGGCGCCGACCTACCGTCAGCTAGTGGAGTTTCTCCCTAACCAGAACTCTCCCACCTGCGGGGCATAGCCCCAGCCGGGACAAGCTCAAAGCTCCCGACCGGTCTCCCGGAATATGTGGTAGTGTAGTGCATGTTAGTGTAAGTGTGTGTGGAGGAGGAGAGCATAGGACAAAGAAGAGGAAGGACAGAATGCGCGTTCCGTGGCCCGTTTGGTTGGGTACTGCTCCAGCATTCGCTGCTGTTTCATGAGATGTGTTGCATATCTATCCAAAAATACTCGATATAGCTACTAAAGCGTCTGAAGCAAAGAATACAACCTTTTGCTCATTATATGAAGAACATAGTTCTTTCGTAGGAAAAGGTCAAAATAATAATGCTTTAGCAAACCCTTTCAAAGATACAAAATCTGTAAATTAAAAAAGAAAGAATACATATTTTTAAGCAAGCACTTAATACTTCGTTAACAGTAAAATCATACGCCTTTTTTAAGGTTAAACATTGCATATGGATTGTCGCGCTCTTCGTATAGGATAGTCTCAGTTGAATTCGCTTGAATTATAATTACCAGTAATGAGAGTTAACTACGTTATCTACAGTTCAGTGATCAAAGAAACATCAATCATGTTATATAATTTTTTAAAAAATTAGTTAATTTTATTAAATTAACGTTTAATTTATTATAAAATTTTTATGAAATATAACTTATATGATACTTTATATGAGTACCACGTAATATTTGCTCAATATTGTAATAATGATTATATTCAATATTTCAAATTGCACTTTCAATTTACTCTGAAAGAACAAACGTCTGTTGCTCTTTTCATGACCGTTTTTCTTTCCTTGTTTGAGTCTATAAATCATGTGTACGCGTACTCAGTTGTATTTTGTTCACTTCTTTTTTTATGTCGAAAATAGTCCACGAGTCTAATTTACATTTCTCTTGAAGTAACCTTCTGTTTCGATTCAATTTAACAGGCTGTTAAAAATCACGCGACTAAACAAGCTGCATGTATGTCAATAACTCAGTTTAAAATTACTCCCACCCAGCGGAAAATATGCCCAAGAAATTACAAACATTCTTGAAAAGAAAATTTCTGGAATTCCACACACCTTTCTCCCAAAGTGGTGGCAACCCTCAACAAAAGACTCGTGCATTACAGCTTCCATTTTCAGGCGCTCTCCTGGAGAACCCCCATTTTGTCGAGCTACCTGTGAGCCCAAAATGGAGGCCAACGTATGTAGATTTTTGCGTAATGGAGCGAAGCTTGAACTCAACGTCACCGTGCCTTGAACCTAGGGTCACAAACTTCTCTCGCAGTTCTCCACTGCCTGCCTCCAGCATCCACGCGCAGTAACCCTATTTGAATAGAACGAAATGAATTTCTCATTTAACTTCTTTTTAATTCAGCAGAGATTCGACTAATACTCGAAACAATGGCTCCCACGCAAACATCGCTTAGCGTTTGTCATTTTTTGCGCGTTGCGGAGCGCAAGAGATAGAGGCAGATTCGCCGTGGCTCGTTACAAACTCGCGAAACCACGGAGAAGCACGTGGGAGGGGGCAACGGGTGAAGAAGAATAAGGCGCAGGCAGAGAGAGATACGAGAAACGCGAGCAAAACGCCGGAAATAAAGCGACAGAGACACCGAAAAAGGACAGCTACGCACAGCGCGGTTTTCCACGTAGGACGAGAGAAGAGATTTGCCGATAGGACACAATTACTTCGTTTCATATTCATGGCATGGCGGTGTAATAAAGTTAGCCTTCTTTGTTTCGAGCCGCAGCCGCTAGGGGCGCGGGCGGAGGCAGCGGCGGTGCGGATTAGAACGGCAACATCCCCGCATTTAGCGCTTCCGATTCGAAATCCTTTAGGAAATGCATCGAGTTACGTGCAGGAATTTCAACGGCGCTCGTGAGTAGTATTGGTAAACCCCATCTGGAAACCGTTGGCATTCGCGGAGACGCGCGATGGTGCTGCCGCCTGGCGGTAGTTATCACGAGTCTCGACGGCCTCTTTTGTTTCCTGGGAATGATTTCCCTTCTTTGTATGTTATGACCGCAATAAATTAAAATAAAAGCTGTGCTTTGTATTCATGGACGGGAATGAACGTCTAAAAACATCGCATATGGATTATAACGCATTAACTACCAGAGGAATATGAACTTGTTTTCGAAAGCAATTGCTTTAATTTCTCACCAAATGTGTTTTTTAACGAGTATGCTGTAATGCATGGATATTATTCTCGGCAATGGAACGGTAACCTTGTTCTGTGTTTTAGATAAAGCGAGTGATATTTGACGAGACTGTTTTTCTCATCCGTTTAGTGGAGTAAATGTAAAAGGTTTTTGTATCTATATAACATTAATGCTTATTTTCCATAGTAATTGAAATTTAAGAAATCGTTCTAAAGCTAGTATTTGTAAATTGAATTATTTGCTACATGACAACTGCTGCTTTCAGAATTTGTGGATGCAGATCATACAATTCCAAATTAATATATGGAACAGCATTTTTCCAAATGTAATTGAATAACTGCAAAAGAAACTATATGCTCATATTTTGAAATAAGACACTTTTGTTTGGCTCTCGGGTTTGGACATTTATTCATCATTCAAAGATGGGTCATACAGTAATTGTATTGCTAGAAATAGTCATTTGTGAAATAATATTACATCTTTCTTGATATGAGTAAAAAGCTCGTTCTGTGAGTAAAATTTCGCTCAGTAACTGATGTTTCAGGTACTGCATCACATATATTCAGAAGCCTCGTTATTTCCTGTAAATTAATGTTTTACCATTTTTGTGCTTGTATGATTGTTGTCATTTGATAATATTCGATTCTCGGTGTTGGAGCTTGTAGTTGTTTGCGGAGTTTGAGAAGCAGTACGATTCGCATATACTACCTCGAAACATAGGATCTTTATCTGGTCAATAGGCTTATTGTTCTTCCGTGGGTGACACTAAACGTGATGTCGGGGGAGTGGGATACAGAAAGTTTGTGATATTTTTTATCTCACTGTTATTTAATCTTCAATGTAACATGAATAACATATGTGTATATATATATATATATATATATATATATATATATATATATATATATATATTCACACACTTCTATTAATTTATGTCATAAATGGAAGAATATTTCATATTTAGGTCATACGCCCTTTACCTAATGTTCCTGCGTGTTGGTCAGTCTACCTTCGTAGCGCAGCTGATAGGGACTGTCATTATGCCAGTGCACACCTTGCATCGTCAGCACCAACGCGCATGCGCCAGCTGACAGGCGATGCGCCCGAGAGAATGGAAACTTTGGCTCAGTTTCGCACAGGCCGCGAACAGTGAGTACTTTATGACATGTAGATAGAAATATTTGAATTTCCAACTCGTTCCAATATTTCTGTAACCACAATGAAGGCTTAAAAATGAAGTTTGGACAGTTGTTTGAAGTTTTTCTTTTTCTGGACTGCAGGAATTGCATGCTTAATAATTGACGGATTAAGCTTCAAACATTACTAAATGTATTCGTAGAAGTTTTGTAAATAATGGGTATTATTAAATTTATTTCTCAGAACATCTTTAATATTTTAAGTATTTTTGGGATAGACCGCTGTGTGTTGAGTTAAATTAATAATTACAATGAAACTGCAGCATTAACTTTCCTGACGTTATTTGACTCAAGCCCGAACGATCTTTCCTGGAAACATTAAAACATTATTCATTACTGTTGTTGTTGTTGTTGTTGTTGTTATTATTATTATTATTATTATTATTATTATTATTATCACGTAAAACTCAAAACAAATTATTCGTATTTTTCGAATTATACTATTGCTGCAAACCCTCGCGGATACCTCATGGGCAGCGTAATCGTTTTCCATGACGCGACCCCGGGTTCGATTCCCGGTCGGGCAAGATTATAGTGTACGTTTTTCTTGCAACGTTGCAGTATATGTTGCTGTTAGACAAGGAGAAAACTCACTTTTCAGGTTAAAATGACCAGAATACGGCGTAGGGAAGCCCACGTGCTAACCACACTCTGTAACCCATGGCCGCAAGGCCTGAGACGCTGCTGGTAGGCCCAGACTTTGTCAGAGGTTGTGGCGCCGAAAGACAGACACACTATTGTTGCAATATATGAACAATATAATTGAAGGGCAGAAACAAAATACGCCAGACCGATCGCATTAAACCCTTTGATGTTAGAAATGTAATGTCTCGATTAGTGGATGTATATTTCATTATTTTAGAATTGCGAGCCCTTTATAAACGAAAAGAACAATTACACAGTAAGCTACACTTTCCGTTGTAAGCCACAGCAATTAAGATCATTTAAATAGTACTGTCAATAGCGATTATAAAAGAATTATTATGTGGGCTGGAAACTATCAAACAAATTAATGAAGAGCCATGGTAAAATATGATAACCTCAAAAGTTAATGTGACTGTAATATTGCGAGTATAAGTTTTAGTCTCCGTCCATCTCCTGCCAACGCAGTGGCCAACAAGTCGTTACGTTTATAGCCCAGTTCGTTCCCTGTCAGCCTCCCCGTGCCTGTCCTGCCATCCTACAACACACAGGATCTGTGGAAGACACATTCTGATGCAATGTGCTAATGCCGTTCTCCTAAGTTTCTATGCCACGCAGTCAGGCCAGGATAGAAAAGAAATGCATGGTAAATGTATGGTTCGTCACATTATTAAAAAATAAACAAAATAGAAAAATTAAAAAATTAAAAAAAAAAAAGTGTTGATACTAATAAACTATAGTACAAGATACCAGAAAAAATAGCATAAGTTTGCATAAGTAATCTGCACAATTGCATTTACCAACCTGCACCAATATACCCAAGATGAAACTTAAAAATTGTAGTGAATACAATTCGTATCTGCTTCATTCCCTGTTCAATCCCCAACAGAAAATGTAGAATTTGTGGGGAACAAAGCGAATTGCAGTAGATTTTCTCTACATTACATTGTTTCCTCTACCTCATACACCATTTGCACAACATCATTCACATAGTAAGAAAAGGTCAAAAATGAGAGAACGAAAAAAGATAATGCACGAAAGAAAAAATAAAAGAACGAATGAAAAAATGAAAGAATAGAAGAAAGAATGAAAGAAAAAAGAAAGTGAATGAAAGAAGAAAGAGAGACGGAAAGAATGAAAGTGAAAGAAAGAGTGAAATAGAGAAAAAAATAAAGATAGAAAGAAACAGTATGTGTGTGTGTGTGTGTGCGCGCCTGTGTGAGTGTGAGAGAGAGTGAAAGAGTAAGTGAGGTAGGAGGAGTGGAGAGTGAGAGTGTGAGTGAGAGGTGAGAGGGGAGTGAGAGAGAGTGAGGAGAGGTGAGAGAGTGAAGAGAGTGAGAGAGTGAGAGAGAGTGGAGAGGTGAGAGTGAGAGAGTGAGAGAGTGAGAAGAGTGAGAGAGGTGAGAGAGGTGAGAGAGAGTGAGAGGGGAGTGAGAGGAGGAGAGGTGAGAGAGTGAGAGAGAGTGAGAGAGAGTGAGAGGGAGGAGAGAGTGAGGAGAGTGCAGAGAGTGCGAGAGGTGCGGAGGAGAGGTGCGAGAGAGTGCGAGAGAGGTGCGAGAGAGTGCGAGAGAGAGTGCGAGAGGTGCGAGAGAGAGTGAGAGTGCGAGAGAGAGTGAGAGTGCGAGAGAGAGTGAGACGGTGAGAGAGAGTGAGCGAGTGAGAGAGAGAGTGAAAAGTAAGATAAAGAAAGAAATGCACTTCTGAAATAAGCAACATCGTAACACCAGAGCGCGCTCTCCCATTCACCACCCGCCCTGCGCACCGAGCGGGGGCGGGTCAGCAGCGAACGCGCCGGCAGAGCGCGCGCTGGCCCGCCGCGGAGGAGGGCGAAGGTGTCGAGTGCGGCGGGCGGGGCGCCATTGATGTGGGCGGCGCGGCCGCAAACACGTGCAGGGTCACGCACCGCGCGCAAACACGCCCGGCCCCGCCCCCGCCCCCTGCCGCGCGTCCGCACGCAGCCTCACGCAGGCGATCGCCTCCCTACCCCTTCCCCCACTCCCACCCAGAGATTACGCGCCTCGCGCCGGCCGCCTCCTACGAGGACGACTTGGGCCGATAATGCAATGACACCCGGCTCGTAAATGGAGGAGCAGGATTGAATTTGTAAAAATTGCGATTTATGCCACAAGTAGTGTAGGTGGCATTCTGTTTTGCGAGTAGAAATAGTTGCGGAACGACGCTGATAGAACGAGTGACGTAATTCTACGGGCAAAATAAAATCACGTAGACGTGTGTGTCATACGTTATTTTTAGACTACCTTCTTGGCATTCATTTTATTTGAATTCAATGCAATTTACTATGCTGTATTAAGGTCCATAATAGCTGATTCGATCAGAAAAAAGTAATTTAAATTCTTTGTTGCGTTCACACTTTTATCTTACTGTGTGAACAACAGCTGAATTTGTTTTTGAGTTTTGCATGCCCTAAAAGTAACAAGTTTTCTAGAGGCGGTCTGAAAGAATTGTTTTGGACACTCATGAATGCAAACGTGTACTTTCCTTCACTGTTAACTGCTCGCAAAATGTTATTTTGAGGGTTGGCATATGTCAAAATGGATTTTACGTAACCACAAAGACTTACGTATTGAATAGAATTCACAGCCATATGAAACAACTGGGTACTGCAAAACAAAACACAGGGGTGGCATAAATCAACATTGCTGTCACCTCCTATAATGATCCCAAGAGTGTATGAGTGGTTCATTTCCACAGCTGCCTAACACACGAAGTCGTGAAGCCCCTTATTCCAATGAAGTGTGTGTCTGAAATATACTCTATTTGTGCCATAATTCTTTATCCTTGTGAATGAATGAATGAATGCATGACTGAACTGGATAAAAAACTGTCCTTTCCTTTCATTCATTCAAAAGGATTTAAAATTTTGATATTTATACAACTGATAGTTCAGAGTCCTGCTGCAGAGAAAAAGTGCCTTCACAACTTAGTGGATTAGACAAGTGTGGCTCTGATCCACACATATAATTGTAAGTTTCCATGAATTCGTACTAAAAAGCAATGTACGAAACTCATACGAAAGGATCTTTGATGTAATCATTTCGAACTGTAGTACATAGATCAACGTTTCATTTGCACGCTTAAGCCCCATTATCTGTAACGCTTACGTAAATATCTACTTCCGTATTTCTATCCGGATTGTATAATTCCCTTATCAGATTGCTGCAGCTTGTTGTATAATGATATTTATTGT
The DNA here is from genome assembly GCA_964035755.1 of Teleogryllus oceanicus. NCBI lineage: Eukaryota > Metazoa > Arthropoda > Insecta > Orthoptera > Gryllidae > Teleogryllus > Teleogryllus oceanicus. The sequence goes on from CAXIVR010000010.1 coordinate 68,420,319, forward strand.
GATCCAGTTTCATTACACATAGTAAAGATTGACGAATCATAGAGAAGTTTATAGTCGAGAAGTTATCAATCATTAATAGTAGTTCTATTAAATGTTTCTATGTAAAATGAAACCATTTTTAAGCTTAAACATTGCGAATGCGATTGCCAGATGTCTGCCCACATACGTTTAGTTTACAACATTTGCTTCTTCCTCGCTCATGTCGTAATACTATTTGCTTTATGACTTCATTATAACCATCGTTCTTGAAGACAAAATACTATTTTGTTTCAAACTAAAGAGTAACATTTCTGTTTTAATTAAGAAGTTGATTTGAAATTATGGTAAAAGAAGTTACTGCACGTCCACATTGTTATACCCCATTCCCATACTTTTAATTCCTTTCTACTTTCGTTTTCACCTGAACTTTTGGAATATTCTGAACCACCAATGTTTTCATTTAACCTTAAAATATGCATATTTTAAATTGTTTCTAAAACGTCGTGCCCGATTATTGTATATGTCATATTTGTTTGATTTTATTTCTTTAAATATTGCCGTTTAACCAATTTTAATTTAAAATTTTGCGAAAATTAAATATATTCCATATCTTTATTATAACTAATGATCTGAGTTTTATACTGGTGATTACCAAAATAAACAAAATTGCTCTAATGGAAGAGTTTGGGAAATATTGCATTTGTTATGTTTTGTAAAGGATTAGTTTATTTAATATTTTACAATATTTAATCATTAATATTGTATAATAATTATAGTTGTCAGATTTCGCTTGAATCGCTTTTAGGTTGATGTAATACAAATAACTTTTAAATTTACTTTCACGTCTAGGTGAAGATTCATTTAGCAATGAAAATTAACTATATTTTGTAGTGGCTTTTTAACCAATGACCTCTATTTATTATAGAATAAATAATAAAGATCTAACTTTAGAAACTGATCATTGAATGATGTGTTTCATGCCATATGTCGGCAACTAGCTTGGTCATTTGTAAATTTCACGTTCAGTTACACAAAGTTCAGTGCTGGAATCCAGGGATACATATTTCCATTTTTTAAATGGATAATACACTAATATCTGCTAATTAGTAGCATTATGATGTAGGTGATATATTTGACTTGTGTATTATTGTAATAAAAGTAGTTACAAAAGACCAAAAACCTTACCTTCGGACCAAAAGAGAATAGCTCATCTGTACATTGTTTTAATCCAACTAAGGAAACATCAACTGCATTTCGTTATTTGAACAGCCATCAATGCTTCATGAAGGTTGGGGCAGGTCTACTTTTGTACAGGTCGTTCTCTTCGGAGCACCAAAAACAAAGCATGGGAGGGGGGCTGAAACTTTACGACACAAAACAGCAATAACCAAGCCCATTCACTTCTCCTGGAGGCAGAACTTGGTCGACAACGCTTTAATATCCACTGAGCCCTAAATAATAGGCATAATCCTTGTGAAATGGATGTTGCAAAAGGCTTTCAGCCGGAGAGTGTATAAAACCGGTAACGTAGTGTGTTCTTGGGAGCTTTTATCATCTCCGCAGAGGGAAATGAAGCTGTGAGGTACGCGCGTATGTAGAAAGCATTTTCATCTCCGCGCAGGAACCGGCGTTTGACGTGACGAAGGCGGCGAATGATGTATACAAAGACCAGATACCTGATCCGCACGCTTCAAGGTCACAAAGTCCAATGCAAAACATCTAACTAGAAAATAAGTTCTGTACAATAATGCCGAAAATATATATATGTCCCACACTGTAGTAACTATCAAAATAAGAAACAAAAGTAATACCATTCTGGAAAAAGATCCAAAGAGGACAAATTTTGTCATTTAAAAATATTATTCTGGAGCATGTTCTCTAATAGTATTATTTAGGTTGCAAACCAAGATGTAAAAAAGAAAGATATAGCAAATAGTTAATGAAATATCTAAAAAAGTTGGAATTGGAATTTAGCTTACAGGTGTTGAATGACATACTTCTACTTATTGAGCGATTGCTATAGTGGTATTGCTGAAGCAAAGGATGTATTCAAGGAACATGGGCATGAAGTAGATGCCTTCGGGTACCACTTAGTAAATAAGCACTAAATTTCCACTGCCAAGTGATTCGAAATTAAACGTGAATCCTAATCAGAAGAGGTCGATAGGTAAAACAATTTGTGTATATGCTTTAAAAAATTCTTGATTTATACTTCTATTTTTTAACATTTTTTATTAGTTATTGAATTTGATTATCAACGTTGGAGGCATTTGTTTTAAATTTTCCTAATTCGATCTAGATATTTTATTATGCGGGATACTTGTCTTGTTTTGACCTATATGTGCAGTGCAGTACAGTATACTGTAGTACGTGCAGTGAGTTGAATTGAATGTAACAGTAATTAGACTATGTAGTGGATGTGACGAATGAGATTTATTTGAGAAAGAAATGTATTTCTTCCCAATTGTTTTTGATAAATGAATACATACATACCAATGTCGGCATATCTAATTCCCACGTACGTAGAATAGTCAGTTCTACGAAAATATTCAAAACAATTATTCTAAGAAAGATATAAAATACCTTTGAAACAAATGTTCTAATCATTGTTTAAATGTACCATTTTATGTTTCTTAGTACTTTATAGAGTATTCTGATGATCAGTTTTTTCCTTGTATAATAATATTTTTGAAGTTGGTAAAGTAAAGTACGGCCACTATAAAAACATTTAAAAATTAGATATTTTCAATATTGTAAAGAAAGTCTCTTTTGAAGAGGTTATGCACCTAACAAATAAAAAAATCTTTCTGAAGCTAGTATGATAAGTTAAACACTTTAGAATGAAATTATTTTAAATGAAATTTAGAACTTTAATGTCTCATATGCATGACGAGTGCCGAAAACGGCATGTCAGACACAAAATGTTAATAGACAGTTTTCGCAAGTAGTTGATTTGAAAGACGTAACACGACAATGCTATGGACAACTGAACTGCGGATGCACAGGAATAAAACGATGGGATTTCGATTGACGGGTCCCGACATTCTTCCTATTTTGTCGTCGACGACAAATGTGTTCATAACTCACATGTGACGTAGTTTCCACCGCCACCTCTAAACTCGAATTCAACACTAACACACAATAAGGTTGGAAGTAATGAAAAGTCCAAATCCCATATTACCGATATAACAAGGCGGGAACTTAATGACTATTTTTTTAAAGTAATTAAAATATGTCAGAAATAAGTAATTGTTAAGGATTTGGAGATTATGTATATTTTGAGACTTCTTTAATTTCATGTAGAGGTCTATCATACGTTTTAATATCTTGTAATGCTTGTAAAAGCAAAAATTAACTCAGAGATACACAGATGTTCAATGAAAGCTTTTAGATCCTGTTAGAGGTATTCAGTTACAATTAGTTACTAGTATTAACGTAAACTTACGACATGTAAAAACTAATTTTTCTGAAGATACGTTAATTCCTATTGAATATAATGTTTACGTACTACGGCAATGACTTTACCGTCACTCTCTAATATTTCTTCTCGACTTTTGTCAATTTGCACTGCCTCACCTTCTGGGTCATCACTGTCATCAAAGTCAAACCTGCGAAGCAGGAATGTTGGGAGTGCTTCCTTGGGCAGCGAGAGCAAACGATGTACTGCAGCTTGTTTGCCCGGCGCGCTGTGGATTAACGCGTGAGATTTTCTCAAAACGTTTACCCGCACAAAGCGCGTTCTTTGCTGTTCTGTTGTAGCGCGCGTCAGAATGTTTACACTCATCTGTTAAAGTCCTGGTAATCTCAGAGGAAGAGAAACGCTTGCGTTGTCTTTCCAAACAATACTGTATCGTTAGAAAGGTAAAGCAAACACAAAAGCAGCTTTTCTCTTATTTGCACTCATTACATTCTTAATGTAATAGTAGCCAATATTCGTAAATAAAGAATTACTACAGTGACCCAAAGAATTTTGAAAATAAACTTTTTGTATTAGTATATAAAGACTAGCTTCATTAAACAATGAAATTTTAAATAATATTATTATATTAAATATATGTGAAAACATGAGGTTTAGTATGTATAGTGCTGTCAATTAATGAATAAATCTTAAGTTTAAGTGTAACGAAATATCCTGTAGAACTCTTACTTATACTCAAGACAGAAAATAATCATCCCTAGCTAAACTGTAAGAAAGAACGAAGATGTGTACGTCTTTTAATTAATAAATTATTAAAAGAACAACATTTTACCTACCCACACACACACCGAGCAATGAATAAAGAGGTTGCGCATACCAAAGGCTCTGTGTAACAAACTCCATCCAATTGTGTAACAACGTCTGCAATTCAGTGAAAACATCAATGGCTGAAAGCGGTATCTCGAAATTTGTACCGGGAGCGGTAGCTCAGTGCATTAACTGATGTCCCTGCTGCGCCTCTAATCGGGATATGTTCGAGTCCTGACGGCGGCAGGATTTTTGACACAAGCTTCAGCTAGGTCGAATTCAGTCGCTGTCTGTAGGAGAATTCTAGCGGCCGGCTGCTCTGATCGGTAGTTTTCCGTGGTTTCTCCGATCAACACCAGGCGAATGCCCTGCAGTACCCTACCAAACGGGCCAAGGACCACGCGCTATCTGTCCTTCCCCTTTCTTTCCCTTTCTTCTCCCCTTACACACACACACACTAACATGCACATGACGGGAAATGTGCACACATCTGCACATTTGCACACTTGATAAGTTAGTCAAATACTCTATAGGGATTGTCATGCCGCATTTAACTGATAAGAGTAAATATTTGGCACTTGCCATATTCGCGAATTTTTATCGTCTATTATTGATTGAAACTCATTTATCTCTTTCTTTGAATGAAATTTATTGTTATTTCATTTATTCACATTTTACGAAATTCTAATATAAGTAGCAATATCTCTCAAATATTTTAGATTATATTTTATTACACCTATTTCCTGTGTGCATTTTATTCTGTCTTTCTGGTTATATTTTGTATTATTTTTTCTTCTGATTAGAAATATATGTATTTCCGTACTTATGAAACAGTATTATTAATTCTATTCTGAGTGTAATGTGGCAATAAAACTGTATAACTTCATTGAATGTTTAATGTTTAATTTTACATTTTTAGTTTTCTCTTCCATTGACACAAACGTGGCAAAAATATACAAAATATATTTCAATACGCCAAAATATATTTCAATATTATAAACTATTAATATCAATACTTTTTCCTATTACTTATTATGTCTTTATTTAATTTTAACTTTGGCTACCTCAGATTAGTTAGAAAGGTCAGACACAACAATATTTACATCTCTCAGTGTCGGTGTAATAGTATTTGTAATGCATAAAAATATAAAGGGACCATCTGTCACAATGTTTCAAAATTGAGTTATTTATGTCAAATTATAAACAATTAAATCCCTAACAATGTGGTGTACAAATCTTCAATATATATGAAAATTTGGCAACATTATGGTAGTTTAAATGTATGTTATCGGACAAAGGAGTTAAAAAATGCGTTTATACTTTCGTAATTTAAAAAATCACAATTTCTTCAAAACTTAACTCATTTAAGAAATAAAATTAGCTTACAAATATTGTTTGGAATATTCGTAACAAATCTATATACAATGAAAAAGGAAATAACATATTTTAGTTTTTTGCGCCTCAGGGAAATTTTGAATTTTTATTTCTTTGTGGTTATTATTTTAGGTTGCGTCAAAATCTAGGGCATTAGCGACCACTATTGGAGTTGACGTTATGGACACTGTGAAGATGAAGCGATATGGTGAAGATAAGGGGTGAAAGGACGAACACAAACACAACCATGGCCGAGGCGCAACTCGAACTCGGATCCTTCGGTCCAGGATCGTTACGACACTACTGCCTTAGCAACCTCGGCCATTAAATTATCCCTTTTAATTTTCAGCGTCACATATTCTTCGTCGTCAGTCTGAATATTATCGCTCATACGAGTACACGATTGGTAATAATTTTTATAATTTGGGAAAAACGAGAGTTGGTTGTTATATTATCATGCAAACATTCTACTAAATAATATCAATTAATTCTTTGATTTACTGTACATGAGCGTTCTAGGTTTTAGTAACTTCAATATCTCTGTTGAGATCATTGAAATACCTTCTTTTGTTTAATGAAAAGTGGAATATTTTCCTTTAGATGATAGCCATGATTACTTTATTAGTACTTACGGCATAATATTATTCTTAATCTATATATTCTTGGTCTTGTACAACTTGGTACAACTTACTTAAACGTCTTTAAATTTTCTTAAATTTTCGAGCACTTCCCTTGCAAAAAATCAGCTCTGTTAGCGCTGCATCGGAAACTTCACACCATGCATTCTCACGGCTGTAAACACATTTCAAATTCCATTTTCAGGCATCCACACATATAGTTTCAAGACTTTCAAGTGATCATTATAGTGATCAGTGACTAGTGGTCAGTGATCTTGACACTCATTCTAGTGATCAGTGAGATAAATACTATCAGTGTTCTGTGTAGTTAGTTTAGGCGCAAAAAACGAAAAACAAGATTGAGGTATTTTATCTGCTCCAAAGTATACTTTCATTTTTATTCACATTGTTTGGGCATAATATTCATATTTCTCATTATTTAAAAAAACTCTTTCTAAATATCTCGCAAACGACGCAGTCCTCACTGACAACTCAACCCTTCGCGGGCTGCCGGGCGCCAGGTCTGAATATGCACTGGGCCGGAGCCCCAGCGCCGGTCCTCCAGCGTTCATTTTGTAGCGCCGTCCTATTGTGCTGATCTGCGCCCGTGAATCTGCCGGCCGGCAGCCTCATAACGACCCAATGGAGCGGAGATCGACCCTGGGCGTTCGTGGAAGCCCGGCGGGGAGCGGGGGAGGGGAGAGTGCCGCCGCCCCCTCCTTTCCTCCCCTTGTCGCTCCAGATACCGTCGCCGTTGCTCCACTGTCACTATCCCTGTCGCCGCCCCTGTCACCGCCCCTGTCGCCGCCCTGTCGCCATCTCTGTGGCCGTCCCTGTCACCGTTTCGTACCGTCCCTGTCGCCGTTCCGGTTGTTCCTGTCGCCATCCCTGTCCTGTCCCTGTCGCCGCCTCTGTCACCGTCCCTTTCGCCGCCCCAGTCGCCGTCCCTTCCGCCGTTCCTGTCGCCGTTCCTGTCGCCCTCTCTGTTACCGTTCCTGTTGCCATCCCTGTCACCGTCCCTGTCGCCGTTCCTGTCGCCGTCTCAATCGCCGTCCCTGTCGCCGTCTCTGTTGCCCTCCGTTCCCCTCTGCGCCTTTTCCCCCCCCCCCTTTTTCCCCCTGTCCCCCTCACGCCTTCCTTTCCGCCTCCTCGCTGCTCCTACTTCCGCTCAGCTGTTCGCTCCCTGCATTCACTTTACCTCCTTGCTCCTCGGGCCCGCTCCGCTTTCCCTGCCGTCCCTTCTGCCACCCGATGGCCGGCAGAGATAGCGAGGAAGCGCTTCCAGGAACAGAGACGTGCAGAGCGGGCATCCGCGATGGGCGGTGGCGCGAGAGACGGCGTGGGCGGTGACTGCGTGGACGCCAGATGCACCCCACTCGCCCACCACCCACTGTGAGGTTATCGGCGTTGAGGCAGGGTGGTGACTGGGTCTGAGGGATGGTGAGTGCAATTCGTCGGCTTCACCGCCTCAGTCACCGCTCCCTTCTTCCACATTCAGGACCCGACAACTCACCTCTCCTCGACCCTTTCCATCAGAATCAGCAGAAAGCAGGCGCTGGGAGCGGTGACAGTCCGAGGGCCCCAAGCGAAGACTGGACAGTGAACACAGCATGGGGGACGGCAGAGGGAGAGCGGTTGGAGTTTCTGAACCGGGGCCGTTGGGGGTGGCGGTGGGGGAGTCGGATGCAGCTGCAGGGACTTGTGAAGCGCGTCGTGTACGGCAGTGAAGGCGGCATCGGGAGGTGGGGTGGTGGGAGCGGCGGGAGCTTGGGCGTTGAGGGCGTCCGTGTCGGCGGCAACGGTTGGCGGTGGGAATTACCAGGCCGATGGTGGCGGTACGAACGAAGGGAACTGTGATGTGGATGACGGTGGGGGGGGGGGTGGTGGGCGGTTGAGCGGAGGCGGTGGCAGCGGTGCAGGAGTGGGCGGCATCAGTGAGGGGGCGTGGTCGGCGAGGAGGGGGGGGTGGGGAGCAAGGCAGCGCGGGGTTGGGTTGTGGGGGGGGGGCGGAATGCCGGGGCGTCCCGCCGTGCAAAGGGGCGGGGGGGTGGCGGCGGCGGCGGCGGCGGCGGCAGCGCGCCGGCCGGTTATGCCGGCGCAGCAAACTCCGGAGCAAACAATCATTAGGGATGCGAGCGACGGCGGCGGCGGCGGGGAGAGGCTCCGCGTTGAGGAGGGGGGCGAGGCTGGTGATGCAGATGGTGACGGCGGTGAAGAGTGAGAGTGCAGGTTTTCGCCCAAGCGGCATAAATTGTAGGCAAAACTACTAAACAAACGTCTCCTACAAAATGACACGTGCACTCTGAAGTGTATATCATAATAAAACAGTATGTATACAATGTAGTCACGTCATTCCTAGTAATATATTAGTTAATAAAAACGTCAAAGATTACGTTCCTCTCTCTTATTTTGTACGTAATCGATGATCTTCTAAAAGAATGTTTTCACAACGCTCCGGATTAAGTGAGTACAGATAATCGAAAAAATACAGTCATAGCTTTTGTAGATGATATTGTGCTAATGCCAAATTTGTGGCTGGTTTGAAAAAAAATCCTCGGCATTGTTTCAAACAATATAATTTTTTGGAAATTCAAAGTAAGTTCAGGCAAAGCGAAAGTAATAATTTGAAATATGAATGGAAGGTCAGAAGAAAAGAAAGGGAAGCATACACAACAATCCTTTAAGAAAAAGGAAAACGATTTAGCCACGACTGTATGACACTTAAAGAATGCTAATTAAACAAACGTACAAAGTACGGCAACAAAAGAAAGGAATGTGTGACTAAGGACGTGTTTTAACCCTTCATTTCATGATGTTTTTATTTTTACTTGCAATAATTATTTTTCATTACATTTATTTATTTTAATTAAGGAAAAATAAAAAAATCAGCAGTAAATATTGCTTGAGAAAAACACAAAAATTAATTTTTCCATTGTGTTACTTCTCCAATAAAATGTTCTATAATTCACGATTTAGAAAGAATGTACTTTCTTTAAAGTTGTTGATATGATAAAATAAGTATCAAAAAAGACAAAATAGATATCATTCATATTTTAGTTTGATTATTTTCCTAAAACATTGAGTTTCTGATAAACGGAAACAGTGTGTTACCAGGAAGTTCCGATTCACTACGCCTCTATATTACTGTCAGTTCATCTCATTATCTTATCTCTTTACCGCCTAACAATGCATGGAATGACGTAAATGATGATGGACATCACGTGTAATATAAAATAGTTCGTAATAAAATCGTTAGAATGCGTTTATGACCTGAAAAGCAATGTGTTACAGCAGAGTTACACCGTGCAATAAAGAATTGAGGTGTGTCACCAATTGTAAGAGTGAAGTCAAGGCGAGGAAGAATACCAAATAAAAATTGCTACTTGACGCGCATTAGGGCAAATTAAAATTTTAATAGCCAATTTACTGTGATTGTTTTAGTCTGAAGTGATTGCTGGTAACCGATTAAAGAACAGAAATTTTACATCCAACTGATTTGAAATATTTTGAAGACAAATATAACACTTATTTTGCTAGGGTCTGTTTTAAATTACAGAAAAGTGGATTTGGAATGCCATTCCTTGCAGTTTTAAGAAGAAAACGAGTAGTTCTGAGTGTTGTCAAATAATTCTGGTTCCGATTCGAATGCGTTGTTACAGATGGATACGCGAGAGAATCGTAATAACAAGAAACTGTTTGTAAATTAAAAGGGATAATGAATCGTGCAAAATAGATTGTTTTAGCATACGCAGCCCTGCATTTCATTACTGTGACTAATAGAAGCTATATTAGACTTTCTGTAAGAAGTTTTGTCTAAAATTGTCTAACTAAAGTATAGAATATTTTTTTTAGACTTAATCCAAACGATAAAAATGTGAATTTATTTTGTTTATTCTAATATTATTTTACCAGTACATTTAATTTACATGTGTCCGATTGTGTAGTCATCAGACCGCTCAACTTCCATCTGTTGGAGCTGGGATTTATTTCCCGGTTCCATTTTGAATTCATGATGGACAATGAAGATTCTCCCGTTTTTCCTGCCATTCATTCCACATTTCTGTTTGAAAATGTAAAGCATTCCGAACAATTGAAAACCTTCTTGTTATTAATATCCGGAACGCCGTAACTAAATCTTACTCCTGATGTATTTACTCAGTTTAAGCACAAAAACTTCTAATTTCCCAGAGTTATGAGTACCATACGTTCATCCATTCATCCAAAAATTCAGAGGGACTTCCCGATTTTAGTGTACAAAATTTCGTACTCTCCTTGTGCACCAATCTTAATCATCTTTGAAACATCACTGACATACCTTGATTATGACACGAGTTCAATGTTAGATCAGATCTGGAAAGAACATTGAACATGGCTTTATGAACAAAAGTTCCAGATCGTATTATTGAGGTATACCAATATTTTTGCCATCTATACTGTAGTATACTAAAAAAGGAAAAGTGCAGCAGGGGGGTGAGCAGGGAGAGAAGACAGGCTGGCGTGGGCGGCACGGGAGGGCGAAGACGGGGCGTTGCCTAGGGGGGGGGGGGCGTGAACCTGCGGCGTGACGTCACACGTCGTCAGGGAGAGGGTCCTGCGGCGATGCAAGGGCAAAGTGAAAGACGTAGGTGCTACGATATTTGATCCTGTTCCAGATCTTCTATCGATTATATTGTAGTGAGAAACTGTTACGTCCCACGTTAAGAAAAAAAATCACAAAAAGAAAAAGAAAACATTAATTCGAAGAAAGGTTCAAGTTTAAACCTGTCGCGATGACAACGTAGTCGTACGACATGGGACGAATCACCATCAGGCGAACACACCATCAACAAATTCAAAACTTAACCTCACAACACGAAGAAATGATAAATCATTATTGGCTGGCCACGAAAAGAAGAGGGAAATGAACAACGCAAGATTTTGCAGCAGCGGAAAAGAGAACAATTTGGAAATATCAGCAGAACTGAGAATGTGAAGTAGTGAGAGAACTGCGGTATTCTCGAGAAGAGTTTGAGCGAGTGACATTTTGACGCCTTATGACCTGTGCCATTGTTGAAGAAAAGATAAACCGTTGAAATCGGCCATCTTGGGAGATGATCGTTTTGCAAATGATAATTGCGAAACTGCCGATCGTAACGGTGAAGCAGCACTTATGTTTCTTCTCACGAACACACATAGTAACACCACAGTACGTTTATGGACAGTTTTTAATCTCTGCACAAAATAAGCAATGGAAAAAAGTGAAACGCGGAATGCACGCACGTCACTTGGGCACTGCGGCCGCACCTGCCCATGGTGAGCCCGCCAGCTGACGCCAATCTGGCCGTGGAGGGGGAGTTGTGGCAAGGAGGCATGCAGACGCCATGTGGAATCAGAGTGATGTGCGTATGAGAGTGATTTGAAGCTGTGCACAGGCCTTGGAGGAGAGAAGAGCAAGTCCTTCTGAGACGTGGTGGGCACTGGGGAGTGGTTTAAGTAAAATGAAGAGGTAAGGTCAGGGCGAGAGACAGTAGCCGGAAGAGAGGCGGATGTGCTGCCACGGCGACAGGCGGGATGTTTAAGTGGGAGAGAAGAGCGGGTGGGAGAGACTTGATACAGTGAGGAAGCCAAGACTGCGGAAGCTAAGTGGGGGTAGTGAACGGCGAATGAAGAAGAGCGAAGGGCGAAAAGCGAAGCCTGAAGGATGAAGTGTGAAAAATAAGGGGGGAAGGTGGAAAAGTAATAAATAGGGTGAGATTGTGAGACTGGGGACAGCACTTGAAAGCAGTTGGGGACGACGGAAGAAGAACGAATGGGAATGTTGTGAGGAGAAATGATAGCTAAGGATCTTGGAGGTAGGCGAAGGGCATTTTGGCCTCTCTCAGCGACTTGGTGGGAACGACGAGTGCTTCAAGGGAGGAGAAGGGGAAGACATAATGAGGATGGTGGTGGAAGGGCGAGGTGATATTGGGCATGGTGGGGCCGAAAAATCGGTGAGGAAGGCGGGGCGTGCAAGAAGAACAGTGCTCTGAGAGTGCGTGGGAGTAGTTGGAGCAAAGCCTACTTTTGATGGGAAGTACAGGAAGCGAGACTTAACAGATGGATATTTTTATAAGAGAATTGGACTTGATGGTAATTCAAGGGAGGAGAGAGGAATATGTTTAGTTGGACTGGCGAGCCAAGCGCTCGGATGAGTTGAAATGCAGTTCCAAAACGACCGTGGGGGCGTTAGGAGATGCAAGAAAGCCGAGGACAGTGAGCTGATATGAAGGTCAGAATGCCTTTGGTGCCGGGCGATAGGTGTCACATTTGAAAGATGGGCCTTGGCGAGTGATTTGATAGGCGCGCAGAAGTTAAAATGTGGAGGTATATATGTTGTATGATGGGGGAGGGGCGGTAGGGGATTTGGAGTCGGTGGCGGCAGTGGTCGTGTTGCTGGCGGTGGTGGCGGGGAGACGGTGGAGGGGGGCAAGTAAGTTTTAACCCTATGACTGCTACGCATTTTTGCTTGCACCCCTACCCCCGCGCGGTGCTGACTCACCGAGGAAGCGCGCGAAACGCTGGTGCTGAATACTTTTCGGGCACCCGGCACAAGCTGTCCATCCTTTCTGATCGGGCTTTCGCCCGGCACTGGCCGCGTTATAAGTGATTGTTGTCTTCGTGCTTTGTGCACTAGAATCTATATTATATTTTATTATCCACGCATAACTAAAGCCAAACGTTGTATCAAAATCAAGGGGAAAGTCGAACTGAAACCTAAAGATCGTAACCAAACTAAAAGGGATACTTTGAATATATAAATTTCGGAACCAGAACGTACAAAAAGCAGGAAAGCAACACCATAAGAGAAGCTACTTACAGAAGGTTAAGTGCAGGGACACAGCTAGAGACGTACATAACAGTGCAATAGTCATAAAACGCGCGGCCCTCAGCCGACACTGGGTCAATAAGCAAAGTTTGCGAACAAGCTCTGCCATTTGTGCCATCTAGTGACAACCAAGGAACGCATTGATATCTCCAAAAGCCTCCAGACATCGCCACATGTACTGAAAAATCTAGTAGCCCACAAATAAATTTGACCGAGCAGAACGGTGAATATAATCGTCGGTAGCACCCGGGGCACAGAATTAGGCCGGTGACTAAAGTAACCGATAGCACCCATGGTACGAAATGCGCGAGGATACTATAGTAACCGTTAGCAGTTAAGGGCTAAGTGTGGAATTTGTGAGTGGCGGAATAGTAAGGGTACGAAGTCCGTGAAGGGAGCAAAGAGTGGAAGCCGTGCTTCAAGATATTCAGTTAGGCGCGCCGGTTGGTTCAAGGTAAGGAAGAGGGCGGAGTGGGCGGAAGTGGGGCGAACAAGTGAGATGGGTGGGAATTGTGAAGAGCGGAGTGAGAGCCAAAGAGTGCCTTTGGTGGCGAGTGAAGGGGCTTCTTAGGCGGGGCGAGGGGGCGTGGCGAGGAGAGGCGAGAGGGAAGGGAGGGGGGACCGAGGTGTGGGGCCCCGGCGGGCGAAGGCTTCAGAGTTGCTCGTGGGCGGGAGACATGATTTATTCACGAGTGACCGCCCTTGCGCAGGCACTTACAGACATTAGGCTAAGCAAACTCCACGCCCGCCTCGCCCTCCCCTCCCCTCCCCTCCGCCTGGAGGTCGCGCGGGCGGGCGGCGACCCGCGCCCCCGCCCGAAGGCGCTTCGCCGCCCCCCTCCCTCCCTCCCTCCCTCCCCTCCCTCCCTCCCTCCCTCCTCGGGACGGATGAGGGCGTCAACTCATGGCACTGCAGGGCCCCTGACCGGGAGGTCCTGGTATCTTGACGGTAGAAGGATTTTTGCACTTTGATTTTTTCTATAGTGGCTGAGGACATGAGGTCATTGTCACACCTCCTGCCTTATAAAATGAATATTTTTGATTAATTCGCAAACGTCCTTCGCAACGCGGCTCGCCCTCTCAGAAATGTGCTTACCACTGTGAAAAAGATACATTTTGTAAAACAGGAGGTGTAACAATGACCTAGGCCATTATCGAAAAATTGAATTTTAGATCGAATTTAGCCGCTGTCTCTTCTTCTTTCTCTCCTCATTCTTACACTTTCAGTCACTATCATCGACGCATAGGAAATGCATGGATGCTGCCCTAATATCCATGTCGAAAGCTTAAAGCTTGTTTCAGCTGGGGCGGCACCCGATTGGTGTCATATACCTAGATGCGGAATACCCCGCAAAACGAAATGTGGGTCGGCGCCAAATATCACCATCCACATGAGAAAGAACATCCACAACTTCTATGATAAAAAACATGTATTTGGCTTATTGAACTAATGTCGCCAGGCAGAACATGACAGGAAGGATTAGGGCGGAGAAAGGATATAATGGAAGGGATATAGGTAGACCCCGCCGCAGGGCATTAAAAGATGGAATTCCTCTTTCTGTCAGTAATTGTTCTCTCTGTCAGCAATCTGTCCTTTCTGTCAGCAATGATTTCCTCATTTACTGTAATAAATACCCGAGCAACGCCGGATACTTCAGTTAGTATTTGATATAAACGGAAAAAATTTACAAGAAAAACTCCCATTCTAGGATCTCTTTTCTAAAATACATTTTTTTTCTCCCAACTTGCTAGTATTAAGGGTATTGAAACCTACAGTACATATCACATTTTCTATGCATGGCACTGTGGTGTCTATTTTTGTTCTGGACAAACTGGTTTGGTGTTGTATTTTGTTGTATTTATATCATTGCTTTAGTTTACTTTCTTTGATTGAATAGCGATTCTGGTCCTGTGAGATCTTTAGTCCAATAAGTAGAGCTTTTTTTTTCTTCGAAAGGTGTCGGTGATCTTCCCTCGCTAGATGGCGAGATTAAGTGCTGATCTACCGTCGGCTAGCGTGGTTTTCCCAACCAGGTATCTCCCACCAACAAGGCACCGCCCCTGCCGGAACAAGCTCAACTTCCCGACCCGTCTCTCGGCATGTGTGATAGTGCAATGCATATTAGGGTAACTGTGAGTAAGTAAGTGGTGAGAGAAGTACAACGAAGAGGAAGGAAACATCATGCACGGTCTGAGGCCCGTTGGTTAGGGTACTGCTCCGGCATCGCTTGGTATTGATTGGAGAATCTACGGAAAACCACCATTGAGATTAGCCGGCTTCTAGAGTTCTCCTCCAGACACTAACAGAATTTGTCCCGGCTTTCTGGCTAGTGACCAAAATCTTATCACCAACAATTACAGTGTTGACACGGATAAAGTTAAAAAAATAATTTATAATATTTACAGATAAACTGAATTTAACTTTGGGCAAATCTGATTCGGTTCGTAGATATTAATCTCCGCGTTTTCTTAAAACGTGGACGAGAGAATAAATAGAGTACAGAAAACAACATTCGAGATCCATATGTGGCAGTCGAAATCGCGCCCTGTCTCGCCTTCGCATGTCGCGCTGCAGCAGCGCCCCTGGCGGCGGCGGCGGAGGATCGATCGCGGGAGGCAGGCAACAGGAGGCCGTGAAAGGCAGGGCCCGCGCCACGCCGCGCCGCGCCAGCTGCCGCCTCTCCGCGGGTGCAGATGGCAATCATTACGCCCCCGGCCGCCATCGACGCCTCGTCGCGCTCATCATCGGCATTTGCATCGCTCGTCATCGAGGTGTCGTCGTTAGTACACTTACATCAACGCTAGAGTAGCTGGAAACACTTGTTGCAAAGCACTTGCATGTAACGTTGATATAGATCGAGATATGATTCAATACGATAAATTAAGATGGATACACAGATGTTATTAATACTACTAAATTTTTGGAAACCTGGTGTCAGAACACTATAATTTACTTGCCGGGAAAAAATATTTACAGATTAATAAAACTTTAAAAATTTGAAATAATAATAATAATAATAATAATAATAATAATAATAATAATAATAATAATGATAAAATCAGTAATTATACATGCATACGGATATTTTACATAGTTATTTTTAATACAAAATACTTGATTTTCTATCTACTCAGTAAGAATAATGCACAAAGAAATATTCGAATGATAGCAACACAAGAAAATTAACAATAATAAAATATTTATAAAAATAAATCTAAATGTTTATATTACCGTATATAAATATTTTAACTCTCTAAATAGACGATTTTTTTAATAACTCTACACTACAATTCACCTCACATTACTTCACGACATTACTACATGCCATTTCACTTCTTTCTAATTCTCTATTTTACTCTATTCCACTATACGACAGAACCCATACTTGGCCATATCATCTACTTCAACATACAACAATATGTCTATTAAAATATAGGCAATACATTAATAATCATTCTTTTGGGTATTTAACAATAACTAAAATACATAATAGTAACCACAATAACTGACTAAACTATGAATGAATAAAAAGTACTGTTATGAAATTATTGAATTTTGAATTTCTGAACATACAGAGAAAATAGTTGAAAGACTGTCGCAGATAATTTATTGCAGACAGTAATAGTTATTTAAGTAACAGAAAAGTTTCCAACGTCTGTTTTTTGAGATCTCTAATGGATCTTGATACGACATATCAGATGCTTTTATGCCTTTTTATAGAAAAAAAAATCTCTCATATACTAAACATTTTGCGGTTTAGAGCCCTTCAGGGTATAAGGTAACGACATAATTGCAAAATAAACTATGGAAATTATCACTACTAGCCAGTTGCTGAGCTTCCACCATTTTGATAGCGGCAGACCTTAATGCAGACGGCAGGTTTTGCGTCCCCATCCGACCCCGACGCCTTGTTTTATACTTTTTTCTCTCTTTGAGGGACTCTGAAAGTATAAAAATACCAACCCAACAACAATTTGGTAATAAAAATTGTAAATAATTGCTCTCGCATAGATCCAACAACGGGCTCTAAACACTATGATTACTACTTCATTGATCATTAGCGCAGACGACAGAGATACGACTCCACCTGCCCATCGTCGATGTGTGGTTGTATTTCAGAATTTGCTGAAAACTCACGTGTTGCGAACAACTATCGTTTTTGAACTCTTGCTTCTCAAGTTGATAACATTCGAATACTATACAAAACGATACAGTAGATAAAATTCAATAAATCAATGCATTTACTACATTTTATTTTTAAAGTAATCGCTCGTATACTAACAGTTTGGAATTTTAGGAGTATAATGTAGCAGCATAAGATAACGAAAGTTGCAAGTAACCGCTACAAGATAGCTCCAAGAAAGCTACCACCACTGTGTGGTAATCAACGGTGCAGATGGTAATCATTTAGGCCCATCTGCCATTGATTCCTTGCCTCGCTCACCATCGTCATTTGCATCTCTCCTCATTAATATGTTGTCGTGGGTGCGGGTTTAGCAGTGTAACAGTAAAGACTTATGCAGTTAACTATTATTTTTCCTTTGCTTTTAAAGTTGATGTGAATCGAATTACAATATAATACGATAACTTAGACTGGATGCATCAAGAGTAATGCATTTATAACTTTTTATAGAAAGAATCGCTCTTATACGAAGGGTTTTGCGTATTCGAGTGTTTCATTTGGTTAATGTACCCGTATTTTTGTATATAAAATTGAGTAACAATAGTTGCAAACAATCGCTAATAGAGAGACCCAACAATGAACTACCTTCACTACGACAGTTCTCAGGGAATAGTTTCCATAACCAATGTGCCCGCCAACACTATATCTCTCTCGTCATCCGCATGTGCTTTGGGCGTTATTACTGTGAGCATGCAGTTACACCAATCATATGGAGTGTTGATGTGAACGCGCATGCAGCAATGAAATACTTTTAATTATTTAAGAAACCTTTTTTGTAAACGTGCTTGCAAAGATGCTAAGGGAACAAAACAATACGACACGAGAATTAGAGACGATAAAACGTGACCAATGCTTTTACTACTGTTTACTCCAAAATTTGCTGACGTATTAGGGGCTTGACGTTTTAGATGTATTTAGCTGTACAATAAAACAACATAAAAATTGGATAATAAAACTTGCAAATAATATGTTTGAGTAAACTTCAACAAGAAGTTCTCGGAATTATGATGTCTGCAGTCCGCAGAGAATGTGTCATTTATTACGGCCCCAACCGTCATAGATATCTCGTCTTGCTGAAAAAAACTAATCTTGAAAATAATTATCTTTTATATTCACTAGTTTCTGTTCTACATCACGAATTATTTATATTAAAAATGCTTTACTTTTAAGCTGATATCGGCCACTTGCGAGGTCTACATTGCATAAAAACGCATAAAATATCCATACCATTCATAAATATTAAATGCAAACAAGTATGGTAAGAAACTGGTAGATCAAACAATCTCTATGGCACCTAAAGTGATAGCCAATCCTGAGAATGAATGTGAAACTTTACTCCCTTTCGTGTTTTAATTTGTGACTTTTGTAGTAAAGATACAAAGATTACTTTAATGTCAAGTATATTGCAAACTAATTAAATTTAGTTAGATCGCAAGCACGCAAACTGTATTGTATACTCCTTAGCTGCGGAGTGTCTTGTTCGAGCTCGTTTGAGAGGTAAAGTAGAGTTTGCAAGCGGAGTTTGACTTTCCAAATCACCTACATAAACTATTATTTTATTACACTTACTTCTAAAGTTGCATTTATGAAGTGTTAATCATGTAGTAAATCTGAACGTTTATAGCACAGGCTAATAAAATATCCAGCAACAACTGTAGCGAAACACATGCCATGTAAAAGAGAAACAATTAATTGTTTTTCGACTCCATTAGAGCATTTATTTTTTGCCCCTTCTAATTTATTTCGCTAAAGTTTGTTTTGAAATATGGACGAGTAACATTCGTTTCTTTACGTTCTTAAATGCTCTTAGGTATTCGTTGATATTAATGAACTTTGAAATTACACCAATAAATTGGGATGTTTTATAATCTTTCATAACAAAAGAAATGTTGCTTGAAGTAAACTTTTACCTAGTCGATTCGAGTTCCAATAATTGACAGTAGTACTAAGAACAAATGAGGTATTTTCACTAAATGTTAATTTATAACATCCTCTTTATTAGTAATTGTTCATTAATTTAAAATTATTACAGAGATAAGTATTAAGGAAGTAATTGTATGTCACCTAGCCGTAAAACATTCCAGACAGACATTCCAACAGACAAACATTCCATAACAGATTCCCTTTCGTACGCGTAACTGTTAGTCGTCTTGGCTGTCTGGATGACTGTCCGGCCTGGGCGTTCAGGTGGGGCAGATGCGCAGTGATTGACGGAGGGGTGATAGGCCTCTGATAGGCTGGTGGTCTGGGCCAACCCGGACCTCGCGCCAGCCGTCCTCATGGTCAGACGGTCTTGGGCAGCGTCGGGAATCCAATTGGCTTAGTAGACGTGCCATTTTGTCCCATAAATTTGTGAACTTCTTGGAGTGTTGGAAGAAAGTATCCCGTAAAGATTTGTGGAACGTAAAAGTAAGCTTCCGGGGCTCAAGTCGATGCTGCAAACCTGCGCCACCCAAGCACTCAGACCGCACAGTGTACAGTACCGGACGCTTAGCATCGTGGTGTCATTGCCTTGAGGAAGCCTGCGGCACGAAGGGTGAAACGTCGACCTCTGAGCCAACGATGCGGTGTCACTCTGAGAGCCAAGAAGTCATGAACTCGTGCCGCGGAAATTCACGTTTACGTGTACCCAACTGCTCTTTGAAAAATAATAATTTTCAGACGTTCTTCATAAATAATTCTAAAACTTTTCGCGTAAGAAATATTCTCGGAAATAGTGCAATTCAAATATGTGTTTAAACGGAAACGTCTTGTAATCACAAAGGGCCTATTGCTTGAAGTTGGTAGTTTCATAAAGAGTCTTCCTCGGAAACACAGACGTAAGGAAAATTTAAAACTAAAAGAATTTTGAAAGTACGGGGGAAAATTGCAACGCATTTTTTATATGCTATACAATTTGCAAATACAATATTTAATCCTAGAAAATTTTAGAACTTTTACTGGACGGAACAGCATCTATATAGAATGTAGGAGCAGCCTAGATAGGCATTTAAATATCGGCCCCTTGGAAAACGAGATTCCGGAAGACCAAGAAAACGGTGAACCATCGAACCAAAACAGTCTGTGTAGTCTAGACCGTGAAGGTGACAATGAGGATGATACTAGACGAAATTAGGCGATGTAATACGTAATGTAATACGTACAGCGTACATTGCGCGCTTCAAGTGATTATCAAATCGCGCTGACTGTGAGGATATTAAAAATTAAAATAGCATATCAGTGCAATATTTTATAAATAAATTTCATATGAACACTTGAAGATCATTCCCTGAAAATTGTTCCTTTCAAAATAACATTTCTTGGGCGAATTCTGTATTACACAACAGTGGTTTTGGAGAAACGTCAGTGAATTTGCTTACACATGAGTGTCGGGCTAGCTTTGATTGTCGTGTCCTCTTTTTTATATTATCAGCTACCCGTTCAGCTGAAGCCTTTCGGGGATTTTAAGTTTACATACATGAAAAATTAATTTGTTTGGATATCCTCTGGCGAATATGGTACATTTGACGTACTCCTTAGTTGTAAATTCAATTTTCATATTTTTTGGAATTTGGGGATGTGCATCAGGATGTCAGGTGTTCGATCACTGTGGGTGATGGTAGATGAGAGTGGAAGTCTGCATTACTATGAAGGGCGAAAGAGGTCTTTCGGGAAGCGAGATCGGATGCGAAGTGGGAGGTTTGCTTTTTTCGCAGGTGGAAGAGTGATGCCAGGGCATGACGGAAGAAGAGAGTAGAAATGTTTAGATGTACTACATATATAGTCGGGTATTCAAACGATTTGGTGTTCTTTGTTGTTTTGGGAGTTGGGTATAAACGAGCGTTGAGGGTATAAACAATAGTTTGGTATAAATTCGGCTTTAAGAGTCTGCCTTAGAGGAATTATTTTGTATTGTTTGAGATTTTTGTAAATTGGTTAGTGCTATATTTCGGTAACTCTTATCATAGACATATATTAATAATGCTAAATCTCTTCGCAGGGAGGATTTTTTGGTAATGAGCGGAAGGAGTCTGATAGTTTTGCTGGGGTTGTAGTTGCTGTATATTGAATACGTCGCCTTGAAGTAAGTCTAGTATCACACCCAGATATTTTACTGATGCGGAATTACGAACGAAGAGACCGATATATTATTAATTTGTAAAGATTGGAGAGTGAGGAGCTTTTATAGGGAAGAGTTTTTATTTGAGATTTTGCGGGGTTCAATTTGATCCTCCACGTTTTCGTTCAGGTGTCAGAGTTTGATGTGAAAATTGCAGTATTGTCTGCACAGAGTGCAATGCTGACATCTTTGAGGTGCGGAGAGTCTGCTTATTAAATAGAAGGGGTGAATATACTGAGTACGAAGGGAATCCTACTTTTATTTTGTAACGGGAAGATAGAGTATTGTTTACTTTAACATGGACTGATCTGTTTTCAAGAAAAATTGAATAATATTCTAAAGGAATGTAGAAGTGCTATTCAAGGATAGATTGTAATTTCTAAACATTTTTTAGATACATTCACAAAGATAACCAAAGCATGGTGTATTGTCGCGAAGCTTGACGCAATAAATGCAACAAGTCGAAGGTAGACCTTGATATGACGTGGCGTGATTTGAGCGAAAACTGAATTGTGTATTTGGAATAGCTTGACAAGTGTAGGTATCCAGGGGAGTCTGAAGTACTTTTTCAAACAGTTTATCCAAGGATGGCAATAAACATATAAAGCGATAATTCATAGGGAGTTTGGGATTTTTACCTGGGTTGATGAAAGGGAGAATTATTGCCTTCTTCCACATTAAACATTGAAATAGCACAGCAGTGCAATATTTTTTTAAAAAAATATCTGTAAACACTTGCAGATCGTTGCCCCAAAATCGACCTCTGAAAAAATATTGTCAAGTGAATTTGGAGTTGATAGTTCAACGCCAGTCTCGGGCTACCTTGATTGTCGCGTCCTCTCAACTACCAGAGACGCGGCGTCCGTCGTTCCGTGCACTTGGCCATGCGGGGGCCGTGCTGATCGATGGAGCCCATAGCGCGGCGTTGGTGCGCTCTCCAGTGCGGCCGGAGTTGGCCGGAGCGAGGGAGTGCCTGGCCAGCCCGCCGCCCGCCCGGAGTTCCCGGAATTCATTAGTTGCGTCGCGAAGCGGAGGCTCCGGTACGGCCTCTTCTGTTTCTCGCTCGCAACCTCCACGGGGGTGGTTAATACCAATTAGCTGATAGCTCACTTTGTAATTCCTTGTATCTGAATGTAAAGAAGGTATTGTAATATTGAAAAAAATCTATGTCGTGGTTTTGACGAAGATACAGGTTTGGTACTCTAATTCCAAAAAAATTGTTATTTGAAGCGTCTGTTGGTTCTGTTCTCTGCCTCTCATCTTGTCTGCCTGCCCTCTTGCTTGCCTGTTCCTTTGTCTACATGTCCCTTTCTGTCTGACCGCTGGTCTTGTTGTCTTCCCGTCTTTTTTCTGTCTGACAGCTGGTCTGTCTGTCCGCATGTCTGCTTTTCTGTCAGTTCGCTTGTCTCTGTGCGAAAAGCATTTCTGACTGAAGTGCGCACAGGCCTTTTACTCAAAATAAAAATATCCCGATTGATTGCACTGATGTCGCGACGTTAATTTGTTGAAGCACAGTTTTTGGAGAGAATCCCCCAAACATTTTCGAAATTTTCTTAAAAATACGGCCTTATTTCTTTAAATCGAATACTTTACGAACTTCTATAAAAATGTACAGATTGAACACTTTTCTATGTTATTAGGAAAATATTTCTTGACTCATGCAATAATTTATTAATAATGATTATTAATAATTTATTAATAATCTCTATTCATTTCAAGTACACTTTTTTCTACATGTGAGTAGTTATCACTAGTTTTGAAGCAATTTGGAAAAATTTACCACAAATACGTGGAGAAGATTTTCGGAGAAATGAATTAAGATGAAGAAATATTATTACTATGACTTTTGAATCTTCAAAAAATAAAATTATGTATTTCTTTTCAATTTTTTTTGTGTTTCGTTTGATGAACTCTTCTTCAGAAAACCGCTGAAGTATTAATACGGTACAAGTTGTAATATTTGAATTTTTACAAATAATATGAGAAAATGTGTCCAATTTCGGCAGACTTTTCTTGATGAATTTTAATGAACATATTAACATCTGCTTTATTAACGTAAAAAAAACATTGCAGCAAATTTCACATTTCTTTGAAAGTATTTTTTGTCTTGCTAGTGTGGAGGTCTGGGATAAATGGGTTCTCGTGAAGGTACACTAGAATTGTGATTTCTTATCTCACGTAAGCATGTATGTTTTCAGTTGTTTTTGGTTTGAAGGCATTCCCGTCTTTTAATGGCTGACGACCATTGTCATTTTTGATGTGTCCTACCTACTAGTCTAGACTGATATTCTTTTTAAATCAATGGGGAAAGGGCTGTTGAGGATACATTTTCAGCTCATTGCTCAGCCCAACGGATCAGGAAGGGAACAGACTAGGAAAGAAAGGATTGCACTCGGTCCGTGTACGAATTCTGTGTCGCTACTCCAGCATTCGCCACGAAGCGATTAGGAAAATCACATCGAAACCACTCAAGAGCAGTCTGTCTATAAATTTGATTTTGGCAGCGATGGTAAACTCACCGTGGCAAAGAGCATCACGCACATTTTTGGCACCTGGCGGAACTTCAATGCTCGAAATTCCAGACACCAGTACTCTCGAGCCTCAAGGCGTTGCCTTAAAACTCTTCCTTGCCGGTTGGTTCAATGTGCATTCCCAGTCCTTCAAATGCCACTTCCAATTCTACTTCATTACCTAATTTCTAGGTCTTACCAGGTAACTTAGACTATGTACCTCAGTGGTTCTATAGACTACTTTGAGACGAAGCTACTACGGGAATGCGACCCATAATACAGAAAAACTTGTTAAGGACCGAACCAGACCCATGGGCTACCTAGAGGTAATTGAGTCGATATCGACTCAAGACCTACGTAGCTTTAGTTAACCCAAGGTAAGAAGCGGCGACGGCACGGTTATGTTTGGACGAAAATGGGCGTTTACGTTGTGAACGCAGTTGAGTTCACACTTCACTTTGTATGTTCCTGAAGTCTGTGACACAAACCAACGGCTATATACAACTTTCGAAGAAATGCGTACAAAGGATTTCATCACTCGAGTCAACCAGTGAATCTGACACTGACGTTATATTAACTTCGGTACAGACAAGCATAAAACCGACTTAGGTAGCCCAGGGCATCAATTGATGTCACCGCATTGCCTCTGACGGAGAGATTCAGGGGTTCCAGTATCAACAATGCGAGGATTTTTTACTCTAGTTACATAGATGGATCTAATTCTGCCGCAGTCTAGAGGAGAATTCTAGCGGTCGGGTACTCTGATCGGTAGTAATTTTTCTGATAAACTTCAAGTGAATGCCGGATCAATACCCTAACAAATCGGCCATGGACCGCGCGCTATTTTTCCTTCCCCTTCCATTTCCTATCCTCATTCACTTACGCTCTCATGCGTTAAACTTCCATACATGTCGGGAGTCTAATTTGAGCCAGTAGCTTGTCCCGGCTGGGGCGGTGCCTACCTGGTGGAAGTAACTTGAACTTCCGCTAGTCGACGTGTAAGTCGACGTTGGATCTCACCGTTCATCAGGGGGAGGAGAACTTGGCCCCTTTCCGTAATGGAAAGCCGTCAACTGCTTTGGTCACTGGTCACTTACGGGACTAATGATCATCGCAGTTGACGCGCTTGGAAACACAAAATAATTATTCAATCAAATTTGGAAGAGAGTAAATTAGGTCGACAGTGTGCATATTCAAGAAAACCTTTCTACATTTGTATCATTGAAACATATTTTTTCTAGTGACAGAAAATACGTGTCCTTTATTTCAGTACTAGATCTGCTCATATTGAAAATGGCATTATCAGAATCACAAAAAAGTAAACAAAGGGCAAAGACTGCAGCATGTTGGGAACCAAGTTGCCACTTCATGCGCACGTTATTTAATGAACAGGTTAAAAACGGAAAACAAAGGATGCGGATTTCTAAAAGAAGAACAAAATAAAACGTGACAACTACAATTAAACATGATGCACGGGATTTGAAAATGAGGTTAGAGCAGCCTCATTTGTTAACTCGGAATAAAACATGTAGTATTGATCATTCTTCACACACATTGATCATTCTGCTCGTTGACACACATTGATCAATATAGTTTTACTGAGTTTTTTGTGGCAATTAATTCCATAAAAGTATCTTACGGGGGCATTATTTACTTCAAGGTATAGCAGATATATTGAAGATTTTAGTAACGCTAAATGATTGTAGCTGGGAATGCACATT
This sequence comes from Teleogryllus oceanicus, assembly GCA_964035755.1. NCBI lineage: Eukaryota > Metazoa > Arthropoda > Insecta > Orthoptera > Gryllidae > Teleogryllus > Teleogryllus oceanicus. The sequence continues at coordinate 68,445,871 of CAXIVR010000010.1, forward strand.
ACTGTTTTCCAATTGAAACAGTCATGTCAAACAGTGCTTATTGGTGAAATGCAAAATATGTGAAGTCATTAACGTCATCGATGAGATAAAGAAAGAAATAATTATATATATATATATATATATATATATATATATATATATATAACATAATTTATATAAGAAAAATACAAAAAAAAAATTATATATAAAAAAAAAAGGAGAAGAAAGAAAAAAAATTGGGGAAAAAAAAAGAAAAAGAGGAAAAGGTTACAGAAAATTTTAATAATAAACATTGTGAAATGGTACCTAGTTGATATGTACACTTAGAAAAGCTAAGAGAAAAAACATATAGGGCAAAATTTACTATGATATTTAGAGTAAGTTAATTTCATGAAGCCAAATTCTTTTGCTGTTTTAACAAGTTACCGCATCTGGTCTCTTATAAATTTGTTATTGTCTAAAATGCCCTATAGACCGAAATGTAGAGTGTGTTTAGACATTTTCATGCCGCCACAAATATTTTAATAAAATCTCTATTTTAGTGAAAAAACGTTCAAAATAAAATTAATATCACTAATAGTTTTTAGAATTATTCGGTTATTTAGAGGAAATTAAATATATTAAAACCGATATTTACCATTAACTTCTCTTATCATGCGCTTTGCAAAATTCACAGTTTCGTTTTATGAATGATTTCTATTTTACTTCTCGCTGGCGGTTCTTCCACTCCGTTTCATTAACTTCATACTTCTGTAAAAGTAGTACACGGTATTATTCCATAATTTTTGAACCACGTCTAATTCACATTTTACTAAAACGCATTTTTCAGGGAGGGTCTATTCACGTCCGCCTGCACAAATTCAGCTGGCAACCAACATATTTCGATACACGCATGTATGACGGGTTGCATAAGCAACTTTCTGCAGCTTAGAAACATCTTAATAGAGCTCATATGGATATGTACGCTTTATATGAGAGCCATGCGTCTAGAATACTCCATTTGTGTTCCTTCCTTTAAAAAATACAAATACAATTTTACATATTAAAATTCATCATTTCCAAACTAATAATATATTAAAAGTATAAATTACTTATTAAAAACGAAGTAATTTAAAGGACAGAGCCGGATTTCCGAATTGTCTTTACTACATACTGAGTCGGGTATGAAAAAACCACCAGCAAATAAAAAATATTATCAATTATCAGGGTATCGTTCAATACGCTGTATTTATTATCTTTCAAAAACACACATTTCAATTAAAAAAGAGTGTTTAATAATTCCGTCACAGCCAGTATGGGACCGGAACATCAGACGTTCCTCCAACACTCCGACATGTATCTAGCGATACATTTGAAACTATTTCTGCAAGTTTGTATAAAAGTATTTTTAGTTTCTAGTGTTGCAATATCACATTTATTGTTAACTTATTGTTAACCTTTTTATTTACCTGAGTTTATTTCTGCGCTGTCGCAGCAGGCCATTTCCATTTTTTTAAAAACCAAAATGTGGTTTAACATTCACTATGTTTCACGGAATGCGAAGCGGTCCACCGGCAAGAATTAAAATATGATTGCAGCGAGTGTATGGACTGGCCTGGCTGTAAGAAAACGTGAGAATTTGCAGGAGGCATTTACTCAGGTGAAGGTTTTGAATTGTTTTCTAAATAACTTTCAAATTTTCCTTTTGTAACTGAACAATTAGAAATTGGAACAGTGTACCCGCAGCAATTTTCAAAGCTCTTCCTCTATGTGTCCCAAGTTTCAGAAATAAGTTAGAACAAGATGAGAGTCATAGATATTAAACGAATAAAAACAGTTGTGATGGTCAGTATAATTCAAAGCAAAACAGTGTAGTGTAGTGCAGTGCAGTGCAGTGAAGTTTAGTGAACGCGATCAATGAATTTTAAAAAATCTGATTTAGCCCACATTTATGTAGCTTGTATTAAATTTTAGCATCACAAGATATAATTATTGGATATCATGACAGAGTTAAAATAACTGCTATAATACTTAATATTAATGATAGTATAATTATTGCATCCTTGGCTTGTACTGTACTCATTGTTGTTATTATTATTATTATTATTATTATTATTATTGTTGTTGTTGTTGTTGTTGTTGTTGTTATTTAACTGCCACCGGGTCATACCCAATTGCAGTTCAAATAAATGTATGTGTGTATAACTGATTACCGTAGGAAGACGAAACGTTTATTAAGGCGAGATTTACAGGCTTCCTTTTGAAGAACGATTTCTGACGTTTTAGCAAATACGCGTGCCCAGAATGGCTCTGCAGATCGAGATGCCGTGGTGCACATACGCGCGTTCCCTGAGCCTTCGGAATTGTTCGTCAAAATGGAACGCGTACTTTGAGCCCAAGGTTACTGAAAGGTTATCTTAATGCAAGATCTAAAAGACAAACGAGAAGGAGCTTATCTAAGAGTTAATCTAAGAAGCAAATACAGTGTGTCCGTCGTTAACTATTTAAATACACTGTTAAGACTTTCCTCATCATACTGCCAAATATAGTGTCCCAATATTGCGATTTCGATTTGTTAGACTTTACCAAAATTCATTGAGTTTTATCTTGTACTGGAAGCTTAAAAGAATACTTTTCCTGTACAATAAAGTTTCTTGGAAATATGTCCCTAAATGTTCTTCAATAGGCACGTGGTTGTCAGTAATGGCTCGCTACGAAAGCATAATTTAGTTTAACGCAATAAGCAGAATTTTAATTTCAATATGTGCTATGTTAACGTATAGGTAATAAGATGCGATATGTGCAGACGCCAAAGTAGCTCTGAGACGCAGTGCACTCCCAAGCTACGCTGCGTCTCTCAGCTGCGGCCGTTTGCGACGATGAGCGTCAGGCGGCGTCGAGACTCGGAGGCGAACCGATGCAAATGCGCGCGCCGGCGCTGCGGTTACCGCCTCTCAACTGGTTTCTGTCGCCCCCTCCCCCCGCGCCCACGGTGCCACCCCGCCTCGCGCCACTCCACGCCACTCGCCACTCCTCGCGAGCTGCGTTCAGCTCAGAATCAGTATTGCCGCTGTCTTTGCAACGACTCTGACTGGGAAGTTCTAGAGTGAAGTTTTTAACACTTGCTGGAGAACTAGATTGAATTCAGTTGCTATATGAATGATAATCACAGTGTCCGGTTGCTCTGAGACGTGTATTTAAATACCGTCTTTGGTTGTTCAGGTCATCAATTGATTTCTCTGCAATTCCTCTGATCGGGAGATATTAGGGTTCAATTCGCAGTGGTGGCAATATTTGTGACACTTACTAGATACTTGTGTCGAATTCAGCCGATTTCGTAAGATTTCTAGCAGCCGGTTGCTCTGATCGGCAGATTTTTGTTGTTTCTCCAATCAATACCAGGCCAATACCGAGTAATCATTCTTTCTCTTCCTTGTCTTATTCCCCACAGAGGGTATCGCGATGACGTAGGCTGTCGCGATATCTAGTGCAGACGACCACCCCGACCCTGAGTCTCGCGGCGCCGCTCACGTCGTTAGCTTGAAGGTGCGGGCAGTGAGCAGGCAATTTCCATTGCAAGTGCCGGGCAACCGGCCACCAGCCAGTTGGGCCTATGGCGCGTCGACCTTGGAGCAGAATTGGGCGATGGATGCTTTTCGGATTACTCTGGATCCCACTTTAAAGTCCGGCGGGAAACTAGTTCCCCCCCCCCCCGTCAGGTTGCTCCGGTACTGGCGTTACCCACATCGTGAGCTTGCGGTAATCATTGGCGAGACGAGATAGGGACTCAGACCCGCCTGGATCTTAGTCCAGGAGGTCCCAGTTGGGCTCTCAGCTTCGTCGTGGAGGTGGCCCGATACTCAGGGCAAAGAGGAGGGAAGTTGTTCCCGACGCATGTGAGTGGCGCATTGTCGAGACTTTGGTAGTAACCTGGATAGCTAGGAGCTCTGAGCTAGCAGGGTGGCCCCTACCCAGGCATTGTATGGGGAGATTGCCGTGAGGGTAAACTGGGTTCCGGCTGGATCCGGCCATCAGCCTATCGGTGTTAACTCGTCGGTGGGGATGCGGATAAACGGCCAAGAGGCTTAGGTGCCCAACTCGGGGACTTGTTCCCCCGATGATAAGAAGCTGTGTGGACTTGTAGACCACACGGGGTCACTCACTCCTTGTCTTATAATTTCCTCGTAAAGACATACACTTAGAAGCTCTACATTACCACACCTGTCGTGAAACCGGTTAGGAGCGTAGAACTTGTCCCGACAGGGTCGGGGGACTAAGGATCATAGCAGTTAATTGTTTGGTTGATTGGTTGTTAGTGATACCGGGCATATCAACTACTGAGGTCATTAGGTCTCTGAGTGTAGTGCATGTTTGTTTCCTCGGGAGGTGCCAGTGTTCTTTGTCCGCTGGATGGTAAGATCCAACGCCGACCTATCTTCGACTAGCGGTATTTTTTCCAACCAGATATTTCCCACCAGCGGGGGCACCACCCCAGCCGGGTCAAGCCCTAAGCTTCCGAACTGTCTCCCGGAATGTGTGGTTGTGTAGTGCATATTGGTGTTAGTAGGTAAGGGTAGAGTATAGGAAGAGGTAGGAAATATCGCGCGCAGTCCGATTGTTTGGGCACTGTTCCGACTTTCGCCTGGTATTGAGGAGATACAGTACGAAAACCTACTAATGAGAGCAGTCGGCCGCTACATTTCTCCTCCAGACAGTAACTGAATTCGATCTAGCTGACAAGCAAGTGTCGAAAATCCTGCGGCCATCGGGACTCGAACCTAGGACCTCCCAGCAAATGATATGCCAGGAGGAGTCCAGCAATCAGACACGCACGTCTCCACCGACCACTCACCGACGAGCCACCAAGCACTAGCGAGCGGGCGAAGGCATTTAATGGGCGAAGTAACGGGTGAATAAATAGCAAGTGATGTGTTTTATGTCACTGCTTTCCTTATTTGCATTTTCCCATCTCAAGCTCTCATTCCAATAGATTCACATCCCATAAATTTTAATAATGACTAGAACCACACAGTAGAGACAAAATTCAATCACAATGTAAAGACTTCCTCATGGAGTGACACCTAAGATCTTTTCTCAATAGACCAAGAGTTCATCCTAAAACCCCCAAAAGTCAAGAAGTAAATATTCAAGCTCAGATCGATATTTGATCCCGCAACCCTTTGCGCCCCATGTAGTGAGTTGGTTTTCAAAATTATCACAACGAGTTTGTCAGTCTACTGTCGGACTATTGTCAATATTTTATGAACATGATAAGTCGTACGAAAACTCAAAACCTTAGCCGATATAATTTCCTCGTGTAGCGTCCAGAGAGCCTGTGGATGATGCGATGGGGTCAGCAGATTGATGAATGAAGCGCAGTCAGCGCATTGACTTCACTTAGAAGTAAACGTAATATTATATACCCCAACCTATGGATGTTATGCACCACAACGTTAATAACGGAGGAAAACAATAAACATCTGTACTCGCCATAGTAATAGCAAAAAGAGTTTACCATCCGAGGTGTATCGATATTCATTTCGCCCATGAGCTTATTTACTGAAACATGAAGCCATGTGATGTGAGTATATCACTGCAATACTTTCTAGTAGAGAATGAAAAAAATACTGAAGCGGTGAATGGGTTAAGGATTTTGCTTAAATGCGTTATTTTCTTATTTATCACTTCACTTCTTTCTTATTCGCATGTCTTTCTTATTTTCGCACTTCACTTGTCATTTACTTATATGGCACAAACAAACGGCTTTAAAAAGATTTCAAACCACTACGTACGATGCATTTCTGCGCCCGCAATTGGAGCCTGCGAACTCCGGCATTCCTTTCTATCTTTCAACTATTTATCTTTCAATTCTCAATGCTAACAAGAACATACTTCGAAGCAATTTAAACATACCATCAGTACAAAATAAATAAAATAGATGTTGTCTGGTATCAATTTTTATATTTTTACTGAAGATTTTTTCGATCGCGTAGCGATCATCGTCAGAGCTGGAAATTACACGAATAGGTATAAATTAAACATCAAACAAATTATCTACAAATTAATATTCACAAAAGAAGTATGCAGATGCGTAAGCAAACTGAATCGGTCGTACCGTGTTACTGCTGGACGGAAAACGAAGTTCTGCGGTTTTTTCTTCAGTAGAAATATAAAAATTGATACCATACAACATCTGTTTTATTTACTTTGATTTAATAAGGTATCTACATCACCAACAGTCTAATTAATACCATCAGTAAATTAATCAATCAGTGCGACGTAACGGATTCCCAAAATGCTGTATTACTACGAACGTGAACGCAAACAATAATCACAATAAAAATTATGTACTAAAATTGAAAAGAGGACCAGTCCCAATTCAATTTTTTTGTTTCTGATCCCACTGAATATCGGAGCATTTTCCCTCGAAAAGACAACGCACAGCAAAAAATGCTTAATATGCGTATGTAGCACATTGGTACGCTAAGCGTTTGCGATGCAAATATTTCAAGAATGTTCCCAGAGAACACATTAAAATTCTCGGAGATTTTTCGTCGCGGGCCTTTTATTCTTTCGTCTTGGCTAAAACAAAACATTGGCAACGCGGCAGCGGCCGTTCGGGATCTGGAGGGACGAAGAGGCCTCTCTTGAACACTGGAAGCCCGCTGTATGAAAATCATCGCTCACTTCGCATGGAGCATTGGAAGTTCCTTCGTCATACTAGTAAACGGCCGGACTTGTTTTGCTCAAGCGCACAGAATGATTTCAATAACATTTCATATTTCTGGTTTATTTATATAAGATATGAAGAAAGAAGAATTTGTTAATCATTCTTACGGAAGTCGCAACACAGGTCGGGAGAGCAGGGCGGTCACTTGAAAATTATATACTACTGAAACATATGTTCAAGAAAAGAAATGCATGTTAATAATTTCATTATTGTATAATTGTATAGCACTATTTGATTTTTCATTAAGAATTTGCTATATTCATTAGAGTTCTTTGTTGTTAATATTGTATACTTTTTTTATTTTCCTTCGTTCGGGACAAAAATTAAAATAACTTGGAAAAATGGTAAAATAATTAATGCCGAGACACAACAATTTAATATTAACTATTACTACTACTGCAAGTATTACACTAGTTGCCGTTGTTTTGGTCTTCAAGCATGGAATATTTTCGTATTATGTGGGTGTTCATAAAGGAGTTAATACTTTCAAACGTTAGAAACCGATAATGTGATCAGACGTGTGAAAACTATTTTAGTCAAATACAAACAGAGATGGGCTTATTAAACGATAAGTTATTAAACGAAAGACACTTCAAAATGTACACTTATGTATTTCATGAATTTTCTGATTCAACCATTGGCAAATTAGTGATCCATTTTGCTCAAGTATAAGTTATAGTGAAACATTAAATTAAATTTCAAAATTGCTGTGCTGTACCACTTGTTTCCTAAAATCCTAGCAGCAACAAAATATTTATAGTGTATGCCGAAGATGAGATTGATTGATTTTTTCGTCTTTCCGGGCGCGTCAACTGCTTTGATCATTAGTTCCGTTAGTGTAGTGCATATTTTTTCTCGGGAGATAGCGGTGATCTTTCCCTGCTGGATTGGGAGATCCGGCGCCGACCTGCCGTCGGATAGTGGGGTACCCCCTAACCAGGACTCCCCTACCAGCGGGGTACCGCCCCAGCCGGGACAAGCTCTAAACTCCCGACCGGTCACCCGTAATACGTGATAGTGTAGTGAATGTTAGTGTAAATGTGTGTGGAAGGGGAAAGGATAGGGCAAGGAAGAGGAAGGACAGATCGCGCGCGGTCCGTGGCCCGTTTGGTAGGGTACTGCTCCGGCATTCGCCTGGTGCTGATCGAAGAAACCACGGAAAACTACGGATCAGAGCAGCCGGCTGCTAGAATTTTCCTCCAGACCGCGACTGAATTCGACCTAACCCGGCGATGAGCATGTCGGTCATCGTCGACCATATTCTTCTACTTTTTCATGAATAACCATTTCATGTGTTGTTACAACTTTTGTTCCAATACAACGCTTCTTTTCGCAAATTATTTTTAATTTGTAAATTAGGAGCCATTTTAGCTTTAAAATAATAAGAGAAACGACAAATTTTAAAGGGAGGAGAGAGAGATGAGAGAGGAGAAAAACGAGAGAGAGAGAGAGAGAGAGAGAGAGAGAGAGAGGAAGAGAGAGTGATGTGCAAAGTTATTTATTGAATACTTTAGAGCGAACGTTAATACATAATATTGATCCAAATATTATGATATGCTATAAATATATTATACACAGTTCTCAAAGGGGTCAAATGTCTCCCAATTTCATGACATTTTTGTAATAAAATGTAAAAAATTCCCATTTCTTCATAAATAACATGTAAGAGAAGCCAAACAAAATTTGCACTCAAATAAAATAATATCGTATAAAATAAAAATGTTGTTAATGATGGCCAAGAACAGCAAAATGAAAGCGGCAATGGAAAAAAATGTTTAACAAATGAAACAACAGTGTGTGAAGTCCAACTTCAGAGGCGAGTGCACCCAAAATATTTCCCGCCCTCGTGCGCGTCATCCAGCGAGCCCCGCCGGCCGGCGCCAGTGCGCGATGTCTCGCTGAGCGCCTCTGCGCAGGCGAGTGGCTGGCCACCGGCGGCGCATCTGTTGCCTGGCAGCCGCGCTCGCCCCGCCCCCTTCTCTCTCTCCACTTCCACGCCCCACCCCGGCCCCTCTACCCTCCCACGTCCCACCCACGCCCCACCCCCGCCACACACCCGCCACACCCCCGCCTCTCCCAGCCCTGCCCCCTGCATTCTTCACCGCGCCTCAGTCCCCTTCTCTACCCCGCCCCTCCCCGTCCTCTACCTGCCTCTCTCCGCCTCTCGCCCCACCCCCTTCTCTCTCCCCTTCCACGCCCCACCCCCGCCCCTCTACCCTCCCACGTCTCACCCTCGCGTCTCCCAGCCCTCTCCCTGCATTCTTCCGCTCATTCTCCGCGCCTCTGTCCCCTTCTCTGCCACGCCCCTTCCCGACCTCTCCTGCCTCTCTCCGCCTCTCGCCCCACCCCCTTCTCTCTGTCCCCTTCCACGCCCCACCCCGCCCCTCACCCCGCCCCACTCCCCGCCCCACACCCGCCCCACACCCGCCCCACCCCCGCCCCACACCCGCCCCACACCCGCCCCATCCCCGCCCCACACCCGCCCCACTCCCGCCCACCCCCGCCCCACACCGCCCCACACCTGCCCCACACCGCCCCACCCGCCCACACCGCCCACACCGCCCACCCCGCCCACACCGCCCCACACCCGCCCCATCCCCGCCCCCCACCCGCCCCACACCCGCCCCACCCCGCCCCACACCCGCCCCACACCTGCCCCACACCCGCCCCACACCCGCCCCACACCCGCCCCACACCCGCCCCACACGCGCCCCACACCCGCTCCACACCTGCCCCACACCCGCCCCACAACCGCCCACACCGCCCCACCCGCCCCACACCGCCCCACCCTGCCCCACACCGCCCCACACCGCCCCACACCGCCCCACCCGCCCCACACCCGCCCCACACCCGCCCCACACCGCCCCACCCGCCCCACACCGCCCCACACCGCCCCACACCCGCCCACACGCCCACCCCACCGCCCCACCCGCCCCACCCCGCCCCACACCGCCCCACCCGCCCCACACCTGCCCCACACCGCCCCACACCGCCCCCACACCGCCCCACCACCGCCCACCCCGCCCCCCCCCACACCGCTCCACACCTGCCCCACACCCGCCCCACACCCGCCCCCACCCGCCCCACACCCGCCCCACGCCCGCCCCACACCCGCCCCATACCCGCCCCACACCCGCCTCTCCCAGCCTCTCTCCGCTGCTGCCATCCCCCGCCCCTTCCAACCTCGCTGCTAATGCAGGCGCAGAGGCGCGACGCCGACAGTCGCGCCTAAACATCGCGACGCGGCGCAACGGACAGAAAGACGAACGAAGCGCTAAAGCACCGGAGTGGGAACGGCGTGCAACAGCGCCAGATCTAATCAATACAAGTGAAGATTGATATGATATTGTGAGCTCAAAAAAAGGGATAAATAATTATATGGCGTCGAAAAAATCTCAAAACCTACAAGAGCATTGGCAGAAAGAAAAACAAGTAGTGTTGCACTTCTGTTTTTGTTGAACTTTTGTTTTAATTTCACACAGTCAACTACACCTTCTAGGCATGCTCAGAGACGACGGTTCTTGATTCGCGCAAAATAACAACTAGCAAATTAGAGGATTTAAAATTGCGCATTTCGTTAGAGATCATTTGCACGTAAGAAACCGTCAGACTTCCAATACACTCGCTGTTAACAAACTTTCTAGACTTTCTAAGCCTACAACAGAGCTTTGGGTCTTGGAAATGAGCATAAAGTTGAGGCAATAAATAGGATGTAAAGGTAACAAATTTTTTTAAAAAATCCATGTGCCTCTTTAGTTCGGAGGTCAAACCTGAGAATTATTTTTTAATAATATTATGACAAGCACAGTGGTAAATTACCTTACGAATGCCCTCATCCGCATAAATATCACTCACATCATTAACAGATGTCCCGATTTACACCCTGTACAAAAACCACAGTATCAGTTCGGAATCAATTACTATATCCATAGACGTTCTGAGAATAATAAATTAATTGGCTCAACAACATGGAACACTCACAGAACTGCGAAACAATTCACATGTAACAATTTTACAAAGGTTCTCATACGGGAACGTTCAGAAAACATTGATTTTAACGTGACTGACAAGGGACGTTTCAAAATGTATATCTATGATGTATATATGTAGACATAACTAAATAACTGCGCTTTGATATAGGAGAAACATGAGTTCGAAGTAAACAGATAAGTTTTGTCTTCCAACAAATTTGGAACAAATTTACAGAAAATTGCTAATCTTGCTACATGCTTACAGTATACTTGACTGTGGACAAACAGATTTTTCCCTCGAAGTGTAGGTGCCCTTTTACACAGTATTCGAGTAATAAACCAGAGAAATATGGAATGAAATATTGTCTTCTCCCTAATGTATGTTGTGAATCAGTTTTTATTCTTGGGGGAAAGATGAAGCTAAGCCAGCAAATCGATCATTAGATAAGCATGTTGTATTGAGTCTTGCTGATCAACTTCTGGATAAAGGATGAAATTTTACAACAGACAGTTTCTTTACATCACTGAGTCTCTCCGAAGAATTGAAAAGAATAAACACTAGTTTAGTTGGTACGCTGAATAGGGGAAGGAGAGGTACCGACCTCTGAAAATAATCCCAGAGATCCATTACATATCTGTTTTCCATAAAGAAAAAAAAAACTGCTAACATATTATCTAAGAAAAATTAAGAAAAATGTTCTTGTTCTTAATACACTTCACGAAACAGTTAGTGTTGATGCCAATGTACAGAAGACTCCAGAAACTGTTATATTCTACAATGATACTAAATTTGGTGTTGATGTTATTGACCAAATGGCCCAAAAATATACTGCACATGCAGGAACATGCCCAGTGCATGTATTTTACAACATTCTCAAAGTGGCTATTATAAATACACACACTTTATTTAAAATCGTTACAGAAATAAGAAAAAACGAAAAAGCAGATAATTCATTCGTGAAGTCGCAGAGCAATTGGCAACTCCATTTCGAAAGAGCAGAGAAAGTGCCGTCGGAATGCAACCTGCCACACAGATGGATCCAGCATCAAATTTGAAACGTTTTTGTCGGCAGATTATACTTTGCAATGGCAACAACACACACGCCAAAAATGTAGTGAATACGTGTGTGGAACATGTAAAAGTGTATCAACCATATGCACAAGGTGTGAGTCAGCTTTGTTCATTTTTTTTAACTTTCATGTTTACATAATATCTATTATTTGCAAGTAATGAAGTAAAACATAGTACATTTTCAGTAATGACAATATATTTGTAAAATATTATATAATTAACTATCCTACTGTAAAAGTAGATAAAACAAATTAAATCAATATATAATAAGAAATAGGAAGTCAGTCAATTGACCCAGAACCGTCCTTCTAGAAATGCGTCTTTTCCCGTTCTTCTAGTCTTAAAAGCCCTTCAGAAAATAATATTTCTAAAATATACATTTCCTTGTGCTAAGTGAGTATTGAAGATTCAAAATAATACAAAAAAATAAAATGGAAAATGTTGGTTCTCTGACGTGTACAACCTCTCCTTAACTGTCATACATTGATGTGTCTGTCAAAAATAACATAATTTTAGCAAACAATGTTAATTATACTTACATGTCACGAGCACACAACTAATGTCGGGGAAAATAGAAGCTGCGGTGCGCTATTGCGGGTTTGTCAAGGGCGTGGGCAATGGCATTAGCTTAGTGATTGGCTGCTCTGAATTGGAACTCATGCTCATTGGAGCGTTTTTCCCTCGGCCGACATTCACAATGGGCAGGGCTGCACATACCCTGCGGGAACGATTTGCTTCCTGAAAAGTGTGGAATTTTGGCCAGTCCAGTTCTTCCAGTGCGTGACGCTAGCTGACTTTTTCAAAGCACGTACAAATTGTGAATATTTCTCTAGAGAAAAAATTAAGACAGAATAGATCTGCACTTGTTGAAAGGTCCCTGATGACAAATATGCTCAAATGACATAAATAATCCAAAACGTGTCTTAAGTTCAGTGAATACTTTATATTTCTTAATAACAAAGACTTTCGTTAAAATTATATATATATTTACACACACCTGTCTGTGGTTTTTTGAGTACATTAACTTGTTGAAAGAAATCCAATTTCCAATTGATCGATTTTAGGCCCTATTCTGTTCCTACTTTACGTAAACGATATGCCCTCGACGATTCGAAACGGAAGAACGGTTTTCTTTGCGGATGATACGAACATTCTTTGCAATAAAGAAACAGTAAATAGTACAATATCAGATGTTTGAAATTGGTTCCGAAATAACAAATTAATAGTAAACGAAAAGAAAACGGTTTTAATGCAGTTTTCCATTTCAAATAAACAATTCTGTGCCCCATTGAAAATGAACAGTGTACCATTGACTGATGTTAAGGCAACAACATTTTTAGGTCTCTCAATTCAGTCAAACCTTAAATGGAACGTTCACTTAAATGAATTGAACACAAAATTAAGTTCATTATGCTACGCGTTCAGAATTCTTGCAAATTCAGTCAGCCTTCATACTGCTCGTTGTGTATACTTCGCGAATGTTCATTCCCGCCTGAGATATGGCATAATATTCTGGGGAAATACATCTTATAGCTCCCAGACTTTTAGATTACAAAAACGAATTGTACGAATAATAACCAAATCCCACCCACGTAATTCATGTAAGCCTCTCTTCATTAATCTAGGAATTCTACCATTACCGTGTCTTCTTATTTACGAATCAGTGGTTTTTGTAAAAAATGTCTTGCTCAAGGGCGGGAATATTTTTTCAGAAAATGCCGAAGTCTATTACTATAACACTCGACGTAGAAATCATATTCATCAGGTGACAGTATCAACAGCTCATTACAAAAAATTCACATTCAATATATGTACATTATTTTACAACACTTTGCCAGATGACATTAAACGATTAAATTCAATAGAAAAGTTTAAATCCCAAGTGAAATCGTTTCTGCTGCATAACTGTTTCTATACAATTAGAGACTATACTGAGCATCACAAGAAAGTAACATTAATTTTAACAATGAGACATAATGCATTATTTACCGTTTGGACTGTATAAATGAGTATAAACAACCTGTAACAACTATTGTACTACAGCTTCCGGGTCAATAACCCCCATCTCGATCAGGTTTTTCGTCCAGTTTCCCTGATCCATTGAGCAAATGCTGAGATGGTCCCTTGTTTTGCTTCTGGACATAAATGTAACTTCATTTACTGTGCACATCTTCTAGAATTCATTGGGAAATAGAATTATTCAAATTATCGTTTCCATGTTGTCGCGGCAGGAAGTAATAAGAGCCAAAACTTATTGCTTATTTATCCTTGAAAATAGAGTTTATTACATGGGAGTTTTTTTGATTGTTTTTTTCTCCCTTTCAAAATTTATTGCTTATTTATCCTTGAAAATAGATTTTATTACATGGGAGATTTTTTTTCTCCCTTTCAAAATTCAAAATTTAAGTAGTATATGACTTAGTGTAGTGATCACAGAATTTTGAAAATGTGCACACAATTCACTTTTCCCCATAGCACGTCATACGCAGATTTTAACTGTTTTTGACGTAAAATAAATAAATAAATAATTATATTGCCAAATATCTGTTTTTACAATGAATAGAAACAATATTGTGTATGCAATTCGCCATACATGCATGCACGTTGATTGCGGGATGAATGAGTCGAGGAAAACGTGAGGTATTGTTATAACCCAGAGTGCTGCATTTATTCGAAAAACATTGAAACACTCTGTACTCTAAAACTTTCGAATATGAAATCTCCAGTTTCACAGAGGTTCTTCGAGAGAGGTCGCATTGAACGCGTACGGACCGTGGGCCTGTGAATCCGAAACCCATTCACACATCCGTCGTGCGGGTGATACTATAGCCCGCTGCTGGCAGCAGTGAATTGTTGGAGGCACGCTCACGGGACACGAAGGATCTTGAATGCTAGATTGGCCAATTGTCCCACTCACGCAGACCTTCTCAACGGCCTCGGTGGCTGTCATTAACAGGAGTGTCTGGATGGCTTCATTGTAGAAGCCAGTGAGTGCCTTTGCAGTACGAAGACCGATACTTGTTCCTGGATTCAACTTCACTCTATCGACCAACTACAAGCCCTTTTGATATCTATCACCTTTTATACTGCAACTCGCTCGCACTCTACCTACCTTCAGCTGGCAACTTGTCAGATACTTTTTTTGTGAATACAGATTTTATCATTTTGTGCATGTCTGTATATCTTGATAGTTTTAATACTTCCTGCGCATTTTTTGCGTCTTATAATTAGAAATATTGAAAATAAACATGAGTTGAATAATGTAATCTTGGCACTTTATCTCCATTAACTTTAACGCTCTCTTCGCATGCGCACTCACTGTTATAGCGAAGTAGACATTATACCAAGGCACCGAGGGGCCCAGAAGACCGACATTTTACGACCAATTCAATTTAATTCGAACCTTTTAATTTAAAAACTATCAATCCAAAATAATATAGTCAATAATTGACTAAAACAACATCCGTCTAAACAATAGCTACTAAAAATTATTCCTTACTTATGTGTGTTCATACAAACGGGAGTAGCAAAGGAATGTTTAACCCAAATCAGCGCTGCCATAGGACACGTCGCGTGTTCAAATATTTCAATGCCTGGATGTTTAAGAACTCTGTACCTTGGTAAATCTTAGCAATCACATGTGTTGTCTCTTTGATGATGTAGACAAACGTGTTACTGTAGTACGTGACCCATCACTCCACAAAATACTATCTGTACATGGTGACAATAATAAATTTCATTGAAAGTGGAAACGAGGAAATTAAAGGAATTATTAATTGTGGTACGTAGCTCGAAAATAAAGAAAAATATATGTATTCAGTTCTGGAATAATATTTAATTATCATAGAAATATATCCTTCTTAGGAAGTGTAACAACCAATTAAAATTGATTTTGAGTTGTGTTGAGGAAAGAAAATATGCGTAGGACAGGGTGCAGTATAGCGATGGAGAGGCGCAATATAGAGGTAAAGAACTTTTTTTAACAAGAAATGCAGGTAGCATTTAGCTGTTGGAAAAAAATGAAATTGAAATTGTGCCTCGAAAAAGTGTCTAATATACGAGCGAGAAGGAAGTTGGTGTTTGGTTTTGAAATATGGTTTTGAATAAGGCAGAACGAACAGATTTAGTGATAAACGGATTGCATATCATTTGGCGTCATATTGACGAGGATTTAAATACTAAGTAGAATTACATATATTAATGCAGAGTTAATGCAACTAAGTGATGAATTATTGTTTTTATAAAATAGTGTAAGTCAAAGCCTAATAATAATTTTGTACTAATAAGCTTCGTGTCCAGAATAGATTCACTTTTAATTCTCTCAAAAGAACATTGTTTACTAGTTTTGCAGTAATCCGGTTTATACAGGAAGTCATCTGTGCTTGTAAAAGAGTTCATATTTCAGAATTTGTGACTGCCATAGCAGGTTACCGTCAAATTTAGTTTTACATTAATCTGTTGATTTCGAAGACGGATTCTCTAACAACACTTACTCCTCAGATAGTCTCTTATTTACATAATCAAATCAAATTGTACCTTTGTTCAATGACTTACAATTTGTTTGATGTTCAGTTAACAGGTTTCGTAACGGAGTGTGATCGATTCTCTCACTTCATTAAATGTACTGTTCCTAACTGTATTTCTGTTGAACTTACGAACTCCAAAAAATACCTTGTAAAGAGTCCGTCCTTCTCTCACTTCTGAATTCAACATATAGTTTGAACAGCAATGATCTTAATTGCAAGGAAGCAGAGAAGAATTCGGCGTGTAGCATGTGACTTGCTCTCCCACCCCCTCTCGTCTGCTCTCGAAGTCCAAAATATCCTTCCAATATTTAATTCAAATAATCAGGATGCATTAAAATTATCCCGGCAGTGCACACAGGTGGTCTGAGATACTCCCAAAGCCTTTACTCTAATATTGCGATTACAGTTTTGTCGCCCGTGACCACTGCTTTCAGGTACCTTCTCCTTCCACAGATATGAGTCACACTTCTATCGAGATAGTGAGTATTGTTATCCTTTCTAGCGGTGAGACATTCCAAAACGTTGAACAGATCTCAGAAATCACCTGCGTGCACTCGTGCAAAGGTTTTCGTTCAGTATTTTACGCGACTTAACAAATTATTAGTGCCACATATGCAAAACTTTTATTTGTTTCAAGCATTGACTAACAGTTTGTAAATGATGCATTGGAAATGATGCATCTAGAAATGTTGTCAGATTTGTAAAGTATACCCAATACAATGAAAATAATATTTTAGCGTATTTAATTTTTTAAAATTTGCCTACACTAAATACAGTAATCAATTATTTTGAAATATATCTCATTATTGAAAATAAAATCCATATTTTTTCGGGTACACACCATTGATCGAAATTATAAGGGGAAATTGAATTAAGAGAAATAAAACAGAAGGGTTTGTGAGACCGTTGAGTGCGTTTGTTGACGTTACAGAAAGAGGCGCGTGTGCTGCCGGGTTAAAGTTGTCTACGCCAAGACATAAAAATATAAAATACTACAAAAGATTACAGAGAAAGAACAGACAGAGAATTACAGACAAATAAACAAATACAAATTATTCCCCCAACTCTCCACGAGACTACCTGCACCTCCTACTTGTTTATATATTTGAAACGTTACTACTACTATTTCTCTGTAACTTATTTCATTTCCATGAATTAAACTCATGATATGCACTACTTATTATTTTCTTTCTCCTAAAGCGTGGATATCTATCGTCGATCGTGCTGTAACGGATTTTTCAGATCTTTACTGAGTCTGCTCACCTTTCCCAGCCAATTCCCTGTTCACAAAAAGGACATTTCTGGTACCGGCAACGAGATATAATATACTTCATAGTGGGGCTGGCCCTATGATTTCAGTACTCTTGGTGGACGCTTGCAGAACTAGGAACCGCCGCGTTGTTTGCAGTGAAAATATGAGAGGGATCTGATGGTGGCGTGTAGATTTGTCGTACTATATAAACGTGCTGTTTGAGTCAGATCTTATTCTTATATTGCTGTCTTTTTGTTTATCTGTATTTAAAGAATATTAGTGTTTAGAATAATAATATTCACAATGCCTTCATTATGTTCAGTATTCAACTGTAAAAATATGTGTCAACAAATCACAAATATATCATTCTTCAATTTCGCCGTCATATTTGTGATTTTTTTGTTTGCTTCATATTGCTACAAGCACTTTCAGGCGTTATGCTAATTACAATAATATTTCAATAGCTTCAATTCTTATGACAATAACCGAGATAGAAACCAGCGTGTTTTTAAAGTTTTTCAATTTGTTCTCCTTACATATTGTGATTTCGTTTTCAAATGATTGGTTTTTGGTCATGAAACACCGCCTTAATCACAGCCAAACGGAATAGTAGAATATAATCCAGGGAGAGCTGCTTTTACCGTAAAACCATGGCTTCAATTTGCTGCAAAGTTGGGGGTGCTTCCGACACTATGTAGTATAGTCTTACTCGTTGGATACCGATTAGCGTGCCTTGTAGCGGTGCTACGTTCGGAGCGAACTCTATTTGATAATTCTGGTACTTTGCGTCTCCGAAACGCGCTCATTTTAGAAGAACGTGTCATAGGACTTTAGGGGAATCGTTTTGTCTCTCTTTAAAGCGTGATGCGTGTGCGTGCGTTTGAGTTTGTGACAAAAATGTTTCCTCAATTTATGGTATTTCCTTTCTTTTTCAGAGCGCAGTGCTAAGGGGATTCAAGTAGAGTGTGGTAAGTTCATTATATCTCAGATATTATTTTGCTGCGTTTAAATCATGTTTCATACGTCTTAAATAAATTAAATAATTTATTATCCCCATACAGGTTCAGAAATGCAATGAAGGAAACCGAAAGTGTTGTGATAATATTAATATAACAATAAAATATGTAGTATGATGCAGTTGAGATGACTTGTCTTCAAAAGTAAGGCTGATACTAATGAATAAAGACTGAATCAAATTTAAAAACAGATTAATTTGAAATAGTTTCATCTTTTCACTAATGTACATGGCTAATCTATCGGAAATATGTTCCGCTTAGTAAATAATGTTCATGAAGTGGTCTGATTACCACGATGTTATTTGCTGAAATAACCTAGTTAATTTTAATATTTTCCAAGTTCCAAATAAGTATTTGTCCATAAATGTAACCTGAGTGACGATTTCATAGGCCTGCGATATTTACCATTAATTTTTATTCGAATATCATTACTATTTCATCTAATAATATAATCAGATACGTCCTAAATATGTTACACAATATATATATATATATATATATATATATATATATATATATATATTAGTCGTGCACATGTGCGGCATGGCGTCACCAGCATTCATATCGTGCCGCATGTTTGAAAACCGCGCGGTGGTGTAGGCGGTTACAAGCGGCGTTATCAGTTGTCGCTACTGCGAGGTGGAGGGGCGCTAGCAAGAGGTGAGAGGTAGGCGGTAAGATGACCGCAGGCGGTGGAAGTGCGCATGCAGCGATCAGAGGTACGCTGTGTGACGTGACGCCTGAGAGACCGTATTATGAGTATTTTATAAAAACAGACTGGAGGCAAAATTGATAGTTGCCGATTTGCTGGAACGGCGAAATATCTAGTGAACCCTGGTAGAAACGGTGAGCGCAAAGTTCATTTCGTGTTTGGACTGCGGAGGAAGACTGAAGGGAGCGCTCGTAGCAGCAAAAGAGAAGCGATAAGTTGCGAGGCGGACGAGGTCGGCGGAGGCTTCCAACATTGAAGAAGATCGGCAACCGACGCGTTTAAAGATGAGTTCAAGGCGAGAAATTTCTTTATTATCACGTTTTCAGAGTTCTTGCGTGGATATGAAGGAATAGTCGAGTAATTGGTACGTTAACAACACAACGGACGGTGTGACCTATTCCACCTCCCGCGCTAGGAGGATCCAGGACATCGGAATTTTTTCTCCAGCTGAAGTCTCATCATTCTCAATTTTGTGGCTTTTAAGGATAAGAAAATAAATAGTATATTTGTTTACAGGCAGTTAAAAATATTGTAATGAACGACTCGACAGACGACGCAAAAAACAGCTGCATTGAAGGCTCTTCACCGTCCGAAACTACCATACTACTTTGTCATTACTTCACGTTTACTCAAATAATGTAAATTAAAAAGCAGAATCATCTGTGTATTCATTATTTTTACTCCTTCACTATCCCTACAAATTCTTCTAATTTAAAAGATAGTTATTTTTGCAGCTGTGCGGCGTGTATTTTTGCTGATAATTATTAATGGTTCCATTTTATCTTGAAAACGTCGTGAAGTATTTGATTTCATGTTCCAATATGTAAACCTGTGTGACCTAATCTTCACAACGTGACAGATTCTTGAATCCCGCGTTCACGGAGCCACCACTGCTCTATATGACCAACCTCTGCTAAGCCCACAAAACTACCGGGAATCTGGGCACACGGCCCAGAGATTCCAATTCCTCGCCAATGTTTCTCCAGGTGGATCCACAACTCAAGGCAATGGCATCTACCTCGCTCTCCTCGCTCTCGGGCAATATTCTGACAAAACAAATCACAATAACATGAAATCCAAAAGAACGCTACTTACCTGCACAGGGTGACGTGTTCGATAAGCGATTATTCTCCCAGTGTTCCCAACGGTGACTGCAGACAATGTTGGAATAATGACATACTCACAATCTCCCCTCCAGGCCAAAATCGTATCTTTTTTTCCTCCTTCACTCTCGATAGACGAAAACTGTGGGATTCCCGTGAAATTCACACAGGTCTCCGCCGCCGCCATGGCCCCAACCAGCGACTCTGCCTACTCCACCAACGCCATAAACGTCACCAACGCTGACAACGTCGCCAACATCTCCAACGCCGCCAACTCCGCCAACGCTGCCAACGTCACCCTCAACGCCACCACCAACGCCACCACCACCGCCATCGCCGCCACCGCCACCACTGTTGCCAACGTCACCAACGCTGCCAATCGCACCCTCAACGGCACCACCTCCGCCAACGCCGCCAACGTCACCAACGCCACCCTCAATGCCGCCATCAATGCCATCACAACTGCAAACTCAGCCAACGCAGCCAACACCGCCACCGTCGCCAATGTCGCAAACGCCGCCAACGCCACCCTCAACGCCACCACCACCTCCACCACCACCGCCATCGCCGCCACCGCCGCCACTGTTGCCAACGTCACCAACGCTGCCAATCGCACCCTCAACGGCACCACCTCCGCCAACGCCGCCAACGTCACCAACGCCACCCTCAATGCCGCCATCAATGCCATCACAACTGCAAACTCAGCCAACGCAGCCAACACCGCCACCGTCGCCAACGTCGCAAACGCCGCCAAAGCACCCCACACCACCACCAGCGTTGCAACGCCACCAAGCCGCCAACGCCGCCAACGCCGCCAACGCGCCAACGCGCCAACGCCGCCAACGCCGCCAACGCCGCCAACGCCGCCAACGCCGCCAACGCCGCCAACGCGCCAACGCGCCAACGCCGCCAAGCCACGCCCACGTCTCCAACGCCGCCAATGCTTCCAACGTCGCCAACGTCGGCACCACCGCGAATGCTACCAACACCGCCTACACCGCCTTCCGGCCTCTGCCTCTCTCACTTGGAACGAGGTTCTCTGCCAAGCACAAGAACCAACTTGGGCATTCGACGGCAACGAACGCGCTGATAAGGCGCAGTAAACAACGTCTGCCACTGCAGAGTCTCTAGCCAGAAGATTCTACGCTTCGAGCCCTGAGTCTGACTGACTTTTTGACATGAACGGAGAGTTAAAACAGTCAATTGTTCCAATCGATCGTTTTTATGTGGTTTCACCGCTATATTCACCGCAGGTGAATGCAGGAGACGTACCCTAATAATTGGGACACGTACTGTGCGTGATAAACCCTTCCTCTTCCTTAATCGCTCTAAAATCACCCGTTGCTTATACACACTTACGCATTACATTACCATTCATGTCGGGAGACACATGAAAGCTTAGAGCTCGCATGCGCTGGAACGCTACCCCGCTTGAGAAGGAATCTGTAGGGGAAATTCTCAGTTGTCGACGTGTGAGTCAGCGCCACATTTCACGTGCTTCCTGGGGATGAACACCACTACATCTCATGATATACCATGAACTTCACTAATATTAATAATGGCATACCTATGTCGTCATGGAATCAATCAATCCATTGCTTTGCCGTCCCTTCCGGCCCGCCGGCTTCCAGTGCCTGCCATCCCATCACACCAGCCTCACCCCCTCCTCTCTGTCACCGCTGCTATCCCTGCGGCCAACGCCCCTCATCGTTTGGACGGTGGTCACTCGGACCGCTGCCCATACGCTGCTCGCTCTCACGGAACTGTATTGACAGATCGGACGCTCTCTGTCCACGGTACCAATGAAAATCAACGGACGCGTTTATTAATCGATTAATGGCGCTGTGGTCATCCGGTTCATTTCAATGGCACACGGGGAAAATCAGGGCATGCAAAAATGTAGATACATGCTGTTTCAGGAAAATAGTGTTAAAGGTAATAGCACAGAAAAGCGACAAAGGTCAAATGAACATGCGTGAGTTGGGACAGAAAATTATGTAACTTCTCTTTTGAAAATGGGCGTGAATGCTTTGTAAAGAACACATATTTTTAATAATTTTGCATGCTATAGGAATTTGCAATAACTTTCTAAAATTACGCAGATCATTATAATACACCTTGCTGTTGAAAATATTTATATTACACTGAGTAAAGTTCACATTGTTTTCACCTCTCCCACACAACAATCCAAGCGTTTACATTTATTTCGTTAGTGTGGTTTCCATTTTGATTTATAGTAATTATAATGATGACACTCAGAATGTAAAAAATGGATGTTTATATCAAATATTTCAAAATATCTACCCGAATTTAAGTGAAACAATTTTTAGATATTTTAGATGTGTATAAACTTAATTATTTGGTTTTACCATTAAGGATATTATTTTAATATATTGTTCTTGAGATAAGTAAGAGGTAAGTAAAGTAATCCTGTAACTCAAATTTAATGGAAAATTTCCAATTAGAAATTCACAAAAATTAATGAATTTATTTTTTTAATAAAGTTAAAACAGTTGCCAACGTATTATCTGATAATCTCTCCTTGATCTTTTTATTTGTTATCTCATTCATGTTCTTCTTTTCCCTTTAATTTATTTCACATACATTAGACTCAATTTCTCCCTGATCTTTATATATTCAAATATAGATCAAGTCATAATCTGAATATGATTGAACTCTTGAACATTTATATTAATAATTTTAGGAAATATGTTGCTCATGAAGTATTAAAAACCTAAATTTCTGTGAGCATGTCTAATCACAACCGATTCAGAGTCCAAGAGACATCCTCTAATACTTTTGAGTCTCCCATTCGTCTCTTGCTCAACATCTCCCCCTCATGATCTAACGATTTAATCTCTCTTAAAACACTTGTGACAGTCCTCTTTTCCACTTTGTCTAGTTTGCAAACTGTCTATTTTGAGCTTCACTCTTATTATCTCTTTCTCTCTCTCTCTTTCTCTCTCCCTCCCTTTCTCTCTCTCCCTCTCTTTCTCTCTCCCTCCCTCTCTTTCTCTCTCTCCCTCTCTTTCTCTCTCTCCCTCTTTCTCTCTCTCCCTCTTTCTCTCTCTCCCTCTTTCTCTCTCTCCCCCTCCTCTCTCTCCCCCTCTTTTCTCTCTCTCCCTCTTTCTCTCTCTCCCTCTTTCTCTCTCTCCCTCTCTTTCTCTCTCTCTCTCCCTCCCTCCCTCATTCTCTCACCCGTTTTTTCTATTATTTTTCTTAATTAACTTCAAATTCTTTCAAAGATTTTTATTTTTCCTCACCTATTTTTCTCTTTGATTCCTTTTGCTGCTACATTTGCATGAAACCTTTTCATCACAAACTTTTTACTGCCCTTTAATTCTCTATCCCCCGTTCTTTTACCCTACGTTTCTCTTTATCATTGCCTCACCCGCCATTTCTTCAGTCACCTTCTCTTAAAACTTTCTACCACTATTCCAAGGCCACTGTTTGAATTTTATTATTTTTTAAATAGATATTATATCATATTTACGACTTATGTTTCTGTTTAATCTCTTTTACTTATAATTTTGCAGTGTTTTTATCTCAAAATTTTACATCACTTAAATTTTTTCGTTCTTCTCTTGTTCTTTTCTCTCTGTGTCATTTTCTCACTCACATTTTCTCCCTCTAATTTTTCACTAGCCTCGTAGTATAATTCTCTTAACACTTTTATCTTTATATGAGATCTTTTTTCTCGCCTTACATATTTTTCTCTTTGATCCCTTTTGCTGCCACATTTGCATGGCAACTTCTCATCTCCCAATCTATTCGTCTTTCCGGCACCGGTGACCTCCCAGGCTCCCCAGCGCCTCCTGCGGCGTAACGCGTCAGTATTTAATTACTCGCCCTAATCAACGCGAAAGAGCGGCGCGCCGGTCTCTGCGGCGCCCTAGCGCTCGCCGCCCAAATTGATACGTAAAAGGGCTCGGCCGCCGCCAGCGCCGCGGGTGGACGCACCGCGCAACTTCCGCCGCATTACCCGGATGCCGTGCCGCTGTCGCCGCGGTTTTGCACGCGGATGCGGCTGGCCCGCTCGCCGCCGACGCCGCTACAAATGACTGCCGTTGCCCCACGCTACCAGTCGGTTCGGGAGCGCAGGACGCGTAGTTAGTTAGATAGACAGATAGATAGATAGATAGATAAACATATAGATAGATAAAAGATAGATAGGTAAACAGATAGATAAACATCTAGATAGATAGACAGATAGACAGACAGAGAGAGATATATATTTTATAATTTTCGTTATTACATTTTTTGTCACAATATGTTGCCTCTATAGTTTTACTTAAATTAATTACAAAATTTCATACTTGTCTTTTTTCTCTTTCATTCTCTAAATTGTATTATCTAATCTTGTTTTTCTCCATATACGCCCCCAAAACTCGTGCTTCAACAGAACTGACCTGCCCCCACGAAACTTGTGTCCTGTGAAACACGAAAACGTGGTTTTAAGGGATAGTTTCTTAGTACAAATAGTTTGGGATTTAGTCCCGATTCTGTGTGTTGCAATTAAAAAAAAATTATAGTCGCATCAACACCGTGGTTATTAGCCACGATTTCAGTTACAGATATATTGTAAAATTTCAAAAACAACATCATTCAAAAATAATATTACAATTTGAAGGTAATATGATATACGAGCAATAATTTTGTATGTCGTAATCTCCAAACATTATATTTTTCGCCGTAAATACATTAGATCCAGAACTGGGTGTTCTTGTCTATTTAACAGTAGCACATTTAGAGGGATTTTGTGTCCATGGCTTCTTATAAACTTCTAACAAAACCGTAACCCCCCTTAGAGAATTCTAGAAGTAAGATAGATGATGATAATAATAATAATAATAATAATAATAATAATAATAATAATAATAATAATAATAACAACAACAACAACAACAACAACAACAACAACAACATTGTATTAGTAAAAATCGTGTAAATAACTAGCTACATACAATGGGTACATCCCATATCGTGACATTTATGAACGTAATTTCAAATACTGACATTCATTCAGTTTGCAATATACTTCACTTCGAAATTGTGTTTCCATCTAGTCCCCGTATTTGGTATGCATAGTTTTTGTAATTGTTCCAAACGAACGAGTTGTGGGCCTATGTCTTTTTTAATCTACTCATTCAGCGGGGCTGTAAAAGTTTTTCGTTAATTCGAACGGACGGTATTGCCTGCATTCTGATCACCCACACTTGGAGTCCGTGTACTTCCATAGCATTATGTATTGCTACAGTATTGTAATTTGAATTTAATTTAAAAAACTATGGGTTTTTCAGTGTAGCTTGAGTTTCATTGTGTTCAATGAGCTCGTTAGAATTTTTTTCATGCATTCTTATTTGAATTTAGTAATAGTTTTTTGTATTGCAGCATTAAAAACAACTTTTTTCGAATAACGAAACCGTTCATAAATTTGCGTATTAAGCTCGAAACATTACGTCATCGCTATTCCCGCACGAAATGTGAGTCATCTGTGGCGTAATATTCACACCCCTCCGGCATCATCTAGCTTTGCAGAATAAAGACAACATTGGTATCATGTAAATAGCTGTAAAGCTTGCAGTAAAGTCAACATTATTGTAATGAGTCTGTTTTTTTTTAATTAGTTTTTGCACTTAACAATATTTCATTTGACTTTTTTAATTTTGAAAATGTCTTCAGAGTTTCACCTGCTCCCAGGAGCAGTAACCCCAAAATTGAAATGTCAATATCAATTTCAAGTGGCCGCAATATCAGCCAGATCAATTGGGGAATATCAATTTTGGAATAAATCAGCTGAACGCCTTAGTCGCTAGTGTTGTTCACAGACGGACAGACGCACAGACACACAAACGGACAGACGCACAGACGGACAGACGGACAGACGGACAGACGCACAGACGGACAGACGCACAGACGGACAGACGGACAGACGGACAGACGGCACAGACGGACAGACGCACAGACGGACAGACGCACAGACGGACAGACGCACAGACGGACAGACGGACAGACGGGCAGACGGACAGACGGACAGACGGACAGACGGACAGACGGACAGACGGACAGACGGACAGACGGACAGACGGACAGACGGACAGACGGACAGACGGACAGGACGGACAGACGGACAGACGGACAGACGGACAGACGGACAGACGGACAGACGGACAGACGGACAGACGGGACAGACGGACAGACGGACAGACGGACAGACGGACAGACGGACAGACGGACAGACGGACAGACGGACAGACGGACAGACGGACAGACGGACAGACGGACAGACGGACAGACGGACAGACGGACAGACGGACAGACGGACAGACGGACAGACGGACAGACGGACAGACGGACAGGACGGACAGACGGACAGACGGACAGACGGACAGACGGACAGACGGACAGACGGACAGACGGACAGACGGACAGACGGACAGACGGACAGACGGACAGACGGACAGACGGACAGACGGACAGAAGGACAGATGGTCGGGCGGGCGGACGATGACACGTTTTGCTGTCGGACCCACAAAACATGGATTATTGATAGAGGATTTTCTTTTCTTAATTTAGCAACTGAATTTATCCATTTTTTTTGTTACCAGGGCTCTGCAATAAAAGCTTTTCTGCTGAAAATTCGTAGTTTTTTCGCGCATCTTTACACAACTTTCTCTCTACTCTGTAGGTAGAAAGTTGAAACTTGTATTTCTATTAGTCGTTTTCGTATTTCTTTCCGTCCAGAAGATGAGTGGAGTTCCCCACCACCTCGTCTCCGCCCCCGCCCACGCTTGACTCCCCTTCTCCCTCCAGCCGGCACCGAATACCCTCCGCGGGGCCCCTCGGAGTGTATCAATCTGGCATGCGCGCGTAAGCCTACGCCATTTCCCTCCCACCTTCCTCCCACTTCTGCTTTGCTGGCCTACACTCTCCAACCGCCGTCTTCCAGCTCGCATGAACGCTCCACGGGCCTGATGCATGCAAATATTCATTTCTCAAGCAGTTACGTGGGCTAATGGCGAAAATAAATAATAATAATAATAATAATAATAATAATAATAATAATAACAATAATACTTATTATTATTATACTAATCATTATTACTTTTATTACTATTAATATTATTATTGTTATTATTAATATTAATACTGTTATTATTATTATTATTATTATTATTATTACCATTATTATTATAATATCAGGCTGAACTCAAGAGATTGCATCGCACTAAAGAAAGAGCTACAGAAAAGCTACAACAAAACAATTATATGAGTGTACATGGGACTATTCGGAGAATCGAAAACCTCATAAACATTGTTTCATCTCGTCAATAGTTAATTTCCAAGACAAAAGAAATAAGATATTTATAAATTTTACATCAATATTATCACTATTCTCTTTGATCTAGAAGTTAAATCTTTTTATTGAAATGCAATAGAAATACTCTATATTTACTAAGATCTCTACGTGTATGTAATACAAGGATGTTGTAATGGCCTACAGCATGAACGTTTTCTATCCCCTTTAACGTTAACATATAGTTGATGTTTTGTTGGAAAGGGACGGATGTGCCATAAATGTTCGTCATAGGATGTTATAAACTCACGTGCGAACATATGAAAATCTGGCAATAATTTTGGAACTTAAAAATGTTTCTGTTTTTGCTTCATTATTTACAGCTTCACACTCATATTTCTGACTACAAAACAACGACTAGTTTCGAAATATTGATTGTAATTTGTGTGTCAGAAGAAATCAAGACGAAGTATGTAGTTGGTCTAATAAAACACTTAGGGCTTTATTAGAAGTCACGAAATTTCGTGTGAAAAACTCAAACACCTTGCTAAAGAAACGAAGAAAAACAAGGAGAGGAAGCGAAAGTATTGGTCGAACTACGAAGCAAAAGTCACTGCAAAAACAAAACGTTTTTTTTGTTTCGGATACTAAACACCAAAAGAAACAACTATTTGATGATTTGGCAAAGGAAAACCGAAAGGAAAATGCTAGTTATCACGCACTGAGACTGGATAAGACATGAAGATCTTAGCAAGAGTACGAAATTAAAAGATGTATACAGAGACGCAAGGAACATTAAATGATGATGGGTATGTCTCATTATGCGAATTGATCCGAACAGATGGGAACATCGAGATACTACATGGGACACAGGAATAAGGAAAAGGAAAGTGGGACTACGAAGAACTCGTCGGTGCATTGAAATAAGAGCTAAATTCGTCAAGGTATGGTCAAGAAAAGCGAAAGCTAGAAATTTGTGGAAACGCCTCATACAGAGTGGAGATAATAGGTCCGACAATAACAGAAAGTTTATCGATCAATAATGGTGAGGAGTGGTGGTCAATAGCAGCAAACAAGATGGACAGTGATCAATAAGTGAACAGTGGTTTGTGATGGTCGTATAATCAGTAGTTAGTAAATAATACGGAACTTCAATGGCCAATTACATGGACAGTGCTCAATAACAGTATGGTCAGTGAATAAAGTGAACAGGGTGAATAATATAAACTGCACAATTTGCTTTCAATTTCCCTCTCTAGGACTAGCTCACCTGAAAACGGTTACAATTTTGAGCCACCCCACTATTTAAGTTGGAGGTCTTTCCCAACATTTGGATCAATGACTTTATAATAATAATAATAATAATAATAATAATAATAATAATAATAATAATAATAATAATAATAATATCAATAATAATAATAATTATTATTATTATTATTATTATTATTATTATTATTATTGGTATTGAATCTGAATTGCACATCCCGTTCGTTCTTTATGTAAACGTTGACTGAAGAGAAAATCATTACATGTTTATAATCGTGATTTCAACGAGTCTCTAATTGTATGAATCCCAAGTCATTGGAATATTTCCCGCGTCTTTTAAAATTATGAGGGATCGGTAATATAAGTTTGTGGAATCAATCCATTACTGGGATACTAGAATGGGAGTGGAGTCAGAATGGGTTGAAAGGGTCACACGCGATTTGCCGTGAGACATTGAAGGAACTGCTTGTCAATCTTTCAACAGCGGGATTGAGACGCCAGGGATAACAGCCAACTCTGCCACTGAGTCTGCCGAGACATTGACCGGGAGTTTCTAGGGTTCGGGTCCCAACGGTGACGTATTTTTGACACAAGATATACTTGTAGGTAGAATTCAGCTGCTATCTGGAGGAGAATTCTAGCATCCGGCTGCTCTGATCGGTTGTTTATCGTAATTTCTTCGGTCAATACCAGGCGATTGCCTGACACGAAGCGGGCCTCAAAGCGCGCGTGATCTTTCCTTTCTTTTCAGTTCTGTCCTTTCACCTTTCATGCATCCCCTTGCACTTACGATGCACTACACTACTACAAATGCAGAT
The DNA here is from genome assembly GCA_964035755.1 of Teleogryllus oceanicus. NCBI lineage: Eukaryota > Metazoa > Arthropoda > Insecta > Orthoptera > Gryllidae > Teleogryllus > Teleogryllus oceanicus. Next base: position 68,475,595 of record CAXIVR010000010.1, read on the forward strand.
TCGGTGGTATAACGGTTAGCGTATCGGACTGTTGTTCCGAGTTTCCGGGTTCAAACCCGATCAAAGCCGTGGATTTTTAAGGGCGAAAAAATCCTTCGTACGCCTTCCTTCGGAGAGGAAGTAAAGCTGGCTGTCCCATGTAGTGGATTTACTGCATGTTATCAAGCCTAAATGAAGCCTCTGAGCAAAATTGAGTTCCGCCTGTTCCGTCGCCCAAGATAATTCTCCTCCTTTCCTCCGCTAGGTGGTGAAAGGAACGTAGCGAAATTTGCGTGGTTAGACGGAAGAGCGGGTCTGATGGCCCGAGTCTCGCCACGTAAAATAAGGCACTAACTAACTAACTAACAAATATCGAAAGTTCAATTGGGGGACTAGTCGAGAAATGAGAGCTTCCCCCGATTGCGGCGATACCCAGCTGGAGACCAGGAGAGGAGGCTAGTGTCACTGTAGTGCCTCTGACCGGGAGGTCCCAGGTTCGAATCCCGTCGTTGGCAAGAATTTTGACACTGCTGGATACTGGGTTGAGTTCTGTCGCTGCAAGGGGGGAGAGAATTCTGGTGGCCGGTCCTCTTCCTTTTCGTATTCTCAGCACTTACACACTCTTACTCCAACATGTACTATACTACCACAAATGTCGGGAGTTCGATCGGGAGATTAGAGCTGCTTCACGATGACTCGGTGTCTCGCTGGTGGGAGACACCTGGTTGGGGAAACCCTGTTAACCAAAGGTGGGAAGGCGCCGCATCTCGATATCTATCAGGGGAACACCACCGCTACCTCCCGAGGAAAAAGAACATTCATTACACTTAAGGAACTAATGATGTTATCAGTTGACGCCACCGGAGATTCTAGTCAATCAAAAAATATCGCTGGGAGAGATACCTTGAGGCGGAAATTCACCGTAAGTCCACGAGTAGGTTGGTGCTGGATGTACCTGTCACTGGGGGAAGGGCACCGTCTGAGATGAAATATTCACTACACAATCGGGGCTAATGACCATATCAGTTGACGTTCTTGGAAACATCAACCAATCAAGATTGAGGATTGGGCCTGGCGCGCTGCTTGCCGAGACAGTTAAACGAAGAGTCGAGGCTTTCGAAACGATCGGCTCTAGTCTAGTGTAAGGCGAGTTGGACGTGGTCTCTGCGGGAAGACTGACTCCAAATCTTGCATTTGAGTAACCTTGCTCTAGTCGATTTGAGCAGATGATTTCTCATCCCTAAATAAAGGGGTAGAGACGGAATGAGGAAGAAAAGAATATCAGTGGGGCACAAACAATTGTTGGCGTATACTCCAGCCACCGCATGATTTTGTTCGTAGAAATCTCCGGAAACGTCCAGACATACCTCATTTCTGTAGAATTTTCAACTATGCGGGTGGACTTCAGCCTAGTTGCTTAGCATGTCCCTCATTGTTAATACTAGAATTTCTACTACATTCTGAACTACAAAGTTAGTTGCAAATTCACAATTACATAGGAAACTCTACCCTGTTGACATTTCATCCCCACTCAATTTTTTGGGCATCATTGCTTTAGATGGTATGTATGGGGATTCAGATGGTATTGCGAATCAAACTTCATTGATTGCAAGACCATAGAACTGAGTGATCCTAAAAATAAAATAATCATAAAAAATGTGATATTATTCTGTGAGATATAATATCACAAATTGAAAATGTTCAGGGACTGTACGTATATTGTGGCATTGTGAAATTAGCGCATGCCTGAAGCAACATATTTGCAATTTCCCTAACAACGTTCGAAGGGATTAGCGTTGTATAAAATTGTCATTACCTGTAATTCCATTTACCTCATGGAGCAGGTGAATTGAAAAATGCCAGCCAAAATACCATTAAAATCTCCACAAATATTCCGAGAGTGTAAAAATGATTTAAACCCATGTATTTTTTAAAGCTGTTTTACAATTATTTCCCCTATAATTATAATAAACACCATTTCATTCTCTGTCATTCTCATAAGTTGTCATTTTTCGTTTTATGAAACAAAGAGCGTCATCTGACACTTATGAAACAAAGAAAGTGATTGGATAGTGTAGTATATTTCTATTTAACAACTCACTTTTCAACATTTTTCTGTACTTCATCTGAGGAACCTCTTTTGGAACGAAACGTCATACAATACTGTTTATAGCCGGTTGCTATAAGCTTGACATTATTTAATGATTGTCGTCGAAAACTATCAAGAGGCTTAATTTTCCTAACATTCTATATCACTCAAAATGTCAAGACAGGAAGTTCGTAATCATATCCACTGTTGTGATTTATTTTAACTTCACATCACTTGCTCCATCGTAATTGTATACTTCACAGTTGGTTTCCTCCATCATGTCTTTCACTAATTCTAATGCATTAACTTCCCTTCCAATGCTATCAACCCTTTCCTTGATTATCAATTCTAATGTTGACGCTTTTCTCCTCGTTTGGCACAATTCTAAATCATTATAATGGCAAATTCTCTTTTAATTTTCTGTATATGTACTGCTTGTAATTGTGTAGGGCTTTTGAATTTCTAACACTTGTAGGTTAGTAAAATTCTTAGAAAAAAAAGCTCATCTCTACCAGTTAAATACATTAATTAGAGTGTTGGTGATGTAGATACCTTATTAATTCAAAGTAAATAAAACAGATGTTCTCTGGTATCAATTTTTATTTTTCTACTTAAGATCTTTTCGATCGCGTAGCGATCATCGTCAGAGATTGTAGCTGCTGGGCGGAAAATGGACGTTCTTCAGGTCGGAAAACGAAGGTCTTCAGAACTTCGTTTTCCGCCCAGAAGCTACAAGCTCTGACGATGATCGCTACGCGATCGAAAAGATCTTAAGTAGAAATATAAAAATTGATACCAGAGAACATCTGTTTTATTTACTTTCAGTTAAATACAATCATTTTCACTCTCACTTCCAACAGCTTACCCTGTCTGAAAACTGTATTTAATATTCTACAACCTATTTCACATCACTCTCTATTACATATATCACTATTTCATTTATCACTCCTCTATCTCCGTAACTAATGGCACACTAGGAAATTCACGTTGTAAGCATATCCGCTATTATCATTTCTAACATAAACATCGTAAACTGTTTGTAATTTAATACTCTTCACTATTGTTCATAAAAATAATATTTCTCATTTACATACATTTCTACACGTCTAGCAGTTTTAGAATAAAGTAAGCACTTTGCCAATCATTCTCTCCCTTACGTTTTTATTCCAAACCCTCCGAAAACTTTACACGTCTCCATAGCAGAATATACCTGCAACTTCTTATTTCTCCAAGAATCCATTTGGTAGATCACTTCATATTAACAAGCCGTAATCCACATTGCAAATGGTATCACTAACAATTTTGCGCCTGTAAGCCATGTTCTCATTTTCTCTATTTTCATCGCAGTCACCATGATTGTAATTTAATCATTGACATTACCTATAATTTTCTAACACTTTTTATTAAAAATATATTTAATTACAGCCTTTGTACATTTATTGCAGTTATGATAAAAACCAAGCGCCTAGCTAAACACCAGGGTACTGTATTTAATGAAATGTCGATTTTTTCTTTTTACTTTTGAGCAAGATTATTTAGTACAGAAATTAATTTTGTTATTACAAAAGGAAATAACCAACTTTATATGTGGTTTTTTGCATTTGTTGTCATAAAATATTTGCATTTGTGGTCGACTAAAAAAATCCATTTTTACCTTTTCCTGTCATTTATAATCCATTTGAACTAATTTCATAGATTTTAATATCGTTTTAATGGTACTTGCTTCAAATAATATTTTCAAGATGCAACAAATGTTCTCCATAGAATTTCTGAGTCACCTATTCAATTTCTTTGCTCAGATTTTGTAATATCAGTCGTAGTATGTAATCTAAGATTTTTTGACTCCTATGAGCGTCATTGTCAGTTCTATAATTTGGGGGTAATTAAAGAAAGAGATTTTCTGATAGAAAACAGTCCTAACCAAAAGCTTGCAAGCCTCTATTACATGAGTAACATAACCAACAGCTTGAGTTGTTCATCCGAACTGTTTTTGATCATACTTTTAATGTCATTTTACTTTGGTTTCGGAGATTTTTGAAACATTTTATTGATCATTTTTGCGTTTTAGATCATTAATATCCTCCCTAAATCAGTGTCCAACTCTTATCTTCCTTTAACTCTTACACTCCCCAGCTGTCCCCGTCCCTAACTCGGGAGCTGCTTGGCAACGTGTGTCCTCTCCGCCGCCAGCCCCGCGTGATCCCCGAGCGCCGTTAACGCCCCCACCGCCGCGGCCGCCGTCGACGAAATCCCAGTCGGGCGCTGCGGTCGCCGGGGCGACGTTGTCGACTAGCGTGCCCCGCCCCACCCCCGCCCCGCCCCACCCCGCCCCGCCCCCGCTGCGCCCCCGCCCCACCCCGCCCTACCCCGCCCCACCCCGCCCCACCCCGCCCCACCCCGCCCCACCCCGCCCCACCCCGCACCTTCCCCGCCCCACCCCGCACCCCCCCGCCCCACCCACCCTCCGCCTCACCCTCCCCGCTCCGCCCTGCCCCGCAACGCCCCATCCCGCCCCGCTCCAACCCACCCCACCCCCGCCACGCCCCGCTGCGCCCCCGCCCATCCCCTCCCCCGCCCCGCCCCTCCCCGCCCTGCCCCACCCCACCCTGCCCCGTCCACGCGCCTCCGCCCGCGGCGCGAGGGCGCGCTCCTGGCCCTCGGAGACCCCGCAAACTCCGGTGACCGACGGCACTGTGTGCAGCGCGACGGAGCGCCCGGAGATGCATTTGGCATTAAGGCTCCCGCAGGCCGGCGCGGTACATCCGCAGCGGGTGCGGCGCGGAACGTTCCGAGCTAGACGCGGCCGCGGAATTCCCGGGACCGTTCACGCCGAGCGTCAATTATGAGTCAGCGTTTGGCAAGGGTCCCTTGACTCGGAAAAAGGGGGACTTCCACGAAACTCAGCTGTAGGGGAAGAAACGCGTCTAACTGCGTTACAAATGTGGCCGCCGATTAAACGCTACCAATCCGTTGCCGCAACGCGCGCCTGTCGCACAGGTCTGAACGTGCTCATAAGGCAACACGTGACGCGAAACTTCCGCTGCGGCCAATACGCGTAGGCTGCGGATCTTCCGCGTCGGTCTGTGGGAACCTTTACGCAGGTCGCACTGCATTTCGGTGCGATTTCCTTGGGATTCCTTACGAAATACAGGCGTTTCGGGTCAAATGGTACAATTGAAATAATTCAAGGCGTTGTCATTGCGAACAATATTGTTTACTTCAGTAAGAGCAGCTTTCGATGGCTTAGCCATTATCCTCAGTTTTGTTATAAAATAAAATATAAACAAAAGAATTCGAATTAACAGTGTACGAAAAGTAAACGGCTATATTATTAGATCATTTTAATTTTAAAACGTCTTAAGAAATGAAAGAAAGGAAGAATTAAAGAAGAAAGAAAGAAAGAAAAGAAAGAAAGAAAGAAAGAAAGAAAGAAAGAAAGAAAGAAAGAAAGAAAAAAGAAGAAAAAAAAAGTGAATGAAATAAACATGTAAAAGTTGGAACAGAAAATATGAAAAGTAAGTTCAGCCGTTTTTTAAGACTCATTTAGACAACAGTTAAAAAAGGCTCAGCTCAAATATGCAAAATAAGCAGTGGAAGATCATCATATTTTGGATTTGAGCATGAGGTTGAATATTTCATGTAGCGAAGTTGCACGTTGCAGATTTTGCCTATGATTGTTATGCAAGTCGTCATACGCGTATGTTTGGCTGTCTCACGAAATCTTTTTAACTACAGTACGTGACTGACCCCACCTCTTTTCTTAGGAGCCTTGCTAGTAGGCATATGCCGATCGACGGCATTGTCTGCACGACGACAGCATGTACAGAGATGTCTCAGTTCTCACTGCATTTCAGCACTGCCTGCTTGGGATTCTTTCCGAAATAATGAGTATCTCAAGGTGCGTTCACAAGGAAACATTTTTCAAAGAATAAATGACGAACACTCATTGGGAACCGGATGTTAATTTTACAAATGTTACAAACTTCTAGAAGCGTTCCAATTAGTAACTTTCACTCTTCCGTGTGGAACTCCAGGATTTATCGCGAAGTCTTAATGTACTCGTATTACCAATGATAGTTTAAAACAAAGAAAATTTCCAAATTTTATTTTGCAGAAACGGCATCAACATTCAAAGTACCAATTCCACATTGCGAGTACGACTACCTTATCCAATTACTCAGTATATATGTATCTTAGTATAAATGTTAAAAATTGCTATAACTCGTAGAGGGATCACGTTTTGCCTACAAACGTGAGATGGGAATTTTCATAAAATGGACTTTCCTACTTGGCATTGGTACCTGATTGGTTCTCAACGCATCGTGAATTGAGTTTTGGCCACTTCGTAAAATCTCATTTCACGCGTCAGAATGTCACTGGCAAAATATGTGTGTAAAATGAACATCCTGCAACTCAAATGACACTTGCATAATGCCATTTTTACCACATGTCAATGGGCAAAAAATGAGCCTCCATTCCCTTACATGCCCTAGCAGTGTGTAACATTTATTCTGAGTTCCTCATATATAGTGGATGTTTAAGCTTTCGACAACAGAAGTCTTGTAATCCATTCTGATGACATTTCTCTAAAAAGAAATTTGAAAATTGTCGTCGTTTTGAAATTATCATAAATAATAGGAAGATTTAATTAATAATTCTTGATAAATCCAAGTAATGATAGTAAATAAAAGAGTAACTATTTGGCAAAAGGAAACAACAAACATCACAATAAACAAAAAATATTAATTCAGATAAATAATTATTATAAACTAATTAGCATAGGCCCTTGACTTTTAAAGTGTCTTACAAGTCTTCATTTGATACTTGTGTTAAAATTTATTTCTTTTTCACAGTACAACTACTGCAACTGTTTTAAAACGCTTTTTCTATTTTTTCTGGCGGTGAGTTACTTCTTTTCTAACAATTTCTGCATTTCATAAAAAAAATATTCTGCATTAACGAGTATAATGCTTGTTTACACAGAACAATGAAATGCATATATTCACGAATTAAATATATTTGAATGGCGAAAAGACACTGGAATGCATAATGTGAATTACACAGGTGGGAAAATTTGATTTTTTGTGATAGACATCTGGAATTGCTAGAGAGTAAAGTCAATTCTAAATACTCGACACATGAATAAAATAGTCAAAGAAATTGTCTGTAGAGAACATGCAAAGTCACTAGTGAGTGAAACAGTACTTCCGATGTAATGTATTGTCCATATAAACAAGGTAATTAATATGCAATATTTGCGATAATACGGAGGGGATTATAAACGGTAATTGTGTCGTGCTCTCACAGCTCAAAGCGAGATGTTTTTGCCATTTTTTCAGTGCCCATTTCGTATGACCTTCTCGTCGCAAACTGTCGGCTTCTGGCAGTTTGTGGAACATTTTGCCATCGTGGAGCTCCTTATAGTTCTTCGCTGAAGATTTTGCAAAATCCAGTAATCACATGAGACTATTATGTAAAGGATGATTCACAATAAACGCCACAAACTTCTACGTTATGTAGTCAAACATTATTATTTTTGGTAATAAATATTTTGCTGGTATCTCATAGAACACCAGCATGTTGGTATTCGGACACCGCGTCCCTGATTGGGAGATAATTCATGTTGCAATTATGTTTGGCAGGTTCATGAATTATTGGGTGATTACGTACCTACTGCCAATAATGGTAATTTTAGAGCATCTGAGCGTGTATTGGGATTATTTTGGATTTGATTTCCTCCTTAGAAAGTGAATTCTTTGAAAAGAAAAGAAAAATTTGTAATATTTTTTGTCTTTATTGTTCTGCTTTGAGTGCCTTAGAACAGGTTTCGAAAAAAATGAAGTCTGCATAACAGAGATCTCTAATATTATGGAAGTGACATAAAATGAATGTCGTTTTGTGCGTAAAGATTAGCAAAGAATGATTCGTAATGTGTTAATTCTTTAGGCCTTACATATTCTTCGATTATTTGTGTGAATGCTTTGGTATTTCGCCTAGTGAATACAGCGTTGAATTGATTATGAGATGATTCAAACTACCCACAGCAAAGTTACGAATGTAGTTGGGTGTTTCGTGTTTGCGAGCTTCAGTTGGGTAGAATGCATTGGTTTCTTTGATAAGTAACTTGTATTGTAACATTTCCGTTCTAATTCTTTATAGCTGTATGACAAAAAAAACGTATTCATTCTACGCATTTTCAGGAGACTTAAGTATAGGAAATGAACTTAAAACATTGCGATGAATCATGAACGATGATTTTGTGTTTGTGTACGAAGTGTGATCTGACGTAGTGTGTGATTTTCGGTCGATGTGGGTGAGTTTTGTGAAAATATCAACTTTGTGGTTGTACTTTATAATTGTGATGCCTAGATGCACGAAGTTTAATGATCTGTTATTATTTTCTATGGCAGGAGAGAATTTTAGGTTGGTATATAAGAAGGTGCATTGTTTATCAATATTTACTTCCCTGGTAGTGTCAGTCGGTATTGCCAACAAATTCTACAGTAATCTACGCCAGTACAGGAAGGTTTTTACAGCTGCTTTTCTAAAACCAATACTCCAATAACATCTTAACAAATTGAAGGTTTGGATCCATTTATAATTGATTTTGGGTTGCATTTTAAGCAAAGGTTTATGGGCTATTTGGCCTCACAACAATTTATCGACATGATATTCCATAGAAAGACGTAGGTCAAATTATTACCCTGTTTGAAAATATGATTAATAAAACATATTGTTTTGTTTTACGATTAATATTTATGATATCACTGCAATTTAAAAGAATGTTCAAACATTAATAAATGATACGCAATCAATTGAATTATCTTATTTTTTCCACCCATATAAATGTCCTCGATTTTTGGAAAATCGTAAAGCTTACTCTTCTGTCATTACTTGTGACATATTTTATGGTATTTCGACAAATTAATTTTAAATTAATTCAATTGGATCTCTCAAATTAATGTTTTTGATTATCTAACATTTCGAAAGGTTTAATTAGTTATGACGTTGAAAATTGAATTTTACATCGTTTAAACTCTCAAAACTAGCAATTACCTCCCATTTAAATGTACTTTTTGCGCCAATGTGGCTAATTATGACTTTAATGGTCTTGGTATAAATACAGCATGCAATTACTAAAGCTTTTGACATGCAGAAAGCTAACATTTGCAGATTATATACTTTGTGTAATATTCGTAACTTTTCATAAGTTACTTCTCGTATTAGATTTTTTCTATATGCAATTTTAATGGTAATTGTTCAAATAATAATTCAAAATTATTATCCAGAAAGATTTATCTATAAAATTTTTGGCAAGTTAAAATTAAAAAGAATAATTATATTTGAAATATATTAAATGTTAAATAAAAATTTCGAAGATATTATGACGACACATTTTCCCTTCTAAATCTTGTTTTTGTGGATTAGTAAATCGGTGAGTTTGAAAGTAATTCTAAATGAAAATAATATTTTTCTTTTCCGAGACCTGAAAATATAACGAATAAAAAATAAAAGTCAGATGCATTGAGAATTGCTAGGTACAGCTTCTGCATTTGCGTGGTTCCACAGCTTCGATCTAAGCGCACGTGCATAAAGCGCCTGCACCAACTTGCCGGCCGAATGGTGGGTGGCGAGCAGTGAGGATGAGGCGGTGTGAGGTGTCTAGCGGTCACGAGTACCGCTTGCGCTGGTACGGGGACGGCATGGACACCGCAGGGCAGGGCATGGCAGGGAAGGGCTGGGTAGGGCAGGACAGGGCGCTGCGACCGCAGCCACAATAGCGAGCTAAGAGGCTTAAGGGCGTCCGCCCCCTAATGAACGAAGTCCTGCGCACGAGCCCCGACTGCTGCGGACGAGCGGGCGACCAGACAGCCTTTGCCGGTAAGGTTTTATATTTCATTGTCTTTGGCTTTTGCTTCATCCCGCGTTCCTCTCATTTGTTTTCTCTCTCCCTTCCCCTCCCATTCCTCTTTTTCTTTTTGTTTTTTTTTTTTCTCTCTGGTTTTCTCTCCCATTCGCGTTTGGCTCTCTCTCTCTCTCTCTCTTTCGTCCTCCCTCTTTAACTATCGCTTTTTTCACCCTCTTCTCCCTCTTACGTGCACACTTTGACCTTCATTTTTACGTTAATTCTACCTTTTTCTGCCTTATATCGCAAAATTCATCAATGCATTTTACACGGTCACTAAATGATTAGATCCAATGAAATTATATTTCCTGTCGCTTCCTTGAATGCATTCTTTTATACAATTTTCACTAGTCCAAATAAATATATATATAATTTAAAATCAATGAAAATAGTCATTGTGCAGAGATTTTAATGATAAATTAGAATTTATTCAATACCATTAAGATATTTTTTCTTTTTAGCAGAAACACTTTTGTAGCAGCATTTTTCTTCTCTATAATATTCATCCCATCACGACAATCTCAAAGAAACCTCTGGAGTCGGTAAGAAGCCTTACCCAGCCAGAATGACGCTGACATGGACTTACTAACCAGAAAGACGCTGACATGGAACTACCACCACTCATCTTTCTCTGCAGCTGAGACGGTAAAAGTAAAGACGGTAAAAGTAAAGACTGTAAATTTGAATCTAGAAGGACATTCGCATAAAGGGTATAGGCAAATAAGGCGGTAAAACGTTCCCCCAAACCAAATCGAAAATAGCGTAGCTCATATGAAATAGAATAAAAAATGCTGTAGATTCACAGAAAATCAGACTGCTAGGGCGATCTGTTACAGAGATACAACGAGAAACGTGATTTTTCTCAGCTTATATTGTACGTATCAGAGGCATGGAAAAAATTCAGATAGGGGGAAAATAGGTAAATTTGAAGATATTTTTGTAACCAATTTTCACGTCAAAATTCATATAGAAAAAGTAAATAGATGTTTGAAATGGATTATCGACTTGATAATGTTAGAGTGCAGTCTCAGGTTATTTCTCTATAATGTGTCTTATAACATTCTATAAAATATATTTAAATATATTTTTTTCAAATTTTTAAACAATGTGGACGATAGCGAAAGAAAATGGAAACCTATTTGATTAGTTTGAAAATTTGAAAATCGTGCCTAAATGTGATTGGAATATTTTTTCACTAATGTTTCAACAATTTGAATTAAACTTATTGAAGGTCTCACTTACCAGAACGATTTGCAACTTTTCGCTGGCAAATGTTTGTTTTATGTGGAATGTATTTATATTATATAAATAAAATCGCGCGTGGTTTATGACCCATTTGTAGACTACTTCTTCGACATTCACCTGGCATTCATCGGAGAAGCAACGGACTACTACCCTTTATATCAGCCGACCGTTAGAATTCTGCTCAAAATTATGAATGGAGTAATAGATGTTAAGTAAATTGAGTACAAGTCTGGGATTGAGGTCGCCAGTTCCAAGGGAAGGTGAAGCGATTTTAAATTTAAAAGACATGCACGAAAAAAATACATTACGCCCTTCTCTCACCCCATGTCCTTGGCAAACCCCCTGCCAACGCTGAAAGGAAGTTTCGCGAAAAAGTCGTTCCTAGCGCAGGGTCGCCTTCTTTTGTTCCTGCTACTCGCCACCGCTCGCGCTTTTGTGGGCGTTCTGTGATGCCCGACACCTCCCCCCTTACCACCCCTTCCCGCTCCCCCTCTCGACACCACCGACCTCTCACTTGCTCTAGGAGAGAGACCGAAGATGGCGGTGGGAGTCACGGTAGCGGACTGCGCAGATACACAGGGAAATGTGGATAAATGGAAAACATTTCAGACGCGTCTGGGAGGGAGAAGAAGATGGAATAGTGAGAAGAGAAATAAAGGGAGTGTGGAATAATTTATTTTAATTATATGTTCGGTTTTTTATTACTTTTTCTCAATTCAAAAGCGAACTGCCTTTCCAACCTTTTAGCTTCCATGTCTGCATTGGCGCTTTCTTGCGTTTTACGCCTGTCTCATTATACGTAATATAATGTAGAAAACATTCTTTTTGGAAATCGTCCAATAAAAAAGAACATTTAATAGACATAGAAATGATGTGTAAAATAATACAAGGGGAAAACCATTGCGGCAAAATGGGTAATGTAGATAATTCAATGCACAATTTCTATTTACATTGTGTTTACTGTAGAAGTGTGAAATGATCTGAGCGTAGGAGCTTGAGACACAGAGACTGACAAAGAAAGAGAAGTCACGGAAACAGTGTAAGACAGAGAAATAAAATATACACAGAATCCAAGGGAGAAGTGGATTTAGAAAGAAAGAGAAAGAGATAGGGACGAAGGATGAATGACGTGGAAGGGTGAAGGAGAGTGGAGAGTGGTAGTGTGAAAGGGACGGCGAGCGACAGAAAGAGAGGGAGAGAGGGAGAGGAACGAAAAAAGAGGGGATAGATAGATAGAGAGAGAGAGGAGAGAGAGAGAGAGAGAGAGAAACGAAGCAGATAGTGAGAGAAAGCAATCAAGTGAATTGAGAGAGTGAGAAAACGAGGGAGGCGGTTTAAAGGAGGCGAAGCTAGCGAAAAAAGCGTCAGGAAGCGAAAGCTCGTCGTGTCGTGTCGTGCCGCGCCTCCTTCAGCGTGCGCCGCTCGCGCCTTTGTGGGAGGCCGGCGCCCCGCCCCCTCGACGCCCACGAAGCGGAGCGCGGGCGACGTTGCAAGTGACGGAGGCGGTCTGCGCGCTGACGGAGTGAAGATTGAGCACATGTCCCGCCGGCTGTTTGGCCTCGCCCGCGCCCCGCACTGTGGCGAGTGGGCGCTGCGAAAATACAGGGCGCTGCGGAGACGTGACACCAAAGTGTGGCCTAAAGCTGAAAATCGGTGGCTCAAACGAAGCCCGATACATTCATGTTGTAGTAAATGGCCTACTGAATTAGGAAAAAGGATTAGCTCAGGAATTTCTCTAGCTCCGGCTATTTAAAACTACAATCTGGTCCAAACAAAATATCTCTAAGTAAATTGACATAATATTTGCATAATATATGCATTAAACAGATATATTGTGTTGTTAGAATTTTTAGGTTCGGGAAAAAAGGCTTGAATGTTTGTAAAGATGTAGTTACTTCAAAAGCATCAATATTTGCTTTCTGATGATCTCTTTTATGTAGACATGTAAATATGACCGAGAAGCCGACAAAAATGACGAAGAGTAGACATAAAATGTTTGTGCAATAAGACATTGATTTGACATACAAACACAGACATAAATATACAGTAAAATTTTGCTAATTTTCTATAGAGCAAAATTTGATGTTTTTTTATAAAAAATTGCACAGCAAAATTTCCCCCGAATTTTTATTTAGTACGCCATTGTTTACTATTGAAACTACATTAGCTGATTCTTTCTAGGTAGACTGATGACCTTTAAGCCATTATAATATCTACACTCTGCTTTACTCTAGTATTTTTCCTGGAATTCTCTCCAGATTGCCACTTAACCGAATACATTTCAAAGAAAGGAGATTATATTGTAACAAGAATAATAGTAAAAATACGGTTTACTAGAATAAAATTCAATTGTTGGATGCCCTGTTTACTTGCATATGTGACTCCGTCACATCGCCCATACGTAATATTACCGTAAAGATATAAATTCATCAGAAGTCCTGTAACAGTTAAAATCGATTTTTTTCAATTTTTGTAGATTTTTGAAAATATTTTGTACAGTTTTTCAACAAAAGTTTTCGCAGATATTTGGAACAAAATGCGTTACTCTTTGTTTTTATAAGATTTTTCAAAATTATTTGCAATGTTTCATTTAAACGTTTTGTAAAAATATAGCAAAATATATTTTTGAAGGTTTTTATACATATTATACATTTACTTTTGAATTAATACATTTTTGAATTTCCAGAAATTAAATATATGCACTTTTTATGAATGTGTCTAAAACTTGGATCTCCCTGATGATCTTCTGAAATTAACGCTAGTAGTACATGAAATTTGTAAATCTATGCGCCTTTTCAAATTTCAGTCGGGGCTAATTTTTTTCCGGTTATGAACACCAGGAGAGGCATGTGTTGGGTCAATGGAAACATCAACTAAAGTAATCGGTTGCTGACTGCAAAAACATTGATAGTGGTGTTCAATAGTCAGTCAATCAAAAAGGTATGCTTTGTTATACGCGACAAGGCTCAGTCCATCAGGCTAGCTCTTTTGCCTCATCACACGAATTTTGTTACGATCTTTTTACCTTCTAGAAGGGACAGAAAGTACAACTTGGGACGAAACAAGTAATTTTAATTTAGCTCCAAGGCTTAATTTTGGACGTTAGTTATGACACGTCGATAATCTAACCGTTACAACACCATAGCAGCAAATAATGCAAATGATTTGGTCAGGTCGAGCAAGTATTATATTAGTTTGTAACCGTTACATGTAATACGAAACAGACCAGCGGAAATGTTGGTGACAACAAGCGTCACTTGAAAGTCTCCGACCGCAGGGAGAGGGAGAGAGAGACAAGAGACAGAGAGAGACAGACACAGAGAGAGAGAGAGACACACAGACACAGAAGAGACAGAAACAGAGAGAGAAACAAGAGAGACAGAGAGAGAGACAGACACAGAGAGACAGACACAGAGAGAGAGACAGACACACAGACAGACACAGAGAGAGAGACACAGAGAGAGAGAGAGAGAGAAGACAGACAGACAGACAGACACAGAGAGAGAGACACACACAGAGAGAGACAGAAACAGAGAGACAGAAACAGAGAGAGACAGACTCAGAGAGAGACAGACACAGAGAGAGAAACACCGGCGCCTTCCTACACTTACGGGGTAAAAGACCAGAACAGTAGACGCGCCTTAAAAAACGAAATTTTCACTCACACAGTACGAGGAAGAAAGTGCTCTTCTAGTGCCACTAGTTCACATATCGTCAAACTGCCTTTCCCCCAGCGACCGCAGTTACGCCGCAGCCCCCCCCCCCGCGGCGCGTGGGTGGGTGGGCGTGCGTGCGCGCGTGGGCGGCCGTGCGGAGCACTCGTCTGCCGTGTTAATTTGCGGCGGTGGACCAATTCAGCGCAATCAAGCATTCATTCGGCGGCGGATGCCCCGTCGCGCGCTCTGGTGGCCCTCGCGCGAAGTAATGGCGCCGTCCGCGAACGTTATTGCCTTTTGAGGGCTCGCGCGCGATCATTGCGTGTGTGCGGCACACGCCGCTCCGCGTCCCGGTGTCGGGGCACGGTGCGGTCAGTACGCGTCTGGCGGAGCTTCAGTTGCTAGTACGGAGTTTACTTCGGTTGTGCAAGTCGTGTGTCAACACCCAACAAACAAAAAAAGTCCTTTGAATTTATTCAGATTTCTTTCATTTGTTCGTTTTTCCGTGCGATCGGCGTTATAGATCGGCATCAGCGCGTCCATGAAACGTAGGCAGTGCGCGAGCGCAGCTCAGGCCGTTGGCGAATGCCTCCAACGTCTTCAGGTCGGATGGGGAGGTGGTAGCGCATGCGCACGATGTCCCCTCACTCGCGAACCAAAGCCTGCCATGGCGTTAGATATCTTTTTGACGGCCTGCTGGAGAGCGAGCATCCATGATCGTGATGTTCTTCGTTGCGCGTTGAACCATTTAGCGATATTCATAAAATTAGTGTTATTTTTTTGACAAGAATAGGAAAAAAATGGGAACAATAGTTTTAAATAATTGCTTTCCTTCCATATCGAATGAAGAAAAGAAACAAGTAATTGAGTGATAATCGATCGTGTTCTAACTTGATAATATTTCAGAATTTCATTTTTAAATTGAGAACTGAAGAATGGAAAAAAGCATCGAGAATGTCTTTTTAAATACTATAAAATTTCTTATTCCTGTCTTTGCAATAGAAAATACAACATCTTCATTGTTATTTTGCGACTATCTTTCCCGCATTCTTCTAACATTTTAATTTAGTAAGGAGTTTAGTTTAGGAGTTTAGTAAGGAGTAAATAAGTAAGGAGTTTGTTTACATCATTTCACTTTACTCTGAATACGTAAGCGAAAAGAGTAGTGTGGGGGTTAAACACTTTCCTTCACTGCCAACGCCGCAGGTCCAGAGTAAAGAGTCGCCACTGTAGTACAGTAATCACCTGCGTGGTCTACTACACCACACATACACTTGTTCTACCAGGGTGAGCACCTAAGCTTTCGCTCCCTCCCCTGCCGCTGCGCAAGCACGCTGGATGGCTGGTTTTCGTATCCCACCAGAACCCATTTTGCCCTCACAGCAAAGGTAAGGCCGCCCTGCCAGCTCACATCTCCCAGCTCTCCAGGCTAGTACCACAATGAACACAATGTTCTTCTCACATGCGCCGGACCGGGAGCGATAGCTCAGTGCATCAACTAATGTCACTGCAGCGCCTCTGACCGGGAGGTCCTAGGTTCCCACTCCCCACGGCAGCAGGATTTTCGACACTAGCTTCTCAGCAAGGTCGAAATTCTTTTGCTGCCTGGAGGAGAATTCTAGCGGCTGGCTGCTCTGATTGGTAGTTTTCTGTGGTTTCTCCGATCAACACCAGGCTGATATTGGAGCAGTACCCTATTAAACGGGTCATTGACCGCGCACGATCTTTCCTTCCTCTTCCTCGATTTATCCTCTCCCAGTACTTTCACATGCACATACCAACACTACACTACTACACAAGTCGGTATACCAATCAGGAGTTTAAGAATGTACCCCGCATGGGACGGAGATATCTGGAAGGATGAAAGCCGAAAGTCGATATCTAATAAAGCAATGGATCTTATGACCTTGCAGAGGAGTTATCATCGCCACCTGCCGGGATACACTTACGAGGCTAATGTTCATAATGGTTGACGTGCACAAAAGAACGAAATAATAAATGAATCAATTAATCCGTTAATGTGCGCATTGCGTATTTGGTGTGCATATGGCGTGTTGATGATATTCTTTTATTGAGTACTTTGAGACAGACCTGACCTTTCTAATTCAAAATAACTTAATACTACACAATCTCAGGCTCTTCCCAGGCAGTACCTTGGCTGGGCTCGAGGCGGTCCATGTGTTCTGAGAAGTTAGACGAGGCTGCGTGTTAGTCACGTGCCATCCTAAGATAATTGAAATTGTCGACAGAATGCCCAAGATAGTGAAACAATCCATTAGCATCCAGAGATTTAGTCAACGTGATGAGACCTAAAAATCAAAATAGTCTTTGTTTTTTAGTGTAAACCGTATGTCGTAAGATGGCAGAACTTTTTCAAGGAAACTTACATTGCTGCACATTGATTCGCCTAAAATTTTAGTGCAGTGCGTGTCGTGTTCGCAAAATAATTAATTGAAGATTTTGAAATATTACAATGGGGAACGGTAAATTATAAGGAGACACAGCATATCTTTATTTCGGATTCGAAAAGTAACAATTTCATAACAAAAGTGTAAAATAAGTTAAATATAAATGTTTGTAGACAGACGTGTAGGTTACGTATTTTATCTTGCAAGACTTGAATAAAAATGTTTTTCGATATTCTTAAAATGTTTGAATTATCAAATAGTAGTGAAATTATGAAACTTATATAATATATTTTGCGTTTTCTTGTGAGTTTATTTCAAAAATAAATTACTTTACCTCACAGTGTGGAGTAGACCAAAGATCTATAAGTAATGTTCAAAATGTACCGAACAGTAGTCTAATATTTCGAATACCGAAACATTCCCGACTTTGACATCGTCTTCTGAATCAAAAGAGTGCTACTGAAAATAGAGCCTGAAAGCGTACGTCCCTTTGATACTTGTCCACGAGAATCCATAATATGATCAATTACATGCTAACCTCTCTAGAGTTTGTGCTGCTAACTACTAACCGATGCTATTACTGAAATGCAGAAATTGGGTTCTCCCTCTAATCCATAATATTCAATTAGAATATTGTAAATTTCCAATTTTTCACAACTTCCATCTTAAATTTTTTTTTTTTGATTTCGTTACTCTCTTTTCACTATCTTCTTTTCACGAACTCACTGCAAAGTCGCCAAATCGTATCTTGATTTACCAAAATATTTCAACTATATTTTCAAGTACGTTTTCAAATTTGTTACGAAAGTTTTACTATAAATCATCTTCATTTACACTATCTAAAATTTATTTCAGTTAACCGATAATTTATCTTCTCTCACTCTGTATGCTTAAACCATTTCATCATAAAATATTGCACCTATGGAAGGGCTCTGTCACATTATCCTACCCCACCATGATCCTCGTATTGATTTTGGAAAATCGGTCGAGCGTCCACGGAGTGCGGGAGGCAGGCTCTGCTTGGCAAAGTGTGCTCGCGCGTCGACACAGAACGTCAACGAAGACCAGCGAAACAACTATTAGTACATCCATAAACCCCTCCAAATGCATCCATCAATGCTTCGAAAGTCTGTCATAATAATGAACATGTTTTCACCCAAAACGATTTCTTCCTCGCCAACTATGTCATTAATACAGTACACGACAGCGTAAATATTTGTTCATGCCTGCATGTTAACTGGGATACTAATCGGTCTATGAGCATAAAATTAAATCCGCTGGATTAATGCAATGCATGTCCCGATATCGAATTTCATCAAAATGTGACAAAGGGCTTTGGAGATTATTGGTTCGACACTCGAGGATAGGGGCTCGTCGCCCTTCTAATATATTGGATACCATGGTATTGAAGGGAAGCTTAGTTACATTTTACGCAATTGGAAGCTTGGAAGTATTGCATGATAGAAATATATTAAAATATAAGTTCTTAAGTTCTATGAAATAGTTTTGTACAGAGATTAATAGATATATTATTATTTATCGTGCATTTTTAATACATTTAAATGGCGTTATTGATTTACCAAACGGGAAATGATATTGTACTACCAATCATACCGAAAAAACAAGCAATCGATATCTTGAAAGAAACAATCACTTCTCTTAGAAATTTTTAAAATAAAAAAAATCTAATAAAAATGCACATATTACAAATCATTGTTTGTTTCTCTCCTCTTCACGGTTATCGCAACAAAGCATCATCTTGCATGGTCATCTTAGCGCAACAATGTTTTTAAAAATCCGCATGATGAGGTTCTTTTGCATGTCTCAAGCGAAGATTATCTTTACGAACACCTAGAGGTATGTAAAAGTCTTCATTCTATCATGATCAATGCATTTCACAACGTGTGTAGAGTTATATTATAAAATTAGAAAAATTAATGAATTGTAGTTACATTTACATGAACGTACAAATAGGTTGTCATCGATCAGAACTTTTTGAAGAGTCACGAATCTTTTATAATAGTGATTACAGATATCACATCAAACACTGTGCATCAAAATTGGGCTATTTCACAAGGAGTCACCGTCTTCAACTCAACCCTCTTACTACAATATGTTCTAAATAATTTCACTGTATTTATCTAATTAAAGAACAGTCGCAACCCTACCACCACCCTGCAACCACGTCACTGCCTTCCGGCCGCTTTCCTACCACTCTCCGAGCATTCCCTGACTATTCTCCAACCACTCTCCGACCACCTACGACCACTCTCCCATCACCCTCCTAATGCCCTCCAATTACTCTACTACCACTTTCTGACACTCTTCTACCACTCTACGACAACTTACCGATTCTGTACGACCCCCCATCCCCTCCAACTGCCCTCCACTACTCTCCTCTCTCCGACCACTCTCCGACCACTCTCCGACCACTCTCCGACCACTCTCCGACCACTCTCCGACCACTCTCCGACCACTCTCCGACCACTCTCCGACCACTCTCCGACCACTCTCCGACCACTCTCCTACCACTCTCCGACCACTCTCCGACCACTCTCCGACCACTCTCCGACCACTCTCCGACCACTCTCCGACCACTCTCCGACCACTCTCCGACCACCTCCGACCACTCTCCGACCACTCTCCGACCACTCCGACCACTCTCGACCACTCTCCGACCACTCCGACCTCTCCGACCACTCTCCGACCACTCTCCGGACCCGCACAGTCATGCCCGCACTACCGTTCCTCACTCCTGTTCCCCCTCATCCACGCAGTTTCTTCATCTCCCGCCTCGCCACACGCCGACCTGCCCCCAACCCCGCCCCCATCCCAGCAGCTCCCCCCGCCCCGCCCTCTGTCGCGAACGCCTTATCTCTCTCGCGTCGTGGCGGCGCAGTGCGGCGCGGAGCAGCGCAGCCTGGCGTGGGGCGGCGTGGAGTGGCGCGGCGCGGCCTGTCCTATCTCGCCGGCTGCCAAAGCCAATACCGCACGTGATGTGCCTTTGACGGCCACCGCGACGCCCGCACGCGTCCCCCGTCAAGGTCCTCTGCGAGCCGTCCGCCTGCCCGTCCGTCCGTTCACCCCACCCGCTCGGCGCTAATCGTAGCGCTGTCCGAATGGCATCTGCTCAAGGAACCTGGGGATGAAAATTTGCATACGGTGTTCCCCAAGGGCTAATTCGTGGAACATTTTTTCAACCGTTTTTTGCCCACTCGTTTTTTCTGCTTTAGTGGTTGCTTTTGATGGTGTCCGTAGTTGTGTTAATGAATTCTTAGATGTGAGAATTTGTTTTTCACGAGAACACATTTAAAACTGAAAATTAATTTTAAAAAAAAAAAAATTAAACGCGATGCGATATACTAAACAGTCAATTGTTCAATACATTATCAATCAAATCATTCCGGAATATTTCATGAGTCCGTTATTGATGGAAAAATTTTCAATAAAATGAGTATTAAAGTATTTGATAGTGATGAGTACTCAAGTATTTGATATGTTCGTTAGTGTGATTATGTAAAGTCGAATGTACATTTTCATTTATTTTGAAGATTTCTTAGCCATATATGCGTCCCAAAGTGAAAGTCTAAACAGTTCTTATAAAAGTCGTTCCTTTCTCAGATTTTTGCTTCAATTATTTCCTTTTTGTATAGTTTATCTGCAAAGTATAAAAAAATGAACGACTACAAACTTGTTACCTTCTTTTCATACAAATGTAACAGAAATGTGTCATAGTAGAATATAGACACAATAAAATATTACGAAAGAAAAGAAAATCTCATATCCACAGCAACACCACCTACGTGAATTTTTCTCGGATGTTAGTGCAGCTTATAAGTGGACGTGCCTTCCTGTGATAAATATATCAAGGATTTTCTTCGACTCAGTCATTTCTCATCAAATGGAGCTCCGCTGGCTCAGATGTAAATATCAATTAACCTTAAAACATACAGCAAAAACCGTATCTCTCTTGGTTGTCCATTCGAACACTATTCTCTGACGTCACTCACTCTTCGCACGGTCCATCAAAATGTTTGTGCAGAAAGTATGGATATGTTGTCGGCCTCTAAAGAACGAATGAAATTATTCAAAACTTTTCTCGTGTCTTCTAAAAGAAATAATGCTATAGTCACGTGTTGTATCGTGGAAGCGGCAAACTTCTGTATCACAAAATGCAACTGTAATCCTACAGAGAACCGATCAATAGATACAATTTACTTAAGTGAATTTGATGTTCTCATTCCCCTTCTAGTAATAACGGTGCAACACGAACATTGTCAAGTTTGAGTGATGTGCCATTAGTCAGTGACGCTACTAAGAGCAAGGTATCTATAAAGGCATCATTATATTTGGGACGTTGTTACAGCAGTGAACTATGAAGAAGCGTTGCAACGGTCAATCAAGCAAAGATAACAAGTTCATTGAAGGTGAGGTTAGACGTGCACGTCTGCGTTAGAAGTGGCAAGTCCATAACTCACACTTGGTGAACTGATAGATTGTAGTTCGGAAGCCATATGGAGTCAGGTTTTTGGAGTTAGAAAACGTATTTTTAGACAGCCATTCGTATTACCCCTTCAGTGGTCGCGCTCAAAATTGGAACGCGACTTCTCGCGTAGATTACAATTGTAATCCATTAAAAGAATTCCCATTAACAATATTTCACAATAAAATCGTCTTTTAGTTCAAATATGAACAAGTAATGTTATCTAAAACACTGAACAATTACAAAATACCAAAAAAATTAATAGTACGTTGACGTATGATAAATTCTTTGAAATGCTACACAAAAATGTTAGTATTATGCGTTTAAACAGATGTACTTAAATTACATGGGAGTAGATTTTGTTAAGGAAAAGTCTAGTGCTCTATATGTGTTGTGCACTTTTTATACTTTGCATTACGACTATTAAATAAACCAGTTTGAGAAAATTGTTTAAACATTAGAACCTCCAGTATGAATGTGTTTTAATGTCAACATCAGATGAACATCTCACACAGATTATCTTAATGTAGCACACTCAGTGGACAAACTTTACGCAGTACTGTCGAGTGTTCTTGTTTCGTTGACGCCCACAGAGCATAGCAACGTCCCACGTTACCCTTTGGTGACTCCGCTGAACGCTCGAACCCTTTTCGGATTCCCAGTAGAATTCTTCCGCGTGTTTCTATTGCCATCGGCATAGATTTTCTCTGGATCTTCCTTTTCAATTCTGGTTTCATAAAGGACATAACAGGAACCTTTAGAAATCCCCTTCTAGTAAACCTTTTTCCATTTTTGTATTTTGCATTAACAATTAGAGCATCAATTGCAGCGATATTTATTATCTCAGTTTATATCAGACACTGAACCACAAGTGGTCGCGCGGATTACTATTGTAATCCAAGCTGTTTCCGTCGCTTATCACATGAGCAGCAGTTATTACTTGAGTAATGTTTTGCGACAATTCTTTAGCTGAGTCCTTCTACGAAAGGTACTGAAAAGTTCATGCCAAAAAGTTTGTGAAATCCTGCTGTAAACAGTGAATTAATGCGACTGGATTACAATAGTAATCCACGCAACCACTGAAAGGTTAGTGGTTACATTAAAGAAATGCCAGCGTGCTAAAAGTTTAATTTTAGCACTAGTGCCAGAAGTTAGACGATGTACAAATGTTTGGATAAAATTGAATGAAACAAAAAAAACAATAAAAACATTCAAATTATCAGCTACAACTGATCTTAATGTAAAATGGTACCTAATTAAGTAATTTGTATACTTCATTTACAATAATAGAAATGTCAGTAACGCTGTCTAGAAAGTTGTGTATGACACACGTGGTAAAAGTAATTTCATTTTGTTAGTTTGTTAATGTCTTATTTTACGTGACGGGACTCTGACCATCAGGTCTGCTCTTTTGTCTGACCACGCAATCTTTGTCCTTTGATATAGAAAATATTTTAGCCATATGTATACCAACTTTCAGTTTTCTCTAGGGTCTACATACATTTCTTCACCGTATTTATTAAGATTTTATTTACATTACCATTATTCATAACTTCTGATAACTTTATGACAATCACACTGTCATAGGCCTTCATCATAGGCTACATCAAGGAATACTACATGAAGTTCTCTCTCTCTGTTTGCCATTTTATTTGCATCACCTGGAACAGACATAACAGGTTATCTATGCAAATCGACCCGCCCTAAAACCACTTTGCCTTCTTAGCACCCCTAGTATTTCTCTTCTATTAAATCTCTTAACTTTCTTCCTTATACCTTACTATCGTGTTTGTCACTGCTATCCCTCTATAATTTTCACTCCTGTCTTTCCTTCCTTTCTCATATATTGGTATTATAGAAGCCATTTTCCAGTTTTTGTTAAATCTGCTTAATTGATACGCCTATTAATTAGCTTCGTCGTCATTCGCACTAGCTTTGGTGTTCCATTCTTAATCAATATGCTTGGAAATTCTTCTGGACCCGGAGACTTACCGCCTTTCATTTCTTTGATATATCTCTTAATCCTCTCTTCGGCTACTGCAATTTCTCTCACCAGAGATTTTGTTTTCTTTCTGTAGTTCTAAGAAAATTAAATCTTTCTTCATTTAATAATTTTCTAGAGTACTCTTCCCATTTACTTACTGATATACTTTGTATGCGAAGTTTTTCCATTTAGTTTTTCATTGATTTGACCTGTTTATGAACTTTTCAATTGTACTTGTTTTAGTTCTTTACATTTACGCTCCTTTGATTGTTGTTTTTCCTTCATTATCATGTTTTTAACACTATTTGTTTGGATTTTATATTCCTCTATACTTTTCCCTTTCTTGGTACTCAACAATTTTCCATATTTCATCTTCTTCTCTATTTCCCGCTCCAGGTCTTGAGTAATCCAATAACTCCTCCCTCTCTTTTTCTTATTTACAAGTAATTCTCCAAGTGCTTCTTTAGCCACTTGATGTAAACTATCTTTGAGGTGCTCATATATGTCCTTATTTGATCCAACTATGTCTTCATTCAGTAAATTATCCAATCTGTTTTGAAATAAGTATCTTATACTTGGTTATGATAGACCTTCTATTTTAAATTTTCTTCTTTCACTATTTATATATTTGTCTTCGTGTTCTCTGATCTCCATTTCTTTTGTTTCATTGGTAGAAACATAATTGTGGCCTTCAGTAGATAATGGTTGAATCTACATTCTGGACCTGTGGGTGCCCTGACATCCATTAAATTACCAGTTAAATACTGTCTAGTGATTACGTACTCGATTACATAACTCCTTCTTCTTAACTTATCTTCCCAAGTAAACATATGCTTTTCTTTATGTTGGAAGTGACCGTTTCTAATTGTAAGTTCTTGTTGTTTACATAGTTGAATCACTCTTGTTCCATTCGAATTTTCCACCTCCTTTGCATGTTGTTCAATGTCTTTTGAGTACTCAGATTTTCACACTTTAGTGTTAAAATCGACTAATAAAATGAATTCTCTATTTATTTTCCATTCACTGATTACCCCATCTATTTTTGACTAAAATCCCCCTAAAATACTAGTATCTTCATTTTCATTCGGTGCGTACACTACAAGAGTCGTCATTTTGTATATTAAACTTTCTAAATTTACTTTAATCAGCCTCTGGCCTATGGCTTCCTAGCTTTAATGTGGTTTCTGAATTTATTTTTTATGACTATGGAAATTCCTTTACTACCCTTCTGATCTTTTGGTACTCGGTTCCATATTCTCTTCTATATCCGCGACCTTTTTCACCAATCTCTTTTATATCCGAGTCATTTTTCTTTCCATTTCC
Organism: Teleogryllus oceanicus; assembly: GCA_964035755.1. Lineage (NCBI taxonomy): Eukaryota > Metazoa > Arthropoda > Insecta > Orthoptera > Gryllidae > Teleogryllus > Teleogryllus oceanicus. The sequence goes on from CAXIVR010000010.1 coordinate 68,500,668, forward strand.
TTCTCCTAGTTCGTCTTCTGTTGCCGTCCGCTTTCTCATGATTTAGTTATTGTAAGTGCTACGCGTGCATTCTTGGTTTTTGTTATGTGGATGTGGGATTTTTAAATAGGCTTTACGTGGGACAGTGCTCGCTTTTGGGTGGGGGACCAGGATGGCGAGCCACACGAGCGGATCTGGGCACCACGTCACCAGAGGTAGTATATCAAAGTACGCGAATCTCACGGCAAGATAGTGGAAGCCTAAGAAATATGTAAAGTGCTGTATAGTGATTTTGTCTCAGTAATAGTGTCCGGCCGAAGATTGCGTCTGTTAGAACTGTGACCTATGCAACGTTTTAGAGACACCTTCTGGTATTGTTGTTATTGCATTTTGGACTTACCATTTTATCCTAGGGTTTTGGTGAACTGGCAATGTTAATGATATAGTTTGGTTTACGGATAATTGAAAAAAGTTGGGTACAATAAAATCTTGTTACTAGTTTTTGCACCTTTGCTTTAAGTACTTTAGTAATCTTTTAAACGTTTGTTTCATCCACTTATTCACTTCACTCGGGTTGAGAAACTCAATAACATATATGGTAGTTTGGACGATTGTTTCATACATCGGAAGCCAATTCCAGGGCACTATGTGAAACAAAAGACCCCAGATTCTTTTTTTCCTATCCGGTCCTCTATTCCAACCCTTGAAGCAAGTGATTGCCTGAACCCCATCCTCTTGAAGCCTATCCCTTATGATCCAAAAAATCCAAAATTGAAATCACTTATTTACTCCTAAGAGGTAGTGCGAATCAATTTGGACCTCAGACGTTGCTTCAAGTATAGTTTTGTTTCCGGATTGTGGATATACTTATGCGTTTCTGCACTTGGCACGGCACAGGCTTTCAAAAGATTATGCATACTGAAAGAAGTGGAAATGAGCATAATGAATCAGTTGATTAAATTCATCTTCTCCTGTCTTATCAGTTTCCACAATAGTTGATAATAATCCATTACTTGGAAATTAAAGAACAATAACGTTAATTTGGTCAACGAATAATTGTCCAACCCCAAACTCAATGCTTACTAATGCACATTAAAAACATAAGATTTTTTTAAATATACAAATTGTTATGTTATTAATATAATTCTTTCATCACAACTTTTGTGCCGGCCATTTCTTTCCGTGCGACTCTGATACCTTTTTAAATCGCCGCCTCTCCCGAATTAATCACGCAGTAGGTAATTATATTGAATAATTATTAACGTTCATTATATAACGATTTCGTAAATTCTGTGGAAAACGAACTCAATTATCAGCATATAACTTAATACTCGCAGTATACTTAATAAAAATGCTTCCACAAGATAATTCCTTTTTAATCGAGAAATATCGTTTCAAACGTCGTGCGATCGGAAAATGCCTTCTGCGCAGCGGGCGACCTCTGGTGAGTCGAATCGCAAGGTCCGCAACGCGTGACTGGGAAGACTTACGGCCGGGCGATGATCTGCCCCGCTAAGGCGGTTTGGGCGGCGCGAGGCGAGGGAAGGTGTAAGGTTGCAGGCGCCGGCGCGCGGGAGGAGGGGGGGGGGCGGATATGGCGGGGGCTGCGAGGGGAGCCTTAATTTAATTTCACCCGCGGAGTGTGCGGAATGCTGATCTCTTAATGCCGTTTTATTCGGCTTTAATGCTCGCGGGCCCCAGAGCCGAGAACAGGCGGTCTCCATCGCTGCCTTCACCGCCCTCGCCACCCTCGCCGCCCTCGCCGCCCTCGCCGCCCTCGCCGCCCTCGCCGCCCTCGCCGCCCTCGCCGCCCTCGCCGCCCTCGCCGCCTCGCGCCTCGCCGCCCTCGCCGCCCTCGCCGCCCTCGCGCCTCGCCGCCTCGCCGCCCTCGCCGCCCTCGCCGCCCTCGCCGCCCTCGCCGCCCTCGCCGCCCTCGCCGCCCTCGCCGCCTGCCGCCTCGCCGCCCTCGCCGCCCTCGCCGCCCTCGCCGCCCTCGCCGCCCTCGCCGCCCTCGCAATCTCCTCGCCGCCCCCTACTACTGTCCTTTAGAGGCACTACCGCCACCGCAGCAGTAATAATCCGAACGCGCATCTATTGAGGGATTTCACAAAGCTTCCTGCACCAAGAACCAAGCCCTACACTCCAGGTAGTAAGTTGTTTGGAATTAACAATGGAAACGTACACAGTTATAATAACCATAATAATAATATAATAGTAATAATTATATACGACTGTGTAGCTGCGTATCTAATTACATTAAAGTTAATTGCTATAGTGTTTGGATCTTGTACTTGGGGCTCATACTCTTTATTTCTAAATCAGAATGGAACACTGAGTCAAATGCAATATACCACAGTTTACGACTAACGCGCGACTTTGTAAGATGCATTTGAGTCATTTAAAAATATGTTATAATACATGTAGAATGTTTAATTGATTTTCAGTTTAGAATAGTTGCCATGATTTTTTATATTTGATCAATGTAAGGATGTGATGTCAGAACTGTGATGATGATGTGTGAACTGTATTAATCTGTATTGTTAGACTGTCCAACGCCATTTGATTTATTAGTTTGGGCCCTAAAATGACTAGTGACTGATGCTATTAAACTAAATTGTTCGAAGGCCATACATCATTACCACAAATAGGGTTAGAATTATCGATAAATAGAGAGGTAATAGAGCTTGGCACAACAGTCTAATCGTCAAGATCTTTTTAACTCGACTAAACATGGAGCTTGGTGTCATTCATATATGAAAATCTTTCGGACGCTGTTTCTTTTATGATTCTCAACTACGACACCTTAGTATATGTGAAAGCGCACGGTGCCAAATGTTGGTATGGGGCTTATGATGTGACACTATTAGCACTGTGGGATGGTACGTAATGTAAACAATATTTCTGAAAACAAAAATAGTTTTCTTTGAATAGCATTGGAGTAAGAAATATGAAACTTGGGTAATAATACCACGTTGTTTCTGTATTCGTAATTTCAATCCCCTTGCTCTTAGCAGTGCTGCACAAATCAAGTTTAAATTTGTTATTAAATAAAGTTCTAATTGTATGGTGAACTGGCTCCAATTTATCTGATGAGCACTGATCCATTGAAAAGAGCAAGCATTTTCGTTTCTATTCAATAACTTTAATTTCATTTCAATTTCATTTTTATTTCAAGTAATTTAATTTCTTTACCAATAACTAAAATTAAATATTTTTTGCAAAAATTACAATTTTTGTGGAAGTTGCAAATATGTAAACGATTCTGCACGGAGATAAATAAACCGCTAAATATACATAAAAAACCTATTCCATCATGTAATATGCATTCTAAGGGAAATCGAATACTCCCCCCCCAAACTAATTTTTTATATCCTTCAGTGTTTATTCTCTTAATGAAATGAGGAAGGTTTACATATTCTGAGACAGTAGAACCACTATTCACTGTGAACAGAAAAATACATTTCTATCTGAAATTGTAATTGAAATGTTTCATACTAACCAAGATATATACGTCTTTTGTGGATAATTGCAGATTAATCCTACTATTCATCTTAGCTTAAAATATATTTCATCACATTTATTTATAAAATGTGCAATTTCTTTGTTCAGACATGTCGGACGATGCTGGACATCGCTTCTAAGTACACACACTAATTGTTGCGTTTAAGGTCTATTCAAAAGTGACTGAGTATGAGGCAAAACTACATTTTTGTTTTTTGCCATTTTGAAAGCGTCATTCATTACACTTTCTTGTCGTGAAATCCGTTTTTTTCTGTCTGTGATATTTTCGGAGATATAATTTCTTTTTTCACGTCGGCGTCATTGTCACGCGCCCATTGGCCCCTTGAAACATAATTTTGGGAACGCAAACATCTGGAATTTAAAAAAACTAGCTATTAAACTGCAAACACCAGAAAAACAAAAGTAGTGGAGAAAAGTTCATTTACCTTTCGTGTCCTGAAAATTCATTTTCCTTGCGTATTGATTAACGAATTCATCATAACTCGGGAATTAAGAGATATTGAAATAATTCTTTAATTTTTTTATTGATTATTGGTCAGGTTTTTATGTTAACCACGTGTAATATTTCATTATACAATACTTGAAGAGATAAGAAAAGAAAGTAAAAGAAAATAAACTCAGTTTTCATTTTAATTTAGACATTTTACCCTTTAAAATGTTTTCCTGGTTTAAAAAATGCAACAGTTATTTCTTTCTATTCAAAGAACCATTATAAAAAAAAATTAATTAATATTTAGTCACAAGTAAAACACTGTAAAAACTCGTATAGCTCAAAATGTAATTTTTATTTAAAAAATTGGGGTGTTATTGTAGGTTTCCCGCTTATATATCTAGTCATTACAGTAAGAATTAAATTAGATTATTAGGGAATGTTTGCTTTGAGTAGAGATGTACCTTAAGGCGATCTTTCAACTAAAATACTTGCTATTTTGTTAACGATAAAACATCACAAACACGGTTTCAATAGATCGATTAAAAATCACACAACAAACATTTATTTCTAAACAGTTGTTCATAGGTCGCTGAAAATCCACGATCCCCATTCAACTCATTGATGGCGACCCTTAACCTTCCCTCGTTAACTATTTGCTTCGATAGAGAAAAGCAAACGTATAAATGCAGTTCTCTCGACGTAACCTTCATTGCAGAGGCAGGCCGGTCCCGAATATACCCCGGTCGCGTGCAGGAAATTGCTTTCGATTACCTTAATCGTGAGCGCTCACAGGATAAAAGAAGATGTCGTGTTTAGCAGGCATCTTACTTAGACTTTCCTGTAATGACAGAGTTGGTGTCCTATGTTTAGCATGGACATCGAATTTGGACGAGTCGCCCAGCAGCTATTTTCTGCTTCGATGTACATGCAATTGTGAAGTTGACATTATCCGCAAAATATGTAGTGATTATTGATATTTTTAAATCATGGGAAAGTATTATTTTATGCGAGTATCCTTGTACTTATAAAAATATCATTAATATTAGAAATTAAGAATATCAGTTCTTTATTGTGTAAAAGTAACAAAAATATAATTATTATATTTAATTCAATACAAACAACACACGTGTAATATGCGGTGTATATTATTCATATTATGAACAACTAAAAAGTGAATAAGATTTATCACAATAGTGTTTGAAGATTATTCTATAAGTTTCTGGCCTGCCCAACAGATCACTCAATAATGAGGAAATTTTTCGAGCCGTATATTCTTAGAACTTTTATTGTTTAAAGGTACAAGTTTGTAAACATCATCTTAATCAGTGTTGTAATGCGAGATGTTTGAGTAAGATGTGATGTTTGAAATATCATGTCTTTTGGCTTCTTCACAAAAAATTATCTGTTTACACATCTAGAATAACACTGCAAAGACTTGCTTCTAGGAGTTGGATCATTCTCCCTGCAGTACATCTTTGCCACTCAGCGACCGCTATCTCTTCTCAGAACCGAAAAAAAACCCCTTCGGTAATGAAACTTTTCTGATAACAATGAGGCAAGAAATGCAGTAGTTTTTGATAATTTGGCGAACAAAACATCAGATATAGAGTCGTAGGCTTCCGCGGCCGGAGTCGTTGCATTTGCTGTCTGGATTAGCGCGTCATGGATGGTAGTGACGTTCGGCCATTTGCTGTGGCCTTCTTCAGAGCTGTGCTCGGCTCTGTGCACAGCACAGCTCTGAAGAAGGCCACAGCAAGTTGGCCGAAACGTCAGCACCATCGACCATGACGCGGCTAATCCCGGACAGCCAAGAATTCAAAACATCAGATAATTGTTTACAAAGAAGTTAATACACTAATGTGAAAAGTGCATTGAAGTAAAGAATGAATTTGTTGAATGGTGATATAATTTTATTTTTTGCATCACAACTCAGGTGAGGCGAGAAACGTATCTCGCGAATAAAAAAAAAAAAAAAAGAAAGTAAAAGCACTCACTATCAAATTCATTCCAATAATAAAATCTTCGATGTTAGCACACGGTTGAAAATTCGTACTTAATCAAGTTTAGAAAATATAGTTGTAACTTTGTAAGAACTTGACAGATGTATCCTGATCTATATTACTATATTTATCTACATTAAAATACCTCTCATTATTTTTAGAACCATCTTCTGACCCTAAATATTCATTTTCTCTCTATTAATTTCAATTGTGTAATTAAGGTTCGTGCTAAATGTGCTCGTGGCACATAGAGAAGTAGCTAGCCTTTCACCACTGAGGTCCGGGTTTGATTCCCGTCGAATCTCGTATGAAATTTGTTCCAACAAAACGAGTTTGGCTGCTTCACAAGGGCTAGTCCAACTCTTGTGAAGTGTCCTAAACCATGCCTTCATCCTTTTTCCTTCCCAATTCTGGCCGCTGGGTAGTGACGCAGGAGCGCGCGGCAGGAGGCGCGTTCGCACAGAAGCTACTTAGCAGTCCTTTTGACAACTGACTGCGACGTGACGTGACAGGGCACAAAGTTAATCGAGGAATACTCCACAAGTGCGCAATGCAATGGAGGATTACTCCCCAGCGCTCAACGCCCCTTAAGGGTCTTGGAGACGCGTGGCGTCAATATGGTAGACGTAACAAATAAAAAAAAAGGTTTGCATTTGGAAAAATTACGGTTTGACAACTTCGAAAGAATACTGTCCCATTCAAAAAGTATTTTTTCCGATTAGAACATTTTCTCTGTCATACTGTATTGCTGTGCAATGTGATTGGTGGGTGTCATGTAAATATCTCGGAATCTTATTAGGTAAATCGTATTTTTCATTTTTCATCATTCAATAGTGACAGAAATTTTGTGTAATGATTTCACATGACCATAAAAAAATACTCTCTCTCAAACTAGACGATAACAATAGTAATTCAGTAACATTGGCAGACCTTCAAACCGTTTCTCTCACTACACAAATATTTAGTTAGAGGTTTAATCTGAAATAAACCAGCTTATATAATAAATAGTATTTAATCTCTATTAAATAACTAGAATATGTATTGCTAATGTATTGCTTGGAATATGTACTTCCAATTAGGACAGAAATTAAAACAAAATTATGCAGTTTTAAGCTATGTGCGAGTTCTCAATGGTTTTGGTAACAATTCTAGAACGCGAGGAAAACAAAAATGGGAATAGTTTTATTTTGTCAGAAATAATGCAAATATTTAAGAACATTATTCTGCCTTTTTTCATGCATCTACCTATGGAATTATCACCCTTAGTGCATCAATGCTTGCGACCCAGCTGACGTCATACGAAAGCAAGGTTCCAACTATGAGTCCACCCGCCGTTTACCCGCCAAAGCTGGCGTTGAATTTCCAAACGGGAAACTAGTCTTCATTGAATTTTCAAACGGGTCTTTGAGACTCAGTAAATTCGTTTTACGGGAAAATATGCGAATTTAATGTGTTAATACCTTTTAAGTCGTATTTGGAGTGCATTCATTACATACAAATATGGTAGAAAGTCTATATAAATTGAATATAATTTCAGTGCACATGTTAATGTACTAAATTATTAATGAAGTTCCATATGTTTTGCAAATCACTGCAATATTTAACGGTACAACTTTTTAATCGTGTCCTGTATTACTTCAATATATTGTTGGCGGCTCTAACACGCAACCAATCTTTATAAATAAGGTCTCTAAAGAGAAGAGAATTTCACGGAGAAGTGACAAATTGTTCTTTGACTTAAAAATTGTGAAGGATTTGTTTAAAAAACGCATTTAAGTATTATTGTGAAATGCAACCCGCAAACTTGACCACTTTTCTGAATTCATATCGTTAAATAACTTCTAAACGAAGAGTTTTACGGCCTTAAGAACTAAAACTGTGAGTTTAAAGTCCTCCATAGCGTAGTCTAAGGAGATCTTCAACATTCCATTTTCGTTGATTCAACGCTTCTCGATTCTATCCCACCTGCTCAAAGCCTGTAGAATCTGGAACTGTATGTACAATCAAACTAATTACTTTATATTCTAAGCGATTTAATTACATGGATGACGTACCTCTCTGCTCGAAATTAAATAAAAATAGTTGGTATTGTCAAGGGTGAACTGAATTGTTATCAATTACATGAAGACATAGAACAAATGATGGACGATACCAGGGTATTCTATAAATGGATATATTACAGGCTCAATATGCAAATGAAAAAGTAGAGAAGAGAGTGGGATTTAATATGCGAGAGTTCTTGCACATGTTCTTATACTGTTGCTAAAATTATCCAAGAACTTTTTAAAACATTTATTACAGAGATATATATCTTTGCTCAGGCACCCCTAATTAAAAATGTGAGTTAATTGAAAAGTTGATAGGCTAAACCTCGATATAAGTAGCTGGATTGAACTGTGTCCACCTCGTGTTAATACTCGCCGCGGAACTTCAGGATCCTGCATTCTTCAACACACGTTGGGAAAATGTCATCGTTTATAACGCAATAATGTAACTAGATAGATATAATGTGGGAAGGTAATCAGAGAAACAGATCTCTATTCCGTAACCTTCTTTTGAAGAAACAATGAATTAATTTCTTTGAGACACAGACCCGGCTCGAGCTCTGCCGGGTTAAGTATTTGCTATATTCTTCGGCTAGATATCACTTGCACTAGATGAGTTAAATAACACAACCTTTTCTATTATTGATACGTCAAGGACTGTTTTAATTAATGCAACGAACTATTTTATTGCCAAATCCGTTAAGAGTTTTTGTTAAAATATTTAATCTACAGCAGTGCTATACGAGAGAATTTTATTTGTTCTTTGACAGTGCGTCTTTCATTTCTTGGAAAAACGTTTTGAGGGGCTTTTTAAATAGCAATTTTTGCTCCTCAACCGCACCAGCAAGAAATAAATGGGAATAAAGATACACGCTTGTATTGGATTAAAGTGCAGTGAAGTACAGTGTTTATTCATGAAATTGCTGAAGAGAAAATAAATAACTTTGAACCGGCAAGTGAAATTACTTAACAATCCCTATTGCAATTTCTTGGAAAGCTAGCGGTTATTATTATTATTATTATTATTATTATTATTATTATTATTATTATTATTATTATTATTATTATAATTATTATTATTATATTATTATTATTATTATAATTATTATTATTATTATAATTATTATTATTATTATTATTATTATTATTATTATTATTATTATTATTATTATTGGAATCGCCATTCCTACTTTCTGGCATGCGCCGATGTGGCGTGGCCGAATAAATCCCTCTATCCTGACATCTACGGCCAAAAGTATTTCCGTTAACGCCGCTGTCCGGGTCCGGAATGAGCCCCAGGAAAAGGAAAAACCTTCCGCCACCCCGCACCCGTCCTGGCGTCCTTCGCTGCGACTAACCGTTGCGCGGCGCGCACGCCAGCGCCGCCGACTCGCAACACCGCCCCGACACCCGCCGCCCACGCAGCCTCCACTGCGCCGCCCCCCGCCCGCCGCCCCGCCCCCCGCCCCTCGCCGCCCCTGCGCCCCTGCGGCCCCTGCGCCCCGCCGCCCTCCGCCCCCGCGCCCCGCCGCCCCCGCCGCCCCGCCGCCCCCCGCCCCCGCCGCCCCGCCCGTTCAACCGCTCCGCGTCCCCTGCGCTTCCCGCCCATCACCCACGCTCTCCAAAGCCCCGCCATCTTCTCCACACGCGCTGGACCCGCCCCACCGCTTCCCTCCCCCCCGATTTTCCACTTCCCCTGCCGCCCCCGCCGCGGTTTCGACATTGAATGTGAGGTAACGAAGACTATCTCACTTCTAGCTTCCCACGGATTCTTGTTACTCGTTCAAGCGTCTGAGGTTTTAAGAAGAGGTTTGTCATTCCAATAACCTTAGTTGGCAATTGTGTGTGCGCCTATGGTGCGAGTCTACCATAGGTCATGAACGAACTGGAAAATAACGGAAAGACCAGCCTTCTTCAAATCAAGCTGACTGTAGTAAAACTTACAAAAGGACAGGCGTGGAAAGCTAACTGTGAATTGAAAAATGTCAGCACATTATGATAAAATGAAAAGAGGTATTTGTTTTTCATTATATGTTTGAACAAACTCCGCCTTGCCGCCTACGCCACTACACTGCTTACCATACCACAAAAAATAAAACTATCCTGACAAAAAATTTCAGAAGATGATTGTAATGTATTGTTAAATACACGAAGCTTTAGTTCTTGAATGTATATAATTGCCTTTCAATTGTGTTGCAATTTATTGTGGGTCGTCCGGTACCAGAATAGCATTGATATGCACCTGGAGAGTTTTTTTTCTTTAAACAAGTACTAGTTTTGTATTACCAGTTACGCTAACAGAATGATTTTCCTTTTCGAGTCGCCTTCAATAAACCAATATTGACGTGTTTGCTTATAATTAAGCTATACATATTCCAGACTTTTTACCTGAAAAAAGGGAAAAAATCGTATTATTTCATTTTGTATCACTTTCCTGGAAATCGTGTAAGTGTATCCTGGATGTTATTTCAGCAAATTTTGGGTTTTATATATTCTAGTTTATTTTGTACCTGTTTTTCGTCTTTGTCGTCAACGTTTTCTCGTCGGAGGTAGTTTTATTTTTCAAGAGGAAATGAATATTCTTAGAATTCAGATTAGGAAAAAAGTTATGCGTGAACATGAGTTGTAAAAAAAGATGTTTTTTACCACTTGCCAAAGGAAAGTACTACCTTATTATTCGTTAACTAAATTAAGGTTTTTATACACTATAATGTGTGTATATATATGTATATATATATATATATATATGTAAGGGAGGTATCCCTAATCTAATTGAGTTTGGAGCTTAAATCGAATGATGAGCGGATCGATAGCGCAGATCTCGAACGAGACGCACGCGTGGATGTTGAAAAAGTTATTGATTCAGACATATGACAATCACGACATAAGGTCGCAAAGATAATAAGCTTTATCAAGAAACTGCAAATTGAATAATAACATTGAATGTTGTTTCTTTGTTATTGCAGGTAAGATTAATGATTAAAATAAATGATTGTGTTATACCTTTTTGTATGAAGCAATAAAAAGGATCTTTGTTATTGCAGAGCAACAAATTCGTGTTATTATTTCTAACTAATAGAAAAACAGATACATTACAAAACAACATTCTCGTTGGAATTCACAAAATCTCACAATGGACAAACTCCGCTTCAACTTCATAGTTGGCAGCAAAGAAGATGGAAAAACAAATCTAATATGCATAACCTCAATTGGCACACCGGATGGCCGTGAGTACTCTATTCCAGAAAATTATCAAGCAATAGGTAACCACACAGCGATTATGAAGACCTCAGCATATGCTAAAGTATCAAAAACACTTGTAACAAGACATCAAATAAGAAAGGTATGGATTAATTTAAATGAAGAGTTGTCTGTAACATACTTGGACGAAGGAGAAAATTTACAATTTGCTGATATCTACTTAGAGGAAATAATTGACACATCACAAGTACTAAGGTTCAGTCTGACGTCTCAGAACAACCACTAATAAAATGATAGAAAAATTACTTCAAAAAATCAAGAACTATCCGGTAAAAATCTTGGTAAAATTGCCAAAGAATTTACAATCGAAAATTTAATGGAAAAATTCAAATGCCAATCAATGGATCACTAGCTTTGAAAAGAATGTGAACGATTTAATATAACTGAAGATGAAAAGAGAATTGAAATTCTAAAATCATTTATGGATAAAGGTGCCATAGATTGGTATGGTTGTACATTATTAAAACTCACTATTGAAGCAGAATGGACAGAATGGAAAAAAATTTTGCGATACATTGCCAATAAAGGTTGGTCTCCAATAAGATATGCACTGTCATTTAAATATCAAACAGGTTCATTACTAGATTATGCACTAAAAAAGAAAAACTCTTACTGAAGTGAGAAGATCCATTGATAATGGAACACTAATAGACCTAATTGCTACTGGCTTACCAAATTTTGTAGCCGATAGAATTGATAGAGAAATATTGGAAGGAACCAAGACCTATATAATGAAATAGGTAAATTAGAACACTTAGTTTACAAAAAAATCAGAAACAAAACAAATACATCAGCTAACAAAGACAAAATTGAAAAGACACCTTGGAAATTTGCAAAGTTAAAGGCAAAGGCACCCGCTTCCATCCTGAAGCCGAATGCTGGTTTAAAGATACAGACAAAAAAATAAAACATGTCAACAATTCAATATTGGAGGTGGAATTGAACAACAATGATCCAAAAAACTGGTAGTTCCACCATTAATTAGACTCAAGGTAACATTAAATGACACTTTAGATGTCTCTGCCATTTATGACGCAGGCTCAAATGTTACATTAATAAATTCAAAATTAATACATGTGAAGTCGAAAAGAGATAATATTATGCAAAAAGCTGACTTGAGAACAATTAATGGTGTACATAAAACAGATGGATTGATAACTCTCAAAGCAAGAATATTAAATGCAGAGGAATATATTAATGTTTTCATAATTGATAATGAAAATTTTAAATATGACTTTCAGTGGATAAGAATACAATTAATTCAAAAAATCAATAAAAAAAAATTTTTTAAAAATTAAACGATTTTGAAATCTTAACAAATCACTTAAATCATCATGAAGAAATTATTATAAACAATCTCGTAGATAAATATAAAATGATATTTGCAAAAGATAAATATGACATAGGCACAGTAAAAGATTATGAAGCTAGAATAGATCTTAAAATAGATAAATACTGTTGTAAAAGACCTTACAGATGCACAATTGAAGACAAAAAAGAAATAGAGGAACAAATTTCACAGCATACAAAAGAGATGAACACAAAAAATCAAGACTATGCATAGACTTTAGAGATTTAAATGAAATCATAGTTCCTCAATCACAACCATTTCCACTAATCGAAGACTTAGTAATGAAAATAAGAAATTGCAAATATTTTTCAAAACTTGATATAAACTCAGCATTTTGGTCCATTCCCTTACGAATCGAAGATAGAAGAAAAACAGGATTTGTAACACAAGAAGGTCATTTTCAATGGACATGTCTGCCATTTGGATTAAAACAGCACCAGCTATCTTTCAAAGAATCCTCACCAATATAATAAGGAAACATAAATTATCAACTTTACAGTGAATTACATAGACGACATATTAATTTTTCTAAAACCTTCGAAGAACATATTGGCCATCTATCACAATTACTGGAAGCAATAATGAAAGAAGGATTCAGATTAAAACTTTCTAAATGCACATTTGCACTGGATTCTGTGCAATATTTAGGACACATAATAAAACACAACTCAATCTCTCCAATAAAAGATAACTTGATATCAATACAAATTTTCCTGTACCAAAAATCAGAAAATGTGAGACAATTCTTGGGAAAATCAATTTCTACAATGAATACATACCCAAGATTTCATTAATTCTCGAACCACTACATAATCTATTGAGAAAAGGACAAAATTCATATGGTCTGAGGAATGTCAAAAGCCTTCGAATATATGAAAATTTCCTCTGCACCCAACCAGTCTTAGCTATTTTTGATCCAGACCTACCATACATATATACACAGATGCAAGTCTACTGGGCATGGGAGCTGTATTAAAACAACCACAAATACATGATGATCCAAAAGTGAAAACCAGTAGCATATTTTTCAAAGAAACTGAACGAATCACAAAAAGAAAAAGCCATTTACTTGAAGCCTAGCAATAAAAGAATCACTAAAGTATTGGCAACACTGGCTTATAGGCAGACATTTCAAAGTATTTTCAAATCATAAAGCATTAAACAAAATGAACATCAAATCTAGAACAGATGAAGAATTAGGTGATCTCACCTACTATTTATCACAATATGACTTCGAAATAATATACCATCCAGGTAAAAATAACTTAGAAGCAGACTGTTTGAGCAATAACAATAAAGAGATTATTGAGGATCAAAAAAACGAAGATATAAAAACTAGCAAAAACAGACTAACTTTTAAAGACAACCTGTATTACAAAAAAATGAGAAAAAAAGAAAAAATCATATTATCAGAAGAATTTTGTAAGAAGTTTATAGGAAACATACACAAACATTTTTGCCACATAGGGATGAAACAAATGCAAAGCAAAATACTACCTCATTATACATCAAAAAATATCTCAGAAAACATAAAAAAATGTTGTAAAAACTGTGAAGTGTGTATAAAAAACAAATCAAGAGGACAAGACAAAATTGGTTTGATGTCACATCTTGGTCCTGCACAAAAACCGTTTGATGTAGTTTCCATTGACACGATTGGTGGATTCGGTGGTTCACGATCCTCTAAAAAATATTTACATCTTCTTGTGGATCACTTCACAAGATTTGCCTACATATTAACATCAAAACACAAAACTCATCTGATTTCATCAAACTAACGGAAATGGCACTTAAAGATCATAATATCAAAATACTTCTGACTGATCAATACCCAGGCATAAACTCCAAAGATTTCAAAGATTTTCTAGTAAAGAAGAACATCACTATGATTTTTACAGCAGTTAACGCACCATTCTCTAATGGTTTAAATGAAAGACTTAATCAAACCTTAGTGAATAAAATTAGATGTACAATAAATGAAGAAAAAAAGTATGCATGGACAAATGTAGCACATAATTGTGTAAAAATACAATGAAACTGAACACACAGTAACTGGATTCAGCTCCAAAATACTTGCTAATAGGTGAAGATACTCAATATTACCAAATGAACTGATACAAAATAAAAATGCTAATAATCTAGAGAATGATAGAACAATTGCCCTACAGAACAGTATTAAACACCACGAATACAATAAAAAATTATTTGACAAAAACAGGAAAGACTATGACTTCAATGCTGGAGACCTGGTATTCATCGAAAATGGCAACTGAATGAACGAAAAATTGGATGAATTGAGAATTGGACCCTACAAGATTCAGAAGAAAATATCAAAATCAATTTGTGAAATTGACACAGGACACAAAAAATCAGAATCAAATTTATTTCACATCTCTAAACTCATTCCAATCCCTGCACCAGATGAAGAAAATACCGAGAACACTTAGCTCTATCTTTATACAATTTCGCACCAAAAATTTTGTACCAAAACCTTTATTTTGGGGGGGAAGATGTAAGGGAGGTATCCCTAATCTAATTGAGTTTGGAGCTTAAATCGAATGATGAGCGGATCGATAGCGCAGATCTCGAACGAGACGCACGCGTGGATGTTGAAAAAGTTATTGATTCAGACATATGACAATCACGACATAAGGTCGCAAAGATAATAAGCTTTATCAAGAAACTGCAAATTGAATAATAACATTGAATGTTGTTTCTTTGTTATTGCAGGTAAGATTAATGATTAAAATAAATGATTGTGTTATACCTTTTTGTATGAAGCAATAAAAAGAATCTTTGTTATTGCAGAGCAACAAATTCGTGTTATTATTTCTAACTAATAGAAAAACAGATACATTACATATATATATATATATATATATATATATATATATATATATATATTGTTTTTTTACTAATTTGAATAGAGTAAAATATCACTTTTGGGGCTGTTTTGTTTGCTTTGTGAGAATAGATCTTTTATTAGTTTGAAGGAATTAATGAAAAATAGTAGTAGTAGTAGTAGTAGTAGTAGTAGTAGTAGTAGTAGTAGTAGTAGTAGTAGTAGTAGCTAGCTACTACTACTACTACTACTACTCACTACTACACTCACTACTCTACTACTACTCACCTCTGCTACCCTGCTGCTCTGCCTACTCTGCTACCTGCTGCTGCTGCTGCTGCTCTACTGCTGCTACTCTACTCTACTCTCTCTGCTACTACCTGCTACTGCTCTACTCACTCTACTACTACCTACTACTACTACTACTACTACTACTACTTCTACTTTTTTTGGCGTAGTCGGCGTTTTCTAACCGAACAAGAGGCCCGTGTTGAACCGCCCTTCTTACTGTCTCGGCATCGCGTCGGAGGCAGTGGGCTGTCTTAATTCGTGTCTTGCTTTTTTCGTGTCTCCCTACCTCCCCCGTCCACCGTGGTGATTAGGGGTTCGGGAGATTACTTCTTGTGTTTTATTTGGTGATGGTATTTGTAAATACAGTTAAGGGCGGTTTGCTCCAGCCACTTTTCTTATCAATCATCTACTTCTGGTGTCTTTCGTCTTTTTCTTTTCTGCCTGTAATGGTAGACAAATATTTGCTGATATTGCTCCAGTTACTTTTTCTTTCAATCATTTTGTTGATAATATTGTCCGCCGTCAGGTTTTCTCCCAGTTGTAAATTTATATTAAATCTATATTGGTCCCATCTACTGCAGTGAAAAGCTGTGTGTTCTGCTGTGTCTGTGGCCTTGCAGTAACGGCATAGGTCGTCTATCGTTTTGCCAATTCTGTATGTGTATACTCCAAAATTACCATGCTCTGTCAGAAATTGGGTGGTATGGTAACTTAGGTCCTCCATGCTTGCGAGTCACCCAGGGCTTGATCTGCTTGATCAGGCGACGCGTCCGTGGAGCTTTAGTCGTGTTGTCCCACTCGTTCTGCCACTTGTTATACGGTTGTTTCCGCGTCTCCTCTTTTTTCATATCTTCCCCTTTTGCTTCAAATAGGGTTTTACCTTCCTGGGCCAGAATGTGCATTTGTAGAACCAATGCAGCTTCAGCGGAAACTGTTCTATATGCACATATAATTCGCAATGCCATTTTTCTTTGTGTCATAATGAGTTTTGCCTTATTATATTTAATATGAGCTGATTATGCCCAAATAGGTGCTGCGTGGAGTAGTATACAGTGCATTACTGAGCTCAGAATTTTTCTCTTTTCTTGGCTGGGGCCTCCGATATTTGGTAAAAGTATGCTGAGTGCGCCAATTGTCTTCGTTGTCTTTTCCGTGGTCATATTACAGTGGTATTTAAAGGTCAGTCTCTGGTCTATCACAACCCCGATATATTTCACTGCTTTGGTCGTTTTTACTACTGCGTTATGTATCTTGAAGAATGCACGTTTAGGTCTACGTTTTCCTGGCAAAAGTACGGCCTCCGTTTTATGGTGTGCCAGGGTTAACGAGTTTTCTTTCATCCATGTGTTCACTATATGTAGTATTGCATTGCCATTGAATGTGAGTTCTTCTATCGTTTCTACTGTAACTACGATTGCTAGGTCATCTGCGAAAGCGGTAAGTGTCGTTCCTTCGGTAGTCAGTTGTCGGAGGACTCCATCGTATATTACATTTCATAGTGTTCGTCCCAGAACTGAACCCTGTGGGATCCCTGCTGTTACTTCTATTTCCTTGCCATTTCCTACACTTACCACTCTTTGGGACACGTACGCACCAATGATGTTAAAGAGGTAGCATGCTATACCCCTATCCTCCAACTCTCTCATAATCCTAGACCAGGACGCACTATTGAATGCGATTTTTACATCGAGGAGTATTAATGCGCATAACAGTCCTTTGTCGTTTGCCTTCTTAGCTATGTTAAGAACATTGGCAATAGCTCCATACGTTGATCTGTGTTTTCTGAAGCCATACTGTCTGTCGCTTAAGTTTCCTGTTCTACTGATTTCGTCATTTAGTCTTTCTAGAAGCACATGCTCATACAGCTTGCCGAGAGTATCCAACAGACATGTAGGTCTGTAGCTCTTCAGTCCAGGTTTGGGTATAAGTAGTACCCTGGCCTTTTTCCAGATATGTGGGAAGGTCCCTAGCCTTTAATGTTTCTAAGGTACGCTTTGTGTACTCCATGTCCACGTCGACCAGCATCTTCACTGCTTCCGGTGATATTCCGTCTGGTCCTGGGGCTTTACCTTCTTTTAGTTTCTTGGACGCGTGCTGGACCTGTCAGGGCTGGAATTTCCTCGGTGTCGTTTTTGATATTCCATATTTTCTTAGTGTGTCGTGCGAAGAGACTGTCGATGATATCCAGTCTTCTTTCTAGAGTCATATGTACTCTAGGCTCGTTAAGACGGAGTGTTTTCATGGCGATTCTATAGCCATCCCCCCACACATTCGCTTCAATATTTTGACATAGTCGAAGCCAAAACTTCCGTTATTCTTGGGCAATCACTTTGACGAGGTTCCTTTTTAGGTTTTTATAGAGATCAACTCCCAATTCTCCCGAGGAATGTTTCCTTTCTTGTCTTTGGTATTTTCGTCATGCGGTAAGAACCACCTTTCCTAGAGCGGAGAGTTCGGGGCCCCACCATGGAGGATTCATAGTTTGTTTAGGCATAAAATTCAAAATAATGATATATTTCTCTTTATTTAGTTCACGTAGTGAAAATTTAAATTTTACGTGATAAAATTTTTAACAGAATATCTTGAATCGAAACCCAAGCATTTTACATCTTTTTTCAATTGTTTATTAATATATGGAGATGAATGCATTAACAATGACTCCATTCATTTTAAAACGTATGTATAAGAATTTATTGTGAATGCTAACAGTTCTCGGTGTTGCTTCGGTATATTTATGGCAGTATGAAATAGTTATCGGTTCTATCCGTAATGAATCCCTACCTCACACCCCTTAAACAGCATCTCCCAGATTTCCATGCCTCTTCCTTGCATCACTCTCGCCTAACCTGACTTGTCCTACCATGCGTGCTAAACTAATCAGTTACTTGTAGCTGTAAACTTGTGATGGCTTCTTGCATGCAGTAACGCACATTATTACGTGTTGCGTGCCTAATATTCAAGTAATAAACCTTTTAATTTCACACGTGCAGAAAGCGATTTTTACCTCATGTACCTCTTGTACCTTTACCTCTTACGTACAAAAAAATCTTACATTCCAAGCTTCAGCAGTTTTATCTCTGATTGTCGTTGTTCTCTTCTGAATACAAAGATATCAGAATATTGTGTAACTAAATATCATCCTTCGAAAACTTGGCAATCTTTGCCCCCTAATGTTTCTTTTGAGAAACACTTCTCGCAGTATTTGAGGAAATTGCTCCGAATGCATGTGGAAGAGCGCGGAGTGCTCATGCCAAGGCAGCCGTGCCAACGCGGTTTTCACGTAACTCGCCGCACACAACTGGCCATCTGTTACGGCGGCTGACACAAGCCATCTCGTAGCGCCACTTCTGCGTTGGGCGAGCTACATTCCTACGGGGAGACAGAGGCAGGCGGACTTGGGTTGAGGCTCCGCCCACTCCGTCGAACGCGAGCGGCTGAATTGGCTCAGGGCAACAATTGTTGCCTTTGCGGAAAGTCTGTACGGGAGCTCTCAAGGATTGTGTTGGCGGAGGCGGATTTTCTACACTAACTGACAGCCAGGTCAAACTTCACCAATTCCACTACTTTTGCCAATAGTTACTTACATTAGTTAGTAAGTTAGTTATAAACTTACATTAGTTGTGAACGTTCGTTACAGTAGTTGTAAATTTGCTTTAAAATAGTTGTAAACTTATATTATATTAGTTGTAAAGTTACGTTACAGTAGTTGTAAACTTATTTTACATTAGTTACGTAGTTATATTACGATACATACTTACGTTACATTAGAAAGTTACATTAGTTTCATGCTTACGTTACACAACTTGGTCAAGATCCACGGATGAAGTGGAATGCCGGTGGCTGGCTAGTTTGATCGATATTTTCCTATGGTTTCTCCAATCAATATTAGAAGAATTCAGGTGCTGCGTCTTAATAATTGGGCCATTAATTCCGCGTGATCTTTCCTTCCTTATCTTTGCTTCTTCTCACGTCTTACACACATTTATAGTTACGTTCACTATGCTAATACATGTGTCTGAAGATCCGTCGGGAGGTTAGAGTTTCTTCCAGCCGAAACGACACCCCTTCGGGGAAAATACCTGGATGTGGAAAATGCTCTCACGCACACTTGCAGGTAGGCGCTGGATCTCACATTCTAGCTGGAAGACAACATCATCATCATCTGCAAAATCACGTGCACTACATTTACGGAATTTGAGACTTAATAGTTTACGCGCTTGCATTCACTTACTCTACAGAAGTCGTACTTGTGTACCACAATCTAATGAAAATTTCGATTGGAACACATACACATTCCGATAAAAATTCTGATGCCGACAGTTATTCTCAGAAGTATTTGTTTTAGATACTTCTTCCTAGCAATTTTAGACGGATTCCAGATGAATAGGCTTCCACCCTAAGAAGAGAGATCCAAATATCAGCTAAAACGCTATTCAACGAAGAACCCATTTCGAAATGGAAAATTATGTATATTGGGTATATTTCGTAACAATTAAAAAGTATTATTTATAATAATAATAATAATAATAATAATAATAATAATAATAATATATTTTATAATACTTCTCTCTCAGGTTTTTCACCACTTTCAATTTTATGATAGTTCAAAGACGTCACAAATTCACAAATTCGACAAAAATTTACACAAATCAAATTGTATCTTTCAATAAATTTGAAACCTTTGTCTGCCATTTAAGCGTACACCGACATGCCACCAGCTTAACTCATTACATTGCTCAACCGAGAGCTGGACGCTGGGAACTTCCTTCCCCACCCAACACAATCTCGACTGTGGGGCAGCGAGGGTTGGCGACGAGGGGCGAGGTGGGGAAGAGGGGGACAAAGGGGGCGGTGGCGCCGCAGACGCAGCGCGGCAGTGGCGCGGCGAAGAAATAACGCGGCGTATATTTGGCGTTCGGGGGTCGTGCGCGCCGGATTGCGCAATTTGTTTCCGGAATGCGCCGACGAGAGCCATGAAAAACGAAGCGGGCGCGCCCTGGCGGCCGGCGCAGTAAATACGCTCGCCCTGGCTGACTCTGCCCCGCCCAGTTCCACCATGCCCTGCCTCGACTACGCCCATACCCTGGGCGATGCCCCGCCCCCCCCCCCCCCCCCCGCCCCCCCCGCCCGCCGCCGCCCTTCCCCCTCCGCCCCTCTCCGCCCCTCTCCGCCCCTCTCCGACCCTCTCCGACCCTCTCCGACCCTCTCCGACCCTCTCCGACCCTCTCCGCCCTCTCCGACCCTCTCCCCCCGCCTGCCCAGTCGCGCCGTACCCTTCCACACTCATGCTTGCATTCTGAGCGATGCCTCGCCCACGCGTCCTCTGCTTCGCTGCAACTCACCCCGCCCCTCGCCGACCCTCTCCGCCCTACCCGTCCTGGCTTTCCCCGCCCCGTCCAGGCGCGCCGTACCCTGTCCCACGCACACCCACACTCTGTGCGATGCCACGCCCACACGTCCTCTGCCACATTGCGACCGTTCCGCTCTATACCCCATTCTGCCCTCGCTCGCGTGCCCATTTTTGCTCTTCATCCGCGTGGGCAGTTGCCTCTCTGTTGCTCCTTGGCTCTCCAGGAGACGCCGTGTCCTACGCACAGTTGCCAACGTTTCGGGGCCGCCATTCTCGACCTTTCTCAGGGCAAAAATGCATTTTCGCTCATAATAAAGTCCTATTCCACATTTACTCCTATTCTACATTTATCACGCTTTCGTCTTTACTCTGTCCTTGCCCGCACAACCTGGCTCTTTCTCAACTTTGAGATCGCTTTAGATGTTCTAACACTTCCACCAATTCCCAAATCCCAACTAATTATCATTTAGATCTCTGCCTCCGTCTTTACTTTCTCTAATCTCTGCCTCCCCCTTCATACCTTCACTAAACGTTTGTAAAGGGATGAAGGCTCGTGTCCTTCTCTTCATTTGTCTTCGCCTCCTGCGTCTTCTGCACTCTTTTACCATTACTTCCTTTTAAAGCATCATTTCTCTTTTCATATTTTAGGAAATATACTACAAAAGTAGGAAACATACTGCGACGAATTACAGGGAAATGAACTCGCGAGACTCTGGAGTCCAAAACAATAACAACAGATGAAAAATTAAATATTACCAAATATTGAAAATAAAAATGATGTAAAGCTATCACTGAGTCAAGCAAAATACATAGTTTTTCCACTAATAAAAACAAAAAAATTCTCAGTTATATTTTGGGACAAAATTTCATGTAAAACTGTTAATTTGTGAAAATATTTCATTCAGTGTTGTGAAAATATAAGTAACTTTACTTATAAATAAATCGCCTTTTGTAATTTTTTCTTATAAATAGCATGATTGTATGTTTACTGAATTACAAATTTCATATTCGTTTTTCAGACAACCTATTGGTGATAAAACGGCACGTAGTACAAGTTTTTGTCGCATTGTTTATAACTATTTCATAATATTACACTGCATATAGCATCCTACTAATTAATCAGCCATCTTGTAAAAAATATCTCTTTAGCAAAAAAATGCAGAAAATTTGAATTTTCTATTTTTATGACGATATATTTTTGAAAATTCTGATCATTTAATAAAAATTTGTCTTACAGCATTACAAGTGAATACAAATTATACAGCTTGATTCACGTGTTTTCGTTTTCTCCTTTATAATTTTAAACAGTTGTCTGCACACTTGTCCATTTTATAAAACATGTAATGTCCAGGAATCCTCATGCACTTCGGTGGTATGTAATTACGTGACACGCTCATGTTGCAAGTTCTCACAAAAAGGCAGTATGAAATTATATCTCTTTCCGCGTTTTCAAGCAGAGTCATTTCTGTTTCACTACATTATGACTATACAATCACGTTTACAATACAGTAAATACGGTGAAACTTATGAAATAAATTATTCCGCTGAAATATCACAAAATGTAGATTTATATGGCTTGAAAAATTGCTTTTTGCGATTGTATTTTGTTGAACATTTTCCTTGGCTTTGTGGAAGTTAAATAAATACCTAATATTGTGTTTGAGTGAGTTTAAATACATTTAATTAATTACATTTTATAATGAACATATTTTTACCGTTCATTTTTTAAACAATTTTGTTGCACCGTTGACGCAACGCGTCTCTTTACCCCTGGTTGGGCGTTGAGCGCATTTTATGGAGTAATTCTCCGTTACTGAGCAATTTACTTTCAATACTGTTACTCAGTAATTACTATATTAGTTAAGTCTCGTCACGTCGCAGTCAGTCAGTGCCTTTTATCCCTTCGGTCAGGGGCTCAACGCCGTTAGATTCCGGGGTTCCTAGCCGGTCACCCAACCAGGAACCCGCGAGTCTCGAATTTTCTTATCCTCCGTGACTTCACGGAGGGTAATAAACGAATTAGGCTAGCGGTGAAGGCAATAATATCATTAAAAATGATGTTATTTTGTTAAAACAAGGTAACGTTGTAATGTAACATTGACTGCTTAAAGACAAATGGTGACCTACCTCCATTAGAGTAACATTACAATTATTACAATAACTCTCCTGAAGAAGTGGGTTGTGATCCAACTGTTGAGGAATCGAGAGCTTAGAGCTTTGGAAAGATATTTGGAGCGATACTTGGAACATAATTGGCAGATACTTGTGCCATGGAGGGAACATACATGGAGGCATACTTGGAAGATACTTGCGCCGTTGAGGAACGATACCAGGGGCATGCTTGGAACAAACTTGCAAGACACTTGTGCCGTTGAAGGAAAATCATTTTCGCAGGGAGTTCGACGTATACTTCGGTGTCACACCCCACTTTTTAAAAACACCGCCACCTCCAAAAATATAACACACTTCACTTACTGAACTAATGACTGTAGTAAATGACCAGCCAATAAAACATCACCAATTCAATGAGTGAGATGTTACTGAGCGAGACTGGGAGGGGAATGAGAGGTTGGGGGGGGGGTTGGAGCGTTCCAGCGTGGCGGTGCCAAGAGTGTGGGACGAGGTAGAGCGGAGGGAGGCGAAGAGGGGAGGATCGAGCTACTAGAAGAGGCAGTAAAGTTCAATGCTGGGCGGAGTAGAGCGAAGCGGGGGAGAGTTAAAGGAGCAGCGCGAAGCTGATAGTGAGAGACAGGGTGGACGGGGATACCAGACTGGCTGGGCCCCGAGGGCTAGAGAAGTTTGTGAAGGGGCGTGGTTGGGTAACGCGGGATGAAGCGGGTGGAATGTGTCGGCGCTGAGCGGGTGAGCGGGATGTACAGTACGAGGTTGTGCAAACGAGGTGGAGTGGAAGGCCGTTGTGTGCACGGGGCTATGTGACGGAGAGGAACGATACGGGCAGGTGAAAGGCTGGGAGATCGGTGAGACGAGATAATGATGGAAGGTGAGAGGAGGGGTGCGTGTCGGAGTGTGAGGTGCGTGGCAGAGAGAGAGAGGAATGAATTGAGAGAAGAGGTGTGTGGAGGAGCTGGGCGGGGCAAGCAGGGCTCTATAGTGGAAAGGAATGGAATGCCAGGGCTTGTTGTGAATGATAATGTGCAGGGAGGGGAGGGAAGCGGGGAAATTCTGCGTGGAATTAGGTGAGAAGAGAGGCTAGAGGTAGTGAGAACGAACGGAGAGAAACGTAGCGAGACGGAACGGTCGCAGGGGAATGGAATGGGGCGGAGGAGCCTGGAGCGGGGTAGAAGGAATGTGGGGGGGGGACGGCTTGATGGATATGAACGGGAGGAAGCTGGGAAAAGCAAGATGGAGTGGAATGGACGGTCGGAGTAGCCGGCGTGCGCCAAGGCACGACAGAGCAGAACCAGAGGATTGAGCGGGACGGACCGTTACAAAGCGGAACGGGACGGAGGGAAGCGGGTTGCAACGAGGCGGGGCGAGGTGGGATGGGGTGGGCGGGACAACGGAGCGAGAGAAAAGGCGAACGGCACGAAAGGGATGATCCGTGTGAGACCGACCGAGACGGGCGAGCGAAGGGGACGGAACCTTACGGAGCGTGGCGAGGTGGAAGGAAACTGTAAAACGCGAGATGGAGTGGAACGGAAGAGTCGGAGTGGGTGGGGCGGGTAGTAGTGCGGCGAAGCGGTTGGGTCGGAGTGAACCGGGCCGCGCCAATGCGGGACGGAGCCGACGAACCAGAGTCTTGAGCGGAACGCAGCGATATAAAGCGGTGACGGGACAGAGGGAAGCGAGGTGCTACTGGGTGGAGCGAGGTGGGATGGAGGGGAAAAAAGGAAGCGAATAGAAAATGGAAGGAAGCGGGACGGAGTGAGACGAACGGTACGAAATGGGGTGATCCGAGAGAGACGGACTGGGACAGAGCGAGACGAAGCGGGACGGAACCTTACGGAGCGTGGCGAGGTGGATGGAAACAAGGTGGAGTAGAACGGAGGAGGCGGGGTGGGTGGGTGGGTGAGGCTAGGCGGTTGGGTCGGAGTGGACTGGGCCGCGCCAATGCGGGACAGAGCCGAACCAGAGGCTTGAGCAAAACGCAGCGATACAAAGCGGTGACGGGACGGAGGGAAGCGGGTTGCGACGGGGGAGCGGGGAGGCGGGACGGAATGGGACGAACGGTACGAAATGGGGTGATCCAAGCGAGTCGGACCGTGACGGAGCGAGACGAAGCGGGTGGCGGGGCGGGGCGGAGGGAGCTGGCTGGAAGGCGAGCAGTGGGGATGCGTGGCGACGCGAGGAGGAAAACGTCGGAGCGGGGCGGGGCGGGGCAGGGCGGGGCGGGGCGGGGCGGGGCGGGGAGGGGCGGACAGGAGAGGGGCGGCGGGCAGCGGAGCGAAGCTCGCGGGCGGTGGGCGTGCGGGGGCGACACGCAATCTAATTACAGGCGCCTGGCCGTGCCTGCCGTAAACAGCGTCACACGCCTCATAAAGCACCTCCCCTCCCCCCTCCTAGCATTTCCATCTCTCGCTCTCTCCGTCCTTTAACACCACACGATGGAGTTGCTAGCCCATAACTGGACCTCTCAAGATTCTGCATTTGTAGGTTCGATACTGAGCTGAGATATTTGTTTTAAACTATGTAAATATATTCGGGTTTCGGTGAAGTGTTGATATGATACCAATTATTTGAGTGAAAATCGTTGTCTTGGATAATTGGGAACGTCAGAAGAACACACACACACACACACGCACACACACACACACAAACACACACACACACACACACACACACACACACACACACACACAATATATATATATATATATATATATATATATATATATATATATATAATACAGATGCACTAAATGACCGATTGTAGAATTGAAATAGATTCTATTTTATTTTCTTTCTTTAATTTTTATTGAAGGTGTACATTATATTCAGTTTTGTAATGGTTGCCTGTGCCTCTAATTATATATTTATATTATCTCATTTTTTCACATTTTATACTTTTTTTATTTCAGATATCGGATAATTATTGCTAAGTCTTCCATCGGTGTTACGGTAACAAGCGTACATTTTGGCATTGACAACTTCTATACACCAGTTCATTATAGGTGGATCTAACGCGGCGGCTGCCTGATGGGAGTTAAAGAGGCCACCTGGAGGAATCTGTTTCTTGTGCCGTTTATTCTAGCATATTCTAATGGATACTGAAGAACAATTTAAATAACGGACTGAGAAAAAAGAAGTGAGGGAACCATTGAGAGGGAGAGAACGGAAGATAGTGGGAGATAACTCAAGAGGAAGAGAACGGAAGATAGGGAGAAAAAGGAAGGGATAAGGAGAGAAAAGAAGAGAAAAAGAAGAAGAGAAAGGGAGGTAAATGAAGAAAGGAAAGGGGAAAAAAAACAAATTAGGGAGAAGTGGAGGTAGAGGAAGGGAAAGGAATATGGGAAAACGAGAGAAAGAGAGAAATAAACAAAGAGATGCATTCACTTCGTTTAACTGATCAGGGATTGCTAGGTCTTGCTGCCGGTAGCGTGGAAATACAATACCAATCAACCAATCGCTACAAAACTCTTCAAAGTTCAAAAGTTTTATTACTACCTCAAATAATAGTTATTTTTCTACCACATCCTCCCAACATGTTATCCTTTCATGAAATTCTCGAAACCGTTGGCTTCACATTCTCCATCTCACTCACGAGAACTTCTCTTCCTTCTGCGCTTTGCAGATTCTTCTTTTGCGCTTCTTATTTTTCTTCTCTTCCTTTTTCAAATTCCTCGTGTCGGCGTTCATTCCAGTCGATCCAAACTCTATTTCACCTAAATCTGAGTACATTTGTCAAGTGTACATGTTTTGTCATATAGCTGCCTCACTCTTACCCTTTGACAATCCTTACTATTCTCTCTCTCGTTTTCCAATCTCTCTTTTTTCATATCCTGGATATCCCTGCCCTCCTCCTCACCCTTTTCGTCACCATCCTCTCCTCTTTCTTTAGTCTTGTTCATGCACCCTTCCCTACCCTGTGCAGGAGTTGGCAGCAAATTGGAGCGTTCCTCGTGATTCTCCAACTCTCTCAAACAACGACTCTCGCGACCTCTTTTCAAGGGTGTTCATTGAAACAACTTTATTTTCTCGCGCGCTCCCCTACTTTCTGCCTGGCTGCCCTGGAATTTCGTCGCCCTGCTCTCATGCCCGCTCCACAAACAGCAAATGCCTTCTGCGGTCAATGAGCGCGGTGCGCGAGGAGGGGTATTCACCGCTGCCGGTGGAGAATCAAGAACAATGACGCTCGAGGTTGTCATAGTACGTCATTATATTCAAGAAAAATTGAATGATTCTTCATCAATTTAATAGTACATAAATTAAAAACAAAGAGTGTTAGTATTTGCGAAAGAGAAATTAGTGATTTTAATATGTTTCTTTATCAGTAGAAAATACGAAATTTAGTACTTTTTGTTAAATTCTTTGGAAATGCGTTGTAAGTATTAGATTTAAAGAAAGTATAACCTAAATGTGAATAACATTATAAAAAATAGTATGCATTCTTGACTTTTCTCTTATTTTATTTTGTGTTGAACTAGAGAAAGTGTTCAAACTGCTCACGTAAAGTATGTATTTAATATAGGCTTAGGAATTAAAAAAACTATAATACTCTTCATTCCTCGTTGTATACGAAAATTTCACTAATTGAAATTAAGATAAAAACGGTAAGGGTAATTGAAATTTAGTTTAAAAACAATTCTTAGTTCAGTTAACTCTTCTTCATTGATAAGCTCATACATTAGAGAAATTATTACAACAATGTAAACAACATGGAAACAAAAAAATCGTTAATTTACAGAAAATAGTAAGAATCAACAATTTCAAAACTTTTGTTTTTCCTTCTTTAATGCTATTTCCGATTTCCGATGTTTCATAATTTTTTAGTATTCTATTTCATATCTTTTCGGCAATAATACTAAGTTGAAAAACACCATCCACAGTAATTTGATTGTAATAATAAAATAAATGAAATAGTGGCGTTCATGGGAAACAGACATGTGGATGGTGAATAGGAAGTAAAAAAAAATCAAACTTAGGAAGGAGATAATTAAATCACAAGCATTCAATTGTCAGCTACAAAAGTGTAAATACAAATAATTTATTTTATTTTAGATCTATTTTAAAATTAATTTTGGATGTCATTTGTTAATAATTTTACTCTTTAAACCCATATAGATAATAAAATATATGTGTACATTTAACATTGCTGTTTTAGTTAGAATCTCTCTACGTGGACAATGTGCTAGGATGTAAATGTACCGTTTGAATTAGTCTTTGATGAACGTGAAACACTTGTGAAGTAACATTAATATTTTTCTATTCACGAAGTCAAAATCACTATCACAAAAAACTTTTTGCGATGCTTTCGATATGTAGGGATAATTTAGACAACGAATAAAAATTATTTAATGGTATTTTTATCAATAACATTTTGACAGAGGTGGTCCCCACATTATCTCGCAATAATTTAAGGATGACTAAACATTTCTTATTTGACTCAGTGTACTTACTACTGTAGTCCGAATATGGTCAATTTTGCGTTAAAAACATAGAAATAGTTACTAGGCAAATGGCCATAGATCTGTTAATCTTTTTTCCAAAATACTATTAATTTGGATAATATTAAAGCTTATAATCTCAGAAAAACTTTTATTACCAGCCGCTCATAACAACAAGTGGATAAATCCTCTTCATATATATAGTAAATTACTTCCTCTAATACGTGGTGTAGGTATAATAAATGATTTGTTGGTCCTTGAAGAGAAGAAACAAATCTATTGATGGCACTACGTTCGTCTGCCTTCCGTCTGTTCGTCCGTCTGTTTGTCCGTCTATCCGTTCATCAACTCTAGTGCCTAAACGGTTCTGCTGATTTTCTGAATTTTACATGATTATCTTTATCAGCAATTTTGTTGATGAACAAAATCTATTGTAATGATCCACGTATTATCGTTTCAGGAAATCGATAATTATTCAATTGCAACCACATGTTTCTAAGAGATCTTCCAGTTACTCTTGTATGACATAAGCCCCGGGTACTCTCTCGCTAGTGGGTTGGCAATGAGTAAAGCGCCAGCGTAAGCCACACAGTTATGTGGTCCAGGGAATCCGCCGTGCTCTCAGTGGATTTGCGGTGGACGTACACTTCTCTGTTAGGAAACACGGACGACTCGTAGTCCCAATCAGTTCACAAAGGGATCGAGTAGTTCGTAATGAAATGGAATGGACGTTCGTGAAAGAGCAAACACTAAACTCTCATATGTGTCGTATTGAAGCACTTAAGGTTAAAGGGCATTTGGAAATATGCAAGCTGAAGCTCATAGTTAGTGACCGGAACTTAAAGGGTAATATTACCGACTTTAGGGGACCACACACAAGAAAAATTATTGTCAATGCGGACCATTTAAAGGAAACCTAAAAAAATAAAAGAGATAGGAATTTGTTCCATTGGCACTTCAGTTCCAAATGCAATATTTGGCATTCCCAAAAAACGTTTTCACAAATCAAATTTGAAAGTTCAAGATGAACTCAATTCATGTTCTGTTTCTTTGAATGTAAAGCATAAAAAAAATTAATTGCTACAGAAACAAGTTGTGCAATTTGGTACTTTTCTCAAAAATATCTCCAGACCTCCCCATGATACTTCGATTATCTATGTGTCGACGTGTCAGCCGAGACACATGAGACTCTTGTACTTCCTTTTGCAATAATTGTCATAATATTTGGATTTTTATAATACCTGAACCAAAAAGAAATCACAAGTTTTAGTAAAAAGAAACGTTACTAAAAGAAAAATATGAAAGCTTATTTCGCATTATACAGTACACAGAACGTTGAAAAGATGTACGATAGTAATTAGTTTATTTTCGTGGTTGAAATAAAAAAAATTTCGACTTTATAAAGGATGTATTCGTTCCTTCTAAGAGCTGTGAATAACCCATTGTATATAGATGTACTTTCGTTCAATAATTCTATATTAGAAAGAATGATTAAGGTTTTTTTTTGTAGTTTATTTGCAAAAACATATTTATAATTGTTCTATGTAATGTAGAAAGTATGAATCCAAGTATTATTTAAAGCATGAAAAATATAAATATATCAATGGAGGCTCCTTTCCATTCTCACCTGGAGGAATTAAAATAATAAATTTTGTTTCACAAATTTAAATTCTGAATCGAAAATTTCGCTTCTTATAGATAGAGTATAATCTTTGAAACAGTTCTTACTATCTTAGCGTGGTGCCTTTGGCGGGCAAATTGTACTTGTGCTTTGCATGTTGATAATGAATATAACTTTTCTACATATTACAGTTGCCGCTGTTCAATTAGTGGCATTTTCGAACAATTTGCATGAACGATTGAAGTACTTGTTATATTATGGTTTTGTTGACAAATTAGTTTTAATTATTGTTATTTTGATGAAACAACGATTCATCAAATAAACGATTCATGTCAATGCCGCAATTCAAAATGTTCCACTAATGTTCTAATAGACGTACCCCATTGAACTTATTAAAAATTATTCCTTTTTATGGAACTCTTCCTGAATATACCAAAGGGAAAATGTTAAGAATTGTACCAATCAATTTTAGACGGGCGAAGGATATTGGATTATTTTATAAAGATAACCAAATAAAAACTAGTTGTGCTACAGAATGGCATAGACTTTATTGAAGTAAGATTTTTTAATTCCCTTGGTATGAACCGGCTTCACGGTCTTGTCCCATTATCTTGCCAGCTGCCATCTTTCGTCACCCAAATTTACATTTGTTACAAATTATTTTTCTTTCGTAGGAGACCTACGTTGACAAACAAAGCCGACCGGTACATCGCCCACAGAGCCTTTGCGGTAACCTGTGACTCAACACAATCCAAGTTGGGATTGTGTTGGGAGAATTAAGCATTACTTTATGAAGATAAAGCATTAATTATTTTTCCAGGAATAGCCAAACACAGACAGAAACTGCCAAAGACTCTAAGAATTGCACACGGAAGTTTGCATCACATTCTATTTTAGTTTATTTTCAGCTCAATATAAACAGGATTACCACGGGAGTTGATACCCACATAAGTCTATATTATTATCGTGAAAAGAAACAAGAATTAGAAAACCCAAGACATAAAATTAAGAACACAAAATGTGAAATCGTTCTCAAAAATTCAGATTTTAAAGTATCTCGTGAATGTGAAAAGTGCATGAAAACGATAGTATGCAAATCACATTAATTGTTCGTTTGTGTTGAATGTTTGTACAGTTGTATTTCTAAAATTTACACATACAATTTAAAATTCTTATTCAATGAAAGAATGAAAAAACGATTTTATGCATTGGCACGTGTTTGTTAAATTTTATAAATTTATATTTTTATAAACATTTTGAAAATGAAGTTATAGATGTAACAATCTCATAAATACCTCATTATATTTGTTTATTATTTTAGAAGAAATCTATTAGACGAAGTTTTCTCTAGATACCGTTTTGTCCAACGTGACCAATTACGTTCGTAGGCAAGCCGCGACCTCTCCCTGACATGCGTATCAGTGCCACACTGGTACTCGGACATCACCAATGGGGGTAAACCCGGAACGCAAAAATAAAGCGAAATAATTGTAGGAATATATTGTATATTTACCTATTAATACATTTTAGCAATAATTATTTTGTACTAGTTTTTGTTTATGTATTTTCAGGTTTGGAAGATATCAAAGGCATACATATTTTGAAAATACTCAATATATTTGGTTCTTTCCGAGAGCACGCAGATGGAAATATCCTATTTTTCAAAAACTAGATCAATATTTACAATGTTTCTCCGTTTGTTTATTACATCGAGTGTTATTTACATCCACAGATACTAAAATAAGATTCCAAGATGCTAACGTAACCAATCCTTATTCAATATCCACATTGTTCCAGTATACAGCTCGGGATTTCGTATACTAGTTTACATATTAAGTTAACTCTCAATCGACTATATAGGAGACATATCCTTAATGATTTACAGCTGCAAACATCCGTCCTTCAAAGTTGAACATCATTAGGCAACTCATGATAGAATTCTTCTCGTGGTCTAATTGCTCATGTACATCGTTAGCACTTTGCTACTGCAACTAACACTGTTTGATGACTGACCCCTGGAGCTGCAAGCGCCTCTGTAGCAGGATCTGGCCATTACTTGGAGGAGGCGTTAGTCGACGCCGAGCTATTACCCCTCGCGGGAGCCGTGTCGTCAACAGTTGAGAAACGGCGCGCGCCCTCGTTCGGCCTGACACTCTACGCGCCTCCGTTAATACGCAAACGTTGCGTTGCCTGTCATAACCTCTCTACATGGAGGCAAAACGGTTATAGTAAATTATGACATGAGAGAGTTGTACAATAAGATTTTCTTCGTGAATGTGGTAGTTTACCCTCATATCTTGGAGAATGTTATTGCTGAGGAGCTTAGGGCATCAACTGATGTAACTACAATACCTCTGACCGGGAGGTTGCAAGGCTTCAGTCTCGACGGTGGCAGATTTTTGACTATAGATAGATATTTACGACGAATTCGGCCGGTTTTTGGAGACGAAAACTAGCTGTTGGCTGCTCTGATCGGTGGTTTACCGTGATTTCTCCTACAATAAAATCACATTTCTCGTGAATTATCTGTTCAAAAAAGCCTGATCATATCCAAGTAACCGAAAATTGAAACCATAGTTTTCACAAGAAATAATGTGAAAATGATAAGAACTAAACCGTTACGGACACATAAAAAATCAACTAAAATATATTTTAAAGTAATAACTTATTTTCAAAACAAAAAATTAATATAAATTAACAAAATGGCTAGATGAACATATGGTATCAATTTTATCTTTAATTGCGGTTCTTGTTTTGGTTTGGAAGATTGCAAAGGGGCGAGTTTAAATAAGAGATATGAAAATATTAACCATTAAAGTTACTAAACAACATAGAGATACATTTCTGGCAAGCATATCAATTTTTAACTGACAAATAATGTTCGACCATTACGATTCTATTCCGAATGTCAAAATACAAAATAGAAAAATTAAATTCAAAAATCCGGGTATGAGAGATATTCTCAGTCTTTACAAACGAAGCAACTCCAAAAGAATATAAATTACAATATTCCCTGTAATCATACCTGCAATCTCCAAATAACTCGTCGTGTTCTTGCACCTGGTGCAATGCAAATAAACACTAACTACAAACCAAGCAAAAAACTTCCAACTACAAAACAAGTATCATTAATGTCTAACATGCAAATAATGTGTGCCAGAGCATAATAAAACGTGCATTCAGCGAGTGCGATAAGACAAAATTATCGTGTGCAGGTGAAAAGCTTTTCCGCACGCGAGGGTGAGTCAAATATGTAGTGGTGGCCATTACAAGTTAATTCAAAACAAGACGACGAACAAAATGTAGAAACCAGACGATAGAGACGGAGACTTGCGGCTTTAAATAATAAAATCCAACTGATAAAAATTACTGACAGCACTTACGTAGCCAATTGACGCCCAAACATATATTTTTAAAGAAAGGAAGGGAAGAGACATAAAAAATAAATTAGAAAGAATTTGCAAAATTGTGTACGCTCGTATACATGCGTATATACGGAGTAAGAAACTTAGTATGGAGAAAATTATGTAATGCTGCGGAAAAGCAATTTCGAGATTTCAACGGAAATACACGTTTTGGGGTCCCCTGACAACAAAAAAGTGTTTTTTACTTTCTCGTATACGTACGTATATAAGGAGTAATATACGTAGTATAGAGAAAGATATGTAATGCTGCGCAAAAAAAACAACCGGATTTTCGGCAAAAAAATCATTGCCGGACTCTAGTGACGACAAAGTACATAAAGCTAGTTGCAAAATTAAGAGAAAAATATCCTCTAACTCGTGATGTAGGCAGTTTTGTGGGTCCTAAATTCCGAAAAAGTAATTGGAAGCCAAACGTCCGTCAGTCCGTCTGTCTGTCCGTCCGTCTGTCCGTCCGTCTGTCCGTCCGTGTGTCAACACTCCTAGAGCCTAAACCATTCGTATGATCTTCTGCAAATTGAAGATTTCACTGTCTATATGGATATAGTTGAAACTTTGAAATTTTGGAAAACATTCTTTAAAATTTAGAGGTACTTTACGAGAAGCCGTCCGAACATTTTCCAAATTTTCTCACAAACAGCTCCAAATTTTTTCTTTCAATTTCTTGTAACCATAGAATAAAATACACTTCTAAAGGTGGCTTAAGTCCCATTTTCACGGTTAACTCTGAATTTTCGGAAATTGCAAAAGTTTGATTTCTTTTCTGCGTCTTCCTACAACCATAAAATTGAAGACAGATTTTTGCTTCAAATGAAATTTGTTGTCCATAAATTCTTAATATAAAATTATTAATATATTAATAAATTCTAAATAAGTTCTTTCATTAAGGTCATAAAGATATTTTTGAAAATTTTACTAGTTTTCGTGCAATAGTGAGTGAAATTTTTGCAATTTTAAAAACAACAAAAACAATATTTTCTCAAAAAGGCTCCAAATTTTTTCTTTAAATTTTTAGTACGGTTAGTGCCAAATGTACACTTAACGATGACGCCATATTTATCTATTCATTTGTTTTTTAAAAAATTACAAAACTGTATTTTGTAGTTCTGTACTTCTCACTCACGTCGGTAACGTTTACCTCAGAGGCAGTTTCTTCACTTTATTAGATTTAAAAAAGTACATGTGCGTTAAATAATGTCAAATAAACTTTCTGGAAAACTCGACTGTTTTCTGTAACAACGAACTCACAATTTCGCGTTTTCAGAAACGCTCAATCGCCATTTTCGAGAAAATGGCTCCAATTGTTTTCTTCAAAATTTACCAACAGATACTGCTAATTGCACTGTTTAATATGACGTAAAGTATATTTTGCTGTATTCTTTAATATTTCAAAAATTACACAAATGTAAATGTTTTGAAATATCTCTCACGCCATTAATATGAACATTTCCATCAATTTGTATTCATTATTGCATTTGCTAGTGTAAGTATTTCAAATGACTTCAAATGAAGTTTTCCGAGAAATCAATAGATTCCTGTGCAAAAGCTTCAAATTTCGCATTGACAGTAATGATTAATCGCTATTTTCTTTAAAAACTGCTTCAAATATTTCAATGAAAAAACTCCGATTTAAACATAGCTACACTGCAAGGTCACGAGATGGAAGGAGAGGGGGACATTGTTATTTAATAAGGGACTCCAGTAACTAAAAAATAATTTCTAACGAATCTCCTGATTGGTTGACAGTGTTCCCATATCCTTCCGGGTCGTGACCATCAAGTGCAGCTATGTTTAAATGGAAATATAGTAAAACTAACAGGCGAGTGCTGTGCGAAACCAACCGTTGACTTGTCAATCATCCATCCCCAGGCATTGGCATGTGTTGAGCTGTCGACCTGTGGTGCTGTCCTTCGCAGGGGGAGGTCACGGCCCCATGGAGCGCTCCGTCTCACCCCCACCCCACACCGTGCATTGAGCAGCGGCTCCATTCGGCGCGGCGCCCTGCCGCCGCCGTTCCCGCCCCCGCCCCCAGTCCAGTCCCGCCCCCGCCCGCGCGAATTAATACGCGCCGTAATGAAGGCGTGTAGGACGCGCAGCAGGGCGTCGACCCCGCCCCCGCCCCCGCCCCCGCCCCCGCACCGCCCCCGCCCCCGGGAATGCGCCTGGCGGGACGAGGTCTCTGGCGGGAGACGGCGTCAGGGGTCGAGGCAGATGCACTGCACAGGCTGGCGCGGGAGCTATGCGAGGGTAGGCGGTGGCTTTGAGGTGAAACCTGGAGCGAGGGCTAAGGCGGAGGAGGACGAAGATACGACAAAAACGACGACATGAGAACGAGACTGCGAGGGCGAGATCACGATGACGAGTACAAGATAAAGACAAAAACATGACATATGACATGACGAGAACATGGCATTAAAAGGCATAATCATACATGACACGACGAGGACATGACTACGTCTCGTGACGAGGATACAATGACGAAGACTCATGACATGACGAAGATAAGAAAATATTATGACGAGGGCATGATTTAACGAGGACTTTCTATAACAGAAACATTATGAGAACGGTAACAATTTTGATGTAAATAGCGTTGAAAATGTTGTGTTTATGGTCCTAATGGTGTTTAGGATTCATCACACCCACCGGAACCACGCCATTGATTTGGAAAACGAGCAAAACAATGTCATTGCCCGATTCATATGGGCAACGTTTTGCAATATTTTTTTGCGAAACTCTACTACATTAACACGTACAACTTTTGAATCACCACACTCCATACTTTATTTCATGGTATTCATTACTTTAGATATTTCGAAATACTACTCGCGCGAGAGGGCGGGATAGCGATAGCAACGGCTGCGCAGGTCCTTGTGCGAAATCAAAAGAGATGACACAACAGGAGGAAGACATATTGAAGAAAAAATATGATGACTCGTAGACATATATATGTAGTAAGTCTTTAGATTCCGAACCATAATTTTGTTCTCTATATTCAACGAGAGATAACCTCTATGGAAAAAAATGAGTCTCATGTACTTTTTTACAAAAAACAGGTACAAAACTTCAGAATAATTTCAAGTCGTAACGAAATGATGATATGATTACATTACGAAAAATGTTATTTATAAATAAACAAGTTAATACCCTCCAATGTTCTGTGTATTACATTCCAAAATAAGGCACTGAAAAAATGATAAATTTTCTAGTATTGCGAATTTTCTAAAAGAGATTGTAAAGTAAATCGTGTTAAAATTGGAGGTATGTTTTATTATAAAGATAAGGAAAATAGTGCACTGTATGGTAACGAAACAATGAACCTTGATGTAAATAGTTCCCAAACCCTGTGTCTGCACCAACGCTTCCCGCCCTCTCCGTTCGCGCCTTGGTCTAGAAGTCACCTCCCGGCATCTCCCTCTACTCTTTGGACGCCCTCAGTGCCCTCCCGCGTTGAATCTCCGCCTCCGCTTGCGCCATCGTCCTTATCTCGCAGCAGTTGCACCTCGTTCGCATATCGCACCCTCCACGCCCCGGTGCCCGCCCCGCCCCCCCCCCCCCCCACTGCTAGGACCCCTTTTCACTCTGCGATTGCCTCACCCCCGACCCACTTTTGCGCTGTCTTGAAATCACGGAGTTCTCGCAAATGTTACGTCCCCACCTTCGTTCTCTTCATTTCTCTTGCGGTGCGCAGTCGTCTTTACGGACGGTCGTTCCTCACAGCACCTTCTCCCTCAAATTCCCCCCTCTTTCGTCGTGCCTTCCGGCTGGTGTCTGCGTCTACTTCGAAAGGCATTCGCTCTCAGCGTCCTCCCATCTCCATCCCGTCTTTGTCCTCGTTATCACTTCTCTTTTGCTTTCACCATCGACCACAAGGGCGTCGTCTTGGCCCTGCCTTCGCCTCGCCTTCACCCCACGTTATCCCTAAGTTCGCTCCGCCTTCACCCAGCCTTCGTCCCGTCTTCGTCCTGCCTTCGCCTCACCTTCCCACCGATCTACTGTCGGCTAACGGGGTTTTCCTCAACCAGGTATCTCCCACTACAGGGAGGGCTCCGCCCTCGCCGGGACAAGCTCTAAGCCCCCGACCGGTCTCCCGGCATGTGTGGAAGTGTAGTGCATGAGTAGGAGATGAGGATAGAACACGGAAGAGGAAGGAAATACCGCACGCAATCCCTAGCCGTTTGTGAGGGTACTGTTTCGGCATTTGCCTGGGGTTGATCGGAGAAACTACAAAAAATTACCGATCGGAGCAGTCGGCCGCTAGAATTCTCCTCCAGACAGTGACTGAATTCGACCTGACTGAATTTATTTCTACGATTCTGCCTGCAATTTTCTTAGAACCTGTTAACAATGAAAAATGTAGAGAATTAGCAGTTTTGAAATAAACTTATTGCAGTGAATACGACACAAAGCACATATCCACATTTTTCGAAAGTATTATTTAAAAAATCTGAGAGTTTATGCACTTCCAGAGGGACCTACATTCGAGAAAATATGAAAATATCATCTTAGTTTTTAAATCACACAATGATACCATTCGAACCGCGGGTATGAATTTCTTCAATAGCGTTATCAAAATACTATTATTTCTTTTATTGTGGTGTGTAATTCAGATGTATCGAATCAAAAATCACCGTATCGCTATTCACATCGCGTCTCTGCATCGGCACTTACCCCATGCCCGCGCCGTCGGCCTTCGCATAGTGGCCTGGCCCCGCAAAGTCATTACCGCTCGCCCCGTCCTCAACACGAACGCCCGCCCGTCTTCGAACACGCCCCTCATCCCCTGCGCGGCACGGGAGGCCTACACGGCCGTGTCTGAATTAATTGCGCTCTTCGCCTCGCCCTCAGCGGCGGCGCTCCGGCTTCCCCCCTTCCCTCCCGCCGCTTCTTGGCTTCGCTCTCCCCCCCCCCCAAACACCTTCTTCCTTTTTTTTTAAACACACTCAGTCATAACATCCTCTACTCGCTCTCTTTCTCTTTCTACCGCCAGTCCCCTTTAACCTCATTGTTTGGGTTCTTTGTATTTGCTTCTTTCGACTTTCTTCTCTTATGTCTCCTCGTTTTCCCTTTCGCCTTTTCGACTTCTTTTTCCCCTTCTCTCTTACCGCCGTTTTCCTCTTTGTCTTCCCCATTATCATCATGATCATTCTACAACAGATTTTATCCCGCTATCAATTTTTTCTCTCCTGCCCCCCCCCCCGCCTCCGGAGTCGTTCCCCTCCTCCTCCCCCGCTGGAGATTCCTGCGGCGAGCGCAGGGCGCGGGCAGGATGCCCATCACCGCTCAATCAAGCGCCGGCACAAAGGAGCCGAGAGTCGCGCGTGGCGCGGTGTGGCGCAGGGGGCGTGGCGGGAAGGGGGGCGACCGGTGTGAATACCGCGCCACCAGCTATTCAGCGTCTCGCCGCCGTTCCCCGCCACGCGCCTCCGTGCAGGAAGCGCCGGGCTGCGCGACGGCAGTGGGAATGTGCGGGATCGGGGTGGGAGAAAGCCACGTGGCTCGTGGTACGCAGAGGGACGGAGTTGTAATTTTATTTCTTCCTATACGGAGTAATATGCGTAGTAATGCTTCGGAAATCAATTTTGAAATTTTAATAGAAATACACGTTTTGAGGTCCCCTAATACCCAAAAAGTGTTTTTTTTTTCAAAACATCCGTCTGTCCATCTATCTGTTTTACTATCCGTCAACAAAACTAGTGACTAAACTATTCCTAAGAATTTTGCTTTCGAAGAGGATTCTCTGATCTTTGTTGATGGCTAAAGGTGCAGCGCGTTTGAAACGAATTTTTTAATTTGAATTTTGGTTTCTTTATATGAAACCCATGGGAGGAGATCTTTTTTATTTTATATACAGATCAGATTTTTCTTTCAATTTCTTGTAAGAAAGAAATAATAATCCACTTATAACATAGTTCCAAAAAATTAATATATGTCGAAAATTGTGGAGCAATGAAGTGTTTCTCGAGAATGTTTGCTTGTTGCTTGCAAACATTTTGAAGACCCACAACGATGTCTTACTGATCGGGAAATATGTCCCAGTTAAGCGAAGTCGACTTCATATTTAGTAAAACTTTCATTAGAAGCATTCGCATAAACTGCTGTACTTTTCACAAAAGGCTGTATACTCTACAGAAATAAAACTATGTGACGTACAAAGTGAAATGAGTGCACCACAGTGCATTCTGGGTCAATAGTGCATCTAAATCTCTACTCGCATTGCTGTACATTTCAATGCAATTCTCTCTGCGTCTGGCACGGTTGTCTATCACAGCTCGACGGCCGCTAACGGCATCAGTGTTCCATATATTTTATATCCTGTTTATATTGTATCCCCGACATCGAGGCAGCAATGGGAAACGTGGGCGGGACATGAGACAGAAAATCGTGTAGCAAGAAAGAGTAAAACAATTCAC
Organism: Teleogryllus oceanicus; assembly: GCA_964035755.1. Lineage (NCBI taxonomy): Eukaryota > Metazoa > Arthropoda > Insecta > Orthoptera > Gryllidae > Teleogryllus > Teleogryllus oceanicus. The sequence goes on from CAXIVR010000010.1 coordinate 68,540,763, forward strand.
AAAAATGTCGGAGCAGGAAATATTCATTTCTGCTTTCATCGTTTCAGAAAATATTCATTAAAACCAGGTCAAATAACCTAGTTTTAATTCGGGAAGCGTACTTCACGTGTGTTGCAGCGTCGAGATGAGTATGTTTCACACTAGACTCAACTTCCGGCCTCCACCCTTTATTTTCCTCATATCTCTCTTATTACCATACTCTCTCCTTCTCTCTCTCTGCCTCTCTTTCTTTCTTACTCTCTTTTGCCAACTCTCTCTTTTCCATTTTTCTCCTCTCTCTCCTCTCTCTCTCTCTTACTTTTACCCTCTCTTGCTCTTTCTCTCTTTTTTCTTTTTGGCAAATGTTTGTTGTGTGTCCTAAGATAGTCAGGGAACTGAATGATTCATGCTGGAATATATTTTTGCACTTCATGGGATTTGGGGGACTAATTGCTGCTGAGCGGACAACGTTAAACACACGTACTATTAAACCTAACGGTACTTTTGTAGGTAATTTTACTCTTTCTAAGACCCACCGTAATAATTAACAAGATTTCATACTTGTATATTAGGGTGAAAGAAACATGTACTATTTTATGCCACTAGGTAACAAGAAGTACAAGGAGAACTAACCGCAGTCAATTGTTAGAATAACACTTCACCCGTAACTGGTGGGGTATTTTTTGTATCACGTAACTGATGATGTGGGGACTACACATACCCCAACACAAAACTTGCTTAAAAGTGTTGAAATAACCTAAAAGTCTGTTTTGTTGATATGAAGCATAAATTGTATGCATTTTCTCCCCTAATAATATTCCCTGAAGCAGCCATAGTTTGGGAAATATATAAAAAAACTCGGGATAAAAATGTACGTAATTGATGGGGTGTGGATTGATTATACCCTAGGCACCAGAAAAAAATAAATAACAAGTTTCTGCACACCTGCAACAATGTGACCACCGCCAGATTTGCAGAACAACTGACTTCCTGAGAGGTTCCCAGAAGCATAGGCTCCTCTTTACGACCGTTTCTCGAAAGTTCTTTGTCTTTTAAAGACTGGGGTACTAACAGCCACCACATCACCAGTTACGAGTTAACATGAAAAAATATTCAATCATAATTGTTAAAACATTTAATCAATTTCGGTGACTATATTACTTTACTGACATAACGTCTTTTTGAAGTTTGTTAATTTCAGGAATGAATAATGCAAATGTTTACTTGGTTAAATTGTGCATTAATTAATATAAACAATATAATGTAGACATTTACTAATTGCGAAATAATACATTAGATTTATTAACTTCGGTTCAGAATACCCGAATCATTAGTAAGGTAGAAACATAAACAGTTTTGTTACAACAATATAACACATTATTCAATGAATTTTCTCTATTACTGAACAAAAATTAAAGAAAACATTTGCGGCCTTTTATAACAAAATATATTTTTTAGCTTGACTTTCAACAAAAAAATGAAAAAAATCAAAAGATTTGTTCCTGATATTTCATGATATATTTTTTTGGAACATATGTCGTTAATGAAATATCTTGATCATGAATCGTTTAGTGTTGCAGTCTGAAACTTGGTCAGTTATTAAAAATATTAAAATTCACCAAAAATGACACCGGTCAAATTTTTATAAAAATGCATTACTGTTTTTGACTAAAAGATGGAGATATTTTTGAGAATATTTTATATTACTTCATAAATTTCACACATAAATATGAGCAAAATAATCATATTATTTAAATATTTTTCAAGGCCATATTTAATGATCTGTCTTTCAGGATCATATTTTATTAAGGAACAACATACACATTTTCAATATTGTAGTTGTAGGAAGTCGCCTAAAAATGTTGAACTTTTTCAACTTTCAAAAAATCAAGTATTTCAGAAAAAATGTGAACTGTACTATTTTTAAGCATCCTTTGCGTTATCTGAATAAAAAATGTAGTTAAACAATTTGAACAATTTTTCAGAAAACTTTGAAAACAATGTAGGGATATCACGTAAGGTGCCTCAACATTCAAAATTTCCGTTTCAAACTGGCATGTCTGTGAGTTCGACCCGATCAATTTAAGTATTTCAATTTTGGAGAAATCCGTCAGAACAGTTCAGATCATAGCGTTGCCCATAGGTGAAGAGTCAGGCAAATATACTTTTGGCTGTAAATCATCTTTTTCGGTATTAGTGATCCATTAAATAAAAATTCTAACTTGTAACTTTAACGAGATTTACAAAAAGATATTTTGTGGCAATTTTTATTTTGGGCCATGATTTATTTCAAATCAAGACTCCACAAAACAAATTTTTCCGGCGAAAACGCACTGTTTTTTCCATAAAATTGGCATCTTTTTCTTTACTACGTAAGTATAGGCGAGAAAGCAAAAGGTACGATACGACCTAGCTCCGTTGTAGTACACGACTCTTAATTTATCTCTTTTCCTTATCCGATTTGGTCATGTTATTTAATAAAAAGATACGAGGACGAAAAATGCCGAAAAAATAACCTATAAAAACCGTGTTTTGGTTATTCCGGTGGGTTATTCCCATTGCTTTCTCCGCACGGGCGGTGGGCGGTGGCCGTGTGCGGGTGGTCGCATTGTGCGCGGATGGCGCGTGTAATTCCGAGGGCAGATTGCGTCGAAGCAGACGGAGCCGAAAAACAAACTCCAGGCGGCCTCTTGGGCGGAGCGCGCCTCCATCAGCGATGCATGGACTTCGGCGCGCCCACGAAGTCGCAGTGCTACTGTGCTTGTGGGCCATTTATGACCAAAGTTCTAGTGATTGATGATTTCTTGTTCCGGGAGAGTCAACTGCTATGCTCATTAGTCTTGTAATTGTAGTGCTTGTTTTGTTTATCGTGGCGATGATGTTCCTCGGCTGGATGGTGAGATCCGGAGCCGAACGCCTGTTTTCGCGGTTTTCCCATCCAGGTGTCTTCCACCAGCAAAGCACAGTGAGCAAAACGGAGAACTTGTAATAATTGTCTAAGCCTTTGCAGAGAAAGGGAAAATACAAGGAATATGGACACCAATTTCAATGAGAAGAAACACTGGATTTATTTAAAGGAGAAACAATTCATTGACTTGGTTACAAAATGAAACTGCGTTTTTTCAGCCTTCACTTCTGCCTAGACGTTACACAGAATAATAAAAACACCCTTGGAACGTTTGGGATAACACATTGAAAATCAACCAACTACTTGAAACCTGTTAGCGGCTGTCGTAGGGCGTCATAATAATTTGGAACGAAACAATAATACACCAGTTTAAATACATGCTTTTAGACACATCAAAACCTATACCTATTCACTGCACTGTTACATTGGCAGCCCAGGCGTAGAACTATGCCAGCCCCTCCAGTGATGGATAGTTCATAGTGGCGATTTCCGCCATGGTTGAATCAAGAGCGTCGCGTCGCCCCGCCTCGCCCGCCGCCGCCCCGCCACGCCACCCACCCCCTCCACGCCCCGCGCCATGCCACGCCACGCCACGCCACGCCACGCCCCTCCACGCCACGCCACGCCACGCCAGCCAGCCACGCCACGCCACGCCCGCCACGTCACGCCACGCTATGCCATGCCACGCCACGTCACGCCCCGCCACGCCCCGCCACGCCACGACCCGCCACGACCCGCCACGACCCGCCACGACCCGCCACGACCCGCCACGACCCGCCACGACCCGCCACGGCCCGCCACCCCGCCCCCGCCACGCCCCGCCACGACCCGCCACGACCCGCCACGACCCGCCACGACCCGCCACGACCCGCCACGACCCGCCACGACCCGTGCGTCAAGCCATCCCAACCTGTCTGATCCTTGGCGAGCAACAGACAGGCGGGATGCGTTCGCTCGGCAGAGGGCGGCCGAGGCAGCGCAGCCTGGGGCGGCAAGCAGCCCCTACTGCCCGAGGGGAGGGGAAGGGGGTCGGTCTTTTCAACCCCTTTGGTCGTTAGAAGGCGCCAGCAAACAGCGCCTTTCGTCCCCTTGCAGAGCATGCGACGAACTCGTCCACTTGGTTCGATTGAAACAGAAAGCCAAAATCAATATTTATTGTACTCATTCAAGTAGGGCGCGCGAAATACATTCTCTGGCCCCATATCCACTGTTAACACCATGGTGCGCCTAGGCAGGACATTAATAATTCTATAGTCTCTGTTGGAACAAATGTGTTAACAGGCAACATCCCATCTGATAGCTCCCAACTGGTCTCACGTCATGTGTGTACAGCATGTAAGTGTAAGTGTTTGTTTAAGGGCTGAAAATAGGTCAAGAATGACATGGAAAAGATCGCACACGGTCCGCGGTCCTTGTTTTTGAGTACTGCCCCACCATTCGCCTTGTATTGATCGGCGAAACAAGGAAAACTACCGATGAAAAGCAGCCGGCAACTAGAATTCTTCTCCAGAGAGCGGCTGAATTTGAGAAAGCTATCTAGCTTGTGTAGAAAATCCTGCCACCTTCCGGAATCAACACCTCTACGGCCTTTTTCTTGGTGAGAGGCACTACTGAAGTGACATCAGTTGATGCCCTGATCCACCTCAGCCCGTACGATCATTTGGACGCGGATAACAGCCAGCGTAAAAGGCGATCTCTCGCTGTGTTAGCACCGGGAAGAGGACGCGCTCAGAAACTCTGTGCCTCAGGGGATTGGGTGCGTTCAGAAACCCCGTGGAACAACGGACATCCGACCTCACGAAGTCTCTTCGCTCCCAAGTCTCCCACCGGAGATTACGTATATCCTTCTCAACTTCTGTGTTGCCAACTATGCGCTGCATTATACAAACGTGGAAATCCTGCGGTTCGTCCATTATCTCCCATCCTTTGATGCCCGCCGCTAGTACCGTTTCAGCCCGCCAGGTGCTTTCGGAAATAGAAACCTGCGCGTCGAATATATGTTAACACAAAGTTTCAAATATTTGATAGAACGTAACTTGTAGATGCGTAAAGTAGTATATTTGATAGAAAGTAAGTAGTAGGTTTGCGCAAGAGGATATTTTGACCGAATAGAAAAATAAAACGTTAAATAAGTTTATCAGAGAAGAAACGAGATCAGGTCACGGTAAAATATCTCTCACCAATTTTTCAAAAACTTGATACAAACAAGTACACAAAACATCAATAGCCAGAACATTTTACCAATAAAAAACCACTCATTAATAGAAATAGAATATTCCATATAGAAATGGCGTGAAGTAAGAAAATAATTTTAAAAAAAAATATGAACTAAGAAGTTGAGATTATGATAGAAAACTAGGCTTTTCACACAATAAGTTAACACAATAAGTATTTTATTCTATGGGAAATACTAGGAAATTTTAGAAGTGTAGACGAGGGAGAAAGAATTATATATCAATTTACAGTGGATAATGATTATTATTATTGATACTGTCCGTCAGAAGAAAATAATGGAAGATGTAAATTTGAGAAAGCAAAATGTAGAGTATTTCTTAGGTACATTAAGATAGTAAAGCAGGTGTAAAATGATACATGCAGTATTTTATAAAATAATATATTAATAATAAATACATAAAGCACAAATAAATATGTAAATAAATTCATAAATAAATACATAAATATTGAACTCACCTTGGCGGATTTTCGACCCTATATAGGTAGGTACCAATGTAAATCAACCGCCATCTGGAGGAGAATTCAAGCAACTCGTTGTACTGATCGGTAGTTTTCCACCGCTTCTCCGATCAATACCAGGTTAATGTCGGAGCAGTACCGTAACAAACGAGCCACTGACACGATATTCTCTGTCTATTCTCATATCCTCTCCCCAACAAACACATAGTTTCATGCTTTATGCTATTACAGATGTTGGTAGACAAGTCGGACACCAAGAACTTGGAGGTGCTACTTTCGAGGAGATACCTGAAGAGTAAAACCATCAAATAATCGTGTAAGTCGGTGCCGAATTGTCGTGACCGGCCGCACACAGTCAAAGCAGCCGCCGCCGAGTGCCGTCAGCGGCAACCGGTACGAGCCGGCCGGGCCCGTCTGCCCGAGCAGGCGGGTAGAGACTCGACACCGCCCCTACTCCGCAGATAGTCGGCGGGCCAATAGCCCTGCGGGCTTTAAGACGGCTCCGACTCGACACCAGGGCAGACAGCGAGCGGCAGTGTAAGCGGGTGTATTCTGGTTAGTGTATTGGTGATAGAAGTGTGGAGACCTACTACTACGACGACTTGTGCTACGGACTTGGAACTCTCCTACGGATATTCGACTACTTGGCTGATTTCTTTTTATTTTCTGGAATAAATAACACTTTAAAAATCCTTTTCTTTTATTGGATACTACACGAATATCAGGATGTAGCAATGGAGGAACACTGCCATCTCCTGACCATAACATACAATACATTTTGAGGAGAATTGTGACAAGTCGTTCAAACACCCGGAAACACGATGTACTCACTTACTATTTGAAATTTATTGCTTCTCCTTCGACCTGAGGTATTTCGGGGGATTTCAGTTATCAGATGCTTTTTGGATTAGGATCCTTGACAAATTCGGGATAAATTACTCTGGTTCATTTAATTAATTATTATTAAATAATTAATTATTTGTTTTGGATGCTATTGAATTTCCATTTTTATTTTTGGAGAGAAACAGCGAAAATAGACCTGGAGAACATAGCCAAGGAAAAGGGAAAGATTTTAAATAAAAGTATTAGTTTATAGAGGTTTAAGAATATCTTTGAAAAATTTGAATTTCATTCGACGTGGAAAATTTGCTGTTCGTTCTAGATGGAATTTATGAGTGGGTTGAGACGAAAGGAGGGAAGAATAGAAATTATTTGCCACTTTTTAATCTATTCTGGATGGGTATCGATTTGGAGTTCTCTGTGAACCTGACGGTTACGTATAAATCTTAGATCTTCAATTGCCTTCCTAAGGGCTTTATTTTGGACTATTTGCATTTTTTGTGTGGTAGTAGAAGCTGCGTTTTCACATACAAGGCAAGCATAAGTTAGTGTGACGGAGGATACTCACTATACTTACCGGACAGGAAAGATGACTCAGTGAACATGTGTCAGACAGCCGCGAAGCCCCGTGCAACGATCTGTATTCCTACGCGAAAGGCTTACGATATTTTTGAGTGATGATGCTATGGAGGGCTATTAAATACGTTGCATCTTGACGTGAGCGGCTCAGGATCTAATGAGGCTTGCGCCAGGGGTATGTGTTCGTGTGTGTGTCGGTGTGTGGGATGGGGAGAAGGGGGGCACCCGGAGCTGCCAATTTCCGGGGGCGGCCATGCGGCTGCGCGGGGCGCGGGCGAGCGCACCGCGATTTCCGGCGACGCTCCCCCCCTCCCTTGCTCTCACGCCTTCACGTACTTGATCCCGCAGGCCCCCTCCCCTTACACCCCGGCTCCCCCACCCGCGCTAGAGGCGGCGCTACGCATGGGAAGACAGGGTGGCCGACGGGAAGCCCTGAAAGTAATCGAGTCGAAAACACGACGCGTTTTCTTAATGTAAGTACCGTTTTGGGATAAACTCAAAAATTTGCTTTGCAAAACATATTTTATTTTTTACATTAGAGAGCATTTATTTTTTTAAAATCTACATCTTCTCATCATTTTTTCAGACATTTTTCATTGCGGGAAACCAATTTTTGTATGCTCTCTTCATGATAAAATGCCGCCAGTGACGGTAGCGAATTCTGAACATCGTTTTTGAACGCAAAGAATGTGAAGACACCTGAATTTCTCAGACAACATGTAGATATGTTGTGGAAATGTAATGAGTGTTGTGTAATGAGATATTGGTTGAGATGAGATATTGGTTATTGATATTGTGATCCTAAAGCATGTCCAACGAACAGGAAAGCATAGGTCGCGTTTTGTCTTTCTGTGGAAGCGGCTGTTTCTGGTGGATATTTATTGAGAAAGTAAAATGATACCGATCAAGATTTTTAATTATTTTCGTTGCTGCTCGCTCTAGAGGAATATGATCCTGCTTTTGAGTGTAACATTCGATTCATTTTGAGAACATAGCTATCTCTATGTGATGTACCCTACACAGCTCTGGCGTTTACACAAGTGCGAGGAAGGAAAACTATTATTTTGTTTTCACTGATGCCATTTCAAGATTAATACGGGTAACTGCAATAGCATTTCAGAAAGACATCACCGCGAGTCAAACAAATTCGTCGTCTAATACTTGGTGGACATATGAAATCAAGATCACAAAGAAATGATCAGTTGCGTCCATGTAAACAGTAATCAATATTTTAGAATTAGAAGAAAAATGTTAATGAATTAATTATTAAGTTTTTACAATAATTATTTTTAAATGGTAATTTTCCTTATTTTACTTGGCATTTTGCATTCCTATCTTAGGCAGAATAAATTCATTTGCTATTTACATTCCTATTATAGTACAAATATGTCTTTTTCCTGCATATTTTAGGCAAAATAAGTGCCTGATCTTCCAGTATTTACCATTTGAAACAGTACAAATATCATTATCACCATCACTAGCACCACCAACCGTCGTATTAAAAACTAACTTATCAACATTATCATCAACACAACCGTCATCGTCACTACCAGAAATTCCATTATTGCCATCATTATTACCAGAATATGGATCGGTAGCACCATAACCTAGTCCACAACCTCCAGCAGCAACATTAGCTACACGTCCTCTTCGATGTCTATAAGCAGTTGTCAACATTATCTTTAGCTTCAAAACTTGAAACAGCGTTGTAGATTCCTTCTTCTCGTACTTTTCTCGATACTCGGTCTCTTTTAAAAGAAATACATTTAACTCGGAAGTGCACTTTCTTTCTTTGATCTTGTAACCTGAACATTAATACCCCCCACATAGCATAAATAAACCTAAGAGGTATATCCGTGAAGTATAAAATAAACATTGTTTCCTTAATACCAAATTCAGTTTCCATGTGAACTGTTACGAATTCATTATAGACTGACACAAGACGTACTTCTACCAATGATTTTGTGATCAGTTACATGAAGTGACCTGTCATGTTTTCTAAGCGCCAGTTAACAGAATTGCTACAACTACGGCAACGCCATATCTTTCCTCGTCCATCCCAATTTCCAGGAAAAGTGTGTGACTTATACATAATACAGAACTGGCCATTGATTTGAAAGGTGTCTGTGTTCCGTAAAACAATCTTTTTTTTCAAACATTTTGCTCTTAGATTTGCATTAATATTAGTTTTGAAGTTATAAACCATTTTCTCTACTTGCAGAAACTATTTTCTTCCAATAAGTCATGATATGTGGTAGTTGTATTTGGATCTTGTGTATACTCGCTTGTCATTGTATTCCATTTACCCTCGACTGATGTTTAAGATAATAAAAAGTATTATATTATTCACATCGATTATTGGTATTGTTGTTGTTATTATTATTATTATTATTATTATTATCATTATTACTATTATTTTTCTGCCAAGAACCATAAGCATATGTCATTTCGTTCCTGGTCAGTATTTCATGGACGCAGAAAATTCTTCTGTTTCATTTTTTTTAGAGCTGAACCAACAAAAGTCGTATTTCAAGTAATTATCACCGAGTGAAAGACAACTGGAAAACAAACAGGCTGGCAGTAAATTTAAAGTAATGCCGTTATCCGACATTCATTACGTTACTTCATTCATTTACTCCAAACAAACTTTTCAGGGCACGTACTCAGCAATGACAAGAACTTTCATTTCTTCTCTTTTACTAAATTACGAGCCTACTCTGTTTCCCGCTGTCTTCGTGTTTGAATACAGGTTTTTCCCGTCTCAACCATGAAGTGGAACATGCATTTCTCCCCGCGTAATATTTATAGATCAAAGTAACTGCTATATTTTTGCTCTCAACGCCACGTTCTTAATGAATACAAATATTAACGTGTAATGCCTATGCGAGCATGCTTTCTCCCACTGTTGTGCTAATGTCGTTCTATCATCCCAGAGATAAACCATACGCACACAGGCACTTCATTCGCGAAAATATGTGAAGAGGAGGGTATGAGGAACTTCAAACTCGTTCATCGCTCGCAGTGGACGCAAATTAAATCGCAGACAGCAGAATCCAGTTAATTACATTTTGAATTACTTTGTGAAAGAACATCCTGCGCGAATAGAATTTTTATTGCACAAAGTAAATGAATTTGGAAATTGTAACACTTTGTGCGCTAGTATCACTGCGCTAGGGCTTCAAAAGCTGGAAAAATTGTTTTCATGCCGATTTAAAGGCGAAATAGCCGAATGTTCGTATAAAGATACATTTCAGTATTATAAAACACGAATTTTTGTCATCTATAAGCCTGGAATTGTTGCAATAAAGAATAGTTATAAGAAAAATTGCTTAAAAATCTACATAGACCTGATTTGATTGAAAATTGATATGATGCAATCATGCGAATTGACTTGATGCGTTATGTAAACATTTCATTTAAACTTCCTCGTTTGTGGGCAATTATTTTTTCACTCTTGTACTAAGTACTTACATGTTTAATTTGATTAGGGTTAGAGAGTAGAATCATCTCCTTCAGTTTTTTTCCGGTTTCTAGCCACTTTCATGGACCTCTGTACAATTAATGTAGCGGGAATGTAAATTGTCCAATTATTATTATTATTATTATTATTATTATTATTATTATTATTATTATTATTATTTTATAGTTTTATTTATTTGAACCATAACTAGTTCCTAAATATTTTATGAAGATTTATTTTTCAGAAAAATATTTCATAAATAGTTTTTAATTATCTGTATTCCTCTGATGTATAATTTCTTCCTTTATACTTCTTGAACTATTTTGTACTATTTTACATTCCTTTTTAACAGTAGTACTGCAAACTATTTCTGTAGCGACAATAAATGAAATTTTCGTGCGATGGTAACGAAATGCTCTGTTTTCTTGCAACTTGGTAGAGACGCCACTCAATATGAAGAGGGAGCAGGGCTGGCTTGTGCAAGGCGTTCAGGGGAGCCTCGTGTCGAGCTGGGAGGCCGCAATATCCGGAGTAGGGATTTGGTCGCAGTGTTTGGGCCAGCAGCTCCTGCAGTTCATACCTCCAACGCGATAGCGGCGATCCTACAAGAGAAGGCAACCTTTCTCCCTTCCTTGTCATTTAACCGGCCTAATACGATTCAGAATTTGGCACAGAAATATACGAAAGAAACCGTTTCGTGGATATGTAGAGTGTCTCTCTAAAACTCCGCATGAAATTAATCAACGTACATTGTTTGTATAGGCCGTGTGGATAGACAGATGTTTATATTTACTTGATATTCTTTGCAAATCAAAAAACAAATTCGAGACTAACTACATTCAAGTAACACAATTTATATAATTGGTCTTCAAAGCGAAGTAATGAAGGCATATTCGCGCTCAGTCTATTAATTTTAATGTATTATTAACACTTAGGGTTTATACTACAAAACCTGTAACAAAAAAATAATTCATCCAAGGCTCATTATCTTTCATTTAAAGCAAAAATTACAACATTTTATTGAGTAGAAACCTCAAACTTGTTACTTAAAATTTGATTGACTATTTTGTGTTTTCGGGCACTTTAACTTCTTTAGTCAATATTCCTGAAAGTGCAACGTATTCTTTAATCACCGGAGCGGTCGGTGATCTTCACCTGTCAGATAATGAGATCCGGCGCCATCCCACCTGACAGACGACAGTCTCACCCGGACTCCGGACTATTTAGCTAGTGCGAAAAATCGTGCCACCAGGTGTCGAACTCTAAGAACTGCTAGTCAAAAGTACTGAAGTGTCCTTAGTTGATGCCCTGAGCCACCTCAGCAGGTTTGGTTTGTTTTTTTCGTGTTTCCGGGCGCGTCAACTGCTTTGGTCATTAGTCCCATTAGAGTAGTGCATGTTTGTTTCTCGGGATATGGCGATCGACATCCCCAGCTGGATGGCGAGATCCGGCGCCGACCAATCCGTACCGTTGGCTAGTGGGGTTTCCCCCTAACCAGGACTCTCCCACCAGCGGGGCACCGCCCCAGCCAGGACAAGCTCTAAGCTCCCGACCGGTCTTCTGGAAGATGTGGTAGTGTAGTGCATGTTAGTGTAAGTGTGTGTGTAAGGCGAGAGGATAGGATAGGGAAGAAGAAGGACAGATAGCGCACGGTCCGTGGCCCGTTTTGTAGTGTACTACTCCGGCAATCGCCAGGTGTTGATCGGAGAAACCACGGAAAACTACCGATCAGAGCAGCCGGCCACTAGAATTCTCCTCTAGACAGCGACTGAATTCGACCTAGCTGAAAAGCTAATGTCGAAAATCCTGCCGCCATCAGGACTCGAACCTAGGACCTCCCGATCAGAGGTGTTGCAGTGACATCAATTACCGCTCCCGGTCCCTCAGTAGGTGTTTGTTAGCGAACACTCTGAGTATAAATGGATGTATTTTGACTAGAGTTCAGCGCCCACTGTGCATCGCATGGCACTTTCCACGGCCTCATTTCACACCCGCCCATCCACAGCCCCCTGCTCCGTTCGCCCGGTCGTTGTGGACGCGCTGGTCGCTGCCACCGCCACCACCGCCGCCAATTATGCATGCGTGCGCGCGCGCGCCCGTTGTCCCTTCGGGGAACTTTGACAATGGGACGGCGGGGACGGCGACGGACGGCGGAGACACGGACGCTAGGAACGACGGAGAGGACAACAGGGAACAGAAGGCGGTCGCGGTGACGGCGTCTGGGACGGCGGTGAGCCTCGCCAATGACCAGGAAGGGCGCTAAGAGGGATGTTTTTGCCTTACTGAGGGATGCACAATCATTTTTAAACTAATAATAATAATAATAATAATATAATAATATAATAATAATATAGTAATAATATGGTAATAATAATAATAATAATAATATAGTAATAATAATAATATAGAAATCAGTTTCTAAGATTTCAGCTTTAACATGCATATCAAGTACTTTGTTAAATGAAGGAAAAATGTACGTAGTCGACTGAGCTAGGTAATAAAAGAGTAAGATGAGGGTAAGGTGAATTGTCTGTACGTACTGAAAGTACGGCTGTTAGTTTCTGTGGTCACGAAAGTATTTATTGTGGAGAGAGTTTTCAAGGATTTTGATTAGATTTTTTTTCAATTGTAGTATAAAAGTAATAATTAATTTACCTTTTCTCTAAACACTCGCAAAAGTATTGTATTAAAAAACTTCATATTAATAAATTTAGCAATAATTGCTACCAGAATTGTTTAAATACCCTGACACAACATTGCGGAAATTTACAAACTAAAATTACTGGAAATGTTTATTCTTTTGTCAATAACAAAAGAGCAAAAAATATAGAAATGGCAAATAAAATAAAATGCTACTATTAGTGATAAAACCTTTTATAATTTCCATCGTCATTTCAACGTCAGAACATTGAGAAATCCGATATTGAATTGAGTGAAACTGGTCACAGACGATACAAAAAATGATTTCTGTTTTTGTTCAGTTATCTCCCAAATCGAAACGAGTGCAACTGCCAATTTGTAAGCAGTACCATTGGCATACTGCATCAAGAAATATTACATCGAATTTTTCTCAGCTTTTACCGCAGTATTGTGAAACTGAGGATTCGATCAGAATACAATTAGCTCTCTCGGGCGCGACAGATATATTCCTCGCTTCAATGTCAAACGAGAATTCATACAAGGCTCTGTGCATGATGTTAACGGTTACGTTTCGCTTTAACCTTCAAAGTGATGGATTTGATCAAATGAATATTGAATATCACCGCCGACCGAGTGCGATCGGATTAAGAGCCACCGTGTTATGATGGGGATTTGGTATGCCCTCCATTCGTGGAAAACAAATTTTCGAGCATCCTATACCGACTGAAACATTCAATCATCCGTTCATCCTTTGTCTCTGACATCTTTTTGTAACTTTTTTCTGCATGGGGCTGCCTAACATGTTTCAAAGGGTCCTGATAGAATATGAAATCCTAATGAAAGAATGTTTGTTCCGGTTTTTGTGTCATTTGCTGTAACTAATCGTGTAAAAAAAGTGTTGTGAATTACTTTGTGTGGTCCGTTGTAATACGGGCGGTTAAAATTAAATTTTAACACAATTGTGAACAAAATTTTCGATATATTGCACATTACGGAAGATATCCCTGGCTTCATACTCATTAGTTTTTAATTGCTCGTAATGAGAGTAACTTCCTATTATTCAAAACCCTAGTAATCATTTAAAATCATATTAATGATATAAGTTTTTAAATTTGAGACATGTTTTAAATTTAAAAAAATCATTTTGGTTGAAACTGCTTTTATTTTTGCAGTAAAAGTTTTTGTTTCAACGAGGTGAATTATTATTCATGTTATTCTTTTAGAAGATAGATGAAGCAACGTGTGTCACTTGAATATTTATGAATAGATCAGTAAAGTGCATTATGTTGCCATTAATATTGCATAGTTTAATTTGAATTACAAGTAATTCTCATATTCAGACAAATTATAATCTACTTAAAATTGGTAAATTACTTTAGTTAATTAATAAGTTTTGGTTTCTGCATGTCATAATATGTTATACGTTATAATATGTTAATAGGTTCTATTATAACCTCTCATATTGGTAGGGACTGTAACAGTCTGTAACCACATTTTTAACCACATTTCTACCACATTTACAGTATTCCGTTTATTAATTGTTGATTCCGGGCGCATCAATTGTTAAGTCTAAGTCCTGTGAGTTTAGTGATATTTTTTCCTCGGGATGTGGTGGTGGTTTTCTCCCGTTGGATGGTCAGATACGTAGCCGACCTACCAGTCGCTTAGTGGTATGTTCTACTATCAGAGATCTCTCACCCGCGGGACACAGCCCTAACCGGAACGAGTTCTAAGCTCCCCACCCGTCTCCCGGCATGTGTGGTAGTGTAGTGAATGTTAGTGTAAATAAGGGGTGAGGAAGGAATAGTGAAAGATTGCGGGCGGCCCGTGGCCCGTTTGCTAAGGCATTCGCCTGGTGTTTATTGGCGAAACCTTGGAAAACTACCGATCAGAGCAGTCGATTGCTACAATTGTCCTCCCAGACAGCGGCGAAACTCGACCTAGTAGACAAGCTTTGTCGGAAACCCTGCCACCGTCGGGACTCGAACCTTAGGACCTTCCGGTCGAAGGCACTGCTGTGACATCACTTAATGCCCTGAGCCACCTCTCCCTGTTTAAGTAGTCTGTAAAATAAGAGACCTTGATTCACATATTTCTCATCTCGATCTAAATACGCAATGATTACAATATTCACAAAATGAGAACTCTGATAAGATACAAAAATCAATATTCTTCGCTATTTAGATATTATTCACATTTACGCAGTGAATGCGACATTTTGGAAAGCTGTGAAATGTAAAGCTCATGCTCAGAAACGAAAACACATTCAGCAAATAGTTCAAGCTCTGAGAAGAACGTAATGCATGACGTTGAAAGTATTAAGTCAAAACACAATTTGTAAAATACATAATTCTTTTAAATAATTATTAGCTTCGTTAGAGCGATAAACAGTTGACATAAGATGAATTTAAGTTTGTTGGTCTAGACGATTGCTTGGATTTATCACCAATAGGGTTTGTTTTTTGTGTTACCGGTCGTGCAGCGCTCAATACTTTTTGGAATTTTATTTTCACAAGAAAACATCATATAAAAAAGAAATCCCATTTATTGAAGTAAGTGTACTCATTCGTCATTTATAACCACAACTCAATTGTATTGATTGTTTTTAACGGACGGCGAACTCTTAAATCGTTAATGGATGTCGCCCGTTAAGAATGGTTTTCCGTACCTCTGTCCATTTGCTTAAGTCGATGTTATACCCGACTTACTCCGTCTTTTTGACGAATTTTAGCTTATGCACGTGTGCGCAATGTGCGCTTTATTGTGTTAGAAACCACACCAGGCGTACCAACGACCACTAAAACTCCAAAACCGTTCGTCAAATGGATGCAAGTACATCGGGTGTAATATTAATTTAATTTAATAGGTAATTATTACAGACAAATTAGAAACTTGATCCAATGTGGCTAGGCCGAAGGCCTTTAAGCCATTACAATACCTACATTCTACCGAGTTCTAACCTTTCGCCTTCTGGTATTCACCCCCAATGGTCTCTCCATCGCCTCAAAGCCGCGGAAACGAGACCATAAGGTACGGCTGAGGGAAAAACCCCTGAAGGGGGAAAAACCTGCCGTCAGAAGCGGAGTACATGCTACTCTATCCGGTTTTTAGACTATTTATTTATTTGGCGCGGGCGTCAGGCATTCTCCTTCCAGTGTTTGGCCTCCACCGCACCTGAAAACAAACAGCACCACAGAAAATCGTCCGCACCAACGCCTCTGCCCTAACATTTCGATTCCACTTCCTTCGCCCCTAATGTGCTTTATTTTAGCCGTTTCCCTTTTATTTTATTTTAATTTAATTTATTTTTAATTTATTTAACTTATTTTAATTAATTTAATTTAATAATATATATATATATATATATATATATATATATATATATATATATATATTTTATATATATATATTTTTATTGACTTATTTATCTACTTATACTTAACAATTGACTACAATTTATAACTTTTATTTTATTTTTTTATTTATTTTTTGTACTGTTTACTAACCTAACATAACTTACTGACTAACTTAATTATTGTTAGTTTATTGATTTATTACATATTTCTCTCCAGTCTACCGGCTCTGCTCGTACTAACCACTGCTGTTTTCCCACTCCTTAATTTCCGTTTCTCTAGTGGTCCGAACCTTTCCGAGAAATTTTCCTAATTCTTTCATGAAGTTAGCTCTTTTATCCCCTAGAATGTTTTGGGCGAGCGTTACGTTCCTATGTTGGAAGTAGTAATTTCCCATTCCCATCCATTTTCCTCTCCAAGTTTCGGTCGCACTGCAAATTAAAAGGATATGGATCCAGTCTTCCCTATCACCGCAAAGCACACAGATGCCATTACCATTCGAGTCCTTTAATCTACGTTGCATCCACCCCGACCCTGAACCAAGCGTATCCCTCTTGCGTCCTTTTGCAGTGTGTTTACGTAACGTTCGCAACCCCATAACGGACTCGCGTGAATTTGCGCAACTAGCGAACGTTTTTCGGCCGTTGCTGCCAGGATCTCTTGCCTTTTAATATCCGCAAGTCTATCCGAAATTAACCGTTCTATGTCACGTGTCCCCTATCTCCCACCATTTCCGGAGAAACGTCTCCCAAGACCTCTCGATTCTACACCAATGTAACTGCACCCGAAAACATCTATTTATAAGTGAGTCAGTCTGTTCACCTGCTAATTTAATCCAAAGTTTAATGGGTTTCATTTTAAAATCTTTCCAAATTCCTACACTACCGACCTCTCTTAGGACTCCGGCATTTGCTGCGAATCTAGAGACTCCGAGAATTAATTTGAAATAATCTGTTTCGACGCTTTCTAGTCGATCTATCCTATCCACTCCCCAAATTTCTGCCCCATAATTCATTGCTGGGAGAACTAGCGATTTAAACATCGTCTCGCACACCTTTAAAGGCAATTCCGGAACCCTGCGCACTGCGCAAACGATTTCTTTGAGCGCAATTCTTCCTTTACTGTGCGCCGCCACTATGTGATTACTCCATCCACCATTCATGGAAAATTTTGCCCCAAGATATGTAAATGTTTTTACCCGGTCAATCTCCTCCTGAGCGTAAAACCATTTCTCCTTGTTACCCCAGATAAATCCATTCTTGTGTGGTATTGCAAGGGTGTAATATTGCAAGACATAGTTGTCTGCAGTTGCCTTATGGTGCATACAAGAATCTCTTGAAGAACTCCTCAAGCAGATATTCAATTTGCAGTAGCAGTATGGCCGACTATTACATAACTGCAGACTCGAGTTACTTAATAACCAATCTGTTCAATATAATATATTTCTTTTTTCATCAGATAATTTACATTGATATCAGATAATTGACATCAGATATCAGATTGACATCAGATAATTTACAATTACATTGACGTTGTTGGTGTTTTTAGATTGATTGATTAGTGATTCCGGGTGCGTCAACTACTGAGGTCATTAGTCCCGTTAGTGTAGTGCATGTTTTTGATCGGGAGGTGGTGGTGATCTTCTCCCACTGGATGGCGAGATCCGGTGCCTACCTACCGTCGACTAGCGGGGTTTTCCCCAACCAGATATCTCCTACCAGTGGGACACACACCGCCCCAGTCAGGTAGTCTAAGTCCCCGACCGGTCTCCCAACATGTGTGGTAGTGTAGTTCATATTAGTGCATGTGTGGGCGGGAGGGTGAGGATGAGTTAAGAATGATCGCGCGGTCCGTGGCCCGTTTGTTAGGTTACTGCTCCGGCATTTGCCTGTTGTTGATCTGACAAACAACGGAAAACTACCCTTCAGAGAAGCCGGAAGCTAGAATAATCCTCCAGACAGCGACTGTAATCGACGAAGCTCCCAAGCTAGTGTTGAAAATCCTGCCGCAGTCGAGTATCGAACCTAGAACCTGCTGGTCAGGAGCACTTCAATGACATCAATTGATGCACTGAGCCACCCCCGGCGGGTTTTGATTTATATCATAGTATTGTGTTACGAAAAGGGCATCACAAAGAGCGTTCGGGCACCACCCTGTTGCTGAATGGAGCCGCCCTCTCGCTGTTGCAGGTGGAGCGTGGAGCGATCGGCGCGTCCCCGCCGGAAGGGCGTGGGCGATGCCCTGTGGGCGATGCCGCTGACGCCCCGCGTCGCCCCACCCACGCCGCCGCGGCCATGGATCGCCCCGCCGCCAGGTGACCAGCCCGCTGGGATGAGGCGCTGGCGCCCCAGCTAGGCAACGGCGGTCTGGCATCCGGCCCGAAGGACCAAAACACGGCGCAGTGCGGCGATGGTCCGGAGGTGGTAGCAACACCGCGCGCCCACAGCTCGTGGTGTTTGTTGCGAAAGCGGATTTGTCTGGCAGTGTGCAGCGTGTGTGGTGTGGATTGCGGATGATTGGTGATGGTTTTGTGGATCGCGGTTTAGTGGACAGGAGGCAGAGAATCTGTTCGAAAGTCCCAGAGATAATACTAAGAAAGCGCTAGTAGTAAAGTTAACTTAACATTGATGTTTTCAAAGTTTATCACACCCACAATCAGTTCATTTATCATGTTACGTACCGTGTGCCGTCTGGGAAAGTGAAGTGTCCGTTCAGTGGAGCGGTAAATTATTGTAGCTCGCATTTTAGTAGTCACGAAGAACTTTGAGACAAAAAATCGGTGTTCAAGATTCTGCGGATAACATTTTCATCAGTAGCAAAGCGTTAGTTTGTAAAAATAACATAACATTAAAGTTTCGAAAGTTTATCACCAGTTACGCACAATCAAAAAATAATTCCATTAGTAATGTTAGGTAACGATCACACCCCGCTAAGCTAACGCCATTTGTTACGGCCCGCGTTCCGGAAGCAGAACTGCGTAGAGAGGAAGGCGCGCGCTCGGCCATGGTCCGGACTCCGCCGCCTGCCCCGCTTGCCCCGCCCGCGCCCGCGCCGGCCTCGCCCACGCCCTCACCCGCGGGCGCCGCGGTCGGCGTGCCGGCCGCCGGCGCCGCCGCCGTCGCCGTCGCAGTCGCCGCCCTCCTCGTGCTGCTGTGCTCGGTTTGTTGACGCTACCACTACTCCTCCTACTACTCCGCTCACGGCTCCTCCTCCTCCCCCCGCCCTTCCTCCTCGCTCCTCCCCCTCCCCCCCCCCCCCCCCAGCAGCCGTCTCCGGCCCCCACGCCGCCGCTCCTGCTCGTCCTGTGCGTGGTGTTGGCCCCCGTCCGGCCCGGCCGCCGCGGCCGCCCCCCCCGCCGCCACCCCCCCCCCCTTGGTACATGCCGCCCGTGACGCCGTCCATGTGGCGCACCACGCGGCTGGCCGACGCGTTCGCGCCCGTCTGCCCGCGCGCGCCCGACATCGGCAACCGCACCGAGGCGCTCCTGGAGTTCCCCAGGGGCCGCCTGCTCTACCTGGAGAAGCTGCTGCCGCTGCTGGCCAACCAGAGCGAGGACTGCCTCTACCTCAACGTCTACGTGCCCAGAGGTGGTGAGTACGCCCCATTTGCTCTCATCGTAAAGGCTCACTTTCATTTAGTTGTAGTTCTTCCAATCAAATTAATTTTATCCACGTATTTGGATGGTTTTGAATGTAAATATATAATGATCTATTGTATATCTTACTATATTGCACACATCGTATATAAAATGGAAACAAAAATAAAAAAAATACTCCAAAAATTCCAAATTAAAAAATCAATAATTTAAAACATAATTTCTTTCCAATTTTAATTTTAAATAATAAAAAACATTAAACAATAATACTTTTGCAATAGTTTCATTAAACGTTTGTCTAGAAAACAAAATGTAGTACATATTCTTTATGTCTACCTCTTAAAGTTGAGAGTCTTTGGTTAAGAAACAAAAAGTAAAGTATTAAAGCGAAAAAAATTGATTATGTTCATATCTCAACATCTACGTACCCAATAGCGAATATGTACTACTTCTTGCTCTCGTCGTAAAAATATTGGTGTTTTATGGGCGCATGAAGATAGGAGCAAATTCAGTTTCGCTAAAAGTCGTAACTTGCACGCAAATAACAGCCACTAAAATGATAAATTTATAGTATTTTCTGTTTACAAAAATTGTCTAAGTAGCCAGATACATTACGTAATTATTATTCCTGCCTACATATTTTAAGTTCAGAGTCAGTGGCTATGAGAAAACAAGTTAAAATATAAAGTCTTAAAATATTATTACGTTTGTAACTGAACGTCCTCATTACCAGACATGGTGAGTATGCATCCTTTTCTTTTAAGGCACGCACGTAAAACGAAATTATTGTTATATTTTGGAGTTTGTTTGCTTTCCATCTATTTTTGTAAATAATCATTCTGAAAAAATTATTACAAAATAAATACGATAAAATATTATTACTCAGTGTCTAGGTGCGTAGAGGAAGTGAGCATGTACTATTTTCTATCTTTGCACTGAAAAAAATGGTAATATGTTATTTTAATGGTATATTTCTTTCTACCTTTTTAAATTCACAGACATTTGCTATAAAAATAACTAAAATAGTTATTTATGATACGAATGCGCAAAGTTACCTTCATTTTTCGAACAGGAAAGGTTAGAACTGGCTGATAAGCCGAGTGACCCAATACTGTAAGCAAAATAAAATCAATTTTACTTCTTGTGTCATACACTATGATAGACAGAGTTACTGACTCATATTTTAATTCGAGTAAACAAACTCGTGTATTGTGTTAAGTGAATGTAAAGGTCAGTATAAATTGCTCGAACATACGAAAGTATTTTGTTTTCTTTGTTGCAGTCACACTGTTTTATCTTAAAACTTGTGAATCATATCATTTTTAACACTAGTGCACTTTGTCTTAAAAGTAACCAATTTTACTAGTATTTGTCTAAAAAATATTAATACAACTGTATCTGAACATCTGCGTACCGAATTTGGATCAGTATTTACCCTTTTATTTCGTCGGACGAAATGGTTTATTTGGGCGTTATGTTTCATCCGATTTATCTATTTAAGTTCAATGTAAATTGATATAAAGTAATGTGTAAAATTTGAAAGCATTAAATATCAATACGTCTCTACTTGAATGTTTTCCTTTTCAGAGATGTGAGTGTTCAATTTCGTTTGCGCCTACACTACTCTGTTCAAATAGTGATCGGCACCTTTGGGTTCGGAATGAGATGACGCTCAGAGTGAGAAGGGGAAATGTAAATGAACGATTGGAGGCTTTTCCTTAACCTTCACGCTGTACACAGACATTTATCATTCTAATGTCATCAGGGCGAGATGTATGACGCAATGAGACACTGATTTTAAACTCTCAATTGAGACCAAGACTTCTTTAGGGTATAGATTCAATATCAGGTTGTAAGGTGGTCCAGAGCAACAACTTACGTCACTGCAGTGCCTTTGCCTTCTCCTGAGACGCCCTGGAGTTCGAGTCCCCAAGGTAGCAGAATTTTCGACGCTAGCCAGATAGCTAGGTGGAATCCAAACGCTGTATGGAGCAGAATTCTAGCGTCCGGCTTCTGTGTTCTGTCGTTTCGCAGAGTTTCTCCGACAGACGAATGTCGATGCAGTACCATAATAAACGGGCCGCTAACCAGGCGCGAACTGCCCTCCTTTTCAATTAATCCTTACCCCTTAGGTACACATACACTTACACTTATATGCACTACACTACCACGTATATCGGGAGACCAATTGCGAGCTTAGAGTTTGTCCCGGTTGGGGCGGTTTCCCACTAGTGGGAGATCCCTGGTTAGCAGACGTATAGTATGGCGCCGAATCACATCTTATAGTGGGGAAGAACACCACCATCTCCAATGATAAAACGTGCACTTCACATACGCGAATCATGATTATATCAGTTGAAACGCCCGGAAACACGAACTCATGAATTAATTAATTATTATCAAGAACCCGCGATTTTAAATACGAATACTCCCACAGTTTTCAATGACGGCCTTTATCTCTATTTTAGAAGAGACATTCCTACTTTACAAATAGCAGGAATTTTTTTACCTATGGAGATGCGTGATTCGATTTATTGATAACAGTACACTTAAGCACATCTAAATTAACTTAAAGAAATGAAACCACGTCTCAGAGCCCATTGACTTTCGGTAATTACTAAGGTAGCTGTAGACAGCTAAGCTCAATAAAACCTTTATATTTTCGTAAGATAAAATATTTTTCATATCTCTCTATGTTCTGAATCAACTGATATGAAACATTGGTTGAAATTGAAACATTGCACTATAATTTTCTCTACCACTACACTCAGATGTGCTAAATACATCTATAATCTGGATAATATCCATTTTGAAGAGTTGCTCATTATTTCTGTCGCAGGTTTAGCCTTGCTTTCATTCCCATTCACGTTGTACTGATAGCCCTCATAATATCATCTGCAAAGTAGTTAGATTTTTAACACGTAAATGTGCATTAAAGTGAGTTTTGGCTTAATAAATGATTTAATTTGTGAATTAATAACCTTCGAATATACTAACTCACATATACTACAGTATCAGCCCACAACAACAAAATCCACGACAACACACTCACAAATTCTTAATTTTTAATTAACCTCAATTCACATTTCAGAAACACCAACTTCCAAAAATATTCAGATGACAGTAAATGCATATTGAAGTAAGATCATGTAGCAAAAAATTAGGTTTTCCTGATATGATATTGAAGCTTCTGAATTAAGAAATAACGACCAAAGATACCTTAATTAATAACATTTAAGGGAAAATGGTAAAACACATTTTGTGGTACTCCAAACTGTAGTCCAAAGGTTAAGTGTTATGGTTATTTGTTTTTATCTACCTACTTACTAAGTCAATTCATATTTTCCGGTGAATGGTGATGGGTTTGGAATAAGTGAGCATAACGAACAATAGGTAGTGTTTGAGATTTTCTTACTGGAGCTACTTACCAATTCCCAACAGTAGGGTTCATATCGCACGTGATGTCAAGAGACACAATTCCAGAACCAGGGTATCACACACTGCAATCAATTGCTAAGAAACAAGCTCTCAGAAGCACACACGCACACAGCAAAACCACGATGCTCTCAAAAATGCAAAACGAAAGACGCTTCACTTCAGATGCTCCAGTACGAGATAATCTGTATCACAAGGTCAAAAGTCGTAACGAAGAGCGGGTGAGACAAAAATTTCCTCTCTGAAATGTAATACTGAAATCACAGCTTTTTACCTTCATTTTACAAACTCAAATAAGTGCTAATAAAGTTGGATGTTACTACTGTTTACCTTCAAATATGTTGATTTCTTGCAATTATTTTCATAAAAATATGACAAGCACTATAAATGGAGTTACAAATATTCACCGCTAAGGTACACAAATAACACAGAGTATAAAATATTTCATTTAATATTTCATAGATTTCGAAATTCTGCTCGTTTTGACCGCCAATACTGTAGAGCACAGATACTTTGAAAACTAATGGAGCCACAACAACACATACTTATTCGCATTCTTTGTTACTTCTTGTTGGCCGAAAATGAGGCCTGCGTAATTAAGCTTTTTAACCTTCCTTTGGTCTATATGAGGAAAAAGAGAAGAAAATTTGAACCCGTGGTTGAGGAAATTGCTTGTTTTTTAAAATGTCTTTATTTCAGGCAAATTGCATGAAAACTAGTCGTAATTTAACAAATTGCACATCATTTTCAGATTTAATTTTCAAGAACACATAAAGAAACAATCTCTGTATTCCAATTTTTGGCTGCAGAAAAATGCCTAAAACTTTTTAAATTTCAGTAATTTACGAAAGTTCAAACAATGCAAGAAAAATCGTACCAGGTTAATTTTTATAATTGTACATTTCTCTGAGAAAAAATGAAAGAAAAACATTCAGTCTTTCTTAGGTAAGTTTAAAATTGTCCTTGAAACGTCATAAGTAAATCCCACAAATTTTTAAATGTCTGTTACAACTTCAAAGGGCTCAGTCTGGTCGATTATAGAATATCCACTTTGGTGAATAAAACTAATATTTATTTATAAGAATAAAATACTTCTCTATTCAATTTCACGACCATGAGACGTTTTTGCCTTCCGTTACTCATAAAATATATGAATTTGCACCACTATGCAACCTGCTTTTTTTCTTTTGTGCTGATCTTGAACGGCTTTGTTATTTGTATTAGTGAACCACCTTTAAAACAATGTCAGCCCTGTCTTAACACGTTTGTAGTTTACACAAAAAAATCGGTTGTACAAGTTCTGAAATTGGGAGCAGTGTACATTGTGTGATGCTGTGCCAATCAATAGCTGTTTCTCTCCAGACTAGACCTATCGTACTTGTGTTTTATGTTCCCTTTTATGGGTTTTCTAAGTTTATGAGGTGCCAAATTACCCTTGATGTGACGAAGATCTTTCTGAACACACACTAAAGGTAGTAATGGTTGTAGACAAGACAACGAACCAAAAACTGCAGACGATAAAAATCAGAGCAATAATAACTGCATCATACTCATTTCTAACTTCATAGCTCAACAAGCGATTTTGTAGGAAGATAAATTTCGTTGTGTGTTTGGTCATAATAAATAACCAGATATTTGCAACAGAAATGTTAAGAAACTTTACATCATTCACTATCTCATTCTTCTTGTCACCCTTTCTTATTCTCTAGTTTCACTTCATCCCATCTGTTCTTTTCTCTCTACATTCATGTCTCCATCAGTGTTATTTCTCGAAACAGCTTTTTATTTATTATGTGTTAGTTTTTAATATATTAGCTTTCTCTCCCGCTGTCTTAAATCTCAATAGCTCTTAAAGATTAAATGATTGTGCCTGCACTGTACTTTTCTTTTAATTAAGTTCTAAATATATATTTCTTCTTTATTCACAGAAACATATCTCACTACTCACATCTCAACATATATCTCAATTTTTTTTAGAATATAAAATTAAAAAGACAGAGATTAGAATAGAAAAGGCAGACGCATATTAAACAATTTTTTTCTCATTTCTGTTACTTATCCTCCAGTTGCTTGAGTTCCCTACCATCCTCTTCACTCTCTCTTCATTTACTTTGTCTTCCTCTCACACATGTTTTTATCTTTGTTTTACTGCTTTGTATTATTTTTCTTTCTCCTTTAATTTTTATGTTCTTTGTCTCTTGTACGTGCTCCTCCGTCGCTCTCGTATGAAACGGAGCTGTAGGGTGTAGTGATAACCTTGCCTCAAACCGTTGTGTACGCATGTCCCAGAATGGCATTGCAATGACCCTGTTTTTAATGCATATACAGTTATTTCTGTGTAATTCGCGTTTACATATCTATTACTCAACCTTCTGTACTATTCATCATACTATATCAGTATTATATCCTCAATTATTCTATCTACTTCACTCAATCTGTACTCATTTCACTTTTTCCCTTTCTACCCTTTCTCTTTATATTTTTGAATTTACTCTATATTTTCCTTTCTTCTCTTCTCATGTATTTTTCTCTGTTTATTTCTTCTTTTCTGTAGTAAATTCTTCCCATTTTTCTCTCTTTTCTTGTTTTTACTTCCTTCTTTCACACACTTTTTCATACCTTTTCCATACTTTTTTTCTAGTTCTTTCATTACCTTTCTCTTTATTTATTTATTTATTTATTTATTTATTTATTTATTTATTTATTTATTTATTTATTTATTTATTTATTTATTTATTTATTTATTTATTTATTTATTTTTTTTTTTTTTTGTTTGTTTGTTTGTTTGTTTGTTTGTTTGTTTGTTTGTTTGTTTGTTTGTTTGTTTGTTTGTTTGTTTCTTTCTTTCTTTCTTTCTTTCTTTCTTTCTTTCTTTCTTTCTTTCTTTCTTTCTTTCTTTCTTTCTTTCTTTCTTTCTTTCTTTCTTTTTTTTTTTTTTTATCTAACTACTTATCTATCTATCTATCTTTCCCTCTCTCTCTCTCTCACTCAGTATCTCTCTCCCTCTCCCTCGCATCTGCCCCCCGGTGGCGTGCGCCTACGCCATCGGCCGATCGTGAGTCGGCATCGCATCGCATCACCTCGCAACTCAGCGCGCGGCCGCGGCCCCGGAATTTCCCGGGAGGCTCTTTGGGGCGATCCGGCGCCCCCCCTCCCCGCATCGCATTTCCATAGCTCGGTCGCTTCGCTCGCCGCGCGGGACCGCTCCGATAAATATGTCGGCCGTTCCCGCAGCCCGCGCGGCGGACGCCCGGTAAGTGGCACGCGCCCCCACGCGTAAAAAGCCAGCTTTACCTGGTCATCGCGAATCGCCAGGAGGAGAGCGGAACGGCGCTCCTCTCTGCGGTGCAGATAAGAAGCGCTCGCGGCCATGAGAAGGAGAACTGGCGCGGACCAATTGGGGGGAGGGGTAACGTCGGGGACGGGGAGGGGGAAACGTTTTTGAATTTTGTTGTGGTAAAGGGTTACTGTTTCATCTATTAGGAGTTTTATTATTAGGGCTTTTCTTAACGTTAAGGAATAGTCTCGTCTTTCAACACCCATCGGATGTTTGCAAAGAAACTAATGGTGCTATAGCAACACATACTCTCTCATATTATTTATAATTTAGGCAATTTTTGAAAATTTAGGGAGTTCAACAAATATGTGACAAACAACATTTTTATCGTTATATTTTCTGTCTATCAGTCAATACATTGGGAGTCATTTTTTTGAGAAAATTTTGAAAACATTAAGAATTAAAATATCTCCCAAAACCAAATATGTGTTACAGTCTCGCAGGAACTCGAGATCGACCAGTTATCATTAAAAAATTCAATTTCTGGAGAACATCGTCTGAACGGCTTAGGCGTTATCGTTTACCATGGACAGATAGACGTTTTACTGTCAAACAATTTTTCGGTATCAAGGACCAACCATACGTCAATTCGGACTACACAAGAGGAAGTAGTACTACGTATATTAGAGAAAGTAGTACGTATAGGTACAAGATTAATTGACTTTGTGCGTTACCAGGGCGTGGCAATAAGAGTTATTCTGTGGAAATTTTGCCAGTTTCCCCTGCAGTATTACACTTCTTTGCCTATACTGCGTAATCAGTATCGAAATGCGTAATCGCTTCGAGGAAACTCCGCGGTTCTCTGACAATCAGACCTTATGAACATGCTGTAATCTTATTATCCTGATTGCCGATGTAAATAATAGTTGTGCGTTGTGGACTAGATAGTTGATATAGAATCAGTTCTTGAAATAAAGGACGTGGCCCAACTGCTTACTTGGAATGAAGCACAGTAATAGAAAATGTTCAAAATAAATGTTCCCCGTCCATAAATATAAAAAAACATCGGATATATTTTAACAGAACTTTCATAAAATGGTGGTGATACATTTCTAAATACATATACTAATAATTATAAAATTTATAAGTTTTCGTTTAGTTATTTTGAAATTTATTCTGGAGTCTGTCTGCAATAAGCCCTTTCTATCGGAATTTTCCGTGTGACAAAAATGCAGTACTACGGAAATGCATTGGCCTGCGGCCGATCAGCCCCAAGGAATAGCACGTCGTGGTGGTGGGAACGTTGATGAACAAGATGGTTGAACAAAACCACTTACTTAACTCATCTGACTAAAAAATTATATTTTAGACGTCTAAACGCACGGTTTGTAGGTAATGCTATTTCTTTAAGCCTCTGGAGAGACTCATGCGTAAATCGGTTTGTAGCGTCCTAGTCCGTTCGTCCACAGTGCTCAGAATGTTTCACCCTTGAGAAAAGAGTAGTAGAGCTGAAATAGATATTACGGTCAAGAAATTTCTCCATAGTCATCGGAAAGATGATATCTCATTTGGCAAATCTTATTTCTGCACTGAAGGCAAGTAACCCCCAAACTCAAGTAGTTTTGCTTAATAATAATTCCGCATTTATTGGTATAAAAATAATATGAACACACCAACTTAAGAAGTATAATATTGACATCACAATGTTTTACAGAATAATTGTATATTATTACAATGCATATTTTTAGATGTTCGCTTGCAGTGATTACTTAATGAGAATGGAGAAAGTATATGGTATGTATTATTATCAACAGTATTTTTCATTCCTTAATAGGATGCAATCTTACTTTCATATTCACGTTTGAAAAACCATGAAACGACAATAATTTGGATGAAATTGTGTTCAAAATTTAAACGTATATTTTCATTTACAAATTTAAAATTTGAAGATTTTTTTATGTATTACTTTAAATGATTATCTTAGATTTTGATTTTTTACTAACGCAGTTGTTGAAATCTTACAAAATTGACTAACATAAAATCTCTATCTAATTGTTTCATGGGTCGTTTTTGTGAATTTCGTGTTTTGCTTTCATGGTTTTCCTTCAATCATGAAGATAGAATAGGTGAATGAAACTGGAAAAATATTTCTAGGCCGCAGACCAAAATTCGCACCAATCCTTGATTAATAGATGTCTCCGGGCTGCTACGGTGAACTGAACTGCTATGGCCATTAGTGTAGTGAATTTATCATGAGAGGAGGTGGTGATTCCTTCTCCACTGGATGATTAGATACAGCACCGACTTATACGTCGGATTGCAGGAATTACACCCCTAGGTATCTCCCAGCAGTAGGGTACCGCTCCAGTAAGGGCAAGCTTTAAGCTCCTGGGTGGTCGCCCGAGCAGTGCGGTTGTGTAGCGCGTGTGAGTGTGTGTGTGTGTGTGTGTGTGTGTGTGTTGGTAAAGAGATTGAACAAAGAAGAAGAAGAAGAAGAAGAAGAAGAAGAAGAAGGGATCGCGCGGTCCGTGGCTCATTTGTTACGGTACTATCCCGGCAATCGCTTGATTTTGACTGGAAAAAACACGGAAAACTACTAACAAGATCTGTCGTCCGCCAACATTCTTCTCCAGACAGCGACTAAGTTCGATTGATTCTGATTTGATTTGATTTTTTCGTGTTTCCGGGCGCGTCAACTGCTTTGGTCATTAGTCCCGTTAGTGTAGTGCATGTTTATCCCCCGGAAGATGGCGATGATCTTCCCCCGCTGGATGGTGAGATCCGGCGGCGACCTACCGGAGGCTAGTAGGGTTTTCCCCTAACCAGGACTCTCCCACCAGCGGGGCCCCGCCCCAGCCGGGACAAGCTCTAAGCTCCCGACCGCTCTCCCGGAATATGTGGTGGTGTAGTGCATGTTAGTGTAAATGTGTGTGTAAGAGGAGAGGATAGGACAAGGAAGAGGAAGGACAGATCGCGCGCGGTCCGTGGCCCGTTTGATAGGGTACTGCTCCGGCATTCGCCTGGTGTTGATCGGAGAAACCACGTACAACTACCGATCACAGCAGCCGGCCGCTAGGATTCTCCTCCAGACAGCGACTGAATTCGACCGAGCTGAATAGCTAGTGTAAAAAATCCTCGCGCCGTCAGGACTCGAACCTAGGACCTCGCGGTCAGAGGCGCTGCAGTGACATCAGTTGATGCACTGAGCTACCGCTCCCGGTGTCTGAGTTCGAGCTAGCTATGTAGATATTTTTAAAAATCTGCAATCGTCGGCACTCAAACCCAAGAACATCGCAGTCAGATCGCTTGAGAGAAAGCGGCAATGCTGTCTGAGGTAAGCTCTGCCGGCGTCTCAAGCATCGAGTTCATTACTTGGCATCTAAGCCGTTCCAATTCCTAACCAACTACCTCGACCGAGTTGTCAGTGAAGCATTCCCTTTGCGCTATCAGCGAGATGGAAATGAAGTTTTACGAGGAGCGCGGCTGAATTTCCATCCCTGCGCGGCCCCGTTCTTTGCGGCCGAGGGAAAAACGCAAATCCCTCGGCAAATATGTTCGGGCCCGCTTTATTAACATACTGCTCGAGGGAGCCAATGTAAATTTCGACCTACGACCCGGAGGTTATCGGATCGAACGCCTACAAATTACGGCGACTATATCCTCAATGCATAGTGAAACCCTGGTCGAGCGGTTGGTGTGCCCGGGGCATTTGCATATCGACCGACTGTTAATTGTAGGCTTCGAGCACGCGACCCGCGACGCGCTGCGCCGTTTCCGGAAGTGGTCCTGATGAAAATTTCAACCCCGCGCGTTCGGGGCTTCCGGCGACCTTGCCGAATCGAAGGGAGCGCCATCGGTTGGTTTCTAGGTCGAGGCGTTCGAAGGATATTGCAAGTGAAATTTCGGGGCGATTGCTCGTACGTCCGGACGCGTTTTCACTTCGTTGTTCTTATGAATTTATAGTTCACGGTAATTCGGTGGCCTTGGCGAATTGAACTGCCCACCACCGGTAGTTTTCGAGGTCGCAACGAGCGAGGGATATTTCAAGAGAAATTTTGGCAGAAACTCTTATAGGGCTGGCCAGGTTTTCAGTTGGTTGTTTACGTATTTACATCTGGGGTGCGGACCTGGATGGCCGAGGTAACTAAAGCCAGTTGACTCAGCATCTTCGTCTGAAGGGTCGAGTTCGAGTCTTCGTGTGGGCATAGTTGTTTTCCCTTTCTCTTTCATGTATGTGTGTTGGCGCGGAAGGCCTAGAGAGTTTGCTGACCGCAGACCGAGAAGACCGCAAGTGTGTGTATAGTGTATAGGTTAATATGTGTCCCCATGCGGGACATAGTGAGAATCCCGCGTGGATAGCCAAATTTGACATCCTCTGAAACTGAATAAAGATCCAGAAAGAAATAAAATATAAGAGGGCGATTTCGTGACCTCGGAAAATTCAGTGGGGAAATTAGTGACATTTTGATAGACATTTTTAGATTTACTATCGTAACTTTGTACATAAGTTTCTTTTAAGTAGTATTTACGTAATAGAATTGTAGTGTTCCAAGCTACAAAAATTCATCTACGATCAATATCCTACTCATGCAAATGCTGTTCGGGAATATATGCAAAACTTTCGAGATTAATGCCTTAGTCAAGGCAGATATTCCTTTTGTATTCTGCTCCGGTACCTGATCAATCGTGTATTTCCAATGATCTCAGACATGTTTAGCACTCCTCTTTATCTTATATTAATTTTAGGAATGAAATTAAATTTGGGAAAACAAATTGCATTTCCCTCTTAAAATATTGTTGGTTCTTTCTGAGATGTAATTCACATTGAATGGAATGAGTAGCACAATTTGATGTTTTATTATTGAAGATATTTAAAAACAGATATTTTAACGCCATGTAGGTATTTAGGAGTTTCATGAACTAAACATTTTTTGCGAGGATGTTTTTACAGAATAAGTGTGTACGTTGTATTGTGAATATAAACAGATGTTTGATTAAGAGATTGATTTGTGTTTTTGAGCGCGTCAACTGCTGTGGTAATTAGTTCCGTAAGCGAAGTCATGGTGCGTAGCGTTGGAAGGTGACTGTGTTCCTTCCCCACTGGATGGTGAGTTGCGGCTTCAGCGTAGACATTGGTCTGCAGGGGATTTTCCCTCCAAGTATCTCCCTAGGCAGGACAATCTTTTAGCTCCCGACTGGTTCCTTGACATGTGTGGTAGTGTAGTGTCTGTGTGTGTAAGTAACCGGGGTGGATACGTCACGAAAGAGGAAGGGAAGATCGCGCGTGGTCCATTGCACATTTTTAACGGTTATGCTTCCGCATCTGCTGCAATTCGTCTCCAGACACCACCTGAAAACGTCGTAATTATGAAAACTCCGTCGCTGTCGGCATTTGACGTCCAGAGCAAATCACTGCAGAAACCATGGCAATACTGATTCTGAGCTAAATTCTTCCTATGAAAAACCGCTTCCGTTAAAAAACGCACCTTTATTTTGTTTCACATCATAAAATTCTTTTAAAATTTGACAATCATGTTAAACGGATTACGTTTTAATATTCTATTAAAATGTGCTCAAATTTGTCTGTAGCAGCAGATGGCATCTGCAGGTACCATCCAGATTATACGCAGGTAATTTCTAGAGTCAGATATTTTATGGAGGTAATAAAAATAATTATTAGCTAATAACATTATTTGGATATTTTGTCTGGGTGAGTGCAAGAAATGCATTTGGCGTCCAAAATACTTGGTTTCGCGATATATCTTGACAACGTGCATTCTCAAGTGCCTACAAATTCTCTAAGTTAGTTGTTGGAATGCATGTATATGCCATGCTGTATATTTAAACGACGCAACATTAGGAACACAGGGAAACTGACATTTCAGTTCATTTTTTCTGTAAGATTTATTTGAAATAAGAAATGAAATTTTTACTGGTTGATTCGTAACTGAAAACGCTTTACAATATTGCAGTGCCATTACATGGTTATTATTTAGATCTTGATTGTTATGAAGCCTGTACGATTGTCACCAGTTGGTAACAAATCAGTTTTCGTATACGCAATGCCTTGTTTTCTTAGATCGTTTCTTTGATGGAAGGGGGCTATAAAGTTGTATGAGCAAAAAATGATAGATTTCTTTCTGCGAAAAACTATTAAAGCTCATCAGCTCACAGCTCGAGGAAACTTTCCATCACTTTCTACGAGCACTTTCTTTTGACAGTTATTGAACTTTTTATGCAACGCCAGAAATTCTAGAAAGACATTATTTACTGCAATATAAGTTAAAAACATGTGAATATATTTCACTGCAGAACATAATTTGGTTAAAATGCGTATGGATGAAAGGCTTACACAGTTAACCGAGTGTAATAACAAGCAAATTATGTTCATTGTGCCATAGATACTCACTTTTTTTATCCGCATCGTCAGAAATCTACATCAGAGCCAGCATTATCATTAATTCTGCAACTTCGGGGGTTCTAGGGTTCGAGTTATGACGGTGGTGGATTTTCTGAATTACCTAACAGCCAGGTCTAATCCAATCTCTTCCAGAAGGAGATTCTGTCAACGGCTGCTTTGATCGGTAGTTTCTGTGGTTTGCGCATTTCATACCAGGCGAATACTGGAGCAGTCCCTTAGGAAAAGGGCTGCAGAGCGCTCAAGATTTTCCCTGTCGGCCCAGTGGCCGAGATCGCTAAGGCAGTAGTGTCGTAGTGATCTCGGACCGAAGGGTCGCGAGTTCGAGTCCCGCCTCGGGCATGGTTTTATTTGTGTTCGTCCTTTCTCCTATTATCATCACCATATCGTTTCATCCTCATAGTTACCATACCGTTAACAGCGATAGTGGTCGCTAATGACCTAAGATGCGACCTTAAATAACTATTTGAAAAAAAAAATTTTCCTTCCTTCTCTTTGTCGTCTCCTCTCTCCTTAGGTACTTACACGTTCACGCAAGTACAAATTTAAATGCAACTTGGAGCTTATACTGGCTGCGACGATTACATGTAGCAATGCTTTCAAGTCAACATGGAAGTCACAGACTGGGCCTAAAAATAGATGTAAACTAGTATCGTGATTATTTCAAATTTTACTAGCTTGGACGAGGACTATTCGAATATTTTAATAATTTGAAATTTTTAATTGCTTTTATCTCCTTTATTCTACATCAACATTACAAGAGTAACAACATCTGAGAACAAAAATAGTCTTCCGAGACGAACGACTTCATGGTTGCACTGCCGCGTAGTTCTTAAACCCACAATTCCCTGAGTTTGTTATCTCTTCTTTGATGATTAGAAACGTGCTTTGGGTGTTGTGTTGTAACCACCGTTGCAAAGATTTTGGTTCATCCCTGTCAATACTTGTGTTCCCAAAATATCCAGTATTGATGTTAATGCATCGACTGCATTGTACAATACCAAAACAGCATTGCAGACACCGGTGTAACTACATTATAGGCATACAAAAAATGGATTGTTACAAGTGCCATCCTCCAGTTTGAATTTACTTTCTGCAATATATGTCAGTTAATGCAGCTTTCCACTTATTTCGGATCACAAAAAGGATTATATAATTTTATCTAAAAATATTTAAAATGTTTGAACTGAAAAAAATATTTAATTACAATTTTTGAACTTGTTGGTTCCTAAGAAGTTATTGAATCAATTCCAAATATCGTGTTGAATACTATTTTGCCCCAATTACTAATGTAATGATGCATGTAGCCAATTAGTGTGAGCAATTATGTGAGTTGAGAATATTTTTTTAAACCTCTCCCGGAAATAACGTGATGAATTCAACTATGGAACCACCAAAGAAAACTCCTCGAATAGTGAGCTTCTTTAGAAGCACACCCCCTCATTCTTCTCCTCGCAACTTACTTTCGTTCGTCTGCCTTCGCACAACAACATGGCAACTTCCGCGAACTCTCTTTTATTACTTCATAAGTCGCTATTCCGCGACGCAGAAAAGCTTTTTGGTAATGAATGACGATGCATAAAAACTTAATTATTGGGTAGTAATAAATATGAGCCACTGCTTTGTGTCTGCAGCTCGTAAATCAAAGAAACGCTGCCTCTCCTTCTGTTGTTTTCTGCTTCTCTCGCCAGCAGCACTCCATTATCGAACACCATATGTGAGAAGGAAGCAAAGTCTTACCAGCACGCGAACGCTGAAGCAGGGGGGCGCCATTTTCTCTCGAATGTTGAAGTTGGACGGGAAGAAATAAGTGTCCCCGACACGCACGAGCTGAGAAGGGACGAGGAAATGCGGAGTCGTTTTTCGCCGCGTTTTCATGATGAGAAATGGGCACAAGTGAGAATCGTAGAGTTGTTGAAAAGATTTCTTTCCCTTGTGCAGTTATTCGGTCTCGGGACAGATTCCTGCATGAAACCGGTTCGTGATTGCATCGTTGTACGATGAACATCAATGAAGCCGAGGCTTCGAATCTTCGATTGAAATGATTGAAGGCGTTGTCATTGTCAACAATAGTATTTATTTCAAAAATTTTGAAATAAATACTATTGTTGACAATGACAACGCCTTCAATCATTTCAATTATGTAAATGTCAACTACAACTCACCACTGAATCAATATACTTCGAATCTTCATTTCTACTTGAATAAAATGTAGTGAATTGGATTTTGTACAATATTTGCTGCTCAGTTGGATACTTGATTACATGTTATGGATTTATATTTAAATGCAATTCGTTTTACCTTTTTCCCTTATCATATATGTTTGCAAATACGGCAAGAGTTCTAGAATTTTGTAAAGTAAGCATCAGACTACATTTATTGAAAAACAATCCAAACATAGCTTGGATTTTTGCAATTTTCGTTGTATTTTCGTGTGACACGAACACGTTTTTGTTTAAAAGTTGTTTATTTAAATTAATAATTGGTACACTATCAATATAAAAGTGAGTAATTGATGCACCACGAAATATTTCTCAGTGTTTATAATGATCTTTTACTAAATTTGCCAATTTGACTTGTGTCTGTTTATCGAACTCCTCTTCAATATTAATAATAATAATAATAATAATAATAATAATAATAATAATAATTATTATTATTATTATTATTATTATTATTATCTACTGCGCATCAGGAAAATCTCTTTGGAGTGGCACCCTGCTAATGAGCACGCTTGCCATAAAAATTATGTTGGTAGCATTAGCTGTAGCTTGTAAGAAGATCAAAACGTAAATACCGAAATCACTAGAATCATAACAAATGTTGGAAGAATAGTCCCCTTCATTTATTTTCCAGCTATCTGTTTGCTACCAATATAAATGCATTTTTTAACAGGAGACCCTGACTATGCCCAAACCGGGACGACTTTCCTGGCGCACTATATATCGGCATACTAAAGTAACGCATTGACAAATCAATAATAAACGGCGATGTAACAAATTCTTTAGGAGCGTTCAAAAATGCAAATACTCTCAATATCACATTCAAATGATTATTTCGGAGTGATTCCCGAAGTATTTTGGTGCAATATTTAAGCACAAAATCAAGAAATTTGAAAATAATGTTCAAAACATATTTTTTTACTGTTCCTCTCAGAATAAAAAGTGTAGCTTAAGACTGATAACTGGTAAAAGCCCACAATGAATCTTATCTCTGACTGTTAACGGAGCTACAGAACTACTTAAAACATCTATTTTCTAGAAATTTATTTATTAGCTCTATATATATATATATATATATATATATATATATATATATATATATATTATTAGCCCTCTCTCTCTCTCTCTCTCTCTCTCTCTATATATATATATATATATATATATATATATATATATATATAACTACTAAGACAATTAATAAAACAATGTAGGCTTTCACGGCCGGACTTGTAGTCAAAGATTTCTTCCGGGCTGAAGGGCCGTGGCCGTGGTGGAAATATGTTTTCCAATGGACCACGGCCCTTCAGCCCGGAAGAAATATTTGACTAGTAAGATAATTATTGAACTTAATGTTAGTATTTGCAAAAACACAGTAATATCATTCAAAATTATAAAATTTAATGAGGTTGATTCTCTTTCGATATAATACGACTTCAACAGGAAGTTATATGGGAAGTCGTACATTTTCGTAAAATCAGCATACCTACTTCCTTTTCTCTTTAAATTACTCCCATTTGTGAAGCTTTATTCGCAAATCTGCTAAAATGAAATTTATCTTTTTCCTGCTCCTTCGGTTTGCAGCGCATTAAAACAGAATGAAATGTCAAGGAGATATCGCTTTCAATGTGTCATTTACGGTCGTTATCTCTCGCACTCTTGATGTGTGGAGGTTGGATTGCAAATTATCAGACTTTGCACGCTACAAGTCCATTGTATTTGAAGAAATTACCAGTAAATTATACGACAGCGGAGAATAATCCCCAGTCCTGCAAAATATCAACATGGGGAAATGTTTGCCCTATGAATATTCATAAAAGTGCCTCGGTCTGATATTTATGAATGTGCTCCCGTAACCTAACATGTGGTTGCGAAGTATCTAATAGGGCGTTGGGGGTTATCAGAGATGGTGAAAATATGGCTGTGAATTTTAAACGCTTGTGACAATATTTTATGAATCGCTTAAGAAGAAAAGTTAAAGGAGCGTATGATTCACAGTTTATGACAAAAATATTTCTGGATTATTTTAAAGAGTATAAAATTTTCGGAGTTAGTAAAGACTTGTGTTTGATAAAAGCACAATCAAATACTTTTGAATTTGTAATACCACACTGAATCAGTGACTTGTTGTTTACTTATAAATTGCATAGGACATTACAGTATGAGATTGATCAATTATCAAATGGGATTTTTCGGCCGTCTGCCAATCAAGTTTTGTAATAACATTTTTCAATAAGAATATTCTTCTTCTTCTTCTTCTTCTTCTTCTTCTTCTTCTTCTTCTTCTTCTTCTTCTTCTTCTTCTTCTTTAATAGATTAGGTTTGCGCCTATTCCGACTTCTCCACTCATCATATTCTTGTTCGCTCAGGATTTCTATTGATCTTCAGGAAAGTGTTTTCTTGACCAGTACTTAATATTTTACCTTCCCTATAATATAATATAGTATAGTGGAGAAAAATATTGGAGTCACCTCAAGAATATGGACTCACATTTCCCTAATAAATACATTTTTATAGTTATTTTGAACTGTAACCTTGTACACAGTCCATGATTAAGGTATATTAGATTATGTAATTAGACAATCATCTCCATTGTCAACAATTTCCGCGTTAATTTCCTGAGTATCAGTAGCTTATTTAGATTCGCTTTTTTCAGTTCATCAGAATTTTGTATCCAAATTCTATACATTAAAAAGCACTATAATTTTTCTTTCTTCTAATTTTCAATGAACACAGAAATTAACTGAAAACTGTGCAGTCTCTAGCCATGTAAGACCGTGTCTACTACTTCTTTAGATATTAAGAAAATGGGGGAAAATCCATTAAAACAATAAACAACAATAATAATAATAGGAAGAAGAAGAAGAAGAAGAAGAAGGAAGAACAAAAAAAAAAAAAAAAAAACTATGATGAATAAGATGATAAAGAAGATGAAAAAGACGAAGTAAAAGATGAAAAAGACGCTGAAGATGAAAAAGATGATGAAGATAATTAGGATGTAAAAGAAGATGAAAAAGATGATTGTGATGAGGATGTGAAAGGAGAAGATGAAATAGAAGACGACGATGAAGAAGAAAACCAGTAACAACAAGATAATGAAGAACAAGAAGCAGGTGAAGAAGAAGGGGAAGAAGACGGACGTGCCGTGCAGCGTGTGACGTGGTTCGTCCTCTGGCCCCAGGCGTCGTCGGAGCCGCGCCGCAACCGCTCCCTGGAGGCTGCTCCTTTGCTGCCCGGCGGGTGGCCTAGGGCGCAGGGGCGATCTCGGAACAAGCGCTGCTTGCGCTCCCACGAGGCCCCCACGGCTCTTCATCCCCCTCCGCTGGCCCTCAGAACGGGCAGCGCGCTTCGGCGGTGGCCTGGCGGACGTCTCACTTTATCCGGATGATGTGCACTTTAGTATAAGGTGGAGAGGAGGAAGAGCAGGTCTACGAGCCAGAACCTCGCCCCTATAAGGGTATTTATTTATTTGTTAAATTATTACGTTCACCAATCCGAAGTGTGTAGTACGAACAAGTACGTTGCTGTGTCGAGGTTGATTTATTGATTGGTTTATTATTTAATTGATTATTTCGTGTTTCCGGTTTCCGGGAGAAACCAGTAGGGATTTTTCAACTGAGAAGCAACCAGCAAATGGTCCGGTCAAATAAAGCAGTGGACTTAAGTGAGTCAAATAGCAATGAAACCTACATAGATAGACGCAACATAAGTACAATCTACTAGTGATACTCCAAGTGATTCCAATTCCTTGAACAACGTCTTTTAAGACAAAACACAAGTTTTTGAAAGAATGATATATAAATAGAAAAACAGAACAAGAGAATGGAAATCAAGAAAAGTGGTATACAGTAGTAGGATTGAGCAATAATCAAAATGTCACACGGAGATCAATATTAAGTGTCTGGGATCAAAAGGAATTTCATATCTCTGAATTTCCATTATCCCTAAATACTCTTATTCATCTCATTTCAAAGGACACTAAGCAATCGCAGCAAACATTCATATTTAGCTCATGATATTAATACAGTTTACAAACATCTTCCTCGCGTTTTCCCTCTCTTTTCGAGAAGGCGCGGAAATTGCTTCGCTCGACAACGCCGCCTCGACCGGCGACTGCTGGCCGCGACAAAGCCGTGCGTCAAGCGACTGTTTGGGGAGACGGGAGTAATTTTAAAAAAGAGCTCGACTCGTTATTTGTGGCAAATGATTGGGGGCTTTGTAAAAGCGTTTGTACACACAGACGACTGCCGCGTGTAGCCAGTTGCTTCAGAGATGCCGTCCCCGGAATTGGCCATGTGCAGGGTGGTTAGAAAGTAATGACAATAAATATGATGGTGTAGTGAAACTTCGGTTTTGTGATTTATCTGAAGGTATATTTCGCATACAAATGCTTTCATTATTATAGAGTATGTGCACTTGTCACTCAAACACATTGAATAAAATATGTTTTAATACACATCTTTCGTATTTTTCTGCTTTGTCTTTTTACAACATAAAAGTATATCTTACATTTTTACAGTTTTTTTTAAAAAAATTTCGTGCTACTGTGGAATCATTGAGGCTAATAAATTCTAAGAAAGTAAAGTATTTATATATGAAAGGTGTTTAATTGTTACAGGTTTTTTAAAATATATATTCTATTGAAAACTTTACTTCAAAATTAATTACAAATGTAACAAAAAGTTCAATAAATAAGGCTGAAGCAAAATAATGTGATATATTACACAACTTTGTATCTATACATGATTCTTTCTACTCACAATCCTGTTCTGAAATATCTACATAGTGCTAAGAAATTAATTATATATTTCTACTTACTAATAAGAAGAGAACACACTTTTAAAATTCATTCGTGTTAACGATTTTTTCCAGTTAAAATAAGCACATTGATCAGCTTTTGAAACATTTCTCAACAAAATTATTTAGATTGTACGTTCTCACCGATCGTGTTTTCGACTCGCCCTACTGTGAATGTTACCACCAGAACCACATTAGCATTGCATAACAATTCAGACGGTGCAATTGTCATGCTTTTTCTTCTGAAGAGTCGATACAATCAGCAACTAAGGAAAAGTACCACTTCTTTACTCTAAAATCAATGTGGTACAAACTCATGTTCTGATCGTATCGGTATATTCCTCACATATGTTTATTGCATTCGTAGATGACGAGGAATGTTCGCCGGTTCGCGAATAGTAGTGTTAAAATGAGAGGCGAGTGGCGGGGATGTGTACGTCGAGGTATTAACGGCGGTATTAATCGTCTTGGTCATCATCATGTGTGCACCATCGTCTTCGTCTTCCTCGTCATCCCCATCGCCATAGCTCCGTCGACCCCATCCACCCCGTCGTCTCCATCCTTCCCGTCAACCACATCCTCCCCGTACTCCCCTGCCATTGTCCCCATCCTCCCCGTCCTCCCCATCCTCCCCGTCCTCCCCTCCTCCCCATCCTCCCCGTTCCCCATCCTCTCCGTAGTCCCCATCCTCTGTGTTGTCTGCATCCTTCCCGTCAACCACTTCCTCTCCGTATTCCTCTGTAGCACTGGACGAGCGCAGCGACGCGCGGTCTAAACCGCCTTCGCCGCTCGGCCACTGTGCGCATGCGCGAGAGGGACGCTGAACGCCGTCCCGGGCGGCTTTATTCCGGGCGCAGCGCCCCGCCGGCGGTTGGGACAACGAAGCACACGCCACCCCCTCGCGGCCGCCCTGCACTCGCATGGCTCCCACCGCCGGCGCCGCTCCCACGACCCTCCCCTTTCCCCCCCCCCCCTCCCCCCCCCCCCCCTCCTCCCCCCCCCTGCCATTGTCCCCATCCTCCCCGTCCTCCCCATCCTCTCCGTTGTCCCCATCCTCTCTGTTATCTGCATCCTTCCTGCCAACCATATCCTCCCCGTACTCCCCTGCCATTGTCGCCATCCTCCCCGTCCTCCCCATCCTCTCGTTGTCCCATCCTCTCTGTTGTCTGCATCCTTCCCGTCGTCCCCATCCTTCCCGTCAACCACTCCTCCCCGTACTCCCCGCCATTGCCCCTCGCCCCCATCCTCCCCTGTCGTCCCCATCCTCCCCGTCGTCCTCCTCCTCCCTGTCTTCCCCATCCTTCCCGTCAACCACATCCTCCCCTTCCTCCCTCTTTCCCCCCCTCCCCCTTCCGTTCCTTCGCTCCCGTTTTCCCCGGTTCCCTCGTTCTCCTCTTCGAGGCTCTCCGCCCTGGCCTCTGTCTTGCGCAGCAATCGCCGCCGGCAGCGCCCGTGACGCCACGCGCAGCCCCGTCCATCCGCTTCGCTGCGCCGCGCCGCTTGCGCCTGATTCGCTCCCCTGCCCTGGGACAGGGGGCACGGCATAGGCCAAGGATGGGGAATGGCGATGGAGGAGGTCGCTATATTAATATTAATATTAATAATGTTAATAATAATAATAATTATTATTAATATTATTATTATAAGGAATCGGATGTTAATGAAATGTAATTTTTTCTTTTCACTTTAGTGCAATACCGTTTAACAAAGTAATTAATTTTATGTTATGACAAAAGGAAATGGCCCATTTTTGTCATTTATTTTTGCATTTTTCGTCGATAACAAGTAATTTTGTACATTTTCTCGACATTGTTAATGCATTTTTCACTGATATTTATTTCAGTATCATTTTAATAGTACTTGCTTCTAATAGTGTTTACGATATGCAACAAATGTTCTTCAGAATTCCTAAGTAGCTTATTAGTTTCCTTGGTTCTGAAATTGTAATGGCAGTCATTGTAAGTAATCTAAGATTGTGATGCCTGTAGCGCCATTGTCGGTTCGACCAATTTCGGGATAACTAGAGACAGCGATTTCCTGGTAAAGTGCAGTCCAAAACAAAAGTTTGCGAGCTGAATGCACTTGAACGAAAAGAAGAACCCTCTATTACTTGAATAACATACTCACAAGCTTCAGTTATTCATCCGAACTATTTTTGAGGAAAATTGTTATGTCATTTTTCTTTCCTTTTAGAGCATTATTAAGCAATTTTTGGCACTGTATGTTAAAGCCTTATAGCCACGTCATGATGGTCGTATTGACACTTCGATTTAATTTTCCATAGATTTAGATATTCTGCTTGTTCCTAACCATACGTTCAGGCTACGTAGTGGAGTTCATGCTTTGTGGAAACTTAATCTCCAAATAGGTGAAAGAATGTTCAAAATGTACTTGTTTTGTATAATATTGCTTCGGGAAAAAATCTCCATCTCGTCTTGTCTCCACATGATTCTCTCGAGCTTCGCACATATATTCTCCTGTTGCCTGAATATCTCAGTTTGTTAACTTTACACTTCATGTAAGCGATTGAAAATTGCAAAAAATAAGACCCACAGTGCACCATTGTTAAATGTATTATGTAACTGACCGTGAACGCTGCGATGAATACAGAATTTAAAATGATATTCAAATATTCCATGCATCCTCATTGTTTCTCAACTTACATAATACCATATAGTGCTCATAATATTGCATCAATTGCCTTTATTTTGTCTACTCTGTACAAGAAACAACCATTCACTTCTTTTTGAAACCCCCTGTTTGCGTTTCGAAGGTTTTTTGCAATCATGACATTCCCTGCTCGCCCCGTCTTGCAGAGCAAACCGCTTTCCATTCTGCATATCGCGTACTGTTCTCGTATTCCGCTCTCGCGAGTGTGTGTGTGTGTGTGTGTGTGTGTGTGTGTGTGTGTGTGTGTGTGTGGTGCGTGCGTATGTGTGCCGCGGCTCGCTTCGCATCAGGCCGTCCACACGAAC
The DNA here is from genome assembly GCA_964035755.1 of Teleogryllus oceanicus. NCBI lineage: Eukaryota > Metazoa > Arthropoda > Insecta > Orthoptera > Gryllidae > Teleogryllus > Teleogryllus oceanicus. The sequence goes on from CAXIVR010000010.1 coordinate 68,583,932, forward strand.
CCTCGTCACAGCTGCTGTCCCACGCCTGTCCGATGCTGTGCTACACTCTGTTCGCTCTACACGGGGAGTTTGTACGAGGAAACATCTTCTTGGACGAAAGTTTACACAAATGATTAAGGATTAAAAAATTTTAGGGAGTTTTAATTATTGGCTGGAAACTACTCTTCCTAGAATGGTCGTTTATTTTAGTTTCCGAGTTCTCACCTCCTCTAGGTATACCGATATGTGTACGGGGTAGCAACTGTAAGCGTAAGAGAGGGTAAGAGGTGAGCATAGGTCAAGGAATAGAAAAGGACAGGAGTAGGAAGAGAAAAAAATGATTTTGCGTGGTTCATAATCCGTTAGTTGGGGTATTCCAGCATTCACCTTATATTGCTAGGTGAAACCACGACAAAACCCCGATCACAGCAGGTGGCCTCAAGAATTATTGTCTAGACTGCGATTGAATTCGACATTGTGTTGAAAAGCCGCACGAACGATTGATATTTTTTCGTGATTCCGAGCGCGTCAGCTGCTTTGGTCATTAGTCCCGTAAGTGTAGTGTACGTTTTTCTCGGGAGATGGCGGTGATCGTCCCCCGCTGGATGGCGAGATCCAGCGCCGACCTACCGTCGGCTAATGGGGTTCCCCCTAACCAGGACTCTCCCACCAGCGGGGCACCGCCCCAGCCGGGACAAGCTCTAAGCTCCCGATCGGTCTCCTGGAATATGTGGTAGTGTAGTGCATGTTAGTGTAAGTGTGTGTGTAAGGGAGAATAGGACAAGGAAGAGGAAGGACAGATCACGCGCAGTCCGTGGCCCGTTTGGTTGGGTACTTCTCCGGCTCTACGAAAAACTACCAATCAGTACAGCCGAGCGCTAGAATTCTCCTCCAGACAGCGACCGAATTCGCTGAAAATCTACTGTCTAAAAACCTGCCGCCTTTAGGACTCGAACCTAGGTGGTCAGAGGCGCTGCAGTGAAATCAGTTGATGCACTGAGCTACCGCTCCCGGTCACACGAACGAGCATAGGCCGGTGAGAGGAGCTGCTTTGACGAATGTTGTTGCCCTGAACTCGGGTCATCTGGGTCATTTTGTGAATCATTTTATGTATATAAACTATACAAATATCATTTTAGCACTCATAAACGTCAACGAAGTTTACTAATTGAAAACCACTTTTACTTTATGCTTCGCGTACGGCAAAATATACTTTGCCATTTACGGACCGCAAATAAGTAATTCTCGTACAGAACCGTAGGTTCATGCAAAGTAAAGAAAACACAGGTTTAGGAAAAATCAGCATGGTTCCCTTCTCACATATTGAATGTGATATCTAGATAATATAGTTGTGAGTTTCCCTAAATCCGAACGAAAAGTTATGTTCGTAATTCCTACGAAATTGTTTTGGCGAAAATTCAAAGTTCCAGACGCAACTCGCATCCTTCCTTCCATTTTATCAGTATGCAAAACAATCTCTTTGTGAACTAGTTACTTAAATACCTATATATTCTTATTTACCAAAATTACACCTATTTAACAATTTTTAAAAATTTTCTTGCACATAGTTCATATTACTTGCAGTACATACTACATTCCTTTCCTCACTAAAAGCATTAAATCACATTCAGTTTAATTTTACCTAAAAAGCGGCGGGAATAATCCCGATCATATTAAACCGCGCGTGGACGCAAGAATTTTTCTTTTTTACTTTGTACAATTTTTGTTTTGGTAATTTTCGTTTCGTTTTGGTCCCGGAGTTAGTTTTAATTGTAAACTCTTCATAGTTGATCCGTTGCATGAAAAGGGGCTCTTTCAGTTTTGGGATGCTGGTGTTTTTAAAATGGGCATACGACTAAATATTTAATTATTATTAAATGCTGGCGATAAAGATTGTTTCAAAACAATTTTACCTAGTATTATTCAGGCAAATATCCCTTTTTACGGTGTAATGTCAAAATATAGATAAATGAACAATTATACACCAGAGAAATTTTACGATTCTGTGCAAAAAGTAAATTCCCAAATTTGGGAACCTTTCTGCGAAGCATGTCACATGCAAGATAGATGCTACTGTGAGGGCAGTAGCTCGGAGAATGGTTCGTGTACGCGGGTAGCGCGTACACAATATCTGAGTGCGGCTTTATTGTAATCGCCATTAGGTCTGAGGCGTGGATGGCTTCACACATCATTACGTGTATCACTTTGAACATCATTTTGCTCATAACAATTTATCTCGCAGCAGTTTTCATCGATAGCATTCACCTTTACTATCATCTTTACATTGAAAGACAAGGTCAAACCACCCTATTGTCTGCGGCTGAAGGGATGACATAAGTGAACTTGTAGGTCTGCTTTCTCACCTTCGCTCTGTAATCCAGTATGTCACTCTGTCATCGTAATCGAATTCGATGTAATAAGCTTAAAATGCTCGAAGAAAAAACTAGTATCTTAAGTGACATATCAAATTAGGTTCGCTCAGTTTCACTAGTGTACTCGTGTATGTGTATGGTGTTAGTGAAAGTCAAAGTTTTATGATATCGAATCTGCTGGTAAACACTTCTCAGTTGTAAAAAATATTATATAAACCAGATATGTAGGTATCCTAAACAATTCGTTCACTATCCTAAGGATATAAATAAATATGTACTGCTCTGAATTAGAAAAGAAATCTCTGGGATGAGTACTAAAAATGTAAGCATTAAACAAATTAAAGTCTTTATTTTACTCTTTTAATGTCCGATATATTTATTGTGTTTAAGTACTTTCCTTCAGAAGTAACATTCCCAAATTGAATAAGAGAATTGTTTTCTGGTGACACTCCATTAATTGGTTGAAAAGTTGTGATGGCGAAGACAAATTCATTAAGTCAAAAGTGAAAACATAACTCCCCTGTCTTCCGTCACTGATGAATACAGGGCCAATTTATGCCCAATTTATGACATGGTTCTCTCGCTTGTCACTAGAATGATTTCAATTGTTAATACAATTTTTAATGGAATTGATCGTTTACTTTTGGGCATTTCTACTTTAAGACTTTCTTCTTTTTTACATTTTTCTCCCGCAGTGTGCCAGTGAGAATTTATTTTTGCAAAGGTCAACAAATATTTTGGTTATTAAAGTCGTGAGTGTAGTGCATGCTAAAGGCGAAATATGGTGGTGTTATTCCCCGCTGAAATGAGAGATCCGGCGCCGATCGACTGTTCGGCTTCAGGGTTTTTCCCTCTCCAGATATCACCGCCAGCGTGGATTCATCACAAGCATGTCAAGCTCCCAACTGGCCTCCCGACATGTATGTTAATGTACTGCATTAGATAATAAATGTGTTTGTGGTCCGTTTGTTATAGCACTGCTCCGGCATTTGCCTGGTGTTGATTGGCGAGGCTAATTGAAACTACTGATCAGAGCAACAGAGCGCAAAAATATCCCTCCAAACAGTAACTGAATAACACTAACTTTATATTTACTTGAGACATTTTTGTAGTTGGCGTGTCTTCTGGCATATCTGAATCTAAAGCTCCTGTAACATCCGTCAAACAGTCCCTCACCAAACGGCGAACAGGGTGTACCTACCGCTTCGCCGTTGTTTTTGCAGTCGTAATTCGCAGGCAAGGTTTTGCTCCACCTATCGCGCCTACACCGGCCACCACCGCGCCGCCTGGGGATCTCCTCCGTTATTCTCTTTGATCAAGCCTTGATCTGTTTGTTGCTTTTTATACGAGCCGCCTTTGTTCACGTATTCCTTTCCCACCGTTACACCCCTACAATTTTGTTATCTCTTGCATTATTCATTGCGCCCTTCTCCGCGCGCGAGCTCGTGGGTGCAGCCAACCCCAGCGGTCTGGGCGGCTGGGCCCTTTATCAGGAATCAAATATTTCCCGTCGAGCGATAATGTCTTCTCCCGTTGATTGTTATTGCGTTGGAGCTGCGTTCAAGAGGAATCGAATGCCGCTTTTACTTCCGTTATTGCTACGATATACATCGGAACCGCAAAGCAAATGGTGAATTTGTTACGTGTATTCGTTGTATGATGGCCTGTGAAATCACAGCGACGGAATAATAGGGTTGAAAGGCGTATGCGTTTTTGTTTCTCTTTTCCATCTTTTTTCGAAGGGGATGAGCTTTCCTTTTTGTACTTTCCGATTATGTAGATGAGGGAAAACTACAGTATACTTGTAAAGGTAAGTTCTTTTGGAAAGAAAGTTTTGAGGAGTGTAAAATGTGTTTACTTTTTCCTTTGTACCGAATATGATATTTACATTTATCGATCTTATGTTTTAGATCGAATATATCGAAAACGATACTAAAATTGACATAAATCATTTAATATTTTTGTCAAGAAATTATTTTTTGCGTAGAACGTCAAGGTAAATCTTTGCTATTTATTAATTACTTATTTTTCATTAATCAATTTTGGAACGATAGTTGTTGGTTTTGCTAAGATCGGTAAAACATTCCGCGCTTGTGGATAGAAAGACTTTCTACTATTCAAATATTCTTATGAAACCCTGCTTAATATTCTTTGCATAGCTGTATTTATTCAGCACCTGGGGATTTAGAGAGTAATTTGACATTGAGTATTATACATTACATTGAGTAATATACATTATATATGCATGCATTCACTACAATTCAAAGACGTTCTTGTTATTTGGAAGTACCTACCATTTCTTGGCTCTTCTGCGACAAAATTTGATACATAAAAAGATATGCAAAGTGTATGATTATCGGGTATTATTTCATAATTGAAAACATTAATTAACTCCAATTAAAACATATATTTGGTTTATAAAATTATCTCTTCTGTTGTATTTAAATTACGTATTACTAATGATTGTGTAATAGTAATTTATGTATCTAGGGCATTAAGTAGATGTTTTTGCCCCGAGGGCGACTTCCAATCCTGAGGACCTCTGACCCGAGGGGTTTAAAGTTGTATGAGGGGTAAAAACATTCAGTAAAGCCGGTGGTGGATACAAAACTTTACGGTTTATTAGTTCGTTGCTGATGCAAACGTGAATTCGAATCATTTTATTCAATTTTTTATGTCTAAAGTGAAAAGACACATTGTAATCATCATTTGACAATATGACGTCAGAAAAAACAGAGTGTGTATTTAATTACTACTGCATAATCGTTGTTTTAACTGATATATTTGTACAAAATGAAAGAATATTGTGAGAGTTCCTTCGGAAATTCTCCTAGGAGCTAACAAAGCTACGGACAATGTTTCTAGTAAAATCAGGAAAAATATATGAAAAAAATTATGGTGTATTTGAGAATTATATGGCAAATAACAATGTGAATTGTGCTGATGAAACGATACTTCTAGGTTATTTGCCTCTATTTTCAAAAGTTATTAGAATATTTCATACGATAAAAAAAACTATTTCGAGGATGGTAGCTGAGGTACATTATACATCTTTTTACTACTAATAGTACTACTACCCAAGAGGCATATCTGTCTCTATAAAAGTGATACGTAACGGTGAAATATGACTGACTGGTGGCAATTGTATATTCACGGGAACATTCCAAAATTGCAATTTTCATGTCAATTATGCAAAATGAGATTTCTTACAAGTTATTTTACTTATGTGAACATTATGCCAATTTCTTGTTTTATTTGCTGCTATCTTAATTGTAATATATCGAATTCATGAAAATGTATATTGTGTTGATATTAGAGAGGGCCATAAATTATTGAATAGTCCGAGGGCATAAAGGTTCAGAAAGACCCACAAAGGTATTTAGAATACCGTTATTGTTTTGTTTTAGGTGTGTGAAACCCATGCAATGAACTAGTAAACCCCCCCAAAAAATGTTTTATAATTTGAAATTTTAAAGCTATGAGTTGTAGATTAAAGTAAATTACAATTGATCTACTATTAGAAAATTTTATTTTCTCAGCTAAAGTCCTGCACTAAGGGTTTTTCTTATACATGAGCTGAATCGTTTTGTAATTATACAATATATTATAAAATAACTTTCAATACATAGTTATGTAGGTCTACATATCTTATTCAATATCATATTTCATATTGTGTGATATTATATCACCAATACGTATGTTACAAAATACATTTTAAAATAAATTTCCTTTCATTTTAAGATCCAAGTTTAAAAGAAATATTAAATGTACTTAAATAGGAGGGAGAGTTGTTGGTTTGTCAATACCTGAGGTGGTTGAGAGCAACTTTTCTTGAACGATGACCTTGCTTCCCCCTCCGTTGAGCAATAAACAGTTGAAGGCAAAAGCTCGCAGCGAACGCTAATGACAAAATCCCAAGCATTAAAACATCGTTGACGCGAAACAGAAGCTATACTTGTTTTTACCACCACTAACGTGGCGGCTGAGGGTAGTATCTCCAAGATGGAATTTGGCACGACTTTTTGAGTCATTCCCAATTCTGACACTAGAGTCGCTTGATCTGCAGCACTGCTTGATGCGGTTGCGATCATGCAACATCTTGCGGCAGGAGAAAGAAAGTCACAAAACAGTCGTGCCGAATTCCTTGTTGGAGATACTAACTTTAGCCGCCACGTTAGAAAAACCCAAGTATAGTCAAAGCAAGTTGCTTTTATAGTCACAAACTTCCGTTCAAATTTATTACCATTATCTAAAGGAATGGCTGAGGCAGGTCCAGGTCCTTCAAGGAAGGCACCTAAAACTCGTTTCTAGTTTACCTTCTCTTGCCTACCCAGAGCGAAGACCTGGCTGCACAAGTTGCAGACTGACTTTGATTTTCCAGACGTTGCCTGTTTGGTTTGTTAGTTGATTGATTGATTATTTCTTTCGTGTTTCTAGGTACCTCAAAAGCTTAGATCATTATTCCCGTAAGTGTAGTGCATGTTTTTTTCTCGGAAGATGGCGGTGAACTTCCTCCGCTGGATGGCGAGATCCGGCGCCGACCCACTGTCGGCCAGCGGGGTTTCCCCCTAACCAGGACTCCCCCACCAGAGGGGCACCGCCCCAGCCAGAACTCTAAGCTCCCGACCGGCCTTCCAGAATATGTGGTAGTGTAGTGCATGTTAGTGTAAGTGTGTCTGTGTGAGGGGAGAGGATAGGACAAGTAAGTGGAAGTACAGATCGCGCGCGGTCCGTGGTCCGTTTGGTAGGATACTGCTCCGGCATTCCCCTAGTGTTGATCGGAGAAACCACGGGAAACTACCAATCACAACAGCCGACCTCTAGAATTCTCCTCCAGACAGCGAGGAGCTGTCCTAGCAGTGTCGAAAATCCTGCAGGACTCGAATCTAGGACCTTCCGGTCAGAGGCGCTGCAGTGGCAACAATGGATGCACTGAACAAACGCTCCCGGTCAGACGTTGGCGTTACTGTAAATACTCTAGTGGCTTTATAACTAACACCCCCCTCCGCCCGTATTGCTTGAATCCATCGTTCAAGAAACCTTGGGCGAGTAGTACGTGAACCGATTTCAGCCGCGCCGTCTGTAGAAGATTTTTAGTAGCCGGCTGCCCTAATTTGTTGTTTGTCGTAGATTGTTGTAGTTCGTGGTTTCTCGGATTAACACCGGGCGCATTCCGGAGCAGAACCATAATAATCTCATGAACTGGACTCGGCCTTTCCTTCATTATCTTTATCTGTCCGTGTCCCCTTACAAACACTTACACCTATATGTGTTATATGTCTGGTAACTAGAGCCCGGACGTTTTGGCATTTATTTTACCTAAAATAGGCAAGCAATGTTTTTCTAATGTAGTCATACAAAAAAGGAATTTATTCTGGTTAGAGGGTAAAAACAGATAAGACATTGAAAAAACGCATTTAAAAAAATAGAGCAAAAAATAATAATTAAAATGGTTCATATTTTTATTCACTTCTCTAAATTTAAAAATAGCACTCACCTGGAATGAAACAACAATTTCATTGTAATCTTAATTGCACCTGACCATTCGGTATGATAACTACGCATTTATTTTACTCGCGGCGCTGCTTCTACGAAATGCTATTGTACACTCCGTTTTGAATCTTGAAATGGTATCAGGGAAAACGGAATTATAGATTTTGTTCTTTGCACTAGAGAAATCGCCAGAAAGGAAGAGAGAACAAGTAGGAACTGGAAAGGGTAATGTCGTGTAAAGACACCTCTCTTCTCAAAAGGGATTGGAAGCCATACATAAACAGGATGGGATTTCTCGTGAGCGAACAAGTCTGCAAGCATGTGAAACATCAAAAATCTTCTCTGGCGTCTTTCTTTATCTTTTAGATTTTTCACACAACCCGACCTTTGTACCTCCACGTTCACAGAAAAACAATACATTTCCGTGCCTTTATGTTATCCTGGATTGCAAGTATGTTTCCAGTTTCATACATATTGGTGCCTGGAGGAAAAGAAGAAAAAATAGTTTCAAAAACGCATAGAAAGGTACAGATAAGGCAAAATGCCAAAAATAGACATCTGAAGCTAAAACAAGCAAAAAAGGCAAACAGAAAATCTACTAAACGAATCCCAGATATACAATTAAATGATTCCTATTGTTAAAAGTCATTAAACCGTAACAATAACAAGATATTTCGCCAAACTTCCGAGTTCTAGTGCACATTTCGATAATTAAGAAGCGTAGAGTTTGTCGCAGCTGTGGCGGTGCCGGTGGGCGGAGATAGCTGGGGAGAGCAAACCTCCGCAGGACGACGTCTAGGTCGGCAACGCATTTCACGTTCTAATGAAAGAGGTACACCACCACCTCTCACCGTATAGCATGCCCTACACTTACGAAACTAATGGCTATAGCAGTTCACGCGCCCGGAAACAGAATACAATCAATGAATCTATAGCAACCAATTCATGGAGATCATTCGCAGATTCCGTGCATAGCGCAGGACTTGCAGGCTCCTTGCTGCGTCTGAGAGCGAAGCCCCTAAAGGTGCGCATTCAAGAGCGCAAGTTTGCGCAAACGACCTCTTCGGCGCAAACGGAAACGCTAACAGCGAACGCTGCCTTCGCCTGGGCCCCAGACGCACTTCCCTTTTCGCTCGAGCGAAGAATAAACACAGCAAGCGCTCGCGGGGTGGGGCGGGGCGGGGCGGGCGGATTCTAATTTTGAGAGGTCGTTTCGTTATCCGAAGGCTCAGCCGGCTCTTGAGCAAGCGGCCGCTCTTCGCCGAGAAGAAAATCGCTGAGGTATTGAGAGAGAGAGAGAGAGAGAGAGAGAGAGAGAGAGAGAGAGAGAGAGAGAGAGAGAGAGAGAGGGAGCGAGGGACGGACGAAGAGAGCGAGAGAATGAGAAATGTGGCGAGAGAGTGAGAAAGCGATAGATACAGAGAGAGAATTAGAGAAAAGGGCGAGTGATGAAGTTGGTGTGATAAGAGAAACAAACTAAACTGCATATAAAGGAAATAACAAAAGAATGTGACTGAACCATATTGAATTAAAGTACTAAAATTAAAAAAGAAGACAATATTAAAATGATGAGAGATAAAAGAAAAACATGAAAGGGGAAAAAGAAACAAATAACCTTAAATTTGAAAAACGTAAATGAAGTATATAATGTGTGTCAAATATGAAATGAATGTTAAAAGAACACGGGGAAAAAGACGGGAGAACATTTATGAAAGGAAAGAGAGAGTGAAATGCAGAGCATCAAATTACACATTAGGAGAAACATATTATGAAACATAAAAATAAAATAAATGCTACACTATCATTACCGTAAAGTAGACCTGGCTCAAATCTTTCTGCTATCCCCAAAAAAGAAAATAATTGAAGTGAAGTATGAAAAACAAGATAAAATGAGATGAAAATCATCAAAGAGAAAGATGCCAATGAAAACTCACAAAAGACACAGAGTATGCAAAGAAAGAGGGGAGGAGTATGAATTGTTAATAAAAATTCTGTACTAAAATCTGATAAAACATGAAAACGACTACTCATCAACACTCTTTCCACCGAAATGGACATCTGCCCTTCGCCCCCTCCACGAAAACTCGACCACTATCAACCTCTCCTTGCAGTCGCTGCCTGAGTACCAGAAAGCCAGGGGGAGGGCCGGAACATGTTTCCGGCAGCCGCCGCGGGACCGCGCTGCCGTCGCGCGATAACAACTGCCGGCGGCGCGAGGGGCGTGGGCGGCGGCAGCCGGGGATTAGGCGTGTCGGCCACCGCGCCAGCTGCCTTATCGACAGCGGCCAAACGAAATAATAAGCTGGAGAGCAGATCGTGACGCCAGCCGCCATTGCTGCTGCATCGACGGCCGCCGCTATCAGACAGGAAGCAGCTCGCGCGGGGCAATCTCCGCTCGTCGCCGCCAGGCGCGCCCCGCTCCAACGACAGGAGCGACAGAAACGCGCACGCCAATTTTCGTTCGTTGGACCTAACCGCCCTCACGTCTGGGGAATTTGATGAGATTTGTCTGACAGAACTGTTCATGCAACAAGGTGAAATGAGGCAGCACTTTCAGACTCCCGTCTCTCATGTGTTTCATCAGATAAATTTTGCCTTCTGGGGAACTAACCGGTGTTACACCAATACTGAGGGTGTTTTATACGGAGCAAATGTTTCCTGTTGATAAATTCAAGCTGCGAGGTTTTTGATTAATTGGTTGCTGGTTTTTCTTTAATTAGGTGTGTAACTTTTGAGGTCTAACTGCTTAGGTATTTTGAGGCCAATACTTTTTCATGTACTGAGAAAATTGATGTTGTAAATACTGCGCAGGGGAATAGAGTGCCGCAAATTTAAATTATTTGGACAAAACATATCATTGTTTATATTTAATCTTCTAGTTATCCATCCCTCCGGCTGTTACTTGATAAGAATTCTATTTAAACCGTTATTTTAAAGAGAAATACTCGCATAACACAATTACTATTTTCCCACTAGCAATTACTACCGCTCGCTGTTAAACTATTGTCATTTAAAATATTTTATTTTTGTTTAAACAAGTTATTACCCATATTCACTTATTTTAGGGGGTTGAGTATTCCACAACATTATGCAAATTATTAATTCTTCGAGAGCTTTTGAAAGAACATGAGCAGTTCTACAGTTTTACCATTGAAAGTGAGGACAAGCAAGATATTGTAGAGTATGGCTACAAACATGATTCTGAGTAATCTGATGATAAGTTTGATCCTTTAGTCGCATTAAAAACAGTTCGGTCAAAATACAAGGAAACACAGTGGACGAGAAGTTTTTTACGACTCAAGAAGCAAAATCTGAAAATATATTTTGATGGATCAATGGTTGCCGATAGAGATATTTCCTGTGAACTGGTCGCATTTCTGAGATTCATAAGTAATAAACTAAGATCAAATTGTTTGTGAGAACTGTGCAAACATATAATTATATTGAAAATGGCAGATCTGTAGATCATTGTTCAAGGGAAAGTGATCTCAATTACACGAGTATTTTGTCAATGGAACGCGAGACATAACACAATTAAATGCTGGTATCTATCTTGGGTTTCGAACAAGAAAAATCAAAATATAACTGGACGGGATTCACAGGTATATATTTCTTTAATCTTTTTCCAATTCCGCGCGTTAGCTCGAAAACGATGGCTAAAAATAACAACATTAATTGTCGCTTTCCGTGATAAAATGTTCTGAGCCTAATCTACTCAATTTGGGAGCTATTTGTTGATTCCTGCTATAAGACAGGCGTATATAGACAATGACGAAATGTATTTAATAAAATACTTTTTTGAATACCAGCACTATTAATGACCTTTTCTGTTGTAAGAAATCGTTCATAATCAGGCATTTTACTCCACAAATCATGATGTATTATATATTATGGCACGAATGATTACATAATCATCATTTAGTCGATTGCAGCCAGACAACCGTGGGGAGTTAGAGGTAAACGGAAAAGAAGACCATCATTTTCTCGCATACATGTCACATACCCAAGGAAAATTTTTAAAAGGTTTGGTTTTCTTATAAATTTATAATGCTATTATACAAAAAATAACGTATGCAACTAGTTTAAAATTTTTTGTTCTTGAATTATAGTGTAGAATCATTTTGCATTTAAATTAATTTGGAAATTAACTTTTGGCTTCATGGTGTCTCTGTTGTTGTTACATTCATTTATGTAGATAGTTTCTGATACTATAATGAGACTTCTATAACTTTTAATAATAAAAACAATGTTTTATGTGCACATCGTGAGGACAAAGCCCTGACGTCTTACAAAACTCATTTCAATAAAGCGCGTTTTCGAGCAATTTTAAAAACTCTCAAAAATCCAACTTCTATTCCAAAAGTGCAGCCTCATTGGATGGTTTTACTGTAATTTTTTCGGTGTGCCTGCGAACATTGTCTCCGTTTCTTTTTTGCTTCCCAGATCAATACACATCAGCATTCAATGCATTGTTTTCTTGTCAATCTGTCAGTTTGTTTCAGCTTGACAATGCTTTTGATTACCATTATGTTCTTTCTCGAAAATCAAGGGAACATATGGGTGCGAGAAATAATAGTTGCCATCCAGAAATAACATACGGCAATTTTTCAACGTAATTTTTATCCACACATATATGGGTGTTCGGCGTAGCTTATTTCTGTATTTAAACTCAAATTTTGGTTTTGAATACACTTTTTGTAACATTTTATGTTTTGAAGTTTCCGTGTAATAATTTAGAAACTTGTAAACCGCAGTACAAGCTCAATAATGAACACTTCTTTCCTTGTTTCTTCTATTCATAGTATTACATCTACGTATTACACATTTGCAGAACCTATTTAATACATCCCTCTATTCTGGAAAAATATGCGTAATAACTAGAATAAAATATAAAAACACAAAATCTCCCTCCACGCTACTCTATTATTGTAATAAATACCTAAGTGATAAATATTAATAAGTGATATCTAAGTGATTTCCACCCAAGGTCCTTATGGTCCTTAGAACTGTTGGTCAGTAGTTGGAAGAAACAATATATGCGGTGCTTCTGAAAAGGAATGATAATATACTATTTCAACACACTAATATTTTTATTGCAATGTATTGAACGTCTGACGCCGGTATATATTATTTTGCATTACGCATTACATGAACGCGTTGTATCACGCGTTATCTTAAAAACTTATAACCGGGTGGTTTCGTGTTTTAGATATCACAATCGCCTGTTAACCCATTAACGCCCAACATAATGTTGTGCGTTTACCGCCCGTCATTTGTCGTCGCGTCCGTACACGCAGTCATTTTTGGGGCTCTCTGGTAGCATGTGTTTGCAACTTTTAGTGCTATAGCACAGTTATGTTGCTAAAGTATACTATCAGAGGGCTTCAAAGCGCCAACCACTGATTCTATGAACATTTTGTCTTAGAAGTAGTAATATCGTTACACTTAAGCTGTGTAGCAACCACCGTTGCATTAAATCGGCCTCTCCCTCCGACTTAACCGCATAGTACCAGCCAAGCACGATTTTAAAACAAATTTAATTTGAAGGGCGAGAAATAAATACACCCTGAAGCGTAGCAGTACGTTTCACAGTAGACTGACAGGGATAATTGTCGCCAATACTACAATAGAGACAAGAAAATAATAACTTTGGGTTTATTTTCTAGTGAATTCTTAAGAAACGAAGCGAGACGTAGATTTTTAGTTTAATGGAAAAACAATCGATCTCTTTGTATGTTCACAATAATTAAACCAAACTTCAATGAAAAACTCTGATAAAATGAATATTTTTCTGTAGGAGAACAAACTGAAATTCTGAAACGCATTTTTATTTTAACTTTAAACAACTTGATCTGTGTACGTTCACCAACAATTAAACAGATATTCAATAAAACAACTTGGATAAAATGAATACATGTATTTTTCCTTGAAGAATAAAATTATATTCTGAAATTGCTTTTGATGCTTTCCGTACTAACGTCTCGCCTTTTATAACGTAGCAACTTTTTTAGAACGCTGGAAAATAGTAGATGGGAACTTCTTAATTTCAATGAATAATTTTGTTGTGGTTTTATCTGATGACAGCCTCGAATAACGAGAGGTCAGATAATACCAAAATAATGAAAGTGCAAAATACGGAAACATATTTATATTTCTCCAAAGCGGTATGCTGAAATAAAATACAGGTATTTTATTTATTTATTTTACGTCAAAAAACAGTTAAAACTGCGTATGACGTGCTATGGGGAAAAGTAATTGTGTGCACATTTTCAAAATTCTTGATCCCTAACTAAGTCAATATACTAAATTTTGAATTTTGAAAGGGAGAAAAAAAACAAAAAACTCCCATGTAGTAAAATCTATTTTCAAAAATAAATAAGCAATAAATTTTGAATTTTGAAAGGGAGAAAAAAACAACAAAAAACTCCCATGTAATAAAATCTATTTTCAAGGATAAATAGCAATAAATTTTGAATTTTGAAATATTTAGTTGATAGATACATCGTTGTCATGTCTACTTCCAGGATGGCCCCACGAACTGTGGCGAAACAAAAGGTTGGGATGCAGAGGAAGGTTTCTCTTTGCCTGCAACAGCGTGGCATTCGCGCATCAAATGAAACAAGTCCCTGGAGCAAAGTGAATGGGAATTTTACACATGTTTACACGATTTCCCTCGCTGTTTGAATTGTTAAAATTCGTGCGCAGTAACACTCGCTTCAGCAAATGATATAAAAACAGCACTTGTTTCAACAATGTCAGACAACATATTCCTGCAACAAAACCTTTTACTTGAGCCTATGACATGGGTTTTAATGTTCACAAATATTCATTATGTTCACAAGTGAATATGAAGCTTCTGATTATACGTCTTTCATTGTTGATTTGCTAAGTTTCATTGCCTCATAGTGAGTTAAGAATATGGATATTTATTATGTAATCTATTACAGTACAATTTTATTCGTAGTATGTCATACGTTTTTTGTAAAAATGAATATAATATCGGGTACCTATTATCATTTGACTTGTATGTTAGAAAAAAATGGTGCGTAATCTCAAATAATTCTCCTACACGAATATTATATCGTAACGATCACAGCTTGTTCAGATCTCATTCATTCGTAAAATAACAGTCATTCTCTATTTTCTAAGCACATGTACGTTGAAATGAACCAAAAATAATTGAATGTTGCATGTTATTGCCACCCACATTAGAAGAGAAACTTCCAAGAAAAATGAATAAGGTAGGGTAAAATAATATTCTATTTTGTAGAGTAAAGATTTTTTGTACGATTCCTCTCTCAGCAATGCATTTGTCGCTCCGTTAATGTTTTTGAAACTCTTACTAACCGCACAGAAAAGTTTAAGATTATTATTTGTTTACTTTCAATAATCTAAAACAGAATAATGTAGTATAGCTGAAAATTTTGCACTTTTGTGTACGTGAAATAATAATGAAATACTCGGCGTTTTAGACCTACATTCCAGTATTGTACAACAATTTAATCCACATACGATCACAATAACTGACTTTTTAAAAATTATTGTGGCACATTATTTTGAATGAATATCAGCCACGTAGTTAACAGTGATGCACCAACAATTGGACTACTCGCCCCTCTCGCATGGTTGAGAACTGCCAGGGAATCTGTTGTCGAGGCCTCAACCACCAGAGCAATGACCTTCAGAAATAAAATACACTCTCTCTAGTATGCCTTCGTTTTTGTGTAACTATATGTTAAGTAAAAAATTACATTTTTTCAATGAAACTTTTTATCAATATCCGTATGCGTTCAAGAATTATTATTACAATTTTCAATTGTTTGCTTTTTACGTACACACAAATGCAAATATAGATTGGAGTATCTTGCTCTTAAATTCTAAGCTTGAAACAAGTGAAAAGAGCTGATTTTGCAAATTTGAGCATAAAAAATATTTGAGTTATCCGCGAAAGTAATGTGCTGCTGTGCGTTACATCTGCACTCTATATTTTAGAAATTATTTACTGAATGACTTTAGGATGGCTCATAGGCAGCGTGCTAGCTTCCCATGATGTGATTCGGTTCGATTTCCGGTCACAGCAAAAATAGAGTTATAGCTTTTCTTGAAATTGCCTCAGTTTCTGCAGCTCTGTGACGAAAAAAAGCTCAGAGGGCGGATGTTGCTAGTCACGGTGAAGAGAATACGTCATGTTCACCACATTTCGCTCTTACCCCACAAGATGGGAATTTAACTAGATCCAAGTTTGGGGACACCGGTAGCTAGGTAGCGGTCGGAATATTGACCCAAAATGCCAAATACATAATTACTAAATACGGGTGATGTGTAACCCAATTTCAGTTATTCTATCCCCTGGTTCATACAAATGCCTTTTAATTGATATCGTAGTTTTCTTAAACGGCTCAGTACTTCATTCGAGAAAGAGATCTGTCCAAAAGAAATAAAATACAGGAAAGTTGTTTTTATGAAAAAATATAGATTAGAGAAAATATTTTCTATAGTTGCGTTTTTTCTCACCTAAATAAACCTGTGAATTTATCGGCAGCTATATCCTTTCGCTGTACAGAGTTTTGATTTTCATCTTTGTATATATTTTGTCCGGACAATTTCAAATGATCATGAAAAGTATTCTCTCTGGCAGAGACATTAGTCATAAAAAAGGCAGTCATTCATTTCATTACAGTCCATCTTCAACGTTTGCACTTATTCTACTGCAAATATTTCATAGATTTTTAGTGCGTGTCTATCCGCCCCCTATTATTGCCACATTTCCCTGTATCTACGAGGCTGCTCATTTCACATCCGCTCTCCATAGATCACTGATGTTCGACAATATTGAGAGTAATGCAGAGGCTGCATCAACGTACGATGGATCGGAACTACGCAGAGTACACACACTCTCACGCACACACACACACGCACACATACACCCTGCGCACGCATGATTTAGGGTGGAGTTCGTTTGATCACAGAGTGGTGGGTTTGTTGGTTGCGTTTGAACCTCGCGGGAGGGCCGCACGTGGTACTTGGGCAGCGCTGGGGGAGTTCGTTGACCAGAAAAAGTAGAAAAACTCATCAGGTGGGGTGAGGTGGGGGTAACTGTGGTTGCAAAGTATTT
This sequence comes from Teleogryllus oceanicus, assembly GCA_964035755.1. Classification (NCBI taxonomy): domain Eukaryota; kingdom Metazoa; phylum Arthropoda; class Insecta; order Orthoptera; family Gryllidae; genus Teleogryllus; species Teleogryllus oceanicus. The sequence continues at coordinate 68,600,891 of CAXIVR010000010.1, forward strand.
TACGAGTAAGCCCATATTTACTCTAAAGGAAAGAAAATTTTTTTTTCGAGTTTTGGAGTTATTTAAATTTAAATTTGTTATGTCAGGATATACGCTATAGTTTTGCACTTAAATTAAAACAATGCAGAGATTACAGCTTGATATTGGGAGAAGAAAAAGTAAGAAAATAGAAACGTTCGTTTCATAAATCTTTATTTCAATAAACATGAGGGTCAAAAACAGAATTTTCAATGGCTTTTGAAATAACTCTCGTTTATTAGAGAAAAGATGTAGTATAGTATAATAAATGAAGTGCTTGTAAAATGAACATGATAAAGGTGTATTTAGGCAATCGTTTATGCACAGAAATGTTTGACAGAAACATTAAATCACCATAAGTGTGCTGAAATATGCTCTCCTGAAAATCTGTTCACAAGAATTTACTTAAAACTTAAAGGGCAAATGCCACCTGTATAATTACGTATAACTTTGATACATGAATTTTTCACAACAGGCTCATTTAGAAAAAAATACCATATTTGATACTTGTACATGCCCTAGAAGTTCATTACATTTATCCTTCCCCTTATATCATTGGCTTAGATAACAAACATTGTTAACTCGTAGTTATTATTGAGTTGATATAATTTTTGTAGACCCCTCGTTCTTGTCTGCCTCGTACTACAAAAATTGTATGTCCATGTAAAAGTTTGCTTTTCCCTAGAAGAAAAAAAAACAATAATGCTCCGTACATAACCAAATCTTTGCAATCTTTCAAGCCTGCTTTTCTCCTATTCAGCATAAATAATACGTGCGCTGCAAGCCATCGATATCTGTGTGGATGTTCACGCAGAAGGGAATTGTGTGTGCGTGATGCCGTCGCGCTGTGCTTCTCGCCCTGGCGGGCCGTCCGCTCGTCTCGGCTGTCAGCGGCGGGGTGGGCGGGGCAGCGCCCAGGGAGCAGCTGCGTCAGCCGCGACGTGCGGTGAACCGCGCTCTCCGCCTCCACCGCCCCAGCCCCCGCCCCCGCTCTCGCCCCGTCCCCCCCGAGGGCGCCCGCCGCCGCCGCAGATGTACCCGCTCGTGTCCCGGCGCCCGCGCCCGCGCCCGCCGGCCGCTGGCCGCCCCACCCCCCCGGCCCCGCTTGTCGCTTGCTGGGTGTGCAGGCCACCGCGCGGCGCTGCTCCCTGCCGCCCAACCGCCCCCTGCCCCGTACACGCCCCTTTCCCACCCACGTTCCCACCCAGCTCACGCCCAAGCTCACGCCCAAGCTCACGCCCAAGCCACGCCCAAGTTGTCACCAACGCTCCCTCCTATGCTCCGAACCTCGCTCTCAACCCCTCCCATTCTTGTTCTCGCCTGTCTCCCCTCCCTTCTCCCTCCTTTTCCCCCCTTCCCCCCCTCATGTCCTTCCACTCTTCGATCCTGCCTCTGTTCCTCTTCACCCTGTCTCCATAATCGTTCTCCTTCATACTTTCGTTTTCGACCCGCCTCGCTCTCGCTTCCCCCAAAAAATCTTAGAATTTTCCATTGATACAAACACTAATATCCAAAATATATAAAAGTGTCCATATAACTACAATATGTTTATGCAAAGAAGCAGCAGAATTGACAAAATTCAGAAATACTCGGAGTCATACAAACTTTACTTTTCCTCTGTATTAACAAATTAATACAAACTTAGAGTTATCGTAACGTTGCCCCGAATCTTCATTTACAGAGTATTACGCAACCGCTCTGACAGACTCCCCCATTCAGTGACTATATGCGCTGAGCCCTGTGATTGTTCTCCCATTGTACTACCCGAGAGCTCTCATTTTGTTCCTCCAACGCTGATCGCCTCAGGTCTCTCCCCGCTACATCGCGGTTGCGACGGGTGTTGTGTGTGTGTGTGTGTGTGTGTGTGTGTGTGTGTGTGTGTGTGTGTGTGTGGAGGGGGAGCAGGGATGTGCGCGGGACGTCAGCGGTTGCGTTTGCGATGAGTGCGGTCACCGTGTCGGCCTCCCCTCCCCGCCTCGCCTTGCCCCGCCCACCCGCCCGCCCCGCCACCTCTCCACCTCACGCCCCCCGCCCAACTGTCAGCCTCCGCCTCCCTCTCCATTTTCCTCATCGCGTTCTGTTTTGTCTCCGCCACCTCTCGTCACTCTTCTGTCTCTTCCCGTCATCTCTTCGTTCAACTCTTCGTGCCCTCATTTCCGTTCTACTCCTCGTCAGGAAGATGACAGGACAGATGACAGGAAGGAAGATGAAGATATTGCTTCCTGTCATCTCCTTTTTTCCCCTACCATTTCCCGCTATGTCCCCGCCATCTGTCGCCACCTCCGCCGAACTCTCCCACCCCTCCATTTTCCACCTGCACACTCTTTTTTTCGTTCTACCACTTCGCCACCTCTCCGCCTGTCACCTCCTCAACAGTTCAAGTATCCGCACCGCCACTTTTTGGATCTTGGTCGTCATTTCCCATCTCATTTTCACTTGCGGTTTACTCATTTCCATCTTTCATCTTCTCCACGCTACATCCCGACATCTCGCCAGCTCGCGTTTTGTCTCCTTTTTAAGTTTTAGCTTATGTAGCCTCCCCCCACAGGATCTTGGGGTTTTCCCCCTCCCCTCTCTCCGCCTTCCTCCCCCACGTTTCCCCCTGCCTTCTGTCACACCCCGCCCATTCGAATTTTTTCCTTTGTGTTACCTCACAGCCATCTCTTTGCCTTCCCATCCCCACCTTTCCACTGTCCGTCGCTTACCCACTACCTCCTCACCATCTTTCGTCAGCCCCCGCAACCTCCTAATTTCTCCCCCACTCCCCTAGACCACATTCCGGCATCTCTTGTACATTCGTCGCCACCCCCGATCGCTTTCTAGCCGTGCGACCCTCCGTCCATCGCCCCCCCGTCGCCCCCCCCCGCCATCTTGTGCGTAACCTCCCCGCCACCTCGCACCTCGCCTGTCGCAGTCGCCCCGCCGTCCATCGTGGCCCGCGCGTTGCTTCCCCCTCCCCACCGCCGCTCCGCATTCAAGCACCGGGCGGCCCGCGTGCGTGTAATCCGATCAGCGGCGCTGGAGATGGACTCTGCAGCTCACGGGCTGACGCGAATGGAGTCGGACGGGATGCCGCGGACAAGTGCAGATATTGCAGCGCGCAGCTTTCGAGGGCCCATGGTATTCGCTCAATTGGAAGTTCCTATTCTGTTGGGCTGACGCTGCATTTTACAGAAAAACCTCGCGCATTCGACCTCATTACTTGGTGTTACAACTAACAAAGTTTCAGACTATCGTGTTGCTAATAGTGTTTTTTTGGAATCTAAGAGAAAGTTTCATATTTATGTTTTTTAGACATTGAAAATAACTTTATACACAATTCTTGCAAATACATGCAAAAAAATCAAATATCTTTCTACGATTACACAATTTAAATATCCTTATATTTAAAACATGAAACTAAAGCCAACAAAGGGTATAGCCAAATAAGGTGGAGAAATCTCCCCCAAACCAAATTGATAATCGCGATGCTCATATGAAAGGGAATAAAAAATGCTGTAGAATCATAAAAAATCAGCCTCCTGAAAAATCTGTTGCAGAGATGCAACGAAAAGCCTATTTTTCATGTTCTATTTTTTCTCGGCTTCTATTGCATGTATCAGGCTGAAATATTGCAGACAGTGAAAAATTGCGAAGGTTAGTGAATGTATACAAACGCTATGTCCAGTAATCATTTCACGCATGTCTTCCTTTACAAAAACTATGCATCCGTTATAATAATATTAGCCTGCAGCTACACAAGTACAGCTGGATAAAAACAAACAAAATGGTGTCCCAAAAAATTGCTAGCACATTGCTCGTAGTACATAGTTTAAAGCGACAACAAATAAAATGCTCTCTGATAAAACTTCAATAAGTTATTTACATTTATTTTAACAAAAAACTTAAAAAAAGCGGTAGTAGCATAGTATATGTATTATGATAATATAATATAGTATAACATGATATACAATATAATAAAATGCAATATAATATAATTTAATAAGCCTACTCTGCATTCCTAACCATGCCCCAACGAAAATATTCCGTCTGTGACGGTGACCGGACAGTGGCAGATTTTCAACATTTACTACATAGCGGGTTACAATATGATACACCTTTACATACATTAATGTACGCATATTTCATGAACGTATTAGTCTACAATTTTAAAAATAATTAAAACAGGAAGATTTTAAATTTTAACAGAGAGTTATCGAAATAAAATTCTCAGACACATTTGTGCGTATTTCTTCTTTAAGTGAATATTTGCTTATTATTGGTATTTACTGTACTAGCAATTGCCTAATTTTCCCACTGATTGAATTGTGTACTGACAAAACATTACATCTGTCCTTAAAAGTCCACAACTGTTCCTGACTGTTTATTCCGGACTCTAGTGATAGCAATGCAACCACAATGCATACTGGGTATTACAATTTGCTCATCGGCACAAAAATAACATTTCATTTTGTATCCGCCCCTAAATTACGACTGTGAGGATTAAAAATGGTTTATATAAGTATGCCTGGAAATTGTTGTAAGTAGGTATAAGTGATGGGTAGTAACAATCGAGCGATTGCAAGAAATGTGTACAATAATATTTTGAGTTAGTCGTCGATTAAAATAGAAATGAAGTTTCTAAATAGTGAATACCCTGTAATTTGAATGTCTCTTCTGTTAAAATTATTTCTCTCGAATTTTCAAATAAAATCACTTTGATGAATAAATTGAATGAAATTGGTGAATAAATTGCCTAAACTCTGGGTGAGAATTAAATGGAAGCGATCGTATTACAAACTAATATGAAATGTAAAAAAATACTTCTTTACAAGATACACTCATTGTCATTTTTTCTGCTGCATTTTAGTCAATCAGTAGTCAAAAATGTATATAATGGCTGTCTTAAGTTCACGGTTTTCAGTTGAAAATTCGGAAAAAATCCGTCACTACATTGGCAAGCTATATAACCTTTATATTATTTGGAATGGGAAATCACAACCTATCGATTCAGAGTACTTGATTCACTTTACTTAAAATATTTTATTCTCATTTCAAATATAAGGATGTTTATACATAAATGTATCTCTCCTACGACTGAAATGCGAGCCCCATATTTTGGGCTTGAAAAACACTAACTGGTTGATTTTGATTAAAAAAGGTTATAAATTGAGAACTGTTGTTGAGTGGATCGAGAGAAGAGTAGGGAAGAGTACTGATAGAAATTTCCACATTTTCTTGCGGCCGTGGCTTCAATAAACTCATCAAAAGCTCAATTTTTGACAGTTCATACAGTACATATAATTCACAAAGTCTAATTTGTGCTTTGCAAGTTCATAATATTCATACATTTTCAACATATTATTGTTGCCCTGGTCGTCCATTTCCGGGCATAGAAAGCTACATGAAACATTATCTATTAAAATAAATGAACTTGTTTAAAATTTTGCTTCATAACAAACTTATATTTAATTATCTTCAATCTGATGAAGCAATTCATGACGATACATATTCATGGAGGAAAGAGTGAATTGAAATCAAAGAAGTGAAATTTTGTGTAATATCCTAGAGGAAACTGGTTAATAATTATGCCAATCGATTTGTATTACCAAAAGGAATCAAAGAAGGTACTGAGTTTGCTTTAAATCACCAAAAAACGTTTTCATAACTTAAAAACCCACTTTAAAAAAGTCTTACATTTGTTTGGATGGAATCATTAAACAATAAATGATTCTTTCTCCATCAGGAACCCGCGGCGCGTTGAGTGACACTTCATTCCTCTCGATTGGTGGACCGGAAATCGTTTAACACTTAGGAGACCAGACTTACTGACAGACGGGCCCGGGGGGGTCAACTGACGTCACAGTAGTCCCTCTGACTGGGAGGTCGAAGGTTCGAGTCCCGGCGACGGCAGGATTTTCGACTTTAGCTTGTACGCTACGTCGCATTCCGTTGCTGACGGGAGGAGAATTCTATCGGTCGGCTGCTCTGATCGGTACTTTTCCGTGGTTTCTCCAACATACACCAGCCGAATGCCGAAGCAATACCCTAACAAACGAGCCTCAGACCGCATGCGATCTTTCCTTGTCTTTTCCTCACCCCTTTCACACTTACACTACCATGTACTCCACTACCACTACCACATGCCGGGAAACCGGACGGGGTTTAAGTGCTTGTCCCGGCTGGGGCAGTGCCTCGCTGGTGGGAGATACCTAGTTGGGAAAACCCAGTTAGCCGACGGTACGTCGGCGCCGAATCTGGCCATCCAGCGAGGGAAGACGGTCATCATCACCCGAGTAAACAGTTTTCCTCTATGTTAATCTCTCAATTTTTTTCTTTTTTTGTTAGAGACACACTGAACATGGGACCGGGAGCGGTAGCTCAGTACAGCAACTGATGTGACTGCAGCGCCTCTGACGGGGAGGTCCTAGGTTCGAGCCCTGACGGCGGCAGGATTTTCGACACTACCTTTTCAGCTAGGTCGAATTCAGTCGCTGTCTGGAGGAGAATTCTAGCGGCCGGCTGCTCTGATCGGTAGTTTTCCGTGGTTTCTCCGATCAACACCAGGCGAATGCCGGAGCAGTACTCTACCAAACGGGCCACGGACCGCGGGCGATCTGTCCTTCGTCTTCCTTGTCCTATCCCTTCCCCTTACACACACACGCTTACACTAACACGCACTACACTACCACACATTCCGGGAGACCGGTCGGGAGCTTAGAGCTTGTCCCGGCTGGGGCGGTGCCTCGCTGGTGGGAGCGTCCTGGTTAGGGGGAAACCCCGCTAGCCGACGACAGGTCGGCACCGGATCTCGCCATCCAGCGGGGGAAGATCACCGCCGTCTCCCGAGAAAAACATGCATCAATCAATCAATCAATCAATCTAAAGATGGGAAATTGTTTTCTCGAAAGTTTACTTTGGCATGAAATAAATATTAAAGATTATTATTATTGTGGATGATTATCTACGTATGTCATTAGACATGACAAATGTGACAGATAATGTTAATGAAAAATTACTCTAAGCGCAAATCTTAGTGACGGATTACTAAGCGGAAAGCCCTCAATGCTCGAAGAGGAACGTAAACTCCTTGCGTCAATCATGACGCAACTTATAAAAAAAAACAAATGAACTTATTGGGCTAAATATATTATTCATACATATATCAATAAAAATGTCGATTTCAATAAAGTCGTTCCAGCTATCACTGAGAATCGAGGGTGGCGGTTGAAATGTGTCCGCCATTTTGTAGCGTTCGTGTCTGCAGTAAACTCATCAAGGGCTCAATCGCGCGCCAAGCGCCTTCCGTGCCTGATCACTCCATCGCCCTCAGCGCCCTCTCGCGCCGCGTGGCGCCGCGCCGCGCCGGCCCGGGTGCAGAAGGGGCCTCGACACATTGGGCCAAGTCACGCGGAACTGCATTGAAGGCGGCGGCTGCCGAAAATAGCTGACGCCGCCTGCAAATTATTTCCACGCGGCGGCGCCTTCAGCTTCCGCCGCCGCGAATGCGTGCGTGGGCAAGTTCACGCACGCGCCAGGTGGTTGTGAAAAGGCGATGGTCCGGCGGAGGTGCAGCACAGCATCAGTTGATGTCACTGCAGTGCCTCTAACAAGGAGGCCGAATCTCGGCGGTTGGAGGGTTTTCGACACTAGCTGTACAGCAAGGTAAATTTCAAGCGCTGTCTGAAGTAGAAATTCAGCAGCTGGCTGCTGTGATCGGTAGATTTTCGTGATTTCTCTGACCAACACAAGGCGAATGCTACGACAGTGCCCTTAATTCAAATGGGCCACGGACCTTCCTTGTCTCCCCCGCAGGGGGGGTTCAAGACGACGTAGGTTGTCGCGGTCCCTGGTGGAGTGCAGTAGACGGCAACCCGGACCCTGAGTCTCGCGGCGCCACTCACGTCGTTAGCATGAAGGTTCAGGCCGTGAGCAGGCGATGCTAAGCTCCTGGTGGTCGGGTTCCACCGATCACCCACCAGTTGGGCATATGACGCGTCGACCTTGGAGCAGGATTGGGCGAAGGATGCTCCTCGGAGTACTCCGGATCCCACATACAGAAGTACGACGAGAAACCAGTTACCCCCATCAGTTTGCTTCGGAACCGGCGTTGCCCACGTCGTGAGCTGGCGGTAAGCATTGGGAAGACGGGATGGGGCTTCAAGCCTCCTGAACCTTAGTCCCCCCCATAGTCCCGGTGGCCCCCAGTTCGGCTCTAGGATTCGTCGTGTCAGAGACCCGATTCTCTAGGCAAAGAGGTGGGAACATGTTCCCGGCGCATGTGAGTGGCGCATTGTCGAGACTCCGGTACTAGCCTGGATAGCTAGAAGCTCTGAGCGGCCCCTACTCAGGCATTGTATGAAGAGGTTGCCGTGAATGTTAACTGAGTTCCGGTTGGATCGGGGCACCAACCTGTCGGCGTTAATGCGTCGGCGGGGGTTGCGGAAAAGAACCCTAAGAGGTCAAGGGGTCTTGTCCCGTGGAAATGTCCTCCTAGTTAAATACTGACCACTTCCCTACCACAACCGAACCGCACTACTCCCCCCACCCCGCACCACTACCCTATCACTACCGCCACCACTACTACCATTACCACTACCAGTACCACCACCATTACGAAAACTACCACCACTAATACCACCACTACCGCTACTACCATCCCTGCTACTACTACCACTACCACTACCACCACATCATCGTTAAGAGGCGAACGCAAGGTGCATACGAGCGTTCTTTCTGCAGAAATATGAAGGAGACGCACTGAGCTTTCTTTTTTGTTATTTAACATAACATCAACATCTAAGACATTAGCGACCACCATTGGAGTTTACGTTTTGGTAATTATGAAGATGAAACGATATGGGGATGACAAAGGGTGAAAAGACGAACACAAATACAACCATGTCCGAGGGGGGACTCGAACCCCCGATCCTTCGGTCCGAAATCACTACGAAACTACTGCCGTAGCGATCTAGGCCATCGAATCGGCAATCTTAGCTTTCTAATTTCTCAACACTCACTATTACTATTTTTTCGATTTATCGTTAATGATAAATATTATAAAAAATTACTGAATATCGCTTTGATATTTTTGGTTTATTTTCGCCAAAAACAGAATAAATTGTATGTATTCTACGAGGAAGAAGAATACATTTTGCATGTTTTCTTGAACTCCAGAATCACATTCCCAAACTTTTGCTGTACACAGTTGATAGAATTACCAAATCCAAGTTAACAATATTTTAATATTAGAAATTTTACTCCCGAGGTATATAAAACGTTTTGCGTATGTACCGAACTACTGATTTGATATTGTAGTATTGCTAACAAAATAGCAACCCACATCATTTACTCAACTATTGAACAAATTCAAATGTGAACGTAATGAAACAACAATGTCCAGGGAAAAGGGGACATTAAAGCATTTGCTCAAAAGCTCATGGAAACTGGGCACAAACCTTCATCGAAATGGGACTTAATCATGACACCAATCGTTTACAATTGTTTTTAGTGTTCTCAAGTGAAAACAAATTCCCAATAGTCAATCACTTCTCGTTCATTTCTCCTAGAGGATTTATGGTGAAGTAGAATCAGATCGACTCATCGATACTTCGGAAACTTTAACACTTCTGAGAAACTTCTTTCTTTTCCAACTTTCTCATCATTCATCATCGTTTCGTGCAACTTTTTCCTGTTCCTTCTCTCTTCAATGAACCGACTAACGGAGGGACCTTAATTTCTATATCGTATGAAACGCTCAGAGACCTCAAAACGCCACATTTTTTATTTATTACTTTGTATATTACAGTGGGATGATAGTTATTTAGGTAGATATTTAATCGTCTTTCTTCATTGAATGTATATGAAATGATAAATGAATATGCAGATTCGTGTTTTATGAGCCCAATACCCTAGTCAAATTAACGAATACATAGATGGAAAATGAGGAACTCTTTGAAGAGCAATGAAACAATGTTGGTTATTCTAAAGTATTTTGCATTATCTCAAATATTCTTGCAATAATATTGTAAGTTCCAAGAGATTATAATATTATTAATAATAATAATAATAATAATAATAATAATAATAATAATAATAATTTAATGTTTTAAAATTAATGAAGCGTGTTAATTGTGATTAATGTAAAACATTTGTTGAACAAACAATTTATTCAAAATTTGAACTCATTTTTTATGTAGGCCACTTTTTTTAATTAACTCACGAAATGGAGAGATGTGGACTCGAAATAGAACATTCTTTTCAGGTAAAAGAGGTTTAAATAAAGTTTAATTTGGTGAAGGTATTGTTAATGTCTCCTTGAAAAAAAGCATCATTATTTTCTTTTGGGGGCGAATCCAGGATATCTCGCACCAAAAACGTCAGGTGCAATATCGCAATTCCTACATTAATATTCCTGATAAAATAATCGATTTCCTGGTGTTATTTCTCCTCAACGACCACCTGTCTAATTGCTCCCTCTCGTAGAACCTGCATATTGGAAGGCACGCGTGCTAACATTTATCTAAACGAGACTTCCTATTCCGTCAACGCAGTCACGTCTTCGCCATAACCGACTCCAACAGCCCGCACCTGAGCCGCATTGCCATCGCGGCAATGAGCCGAACTTGCAATCTGCACTCGGGAGATTAAGCCAATGCAAGTGGCTCTGTTTGTCCGAACCTATCCCCGTTCTCCGTCTCATGGCAAGGAGAGCTTTCCGCTCGGGACGGGTGCAAGCGAGAGAACGCACTACAACTGTGCAATGGAGTATTAGCAATGCGAGTTAAGTTCGGAGGGCGAGGTGGAGAGGGAAAATGCGATGCTCTGTCGGTTTCGGCAGTACGTGATTATGGTTTCGGCATTGTTGTGGAGAGTTTACTACTCAGTCGAGGGTTCGACTTGAAATGGGTGTTCTCCATTACATGCCTTCGTATGTTCAGTGAAACCTCTGAGAGCCTAGAAGCACAGCGGGCTATGCGGTCCGTTTACTTGAATCCTCTCATTGTACTAGCGTTTGAATCCTGGTCACTTCATAGAATTTGAGGTCGGCAAAAATGGTTTGCGGTAGGGTTTCTCTAGAATCTCCCTGCCGTTCCTGTCTTTGTGCCATCATCTTAAACCCTAGTCAATACACATCGCCCTTTATAAGTAAATACATCATCCCAGGTTGTTAAACGGTGCCCAAAACAGGCACAGTCTTTTGAATACTATATCAAGACTAGACTAGTGTCTTAGACCTTAACAACGTGAGACAGAAATGAGAGAGAGTAAAGGGGAAGAAGAAAACAAAACTTCACCTTGAGGTTGTGGCGAAACAGGCAATGATGTAACTGGTGTTTACTGTATATCTAATGCTCTAGATCATCATTTTCACTATATAATTATCCAGAAATGCCACAAATGTGATGTTTGTGTTCTTGTCTCGAGGATTTCACTAGAAGTCGAAGATGAAAGTGAAGAAGAAGGAAATGGTGAGGAAGAAGAGGAGGAAGTAGAAGTAGAATAAGAAGCAGAAATTGAACGAGAGGAAGTAGAATGATAAGATGTAAAAGAAAAGAAGCAGAAGATGAGAAGTAGGAGATGAGATGAAGAAGAAAACTATGCAGATGATGAAGAAAGAAATGATGAAGAATGGATAATGAAAAAGAGGATGAAATAGAGAAGGAAGATGGCGTAGAAATAACGGAGAAGAAGAATATGAAGAAGAAAAGAAAAAGAAGAAATCCCAAGAAGGTAGGTAAAAATACCAAACTGTGTGGAGGCTATGGAGGTCCGTGGAGCGGCAAAGATGCGCCCGTGCACCCAGACTGCCGGCTGAGCTGGGGCCCAGCGTCTCTGTTATCGTGGCTGCATTATAGATGGCGCTGAAAGCTGCCCTGGTCCACGGCCAGGGGCCGCCGCGCCAGCAACTCCACGACGCATCCACATCCCTCTCACGCACAGTCACGCTCCCACGCACGGACGCTCGAATAACGAAGACAGGTGCAATGGAATCAGAATGAAACAAGTGCTCCTCAAATGACTGATTCATTAGCAGATTGTTTTGTGATTTCGGACGCATAAACTGCTGTGGTCATTACTCTCGAAATTGTAAAGACCAGGAGCGGTAGCTCAGTGCATCAACTGCAGTCACTGCTGCGCCTCTGACCGGGAGGTCCTAGGTTCGAATCCTGACGGCTGCAGAATTTTCGACACTGGCTTTTCAGCTTGGTCGAATTCAGTCGCTGTCTGGAGGCGAATTCTAGTGGCCGACTGCTCTGATCGGAATTTTTCCGTGGTTTCTCCTACACCAGGCGAAAGCCGGAGCAGTAACCTACCAAACGGGTCACGGACCGCGTGCGATCTTTCCTTCCTATCCCTTGTCCTCTCCTCTCCTCTCCCCTCTCTCTTTCTCTAACACACACACTTACGCTAACATGCACTACGCTACCACATATTCCTGGAGACCGGTCGGGAGTTTAGAGCTTGTCCCGGCTGTGGCAGTGCCCCGCTGGAGGGAGAGTCCTGGTTAGGGGGAAACCCCACTAGTCGATGGTAGTTCGGCGGTGGATCTCGCCATCCAGTGGGGGAAAATCACTGCCATCTCCCGAGGAAAAATCACGGACTACACTAACGGGACTAATGGCCGAAGCTGTTGAAGCGCCCGGAATCAGCAATCAACCAACCAACCAATCGAAATAGTTTACCATTTCGATTGGTTGGTTGGTTATATCGCATGTTATATCGCGAGATGTAAAGATGTTCCTCCCAATTGGAAAATGACATTGATCTAGAAATCAACTTGTGCGATTCCTCCTCCAAGTACGTTCCCCAAAGGGGCATCTCCTCAGCACCGCGAAGTTCTAAGCTCGCGACATGTGTGATAATATAGTAGATGTATGTGTGTGTGTGAAAGGGTCAGGATAGGACAAAGAAGTGGTAGGAAGGATTGCGTGCTTTCCGTGACCCATTTGGTAAATTTCTGCTCCAAACATTCAAAATTGGTCGGAGAACTATCGATCATAGCAGCTGATCGCTAGAATTCTCATTCACGAGTGTATTCCTCGTTATTTGTATTTGACGTAGAGTGAGTTCGGGGCTCTGTAGCTAGTGTCAAAAATCCGACACGGTGGGGACCTGAACTCGAATATCTCTTGCTCAGAGATACTTCAGTGCCAACAGTTATTTTGAAGAACTCATCTTGAGTAATTTAGTAAGTTAAGGAGCTAATTAGAACATTGAGGAGTAAAGAGTTGTATACGAATTAACTTCATAACACAATCCAATCCGATTTCAATTCAATCCGGACCCATGCGTTAGACCAGTATCTATATCCTATTTGCTATTAAATTAAATGATTAGTTAAAAATTATCATCATTGTGATTTGTTTCACATAGTTTCACTTGTTAAAGATTGCACAGACACACTCTCCCTTCAGTTTTTGGTATTAATCATTTGAGAAAATCATTGATTTTTTGTAGTCCTGCCACTTGTAGTTAAAAAATATTTTATTCTATTTACGAAACCACTAATTAAATCAGACCAAAAGTGTTACATCATCAAAGCTTATACACAATAGACACTTCATTGGAAAGGATACCTACAAGATTTGGAACGAATGCAAATTTCATGCTTCTAAGACACAAACTAATCTGTTATGAACTCTTCGGCACGCTCCATGGTCTTTCAATTTCATTCAACTTATTTCGATAAATTACGATTCCTTCCGATTGATTATATCTACGTCGAAACCAGAATTCGACACGTTTTCCTTGAAAATAAAATTCTAAAGTCATCCACATTTTTAATCAATATTTCCAAATAAAATTTCTTGTAATGGAAACATCTAACCATCATGCCACTCCATCCACTTTCTCCTAGCAGTCAACCAACGTTCTATTGTGAGGACTAAATAATGTAAGTCATCTTTGTCACCTTAGATGGCAGGTCCAAGTTGACAAAGATGTCTTACATTTCTTCCTTGAGTATTGTCCACAACACCTCAACAAGTTCCACAATTATATTACGAGGCCATTTGTAGTCCGCTTCCAAAATGTTCGAGTGTGATCGGTGAAATATTGCAAACAGGATAAAAATATTTGCCAGTAAAAATAAATTCGATACGATTTCTTTCGATCCCATTCGATAAGGTGGGATCCGTTTCGATACCAATTAGTTTCATCCGCCACTGCTCGATCCGATCCAATTTCGATTCAATCAAACTCTGCATGACGATCCGCCACCTGCAACTCCGCATCGATCACCCACACTCCACACGCGGAAATCACTTACTTAATGAAGACCTCCCCACGTTACAGAGCCCCCACATTGTCCTAGTGCAGTCGGCGCACGTCGCTCTATTGACCGCAGTGTCACCTGCAACGCGCCGTCCCCCTGTCGCCCCCCTCCGCCCTTGTCCCCTCCACTACGCTGTACGCCTAGCCTCCCCCGCTACGCCCCAGCTCCGTCATGTCCCCGCCTCACCTACACATACACCAGAACTCGCCCCGACACTACCCCGCTCCGCACAGCCCCGCCCCGTCCCCTGTCCCCACCCACTCTTCGATATGTCCTACCATGTCCTCATGTCCCATCATGTCCCCATGTCCTCACCCTCGCTTACCCTCCCTTCCCCCCGCTCTGTCCCCCCAATTCTCTCGCCACCTGCCTCATTCTTCTCCTCGCTGCATTCCCCTCTGTTCCTACTTCTCCCTCCCCCCCTCCTCCTACACTCTGTCCTACTAGTCCCTGCTCTTCCCCACTCCACCCGCTCTTCCCTACCCTTTCCCACTCGGTCCCCGTTCCGGCCCCTCCTACGTCCCCTCCTCTACCCCTCCCCTCTCCATCCCCGCTCCACCCCGCTGCGCGCCTCTCCCCGCTCCCACCATGCCCCTCATCCCCGCGCGCGGCGCCAGTCCGTTCGCGAGCCGAATTAATTCCGCGGCGGAGCTCAATCTGCGCCCCATCGCCCCCACCCCGCCCGCTCGCCCCGGGCGGTGATTTACTGCGCCGCCCCTGAGGAGCCCCGCGCGATCCCACGCCGGCTGCGCGCCCCCCCTCCCCCCCCGCTCGTCCCACCGCCGCGCCCCACGTCCCGCGGCCGCGTTTGGCGTCTCAGCGATAATCAACCGTCGCCCGACGCCGTGGGCCAGTGCGACCGCTTGTGGCCTTCTCAGACGAATATCCTCATTTCACGCCCTCTTCATTGTCAGTAGCGTCACCTATTAAGACAACTATTACAAATAAGCCTATTATTATTGTTTTCTTTAAAAATACCATTAATTCCAGATCTGAGATCCAGCTGAGTACTAAGGAGAGTTTTTTTTTCCAAAGCTGATAAGTTACAGTTTTCACTGTTTTATGCAGTTTTTGTTACTTCGAAATCCTGAAAACGTCATTTGTAAATCAAGATATGAAACAAAAACTCTTTATATGGCGCAAAAATTGGGTCGGCAATCCTTCTGCAATCTGTCAACTATAAACTCTGAAAGCTGTTCCAGACCCAGCAAATTGTATGGCTGAGCAAAGAAAGAGAACGAAGGAGTGGGTAAGGGTTGATAAAGAGTTTTCTCACTATTTTTGTATTATTGTTTCATGTAAAGGAGTGTGCTCAAAGTAAACTGAAGACAAAAAGAATATTTACAATTTTCACAAAGTTCTTGTATTTAATCTATTGTATTCAATTTGTAAGAAATTGCGAGAAAGTAAAAAAATAGTTGCCTTTTCTTCTAACACAGAAGAAACGGAGTGTTTTTGAATGAAATGTTACTGTCGAGTGAGGCCGGAGGAAGTCGCTTGTAATGAGTTCTACCAAGGGGAAGATGTAAAACTAGCAACGTTTGCGATCTTATTTTTATTGAGTTAAAAGTTCTAGTGATTAAAGAAAGACTAAGGATTTTTTACACTCTTTTCACAATCAAGTAACGCGAAACTTGCTTAGGGTTACAGAAAGATAGGACTTCTTTTTATATTAGTCTTGTGTCGCCAATATTCTCTTCACTTACAGCGCCCTCTTTCGATGGGTCATAGGAGATTTTATACGTTCTCTGGAAGTGGAGACAAGATGGCGTAGCAAAAGCCATGCAGCATGTGCAAATGTTCCTTAATATTTACTGTTAATAAAACTATTAAATATAGGTACGCATTTTGAAAGGAGATGGATAGTTTTTTCAGTAAACTATTACACCGTCTATGTTTTCTATTGGGTGTTTTTTGTCTAAGACATTAATATACTCGAATAGTCAATGATAGAAATTGTGTGACTGTGTAGGAAATTTGTAACGGTTTAGAAAATTGTGCCGGCAAAATGTTGCATTGTAATGGAAATATAATTATGTTGATTGTTGCTATGCGTTCCTTTGCTTAAGATTAAGCATGGAAAGTAGTCAACAGTTCTTTTTAAAAATTCAGTACAAAAGACAAATCAAAAAAGTGTTGTATATTTTAGGTTTAAGTACACAAGAAAGCATTAACGTATAATTATATTATGTTGTCATAGATAATTCAGAAGCGAAATGTTTTTAAATTTGATATTTAAAATATAAGTAATTTTGCTAAACACAGAGTATAAGGCATGATTATAATTTTTTTTAATTAATTTTTAAAATTTAATGTCTGATTGGTTGAAAAATTAAATATTGCATTTGTAAATTTTGTTAAGGACGGATCACTTTTGAACTTCTATTGAAAATGCGCGTTAATAACCGTATCCTATTCCGTGAAAAATTATTTCTTTTTAAATATCAGTAAATCTCTAAGTATTTATTTATAGACGTTACATACTTACTACATCTCTTATTAAATAACTTTGTATCTATATCACAAATACAGCAAAATCATTACCACTCATTAAAATTATATTCCAAATATCATTTATCATGAATATGTCTATTCATTATATAATATATGCAAGGAAGTGAAATGTTTGGTAAAACAAGTCCTTTTATTTAATTACTCTCTTGTGGAAATAGCACCTAACCCAATCTACGCAAAATACCAGGTGAATTACACCATTCCTTGCAAAATAATAGCAAGAAACTGGGAAATTCCGACTATAATACTCACCCCCCGAAATGAGAAGAAAGCGTTGGGTCTGACCTTTCGCACCTTTCTGACACTGAAGCTGGAAGTAGCGAATACGTAGTTTGGTTATTATAAACCGCTATACTTTTGTGTTCAACAAGAAAGCTTTTATTGCACTCCTCTGGTGACTTAATTTTGATGAATATCGTAACATTTGTAATGCCAGAAGCGCATGTGGGAGTGTGATTGCAGTTGAAACTGCTGAATCTGCCTCATCATTTCTTGGAATTCGTTTAGGAATCGGTCCCTAGCAAGAGTAAACTGAAAAGCGATATTAAATAGATTAACAGAATAGTTATGTTAATATTTCTATTCACGACGTATTCAGAAACAAGTGAAATGTTCGAAAAACATATTCATACTGTAGAAAAAGCATATATCGCAACGTTCGCGAAAGAGCAAGAAAATTACACCATCACAGACCTGCAAGATAAAAAGTAAAAAAAAAAAAAAAAAAAAAGCTGTTAAATTCCGCCTGCACTAACCGCGCCCCGAAATGAAAACAAAGCCCCCGAGGCCAGTGCAGACGGGCGTGGCCGCTCATTCGTCCTCGTCTTGTAGAGAAGACTGCGCGTCACCCGCGAACAAATGACTGCGACCCGGCCGCCCGCCAAACACGGGAATCAACGACCGGCCGGTTGCCATGGCGACCGCGCGCTGCCGCCGCCGCCGCCGCCGCCGGTGCCGCAGCAGAGGGCGGTGGAGGGGAGTGGTGGATGGGTGGGTGGGGGGGGAGCGCGTAGAGGGTGTGAACCTGCGTGGGAGCTCGTTGGTACCGGGTGAAAGTCCTTTCAAAAGGGAAGCGCTAGTGTGCATCTAGTGTGAATAGACAGCGGAGCACGTGTTAATGAAATGCGTAGACTAACGGGATATTTCTTAGTACACAGTTGAATCCATGATCTTCGTGTAATATTAAATAATAATAATAATAATTATTATTATTATTATTATTATTATTATTATTATATTCAATTTATATAATCTCTTAACAACCAGTTCACTAAAGAGTTTAGCAGAAGCACCCCTGTGTTCTGACAGGAGGCCTCCTGGTCTTTTAGGGATTCAATGAGCTAATATTATCATTCAATTTATTATTAATAACTTTGCGTATGCAATACGTAAACAAAGATAATGGTATTGTACAATTTATAAACTCCATAGACAAGACACATGGTATATGTGCTACCTCTGAGTAGAAGAGAAATCGAGCAGATAAAAATGTAACATATACATTTAATTCGACTATGTTGTAAGGTACTCAGCATGCACACTTTGAATTTACAATACATTTTTATTTCCAAGCCATGTGGTTTTCGCGTGTGTCTCGTAAGCTCTTACTTCTACGTCCTTAGGTTTTCGAAACTCCTTCTGGAAACTAAGTTGCGATTACTCTTTTGTAATCCACAAGTACGTTTTTCTACTTCTTAATAAAGGCTTAGCAAAATTCGAAGTTTATCCACGCACAGTTTAGCTCCATTCGAAATTGAATTCCAGAATGTTTTATTCCTCATTTGATTTAAAAAATATATGATTTTCAAAGTTCTTGCACTTGTGGAATCAGTAATAATACAATAAATTAAATATTTTGAGGAAAATGCTAAAGAATATTCAGTTCTACATTCCAAAACAATGATTTTAATGCAGACTAATATCATTATTTAGCCATGCGCTTGGAATGCACAATAGAAAAAGTTGACTGAAAGGAATAATTCTTACTAGCCTACTAAAAGTTAAAACTAATTTGCTAAGTTAAAAAATAAACACCGCCAACAATTCTGTAACATATCTGTGCTACCATAGCAAACAGAAAGAAAAGATTTTTATTCAGAAAACCAGTTGAATCAGTCGAACAACATAACCGATATGTTGAAAAATCAAAAACTAGAACCACATCTAACAGAAAATGTAAGAAAAATGAAATGAGCGCTTAAAGTTATTCTGGAAAAAGAAAAATAAGACGGAGAAAGTAAGTTCATTAGTTAAAAACTATTTATAAATAATACTATATACAAAAATACTTCATTATTTCCTCTAAATTGGCGAACTAAATCAAAGATATTGCTAAGTCGTAATATTGAATAGAAAGAAAAATTATAAATACTTATAGAAGTATTACAAAATTGTGACCTGTCTTCAACTGAGAACGTGAATAGTTGTTCGGATTAACTGAACCAGACTATCTCGCAGTTTCGTCGTTCATTACAATTAAGTTGACTGCTTTCTTTGAATGTCATTTTCGTTGCTACATTCACAAACACATGTGACATATAATTTAGAATTACTACATGTTATTGTCGAGTTGCAACGAAAATGATATTCAAAGAAAGCGATGAAATCATTTGTAATGAACGAAGAAACTGCGAGAGTGTCACAGAAACAACGACTAATTCAATATTCATAGCACTAATTTTACAAGACAGAATAATTATGCTTAATTTTATTGCACGTGAACGATATGAGAAAGAATTAACGTTAATATTATTCTGCACCATGTCGCCCTTGCACAGTTAGCGTCATCTCAACCCCCTACATCTTCATGGTCTCAAAAAACTCGTCTTGAAAATCTTTGCTACGAATTCGGCGACCGATGTGTTGAAATGCCAGAAATGTCATACAAAGACGAAGAATAGAAATATAATATAATTTTCTACCTGCTCAATATCCATTACACATTCCATCGAACATGAATGTAATTTAACCGAAAAGTTTTATGTGCTCTTATGTTACAGTTATATCACAAGTGATAAATCTCACCTGTGTAATTAACTAAATAATTTAAAACGTTCAATAATAGAGAAAACAAAGATTCCAACGCATAGAATTTGACCCAATCATTACAATGGATTGCACCTTTTGGTAATACATAGATACAAGTACGTATATAGTTTATGTAATGTATGGACATTTAAAGAATTAGATATTTATTACTGCGGACATTAACTTGAATCATCATTTCTAAATCTGGCAAGTGGGCATTTGGCATTGGATATATAGATCTCCAACAGGTCAAACTCGTGATGGGTGGCGCAGTTGCCTGGCTGCGACAGAAAGGCTGTCGTGTAGTCGTTCGAGTCGCGAAGCCGCGAGCGCAGAACTTCGCAAACAAACGAGCGCGTCGCCGCACAGTTCCGATCGGTTGCTGTGACTCGCGTTGCTAGGGCAACCGGTCGCTACGCGCTCAAGCTGGTGTGGCGGAAGCGGTGACCGAGGTGGTGGTGGTCGTGGCGATGTTGGTGGTGGTGATGTTTGTGGTGATTGTGGTGTTAGTAGTTTTTGTGGTATAAGTGGTGATTGGGATGTTACTGGAGGTTATAGAGTTAGTGGTGATTATCGTATTAATGGTTGGTTGGGATGGTGGTGAATGAGTTGGTGGTGTTAGTGGTGGTTGTATTAGTGATGGAAATAGTGTCATTATGTGGGTCAGTATGGAGACGATGCAGGTGGCGATAGTGAACGTGGTAATAGTTGTCGTATCTATGGCTGTGAGGTAATGCGACAGTGCAACTTTGTGGTGAAAGCGGTGATGTCTTTTTGAAGACTGCTGGTCGCGGAGGTGGTCGGGATGGAGGGAAAGACATCACTGGGACATTTGCAAACCTCCACGCGGTAGTGATCCTTAACATCACCCATTCGCTTTTGCCTCCCACAGTCGCACAGCAGCATTTGAAACCTTTTTGGCAGGTAGAAATGGGTGGGCGGACAGATGGCGCATACGTGTCTTTCTGTTGATCCATCGACTGAGTGTCTTCCACCTGGCTGGTGGCTGACATTTACGAGCATATACGTCTATAAGCATCTTTGTTTGGACTGATTCAGTAGGACGTTTAGGATGTTTACTGATGTCACTGGAGTCCCTCAGACCGGGAGATTACAAGGTTCCAGTCCAGACGGTGGCAGAATTTTTTACACTAGCTGGGTAGAATTCAGCTGATGTCTGGAGGAGCAATCTAGCTGACAGCTACTCTGGCAGGTACTTTCCCGTGCTTTTTTCGAATTGCAACAATCTAACCATCGGGCCACGGACTCAATCTTTCCTTCCTCTTTCTTTCCTATTCTCACCCCTTCATTCTCACCCCTTCCTATTCTCACCCCTCATCACACACACACACACACACACATACATACATACACTTACATCAAGTACGCTACCACACATGACGGTAGATCAAGCGAGGGCTTAGAACTTGTTCCAGCTGGCATGGAGTGAGTGGGAGAAAATTCCTTGGGAAAATTACGCAAGACTTGCAAATGTGTGCCGGATATCATTACCCTACAGGGCTAGTACATCGCAACCTCCCATCAAAGATATATCGTCCGGTGACAACAGTACTTGTCGTGTCCCGAAACACGTTCAATCAATGAAACAACCGTTTAGATAAGGATAGGGACTAGAAGGGTAGGTTACTGTTTAGGCGATGCATGTTGATTTCGAATACTTAATCCTACACACAAAGCAAACATAAAAGCCCCTGGGGGAATTCATAAAGGCAAACTTACGAACGATGCGCGTCGATGCGATCTCGATGATACGCGTCGCTCTTAAAAATTAAATGACGATTGATTGGTGTTTCCAGAAAATTGCAATGAGTATTAGTCATGTTGGTAAAGCAATTATTTTAGTCTGGAGGTGGCAAATTTCCTCCTACCCTAGAAGAGATCTAATATCGTCTTACACGTGAGCTTTCAGGGGATTTCCCCCTCCAGGAATCTCAGGCCCCACCCGGGACAATCTGTAACCTAACGAATGATCTCCAATATGATGTAGTGTAATGCAAATAAGTGTAACTCGATTTAAGAAAAGGGATATGGTAGTAAAGGTTGAAGAAGGAAAGATGGCGCGTGATCCGTGGCATGATTGTTAGAGTAGTTCCCCGGCATTCGCCTGGTATTGATCGGAGAAACCACGAACAACTACAGATCAGAACAGCTGGTTGATAGGATGCTCATTTAAACATTGGAAGGATTCCACCTATCTATCGAACTAGTGACAAAACATCCTGCCAAGGGCTGGAGACGAATTGTAGGACCTTCCGGTCAGAGTTGCAGAAACAGCAGCAGTGAGGGTGGCTTCAATCTAAACTGCCAATGGTTTAAATATTTCAATCTTTGGTTCGTGAGAGCCTTCGCCCTTACGGCGTCATGACCTCAAGCCCCGCCTCCCTATCGTGGCTTGCGTGGATCCAGTACGGAGCGTCTCCCCCAAGCAAGCCCGGCAGATGCCCCTCGGACCATCTCGGCCGTTAGTGGTGCGGACGGCCATTGAGGGCGCCAGCGGCGGGGCGGCGCCATTGAGCGGCCAATCTGCCGTCTATTAACGGCGCCCACAGCCCATCAGCCCTCGCCACCGCCCCCGGCCCCACTCGCCCCCGCCACACCACGGCACCCCCCACTCTTCGCTCAGCTCCCCGCCACGCTCCCTTTCCCGCTGCCCGTCTTCCACACGGCTCCGTCCCGCCCTCCCACGCCCTCTCACGCTATCCCCCGCCCTCCCACGCCCTCTCACGCCCCGCCATCCCACGCCATCCCACGCCATCCCACGCCATCCCACGCCTCCCACGCCCTCCACGCCCTCACACGCCCTCACACGCCCTCCACGCCTCCCACGCCCTCCCCCCCTCCCCCGCCCTCGCCGCCCACAATGCCCTCCCACGCCCTCGCACGCCTTCCCGCCCTTCCCGCCCCCCCGCCTCCTTCCCCCCGCCCTCGCCCCGCCCTCGCCCCGCCCTCGTCCCGCCCTCGTCCCGCCCTCGCCCTGTGCTCCCCCGCCCTCACCCTGCCCACCCACCCACCCTTTCACCACTCTCCACCCCGCTCTCCTCTCCTCGCTCCATCCCGCCTTCCACCCCGCTGTCGGACTCACACTTCGCCCCTCCCCTCCCTTACACTAGCAATTAATTTTCAAATAACGAATTAAGTTGCATTTTCTACTGAAGTTAGTGACGCAGCGCGATTCTTGTCGACTTGCTGATATCACGTATTTCTTCCGTTTTCAAGTTGGTTTTGACTCCAGAGCTTGTTTGACAGCACAATGAAAATAGGTTTCTTATTGCTTCATTTAGAACAATCACCAAGAGTCTCCGCAGAGGACAGTCACCAGTGTTCACGTACTATATTAATCAGTCTTATGTACTCGCAATGGTTAAACTATTAAAATGTTGTGGTCGATAGGACTGACTGCCAAATGAAATGCATAAATGTTACCATCCTGAAAATATTTTATTGCAATTTTTATATCCGCGATAAACTGTATTATTTTAAATGATAGGATTATTTAGTGGTAATATCCTCATTAAAATTTCATAACTAGAATGTCTATATATAAGACAACCTCACAAAATGCATAAATGTTTTACGAGCATGAGATGCGTGTTTTACATATTTCCAATAAAGCGAATAAGTGGTCTGTTCAGGTGCAAAATCGGTAGCAGTATCATTTTATTATATGTTGTATTTATTACGTTCCGCATTCACATTGGTAATTAATCATCCCAATGGACAATTGACGAACTAATGAACCAGTAATGATAGCACCTCAAAACCGCGGTTCTCCAATGAATATTGATTATATTGAAAATAGACAACATGAAACTGCAGCGATAAAACTGGAACAATCTCGTTCTATAAATAACTAACCCTAGGAATTCTATCGGAAATGGACGGTCAATGTTGCCCAGTCTAATTTTGTAGTCACGTCACATTTTTAGGTTAATGAAATCCATTTTTTTTAAATACACAACATGTTCTTGTTTTATTTATAGTAGAATGATTGATGTATAAAAAGAATTACTAAAGTTTCAACGACAATAAGTGAATGATCTAAATACATAACAAGATCTTTTTATTTATGGTATAATATTTGATGATTGAATAAAAACAATTAATAAAGTTTGAAAGAATATAAATGATTTTTGATGGGGGACGGATTAGTTTTGATGTTGGTAAATTAACGAGTCGAAAATCATTTATTTCCGTCTCGAGGTGCGTAAACATATTTTCAAATACCTTCCAACTCTATGATTCAATTTTTAGAAAGAACTGTTTTAAACCATCCGGTTTTGTCGCATCAAGGCAGAAGTCCTTCTCGCTTATCGTCTCTGAAGTTACAGTTGTTGAATTATAGATGTTGTCAACTGTTACTCCTAGCACGACTAGTAAATCTAGGTAAAATGTAACAATTCCAGGAATATTATTTAAAAACATTAACTTGGTCTTTAATATTAATTGTAATAAGTAATGAGTTATATAGTTCGGCATTCTAACCATTACATGTAAATGTTTCCAAATTCATTTCTTTACATTGATTTGAATTTCATTGCGATGGTAATCGCCGGCCCTAGTACTTTTTCGGCCTTGGCAGGATTGCAACCGATAAATGCTCCGCAAAGTACAACTTCAGAGGTGAGAATAAAAAAAAGAAGCTTTTCTAGAAGAAGATCAGCAAAAGAAGCCCTCATCGAAAGAAGTACATTTTATCCACCTTTAGTGGTGCAGATTTCCTTCTTAACACTGGGGAAATAAAAAATACAGATAATATTTATATATTGTCTTTGCAATATTTATAGCACTTTTACTTGCAAAACATTAGGTTTCAAAAATGGAACAGTCGGATACCAATGCAAATCCAGTACCAGGGGAGCATAAGAGGGCGTAATCGATTGACGCCAAAGTAAATTTCAATATATTTCATAGGAAATTATGTAAATTAATAAAATAAAAATAAAGGAATAAAATCGAATATAACATATAGTTAATAAGACAATAAAATCATTATTTTCAAGTTTGTTTGAAAATATGTTTTTGGTGTTCGAGGGACAGCAATGGAAGATATATCGAAAACATTTTATGTACTTACGGTCGCATTTTCCGGGACAATTGTTTTATATTTCTGAAGAACTAGTTTTACATCCACTACGTTGCTTCAATCTCCAAAGCTGTTCTATACATGGAGAGGTACAAAAGTAAGGATCAAGGGGATTGTTAGCAGGGCTGGTTGTAAGAGAATGCTGGAGCTTCCACAAAGTCATTCTCATAGCAATAGCTTTTATAAACACACGATAAGCAATGACAGAGAGCTAACAATAATGATTCATAAACTTTCTAATAATAAATGTCCAAAATGATGAAATAATCACCCTTTACCTAAAAAGAGAGATAGAGGGAGGAAATGTCGTTTGCCTTCCCCGTTTGTAAGAATCGGGTCCCCACCATAATCATCCCTATGCTGCTCCTATTTTCATCTTGGGGTCGGGTAGTACACTAATAGTCGGTGAGCCTCGAAGAATGTGGGTTCCAAGGATAAGCGGTGAGGATGGAAATCAATTATATTCGAAGACCTCTTATTGTGTGCGTTTTACCGTGATTTTTTCATCTCTGTTAAAAAATGTACTTTTATTGCTATAATCAGTCACACTGACATTGGAAAATAAAAAATAGTATTCACTGGAGTGATTTTTTGTTCACATATACAAACAACGAGTTAAGTGGCAGAAACTTTACCATATGTATTTATTGTTCATTGAACTTAATTTTTTAGTAGGATTTGAATGTGACAGTGAAATATGTTGCGAGCCAAAGGTAGAATTATATTTTTATATTATTGTGGAATGTAAATATAAATTATATTTCCCCTCTTACACTGTAAATATTAGTTTTGTGATTATATGATTTTTTTTCACACAAAATCTATTACTTTTCTAACCTATTATTTTAAACGTTTATAAATTTCAGGTTAAAATTAAGTTGATTAAAACCACACATACCCATTGTTTATTTATATTATTATGTTATGAACAAAAGTAGGCGCAAGTGCCATCAGACCCGTGACGCGTCATTACAGCCAAAAAGCCCGGGAGCGGTAGCTCAGTGCATGAACTGATGGCACTGCAGCGCCACTGACCGGGAGATTCTAGGTTCGAGTCCTGACGGCGGCACAGTTTTCGACACTAGCTTTTCAGCTGGGTAGAATTCAGTGACTGTTCGGAGGAGAATCCTAGCGGCCGGCTGCTCTGATCAATAGTTTTCCGCGGTTTCTCCAATCAACACCAGGCGAATGCCGGAGCAGTACTCTAACAAACGGGCCACAGACCGCGCGGTCTTTCCCTCATTTTTCTTGTCCCATCCTCTCCCCTTTCACACACACACTTACCCTAACATGCATTACAACATAACATATTCCGGGAGGCCGGTCGGGAGCTTAAAGCTTGTCCCGGTTGGGACGGTGCCCCGCTGGTGGGAGAGTTCTGGTTAGGGGGAAACCCCGCTAGCCGACGGTCAGTCGGCACCCAGCGGATCTCGCCATCCAGCGGCGGAAGTTCACCGCCATCTCCCGAGACAAAACATGCACTACACTTATTGAACTAATGACCTAAGCTATTGACGCGCCCGGAATAACAAACCAAACAAAACCACCAAAAAAGAAAGAACGAGTTCATAATTGTTCAGTCAGCGAGCGTGGTGATGCTGCTATGAGCAGACATACCTGCACCTCGCCCCGCACATTCCTGCCCTCCCCGTCACCCCGCCACGCCCCTGCCCTCCGCACCTGCCCTCCGCACCCCCTCCCGCCACACACGCCCTTCCCGCTCTGCGATGGCCCTTCGCCACTCCCCACATTCCCTAATCTGCCCCATTCCCCTTTCGCCTGCTCCCCGCCCCATCCTTAGATGCCGTAAAGGGCAGGCATCCTATCTCCCCGCACCGCATCGTCTTACAGCGCACCACGCCTACAGCCTCGGCCCCGCTCATGCCTTCGCCTGCCCGCTCCGTCCCTCCCTCCCCCTTTCCCATTCATCCCCTCCACGCACCACCCACCGGGTGGGACCGGGGGAGGGCTAAGTACGCGTTCCGAAGTAGCACGATTTTCGGCACTTGCTTGTCAGCTACTGCAGGAGAATTCTAGTGGCCCGCTGCTCTGAGTGGTAGCTTTCCGTGATTCCTCCTATCAACACCAGTCGAATGGCGGAACAGAACCCTAACAAACGGGCCATCTACCTCGTGCGATATTTCCTACATCATTCCTTGTTCTATCCTCTCTCTCAAATACACATACACTCTAACTGGACCACCACACGTGCCGGGTGACCGATCGGGAGCTACGAGCTTCTCCCCGCTGGGGCAGTGCCCCGCTGGTGGGAGATACCTGGTTGAGGGAACTCCGCTAGCCGACGGTAGGTTGGCCACGGACCTCGCCACCCAGAAGGGGGAAATCACCGCCATGAAAAAACATACACTACACGTGAGACAAATGACGTGAGACTAGACCTGTCGACGTATCCGAAATCACTAACAACCAACCAACGAAACCAAGACTATTTCCACACCCTGCCTCGTTCCTTACCATTCTAACCCACACCCTCACTCCGCGCCTTCCGTTACGATCCCATATTCTGCCCCGTCCCTTTACTGTCCAGCCCCATCCCGCTCGACGCTGTCCCGCCCCTTGCTGCCCTGCGCTCAGCCTCGTGCCGGGCTGTCCCACCCCGCCCCGCCCATTGCTGTTCCGACCGGCTCCTCTCCGCCCCATCTCTTGCAGCCCCGCGCTTCGCCACGCGTGGGGCCGTCCCGCCCCGCCCCGCCCCGCCCCGCCCCGCCCCGCCCCGCCCCGCCCCGCCCCGTCCCTTGCTGTTTCGACCGGATCCACTCCACCCTGCCCCGCCCCGCCCCGCCCTGCCCCGCCCTGCCGCGCCCTGCCGCGCCCTGCCGCGCCCCTCCCGCGCCGCCCCTCCCTGCCTCGCCCTCCCGCCCTGTCCCGTTCCGCCCCGCCACGCCTTTCTCCGCCCCGCCCGCCCCGCCCCTCCCCACCCTGCCCCGCCCCGCCCCGCCCGCCCGCCCGCCCCACCCTGCCCCCCCTGCGCCTGTGCGGTCGATGCGTGGGGAGTGAGGCTGTGGCCACGAAGCCCCGGCGCCGGCGGAGCCGCCTCTCCGCTCCACTCGACTGGCGCGGGCGGGCTGCCTCTGCGCCACGCCCCTCCATCCCTCGCTCGCTCGCTTTCCAGCCTTTCACTCTCGCTTTCTCAATCTCCTCTGGAGCGTATCCATGCTTTCCTTGATTTCGGTGGCTTACAGATGAGACATTTTGGGTCAAGTTTATGCACAAAAAATTTTCTATTTTTTTCTTCTTCCTTCTGTTTTGTAAATATTTTAAATTTTAATTTTCCTAAATGAAAGTGAACAAATCCTTTTCTTTCAAACTCTGTTTAAATTTAAAAATCGAAGACATTAATATTGCATATTTCTTCTTCTTCATCTTCTTCTCCATCTTCTTCTTATAACATATAAAAATCATTTATTTGTATTTTCACTGCATTCTCATTCTCAAAAGCTTTTTGTGTCGACTTAATGCGTTCTGTTCTTGTAAGCTGACGAGATGCCCTCCGTTTTTAGTTCTTGTTAGCAGTAATTAAAAAAAATCGTACCCTCTTTTGAAACATTTAATAGTACTTACTAATATAATGATGAGTTAAATATTTTATTTTCAATCCTCCCCTACTCCCAACTTGTTGAGTCACTCAAAGATAATTTCACTCTGTTGAAGTAAAAGAGTGTTTAAATAAAATCACTAGACAATATTTAAGATTAATTTTAAATCAATTTCTACCTTGAAGTTAACACATTCAATCAAACATATGCTGTGAGAGTATTCCTTTTCTTTCAACCACCTTGTTTCTCGTTTTCACTCCTTTCCTATCTGCGAGAAACTTTTTCTACTATTTGCGTACGTATTTTCTTTAAATAGTCTCCTTTTTAATACGTAATATAGTATTAAACTTTTGATAGTGGTCAGGAGGAAGAGCAGGTACAAAGGCCTGAGCCTCACCAGCAATAACGATATTTATTTTTTTTATTATTTAATTCCTTTGTTTATTACTTTATTTCCTTTGTTTATTCCTTTACCAATTTTCTTATCTCGTTCTCAGTACTCCCTCTTCCTTACGTACTTTCTGCGATTAGCCATTGTTTCAATCTTATTTTTTTTTTTTTCATTTTTTCTCTTCCACACCTACTGTTAATATTTCGTTCCTTTTGGCTTGCTTTTACTTTTTAATTTGTGCTACAATTTTCGTTTTATATCCATTCTAGTGCTTTGGTCTCTTTTGCTTTTTTCTCAAACGTTCTTCTCCTTTATTCTTTACGGAAAGTTTCTTTATATTACACTTATATTCCCGATAATTAACGTCATCTCCATTCTCTTGTAACCTGTTTGCGTTTCTGTTTTACTTTTTTTTACACCTTTTCAATGTCTTCTTACCTATATTTCTTTCTCTACAAGTTTAATTCATTTTCGTCGAGAAATTTCTTATGTCTAACATTTTCCTTGCAATCAGCTTCTGTTTGTGTATTTTTCAATTTGATCGCTTTACTTTTGTTTCGTAAGTCAAGCAGCCAATTTAGAAACCACCTTCATTCTTCTCCATCCTACTCTTTCCCTCGTCACCATCATTTTCCCTTTCTTTTTTTTTCGTTTTTTTTTTTTTTGTCTTTCTCCTTTTCATATTACCCTCATCTATTTAAACTCTCCTTCTGTTTTTTTTCCCTTTCTCTTCTTTCTATCTCTTCTCTTTTTCTCTTCTTTCTCTTTCTTCTTTCTCTCTCTTTTCTCCTCTCTTTTACCCTCTTTTTCTCTCTTTCTCTTCTTTCTATCTTATTTCTTTCTCTCCCTCTCTCCGTTCTCCTCTTTCTCGATCTTGATATTCTCTTCCACCACCTCCTTTTTCTTCTTCTCTTTTTCCTTCTTTTTCTTCTCTTTCAAAGGGGTCTTCTGCTCCAGAGCTGTGTGTGTGTGTGTGTGTTTTGGGCCCGCTGGCCTCTTGGCCGAAGGGCAGCCCTCGTGCGGAGAGGGCTTTGGGGGATCGACACCGAAAAACCCTAGATTCCTCGCGTTCCGCTCCCCCCTCCCTGCCGCCCTTCGACCCTTCGATCGCCCTTCGACTGGCGACGCGGCGGCGAGAGCTCCCACTTTTGCTCCAACGCAGCAAAGAAGCGAACCCAGGGTACGTCCGTAGATCCTTTGTCCAAACAATGCTTCTTCGCGAAAGTTGTTTCTATTTTCAGGTGGCCAGGTGCTGTTTGTGGTCAGATGTCCTGACTGTATATGTATTTCCGATGTTTATTACAATTCCGATTCATTGATTACTGTTTCTTGCCATGTCAGCTACTAAAGTCAGTTCCGTTAGTGCAGTTATTTTTTTATGTCTGGACATGGCAGTGTTCCTTCTCCACTGAATTGCGAGATCCAGCACCGACCTACGCGTCAGCCTGCAGGGAAATTCCCTTTTCCATGTTTTCCTCCAGCTGACCATCGCCCGAGACCGGACAAGACCTTAGCTTCTGGTTGGTTGCCCGTGATGCGAGGTAGTGAAGTACATGTAAACGTGTAAGTATTGTGAGAAGATAGGACAAGGCAGGGCAAGAATGATCGCGTTCGTATCCGGAACCTGTTTGTTACAGTAGTTCTCCAGCATTCGCCTGGTTTATATTCAAGAATCCAGGGTAAACTACCTCTCAGAGCAGCCAACCGCTCCAATGCTCTTCCAGATAGCCAATGAAATCATTACTATAGACGTGGGTTTGGTGTGTATTCAATAAACACGAATTTACTACTATATCACAACCTTATTTCTTACATTTTCTTCCTTTCTCTCGATTGTCTAACGTATTACAATTTTGTACGCATTGAATATGCTGTTTCCGTACTGCTAATGCAGTTAATTTTCCTATGTTTTCTGTTTTCCTTCTTTTGGCAAGGGGGGAAAGGTTTTGGATTCGGTCCAAAATTTGAGGTCGAGATTTCGGTGAAATCCCTTTTGAGGATTCCTGGAACAAATAGAATGTGTTATTCAGAATGTTTGTCTCTTTGGATGAATGTATATATGTGACAAGATCTTTAATGCGTTGTATATTTTGAGAGCACATCTTACGAAGTCCCTAGGATGTTATCAAAAACTTCTCAAAAAGTCTTCAATTTTTTAAAATATTTTTTTACTACCTGGGTTTACCTGATAGGTATTGCCGCTGCCCCTTCACCAACTCTGACCAAGATGCTCTAGGGTTGAGTCTGGTCTGTGGCGGATTTTCGACACTAGCCAGATTCAAGTAGTAGGTTGAATTCTATCGGACAAAACATTGTATCGGTCAAAGCTTTCATTGGTAGTTTCCCGTGGTTTCTCTCATCAATACCAGACGGCTGCCGATGTATTTCCATATCAGAACGGTCACGAACTGCGTGCTATCTTTCCTTCCTCTTCCCTCACCTACTCTTACCACTTTCTTTCATAAACATGCTTTTTTAAGGATACTTGCATTTACATGTACTATACCACCACTCATGTGGGGAGAAGACTTACAGCTTAGAGATTCTTCCAGATAGAGTTGTGCCCCTCTGGGGGAGATAACTGGAGAGGAATATCCCTCAACGGCGACATTGAGGTCGACGTCGTATCTAGCCATCAATCGGAAGAGGATCACCGCCATAGTCAGGCATGAAAACCATCACTACACTGATTGCGTACCCGGAAACATCACTCACTCAATCAATCAACCGTTGCCAGTATGTTGTTCTAACATACTCTTCAAGGTAACTATTATTATCTAATTAGATAATAAAAAAATTATGTGAATTTTACATATCGACGAAAACACGATTTTGGCCTGGTTGGATGGTGATTCCAGGTGTGTCAACAGCTTAGGTCATTACTCACGTAAGTGTAGTGCATATTTGCTTCCTCGGAAGATGGCAGTGATCTTTCCCCGCCGGATGACGAGATCCGGCGCCGACGTAACGTCGAGTAGCGGGGTTTCTCCCTAACCAGGTATCACCCACCTGCGGGGAACCACCCCAGCCGTTACAAACTCTAAGCTTCCGACCGGTCCCTCGGCACGTGTAGTAGTGTAGTGTGTTGTTAGTATAAGTGTATGGAGTTAGTGTAAGAGGCGAGGATAGGACAAGGAAGAGGAAGGACAGATCACGCGCGGTCCTTGGCCCGTTTGCTAGGGTACTTCTCCGACATTCAGCTGGTGTTGATCGGAGAAACCACGTAAAACTACCGATCAGAGCAGCCGGCCCCTTGAATTCTCCTCCAGACAGCGAACTGAATTCGACCTTGCTGAAAAGCTAGTGTCGAAAATACGCCGTCGTCAGGACTCGAACCTAGGACATCCCGGTCAGAGGCGCAGCAGTGACATCAGTTGAGGCACTGCAGTGACATCAGTTGATTCACTGAGGTACCGCTTCTGGTATTTTGGTCTGACGAATTTTCAACTTTTGGATAGCTGAAAATTATTAAAGGAACTTATTATGATGGTTCGTTTCTATACAAAAATAAAATATTTACCTTGTACAAATATAGGTTACAGATGGAATTCATGTTACTCTTTGAATAAAACTTGTTACGAAGCAACCTGAGTTATATGTAAGTTTACGATGTACAATTGTTTTTACGAATATCGAATAAGTAATATGTATTGAGTTCGTAATCTATAACTTACAATGTATGAAAGGCTTAAGCAATAAACAAGTACTATATTAAAAGACTTTTTTATCTACAACAGTTACGAAAGCCAGACGTTTCCATCGCCCATTTTGCGGTGGACATGGATGTTTGGATCACATGGCCGTCCACGCCGCGCAGCTCCTGTGCGGTGGTCGCGAGGCCCCTCGCGGTGCCGCCCGGTTAGACGGAGCTTCCCCGCGCAGCCTCCCCCGCTGCGGCGCTCGGCGCTCAATCGCGCATTCTGACGTCAGCGCCGAACGCGTGGGCAAGCGCGCGGTGGGCGGCGCCGCGGCCAACGCCACGCCACGCCACGCCACGCCCCGCCACGCCCCGCCACGCCCCGCCACGCCTCGCCACGCTAGAAATACTCACGCGCGACTCGGAAGAACGGATTCAACCCTTTGGAAACGGTTCTCAAATATTTGTATGCTCATCCTTTCTCGTATACTTTTCCACAGGGAGACAAGACTCAGGGCATCAACTGATGTCACAGCAGTGCCTATGACCGGGAGGTCACGGTTCTCATGTAATTGCATCAGCAAACCTTTCTCTTATACTTTTCCACCGGGAGGGGTTTTCCACCGGGAGGGGAGACTCAGGGCATCAACTGATGTCAATGCAGTGCCTATGACCGGGAGGTCACGGTTCTCATGTACTTGTATCAGCAATCTTTCTCTTATACTTTCCACCGGGAGGGGAGACTCAGGGCATCAACTGATGTCAATGCAGTGCCTATGACCGGGAGGTCACGGTTCTCATGTACTTGTATCAGCAATCTTTCTCTTATACTTTTCCACCGGGAGGGGAGACTCAGGGCATCAACTGATGTCAATGCAGTGCCTATGCCCGGGAGCTCACGGTTCTCATGTACTTGTATCAGCAAACCTTTCTCTTATAGTTCTCCACCGGGAGGGGAGACTCAGGGCGTCAACTGATGTCAAAGCAGTGCCTATCCCCGGAAGGTCATGGTTCTCATGTACTTGTATCAGCAAACCTTTCTCTTATACGTTTCCACCGGGAGGGGAGTCTCAGGGCATTAAATGATGTCACTGCAGTGCGTATGACCAGGAGGTCACGGTTCTCATGTATCACTTGTATCAGCAATCTTTCTTTTATACGTTTCCACCGGGAGGGGAGTCTCAGGGCATCAACTGATGTCACTGCAGTGCCTATGACCGGGAGGTCCTAGGTTTTTCACAATGACTATATTGTCGACATTAGCTTGATTACTGGGGTGTGTTCAGTCGTGTCTGGAGGATAATACTAGCTGTCGGTTGGTCTGATCTGTATTTTTATGTAGTTTCTCGGATCAATACCAAGCGAATGCCGGAACAGTACCCTGTCAAACGGGCCACGAACCGTGCGCGATCTTTCTTTCCCATTTTTGTCCTATCCTACACGTTACTTACACACAATTACTCTTACATGACTTCACTATCACTCATGCTGAGAGACCGGTCTGGAGCGTAGAGCTAGTCGCGGCTGAGGCGGTTCCACGCTGGTAGGAGATGCATGGCTGGGCAACACCACACTAGCTGACGGTAGGTCGGTGCTAGTAGCTGAGGGTAGGTCGCTATCCATTGGAAGAAGATGACCGCCACCTCCCGAACAAAAAACATGCACTACACGTACGGTGCTAATGACTTTTTATTTGACGTGTCAATATGATAATGTATATTTTTGTTGTTACATATATAATGAGTAGGTCGTAATATATATGAATATTCTCTATATTTTAAACACTAAAGGATTTGTTTTCAAACTTTTTGAGCATTCTACTTAATAAAATTTTCTGACTTTTATTTCTTTAAGGTAAATAATGTGAGTTCTACAGGTGATATTTCTCGCTCTTATTAACTGGTTGAGTATTATAAACACTGAATCGTAATAATACTTCCTTGAAATTAATAGAATATACGTTTATCTGCCGACATTTGTTTCTTACTTCGCTTTGTTGCGCACGTTGCGTGATTGTGAGGTAAATTGACAATAGCATGTTTTTGTAAGTTCAAAGATCAATGAGCGTTTTAAACGCAAAAATCAGTTTGATTTTAATCCATTTCCCTTTGATGGATTTTCATTAGTTATATTTTTAATGATTTAATAATATACTGCGTACATTTATTTCCTTAATACGGCGTTTATCATTGATACTACTGTTATAATTACGCCTTTTGTACTTGTATCATTCGCAAAGGGTAATGAGGGGAGTCAAAATAAGATTTTCGTGTACGGCTTTGTGTTGAAAGGTTATCAATATCTTTTTCTTATTATAATCGATTTGATAATTAATGTCGAGTACCACAAAAAGGAGAAACGAGTTGTTCGTGCTCTTGAATCTGAAGTATTGATATTTCCACTATTACACCAAACTGAAACCATACTGAAAGTTTTATTAGTTATTTATGCTCGCTTTTCAAGCACTAAGGTCATAAAGCGACCACTGTAATTAAGAATAGGGGATAAAGGTATAAGGACACTCACAAACATCCATGCCCCAGGCGGTACTTGAACTCGAGACCCTTAAGCGTTAGCCAGCACGGCTACCCAGGCTACATTGAAACTTTACACAAGCTACTTTTGAACAATTATCACTGTCATTTTTTCCTAAATGTCATATAATAATCATTTAAAGCAACAAAAGTGCTGAATGGTGATAAAGAATGAATCTTCATAGATGGGCTTATGGTTTCGATGTGATACGTGTTGATATTAGAAATTGATCCGTCTCCAGCACGTTAGGAATATATCCGAACTTTACGAGGGTGTCAACCCACGTTACGTGTAGTTTCGTGTAGTCATTACGTGTAGTTGACTGATCATCCAAGACCAAAAGATACCGAGGAAGTTCGTAAAGATTATTTTGAACAATACTGATCTTGATAACTCAATAACTCAGTTTTTCATTTTAGATTAAAGAAAGCACTTTTTCACTAAGTAATATTTTATCATGGAAATATATTCACGAAGACAAAACAAAGAAGTCAAATTAAAAATTGAGACGTGTCAGATTCATTGATGGCGGAAGATAAAGGTATATTGAGCAACTGCCTCAATTCCTTGCTACTCAGGCTAAGTAAAAAACGTGACACAGATTCTTTAGAACGAGTAAATTAGTTTTGATTGTGAGACTAAAACTCAGAATTCCCTTAGAGATTAGAACAAAATGCTCTTGCGAAGATTATTACCACATTTTTCAGAATTCGTTTTCTTGTTTTTACGTGGTGTGTGTTTGCAGTATGCAGAAAAATAATAAAGATTTCTCACAGTATATTTAAACGGTATTTAAACTCTGAATATGGAATCTATCAACACGCATCAGTTTAGTGAATGAAATCTATTTAACTGTAATTGGTATGTTTAACTTGTAATATTCACAAGATATCAAGTAAATATTCTCTCATTTTAAAATTCATATATTATGATTATTATATATATACACACACACACATTCGATTCGATTTAAATGCCATCATCTCCCAAAACTTACTATTATATTTTTAAATCGCATTCTTCTTTTCTTGATTGTGTACTTTCACTAATTATATTGACATCACAACTTGAGATACATTATTATTCAGTCAAAAAACATTTTAATAACTTAATAAACGTAATCAATGTATTGTAGTAACGAATAAACATTTATGAACGGCAGAAATGTTTTCTATCAAATTTTCTCTGCCCGAATGTTGTAATGATTTACGTGCAATAACAATGATTTAGTATGTTTTCTGAAATAAATTGGGTGTTTATTTTCCTTCCGTCTCTCATTTCGGAGATTTTGAAGAAGCAGCGAGGATGCGGTAACCCATGGCGTCTGCATCCGCAAAGCTTGCTTACGTATTCTGACGTCATTGCGAGCTCCGGGTCCGTCTGTTGCCAGCTGGCACGCCCCATTCACAGAAGAGAACGGGAGAATACGTTACAAATGGTGCTGTGCCATTTGCACTCGTTGAGTAGTGTCCAAAACGGGAGATCATTCAGAATTTGGTTGAGAAATTCCTGGAAGAAAAACTTCCATCTGAGTGAATTTAGAATAACGGTTTTCTCACATTAAGACAAACATACTCGTATATATTAAATGTATGTATTTTCTCTGTATTTCATAGTTATAATTTAGTTTTCCCCCCTTTGTTTTATCTCATATTTTATTATATGGCCATTTATTCTTATTAAATACTATGCTTATTTGTATTCGTTTGATTATACAGGAATGTTTCAGTGATGAAATAAATACCATTACAACTTTGTCCTTGGTACAGAATATGAGGAATAATGTAAAATGCGAATTGTTGCTCCCAAGCCCATCTTTTGAAGTGACGATAAGATTAATGTGTTTTCTTCTTTGTTTCAGGTGAGTATCCATACCACTCAAGATGATTTACTGAACGTTGGGTGAGTTTTGACACAACAATTTTTGAGAGGTTACTGTTAATTTTTTGTCAAAATATTTTTGAAAATGTGTGTACACAAGATCTCAGTTTTAACTAAAGAAGAAACAATAAAAGTAATTTGTCATAGTGGAATCAATTTCATACAAATTTGTCAGTTTATATTATAATATATTAAAATATGTCTATTTTAATAACATTTTAAAAATTCGAACGTATTTTCAAGGAAAATTCGAAATATATTTTGTCAGAGCAAGAGTAACAGAAAATATTACTCGTTGACAAGTGAGAAGTAAATTGGGTCTTCCGTATTCTTCTAGAATATTTAATTTAATTTATAATTAAATGTTTTAAATGCAATATAAATACATAATTTACAAATCTCTACAAAACGTCAATGAAATATTAAAATACTTAATATTGACAAATATCTGATCATAACATCAATGATCTGAAGAATTAGAAGACCTATTGGGGTAATTCACATTACAGTGAAACCAGGTTGGATTCATTTTTACATTTATTGAAACAGTGTTAGCTAAAACTTAGCGTTTTACCTCTCCAGATTATGTTTTATTACAATAATCAATGCTGTAATTTTTGTTTAATAATGTCCAAGTTCAAAAAGAAATGTTGATAATCTAGATAAGTGCTATTGAAATTTGGGCAGTTTTAGTACTATAAAACCTTTTCAAATATTACGGATTAATTGAATTCAAAATCACTTAAAAATACCTTAATATTTTTGTGAAATTCTACGTATACAGAAGTATATAAAATAGTATCTTCTGTGAATGTTTTATAAACTGTTTCATACATTTAACTTCTGCTCACTGACTCAAACCACTAATTGGTGTTCACAAACTAAACGAGAGTATAGGGAGGGGCAAAATAGGAATCACCCTACTATACGTTCTTGAATTTTCACACTTAAAATCCGTGTATAATATGTTTTGAACTGTAACTAGGTAGAAGCAGTAGGACAAAGGTATTTTAATGCCAATACCAGGATGGTTAAGTTAAGTGCAGGTGGCAAGGAGATGCATGCAATTTTGTTCACGAAGATTGGAATGTCTGTGAAGATGGATGGATGGAAGAATGTGTCACGTATGAATGTGTCACGTATAAATCTGTCAGATTAAAAGCATTTTATCTGAAACTTAATAAATACATTGGGAGTATAATATGATTGATCCGTGTTTCTGGAGATTTTGAAGATATTTTAATTTTGGGAGGTACATGAAGGCACTGATATTTTCACTGCGTAATATACATAAACCGTGAAATTTTCAAAATTTTCTGAAAAGTTTCTCAATTTTCTTCTTTAAATCTTTTGTTCAAATAAATATATGGCATGTATAAAATAGTACAGTTTCACAATTCATTGCGACCTACGAAATTGTGAAAATTGCAAAAAGGCAGGATTTCAAATTTATTTTCGAACATGTCCTACAAGCCAGTTATTTCTTTTGGAATGTATTTTATTCCTCAATTTTAAATAGAAAAAATACTATGCAATTAAAAAATAAGTAGTTGTTTAGTAATAACGAGAATAAGAGGATGGAAAGGTTAGGTATGCCGCGCATTCCCAGTGATTTAAATTATTTGTAGGAAACTTTACCAAGGAAAACAAACTCTTGTGCTAAAGGAATAGCAAGGAACAATTGCTTAATCGTATGGTTCCTCATTTACATCGCATTGTTTCAAATGTCACGAAGATACATAACTGGACTTGTGTTATCATAAACCTCCTAATAGAAATAATATAATTGACGCGTTTCATTGGTGGCAGCACCTAATGGTAGTGTAAAGACTTCCAAAGTTACTACAGCGTTTACATACAATATCATTCTATGGTGTTTAGGAATGAAAATTTTTACGACTTCTCTCCCTGAAGTGATCGCACAATTCAAAGTTATTGAGTTAAGCTCCATGACAAAATTAATTACTTCTTAAATAACAAGAAAATAGTAAAACCATCGAAGGATATTTCATAATTAGGTCCATTTAAGAATAAAGAATCACTTCGTGGAAATTCCACACACAATAGGCGACGTAATTCTCTATGCGGAAGATATTCAAAATAGTGTACGTTATTACTATATCAATTTCAAACAGTAAGGTAATTTTTGAAACCTAATTCTAATATGTAGGTCAATAGCTGAAACTAAATTTTCTTCGTAAACTTATTTTATCGATAATTTGTTTGCAGGTTATATAAAGTACAAATCACTGTGTGCAGCATACAGCTGAATTTGGAAGATATTTCATAACACAAGACTTTTGGTAATACTTGTAATATAACAATAACTACGGAGATTTGTTAATAATATTAAATAATTTTACAAACGTTTGTTTTTTTAAAAGATATTTTGAATTGGTTCAAAACAAATGTGATACAAACGCCAGACAAAACCGCTAAGATACTATTACAATACGAAATTTGTCGCAATGCAATTATATATGTACTAATGTGATTGAAACATTAGAAACAAGTGTATTCTTATTCTCTTCACCTAAAATTTAATAGGCCGAAATTAAACAAAACCAATAGTATTAACTTGTAAAATGAGCCGTTCTTGAGAAAATTCTAGAAAATTGTCAAGAGTGCGCGTAAAGAACCCCCACAAAACAAACTATGAGATTCAGTTTCACAGTACCTTGATTTCGTCCAGATCAAACAGGGAATGTGAATTTGGCAGAAAATGATCTGGCCGGCTTACGCGCTAACGATGTGTACAGACTGACGTTTGGGCGTCAATAAATTTTTCGGTATTATAAATACACAAAACGTAAATTTTGAGTAAACAACGTGTTACAAGACGTAACTTTTTACAGATTCTAAACAAGATTTTTCCACTTTTTCGATACCGCGGCTCCATATTACAAGTTCCTCGGTCAAAGTATCGCGAATTTTGATGCGTCATTGCAACACTTTGACTTTACTACGTATGTAGGTGGTACGGCGAAGAAGTAAAACGTCCCGAGTATGGAGTGTTCTGTTTAGTGTTCCGTGCGGGTGACGGTGCAGCTGACCGGGTGGCAGCCATCACGGGCAGGGAGCGTTTTTACGGCTGCGGTCGCGGCCCCGTCACTCCGGCGCGATCAACTCTCCGCGGTTCAAGTTCAAGCCTGCGCCCACTTAGAACATCAGTTAAAATATAATACAGCCCTGCTGAAATGAAAATACATAAATTGCCTCCTATTCGATTGACTGACCAGGAGCTGTAGCTCAGTGTATCAACTGGCACTGCAGCGCCTCTGACCGGGAGGTTCTTGATTCGAATCCTGGCGGCGGCAGGATTTTCGACACTAGCTTTTCAGCTAGGTCGGATTCAGTTGTTGTCTGGAGGAAAATTCTAGCGGCCGTGGCCCGTTTGTTAGGAATGCTCCGGTATTCGTCTGGTGTTGATCGACTACTGATCAGAGCAGGCAGCTGCTAGAATTCTCCTCCGGACAGCGGTTGAATTAGGCATAGCTAGTATGGAAAATCCTGCTTCCGTAGGGTCTTGAATCCCAGGGCCTTTCAATCAGATGTTCTGTAGTGACATCAGTTGATAACCTCAACCGCTCTAATAAGTTTGCATTGTCTGAAATACACGCTACGTTTTACAGTACGACTTACGTTTAAATTGATACATCGTATCTTGACAAGACCATCTAGGGTAAAGCATCATCTGCACTCCTAAATTATGAATTTGTCTCAGAATACAACCTTCATAAATTTCACGAAAGATGCAATGTTATTATCTTCCATTTACTCCGTCCCCTCACCGTACAAACTGTACAACATTTTCCCCAGCAAAATATCTCAGAGCATTTAACGGTCTTGCGGCGTTTTGCAACAGTCTGCGACACCTGTCCCATCACGTTTGGGTGCGTGTCGAAGGGGATTCCCCCTTCCCGGGAAGATGGCTGCGTCGCGAGGTCACGTGCGGGCGCAACGGCTTTACGACCGCGGCGCAGCGCCTGCCTTACCTGCGCGGGACGGACGGCGCACAGTGGGGCGAATAACTCGCGAAAAAATCAATTGCAGGGTTCAGTAGAACGAGGGGTATCCCACATTTTTGTGAAATTGAGTTATTGTCATTAAATATAAAGTCGGATATTTTTCTTTTAGAGTAATATGATATTTAAATCCGATACGGAATTACAAAGTAGCGTACTTTGTTTAAAAATTTGAAAGTGTACTAAGTTTATTATGAAAGTTCTAGAAACACCCGCGTCTT
This sequence comes from Teleogryllus oceanicus, assembly GCA_964035755.1. Classification (NCBI taxonomy): domain Eukaryota; kingdom Metazoa; phylum Arthropoda; class Insecta; order Orthoptera; family Gryllidae; genus Teleogryllus; species Teleogryllus oceanicus. Next base: position 68,642,058 of record CAXIVR010000010.1, read on the forward strand.
AGAACTAGGACAATGTGGGATAGACTCTTGTTCTACTTATCCCTTCAATTAGTAACAAATTATAACGTCTCACTGGTGGTTCATAAACAGCGTGCTAACTTTCCGTAGTTGCGATCCCGGATTCAAATCTGGTGGGGGGAGGGGGCCAAAAATTACCTGTGGCTTACCACTACAATCGTCACAGTGTGTCTAGATGAGTGAAAAAAGAAAAGCTCAAGCAGACAAAGCATGCTGGATGTATGAAGGGATTACATTGTGCTTATTACATGAGTCCCCTACTCTCCGGCGTGGATAATAAATAAATACCGCACCCAGGCCGGAGAACACTACTAGGTGGCAAAAGTCGGATTAATCCCACCTTAAAATGCCAAATACGTATATTTATCCAAATATTAATTGTAGAATCTTCAAATAACTGACAAAGAATGCATCAAGTACATTTTTGTACTCTTTTTTTCTTAAAAGGACGCTTTAAAGTTTCAAGTTTCGAAGAAATTAAATAATGTTTTGTTTCCTAAAAATGAATGTAGATACATATCTTCGTTGATTTAGACCCTTTTGTCTAATGTATTTTTAATTTTTTTTTTATATATATATATATATATAATTTTCACAGCTTTAAAAATATATTTTAACTTTCATTAATTGTTGTTGATTGTCAATGAATTAATAACTTATTTGCAACAAGAATATGCCAAAACCATAACATATTTTGAGCAAATAAATGTTGATGTCTAATTGAAAAAACACTAAGACACCTAAAGCAGATTAATGTATGTTGTAAAATAAAAAGTAATAAATATATTCACGTTTTTATCAACGTCCTTAACCCAACTTTTTTAAAATGGTGCCCGTGAAAAAATTTTGTACTTCATAGAATTGAAGAATATCACCCTTTCAGTGATGACACTTTGAAATTACTGTATCAAACATGATTAATAGCTTACATTATAATTTGATTTGATAATACACAGCAAAATAAAACTATATTTTGTGTGTTAATTTCAGACGACATTTGAATACACGGATGAATTTCGAGCATCCAATGCACTCTTCTCAGCTCTTCTCCATATCAGTGGCCTCTCCTTATGCAAAAAGATATTAAGACATTTCTCATACATATGATTATATAAATGTAACAAATTGTGAGGATGGAGTTTACGAATTAAAACTGAGCTTGAGTATAATTGGGATGTTGTCTATATACTTTCACTTCTATTTCCACGACTACATTACTACTATATTTATATATGACTATATAAATTAGAAAAATTATAATGAAAAAAAAAAAACATGTTTGTATATAATTGAGACGGTGGCTGTATAATATCTCTTATTTTCCTACGACTACATTACTACTACAGTTGTATATGACTATATAAAACTTGTAGGGAAGGGGCTTACGAATAAAACCTATGCCTGAAACATGTGGGTCATCTTCGACTATTTCCTTACTTATGAGTCTAGGCGTCCTGGAAACGAGTGTATTATATGCGCACTTTTTCTTGAGCGCCGGAGCACCTTCCCCTCCAACTTTCTTTGCCAATATTAGTTGGATTAAGTATAAATTATAGCAAAGAGCGTTGTAGACAAAATCAGATAAACAGACATGTTCGCTCCCGTGTAATAGAAACTATTTTGAATGAAAAAACGAACAGCAAATATATAAAATTTCTTTTGTCAAAATAACAGAACCCTCCACTCCTCTCGCAACAATCAAAGGGAGGACACAAGATAACGTGCGCGAGTAATACCATGTCTCCTCGTTCAGCTAACTGATGTTGAAATTTGCTATTTTAGCTATTGTGCTCCGACCAGGAATCGAACCAGCGATCACACCACGGAACGCTAGCTCGCTGAATATGAGCCACCCCAGAGGTCAAAATTATCCCCAAATGTATATAATATTTTTCGAGAAATGCACAAATTTATTTTGTTGACGTTCACCGAAACATAAACATACGTAAATGACGTGTGGTATAACATACGCAAACACTGTCTACGAGTCCCTATTGGTTACGACCACTGTGCGGCGCTGGAAAGTGAAGAGGACGAGAGTGGGACACGAAAAGAGAGGTGACACCGGGTAAGTCTGTGTGTGTTCGCCGAGGAACGCTCTGGGGGGCAAAAATTGCTCTTATCGCGCCCTATAAAATTTAACGCCCGATTTCGAGTTTTATTGCTGAGCTTCGCGATGTCGCGACCGCCCCCGCCCTTGCAGCGAAGCTGACGCTCCGACGGCAGCAGCAGCGGCGGTGGTGGCGGTGGCGGTGGTGGTGGGAGCGGCGGTGGGAGCGGCGGCGGCGTCGAGGGGAGCCGTTTCCCTACGTTCACTGCCAGAAGGGATTGTTTTGACGTGAATGGCTTCTAGCTCCTGAACGCAACGCCAAGTAGTTTCCGCGCAACTGGCAGATGCACTCAAGCGAGGATGGCAAGTTTTTGCATACCGCCAAATGGATATCACTCTTCACTGGATTGCTTCCACCGCCAGAGGTGGCTCAGAGCATTTACTGATGTCACTGTAGTGCTTCTGAGAGAAAGGTCCTAGGTTCGAGTCCTGACGGCGTCAGGATTCTCGACACTAGCTTGTGAGCTAGGTCGACTTGAGTCGCTGTCTGGAGGAGAATTCTAGTGGTCGGCCGCTCTGATCGATAGTTTTACGTGATTTCTCCGATCAACACCAGGTGAATGCCGGAGCAGTATCCTAATAAACGGGCCACGGACCGCGCGCCGTCTTTCCTTCCTCTTCCTTGTCCTATCCTCTCCCCTTCAAGACAAACTTACACTAACTACACTGCCACACATGCTGAGAGACAGGTCGGGAGCTTAGAGCTTGTCCCGGCTGGGGCGGTGCTCCACTTGTGGGAGATACCTGGCTGGGAAAACCTCGTTAGTCGATGATAGGTCGGCGCTGGATCTTGCCATCCAGTGGGGGAGGATCACCGCCACCTACCGCTGAAAAACATGTACTACACTTACGAGACTAATGACCTTAATAGTTGTCGCGCTCGGATTGATCAGTAATCAATCAATCAATCAGCCGACAGTAGCAGCACTTTCGACACTAGTTTGTCAGGTAGGTTGAATTCAGTTACTGTCTCAAGGAGACGTCTGCCGCCCGGCTGCTCATGTCGGTAGTTTTCCGTCGTTTTCCATATCAACCTCAGGAGAATGTGGAAGCAGTACCCTAACAAACGGACCGCGTGCGATCTTTCGTCTCTCTTCCATGTCCTATCCTCATTCCTTACTTATACATACTTACACTAACATGCACTACACTACCACGCATGTCGGGAGGCCGGTCAAAGTTTAGAGCTTTTCCCGTGTGGAGTGGTGCTGTAGGGAGACACCTGTTTCCGGAAAACGCCGCTAGCCCACACTAGATCGGCGCCGAATCTCGCCATCCAGCGACGGAAGACCACTGACACCTCCCGAGGAGAAAACATGCATTACACTTAGGGGACTAATGATCTTGGCCCAGAATCACTAACATCAACAAGCAATTTATCTGGATTGTTTTCGAGATCGCAAACTGCTGTGGTCATTAGCCGTGCTTGTATAATGAATATTTTTACGTTATCTAGAAGTGGCTATTATTAACTAGCATTTTGTAGCACTTTTTAGTAGTACGCCATCTTAGGCAAGAATGAATGTAGTGGTCGGCAGATTCGTTTAAAAATTTCATATCGTAATTTCAACGTCAATCCAATATGCGAAAATGTCTGCAGAGAAGAAAGAGATTGCAACATGAGGGGCCTAGAGAAGCGAGAACTTGCAGCGCGTGGATGGTTTCCGGAGAAAGTTGAGAGGTCGTGAACGGTGAGTCGCGGAAGTTCATGACATTTATGGCTAGCGCAGGAAAATGGATGGGCTGTGTGAGAAAATGAGATACAGCAGAGTTCGCACGCACATTTAGTTTAGCGACCATGGATCCATGATTCAAGGAATAATTAATATTCAGCTATTTAAGTTGAGCTAACCACTAATGTATTCTCTTTTCAGATATAAATTTATCTGCAAAATTATTTGCAATTTATTTTGTATTGCCATCATTATCCGTGACATAACAGAATTTTGTTAGTCTATATCCTTCATGAAGTGAACTAAAAAAGCCGGAATACAAATATATTGTATATTTTCTAAGGGAAACTAAACAAGTAAATGTTTGTAATTATGGTTACATCTATAATTAATCCGTGCAAAGGGCTTATTAACGTAAATGACGTAATGAATTCATATAAGCCTAATCTATATTTCTTTTCTTCGAATGTGGCAACTATACTGATCTGAGTATTATATTTTGGGGGTTCCTTGTGTGTTATTCAAAGATATTATTCACACCAATACTTATTTTATTTGTTAATATTCCAGAAGTTTTGCTTATGATTTCTTTTCTTTCAAACATTTGAAAACTGTTTTTAATTATCTTACATGAACTATTTAAAGATAAAACTGAACATGAAACAATTTAAAAATTTAATGCTAAAGAGTAGATGGCTTTAAAAATAAATATTTGTCTTTAATGTTGAAGGAATATAAGAGATTGAAAACTGAATTCAGTTATTGCCCGTTTCAAACATTTAGAATTTTAATTAAAATTAAACCTGTCTCTAATTATAAATGCAATATTCTCTATTTGAGCAAAAAAGATTAAACACTTTGGAGCCTTTTTTTTAATATCCCTTTGGCTCAAAATACAATATTCCTATTTGGCTCAAAATACAATATAATATTTTCATATCGGTAAAATGTTGCCAATGCATATTCTTTCGGTAGTACCAATCAGAGGAAGTGCATTAAAGAGAAAATTTGGGTATGGTTTAGACGCTAGTGTTGATCACTGAAAGGATGGGATGGCGTTTCGAAAATGCTTTTTTTTCAGGAACCCACAAACACGGATTTTCGTCAGGATCGCAATATAACTTTCTCGATATTTGTTCGGAAGAGCATATCTCGTAGAAATGTATCTATCTTGCCCCTTTTGTCATCTGTTATAGGCATAGGTAGAGGCTATTACTATTTTTACATTTAGGTGAATCTGAATACAAATATTATTTATATTCTTATTTGTATTTACAAAAGGTTCACGGAAATTATAACTTTCTGACACAAGACGAAACGTTATGAGCTAAATTTCTAGTTTAATTACTTTCAACAGAAGGCATGGGTAAGGTCTCAATCTCCTGAGGTAGTGAAAATTTGTGAGCATGCGTAGAATATCAAATCTCATAAAACATGAGTAGTATGATTTTGAAGTTGCAATCAAAGGGAGAGATGTAGAGGTATATATACTCAAGAATATGACACTCAAAGAAGGTTAACAACACTCGGTTATAACGGAAATAAAAGGTTCGGTAATAACAGAAATATTCGGTAATATCAGAAATGCAATTTACAAATTAATGTTACCTTTACTATTATAATGTCAGCCCTAATGCACACTATTTTCGATAAAGGAGCTATGTCAACTCCTATTCGAGGTAGGTTCTCTTTGAGAATGTAGGAATATACGGAGCCAATCTTGAAGTTGAGTGCTCGTAAATTTGAAGACGAGGGATTTCTGCCACTTACGATGAGAGAGAGAGAGAGAGAGAGAGAGAGAGAGAGAGAGAGAGAAGGGGGATGATGGTGAAGAGAGTAAAAAGTGATGTGCAGGGAAGCGTTACACGAGAAAATGAGGAGAGGCAGGTTTTCACATGAAAAGGACTATCTGCATAAAACAGATGACAGGCGCGATCAGTAGACGTATTCCTGAAGATGGCAAATTACTGAAATAAAATGAGGAGTTCTCTACACCATTCTAATATTAAATTAAGGATTTAGAAATTATGTTTATTAAGGGTACTAGTGCAATAGGAAACATGAAATTAGATATATGTTTATGAGAAGAAAATTTGTGGCAAATTCTCGCTGTTTTAAATATTAATCTAAGAATAATTGTGGCTTTTTCAGCTTGAAGCTTTTCAGTTATCAAGTGATGAGCACAGTATTAGGCATAAAATAAATAATGGGAAATCAACCATTTCAATTATGAATAGAATATTACGTAGAAAGTATACAAACGAATTATTTTTCAGCATGTCAACTTGACAATTTTTTAAACCCTTATCGAGATTGAGGTGACGTGTATCAGAAGTACGGACATTAAAAATAAACTACAATCGAAATTATTACTGCCAGAAATATATCTTTTTAGAGTATCGTCCAGATAACCAAAATAAGACGAAATTGTTAATGTGATTAAAATGGAAATGAACATGCTGAATACAATTTTAGACTATATTAAAATTAGACAACTCGACTGGTATGACCGTTGAGAATGGTGGAAGAAAGTAAGTTACCTCTTATTGTTTTTAAGTGTTTTCTTACGGGGAGGAGAAAAAGAGGAGGACTCAGAACTATATGATTTGGGGAAATTGAAGGCATTTTAAATGAAACAAAACTGAATGAGAAAAATTGCAGAGAGAGACAAATGAAGGAAGAAGATAACTCTTATATTGTAAAAATGTGGAAACAGTGATGTATTCATGAATAATAATAATAATATTATTATTATTATTATTATTATTATTATTATTATTATTATTATTATTATTCATAATTAAAATCGTATTTTCTTCCATTGGAAACAGTGTATTTGTAACTTCCCTTTGAAAAAATAGTTTCTTGGTGCTCAGCACAAAAGCTTCTGTAAATTGATGTTTTTTTCTAAATATTCCAACGTTGTCGTAATTTAATTAATTAAATATTTGCCTACCCTAAAAGAATTTATTTAGTAAGCAGCACATTAATGTCAAATATAATTAACTACAAGAAATGAAATATAGGGGAAAATGGCATAAAAATACACATTCAAATTTAATTATTTTTATACAGAGCGTAAACACATTTTTAAGAATTAGGACGTATAAAAAATTATTAAGTTTTTTACTACAACATTCAGATACATTTTTATCTATAAAGTCTAGTGTTTACAGCAATTCATTAAATTCAACCATACGCACATTATTTTTTTGGATTGTTATGGCATAGAAAATTTTTCAATAGTTACCAACAGTATGACATGCACGTTTCGAAGTATAGTATAAATGTGATACAAGATTTTCATTCGTGTTTGATTCCCTTCCTGCGATATGTCATGACTAATACAACAAATATTTATTTATTATGAAGAATTGGAGAATGTTCAGAATGCACTTCTTGTATCGTTCGATGAAAAACGCCAAGAAAAATATTGCTCGTTGTTTGATCTCGCATTCGTGAATCCGAAAATAAATTGCCGGAGGAGAAATTGCTTCGAAAGAAATATTGTACCGCAATTCCGCCCTTCATCACGTTTCGAGATACAATAACAACACAAACAATGACAAGGCGCTCTAGACCCGCCCTTTATCAGTGTCGGGCCCCATTGTGTTTGCAGGGAAGTTTCTAGGGGCGCTGCGTAACTTTTTTCGTTGCTCGCCAGCCCGCCGTGCTTCGCAGCGTATTGCGACAGACTCTTTCTTAGCAGATGTTTCTCGCACGGAGTCGCAGTTAACGCTCTTGCCTATCGTTTGAGAGTGCAGACGGTTAGTGCAGAAAATGTACGCTCTGAGCGCTCAAAGCATGTATGAAATGAACATTCTTAATAACTACTTCCCGGGAGCGGTGGCTCAGTGCATCAACTGATGTCACTGCAGCGCCTCTGACCGGGACGTTTTAGGTGCGAGTCCCGACGGCGGCAGGATTTTCGACACTAGCTTTTCAGATCGATCCAATGCAGTCGCCGTCTTGAGGCGATTTCTAGCGGCCAGCTGCTCTGATTGGTAGTTTTCCATGGTTTCTGCGATCAACGCCAGGCCAATGCCGGAGCAGTACCCTACCAAACGGGCCACGAACCGCGCGCGATCTCTCCTTCCCCTTCCTTGTCCTATCCTCTCCCCCTTACACACACACTTACACTAACATGCACTACACTATCACATATTTCGGGAGACCGGTCGGGGTTAGAGCTTGTCGCGGCTGGGGCGGTGCCCCGCTGGTGGGTGAGTCCTGTTTAGGGGAATCTGAATTCTAGATTGATCTACAATGTTTCCTTATAATCTGTCACTTAATTACCCTACATTAGTCGGAAGTATTCGAGTTAAAACTGATTCGAGTTTAACTCGTCTGATATACTACACTATATTCGATCAAGTCCATATTATTCTCCTATATGTGATGTAAACTTGCTATAATTTCGATGAGATATTCTAAACTATTGGATACCAATGATGCAAAATTGATATTTGATAATCGATGCCATGCCAAATCACGTACACATACCGGGAGACCGGTCGGGAGCTTAGAGCTTGCCCCGGCTGAGGTGGTGCCCCGCTGGTGGGAGAGTCCTGGTTAGGGGAAACCCCACTAGCCGACGGTAGGTCGGCGCCGGATATCGCCATCCAGTGGAGGAGATAACCAACACCTCCCGAGGAAAACATGCGCTACACTTACGGGACTAATGATCTCAGAAGTTGACGCGCCTGGAATTCCTAACAATCAACCAACCAACCAAATCATGTTGAAACGTGTGATTGTACGTGTGGCTGTGTTATAAGAAACATTTAAATAATTATGTTCATTGCTTGAAAACTTTTGCAATATTCGAAATCCTCAGTAATCATTCAAAATTTTCTCCTTCTAGTGATAATTTCTTGCATTATTTTGTACGCTTTTGAAAAATAAAGGAACATACGTGCATGATGTCACCACACAAATTCACGTGTTATTTATTCTGAAATTACATGGGAGGAACAACTATTTATATTTTCTCTGAAGAAAGAGCAAACTGTCTTCAGCAGATACAAACCATTTGGTCTGGATTCTTTGTGTGCCACGTATTATTGGTTCTACCCATTAAAATATTGAAAAGTTGCTAGATTTACATTTTTATTTCTAGTACTTAATTTCTCTGAGTGCTTATAGGAGGGTGGGGTGAAGAATCTATTTCTGTTTGCTTGTCGTTTCGTACTGTTTTCTTCTCCTCCGTTGATCCACTAACCGGAGGTCGTTAAATACGATGAAAGAATATTTGCTAACGAGGTACTTCGCAATTATTGACAACGGAAGTCGTAAAAAATCGTTCTTTCAAATGCAGCAGATACTGAAGTGTTTATGCGGGCGAATGTTTCGTCTACCTTTGTCATTAAAAGGTATATTGAAATGAGGAAAAATCTTTACCTGTATTGCTCTTTATTCTCAGATTTACAAATTATTATAACTTAGCTTAGTTTTCGAGAAGTTTATTAATGAGAGACGACTTTTGTAATTAATAGTATGATTAAAAAACAACAAAAAGTTTCGCTAATTCATTATATTTGGTTTCTTTTCTATAATTACACCAGGAAGTTTAAACTCTTTACAATTACCGAGGGTTCACTCCAATGCAGATTTCAAAGGTTATCCGCGCGTGTACTGTAGACCTTGTGGTTGACTCCGAAATGTTACCCATGCGCCACAGAAATGAAGAATTTGCGTTGAGAAACTGTCGGTTGATAGCGGAGGGTAGCGAGGCTTTGAGATGCGTGTAACTCTATGATGTTAGTCAACTATTTCAAAGTTGTGGGAGGGAATCAGGGTCGTCAGACGAAGGAACTCTGGAATATCTTCAGTTTGATTTCGTACGCGCGTTTCGGAAACCGATGTCCCTTGTCGTGATCCCAGGGACGGAGAGAGTGTGAGGGAGAGAGAGAGGAAGAGAAAGAAGGAGAAAGAGGAAGAGAAAGAGGGGAGAGAGGGAGGGAGAAGGAGAGAGAGGGAGCGAGAGGGAGGGAGGGGGGAGAGGGGGGGGGGCGGGGGAGGGAGAGGTAAGAAGATAGAGAGAGAGGGAGAAGGAGATAGAAGCAGAGGGAGATAGAGTGCAGGATCAAGGAACAGAGCAAGTAGCGACAAAACTCTTGAACTCAGTGCGTTGCGGATAACAACACAGCTGACTCCATGTGTCAGCAAGGCTCCAAGGAAAAGGCTGCCTGCCAATATTTTCTGTTCGCGGGTTGCGATATGAAACCGTACTTTTTTAATTATATTCTTCATATGTAAATAATTCTTGTACTCGTATATAATATATAATTGCAGTATACGTAAAGGCTGTTCTTGTAAATATTTGATTTATTCTAAAACAGGAGAGTATTTTATTTGTGGTTCTTGAGAAGGGTGAGTGCTCAAGAAAAATGTAATTTAAAAATGTGTAATGTTGTATTACGTACTTATTTATAATTGAAATCTGAGCTTGAAAACTTGATCGTATTAAATCTAGTCCTTTCTGGAAATATTCCTGAGACTGTCACCCTTCACGAATTAATCTCAAGTTCTTAAAAGTATGTTTATACACCAACAATTTTATTAGAAATTCTCTTAAATTTCAAAGTGTATTGCAAAATAAAATTCACATTTTATCTTCGTACATTTTATCTTGAAGAAGTATTAGAAAATAGTTATTACTTTTTTTGTCGCACATATAACATACTATGATTAAGACGTGGTCTTGAAATACAGATTGGTAACTGTTAAATGTGTTTCACGAGATACTTAATATCACTTCAATCACTTCATTCTTACTTACTGTGCCCTAACGATACGTAACTTATTGAGCAGAGAAAACAAAACGCATTACTGAAACTAACTCTAGAAACAGATTAAGACTAGCAAAGGAATATTTTTGCGATAATTTTTATTTCATCAATAGACATCGCATTGTGTTAAGGAATACTATTCTAATGCCATAATCACATAAAATGAAATATAATGTTGGTAATGAATGCATAATGTATTCTAATACAGAACAAAAACAAGAACATTAAAGTTTATAGACCACTGGATACAAATGGTTCATTCTGGGTTCTCAATTATCTTTTATGGTTTCCTATTTTGCGCACTGCAATTTAACGTAACATAATTACTTTTTACGAAATTTGTACTCCAATCAACCACCTAAATCTCATTAACAAAGAATTTATTATCAACTAGTTACCCAGTAATACTAAAGTTTCCGGCGTATCGACAAGATCTCGCAAATGTTTTGCGTGCCACAAGAAACTTGAGAGCATTACCACGCAACATCAAGCAGGAACATGATATATCTGCCAAATTTCCGAGCCGAGTTGCTCCATTCTCGGCCATCCTTTACGTCATCCCCTTCATTTCTTCGTTGCCAGAAGCCTGCCTCCCCCCTCCCCCACCCCTGCCCTGAATCCCTTCGGCTGGGCCGGGGCGTGACTTTCACAATTACTCCATAAATACTCGTCATTAGTCCAGAGGTCGCCGCCTCCGCGTATGCAGAGCGGTTGGCGGCAGAAGAGAAAAAGGGGGAGAGAGAGAGGCGAGGGAGATGGAGAGTGAGAGAGTGGATGGGGAGAACAATTTAAAGAACTCCAGTCCCCGGTCTCTTATCGGCAGTGAGAAACTATTTACGACCCTGGGGCGGCGGGGGCGGTGGCGGGGGCGGTGGTGGGACGGAAAGTGAAGTGGAGGGGTGGTTGGGGAGAGAAGGAAGGGAGAGGGAGGAAGGGTGTGGGGTGAAAGAGCTCTAAATTTCCTCCGAAGGGGCCGCGCCACTTTCTGGGGAAGTGGGCAGTTGGAGGCTGCTTAGAATGGTTGGTAGATCGATTGATTATCAATCCCCACTTGCGACGCCCTAGAGATATGGAAATTTCTTTGCCATTTTGATACTTTGGGCGGGAATCTTGTGTGATTCTATAAAAAGAAACGGATGAAATAATCTTCCACAATGAGGTAAAGAATATTTTGCTTCAAAATTTCCCCAAATGGGTTTAAGAAATTTCCGTCTTGATTGTTCTTTAATAAATACCTGGAGAACAACTCTGGACACAACCTGAAGTACACTACATGGAAATATATTTTAAAATGGCTATCAGGTATTAGAACTTGATTGTTATTTCATTACGGTTTTGAGGTGTTTTATACATTTTGAATGAAATATTGATAGATGAAAGTCAATACACACATCCAACATTTATCTGGGCTTGGATTTCCCACTTGAAAAGACAGCTATTTCAAATCAATTCAAACTATTTCTGAGTTATAATTTGAATATTCTGGTGATTCATTTAAAATGCACTATTTTTTCTGAGGCGTTTCAACTAACAGCAGTGTTGCAAATGTTCGATAGAAAAAAATTATCTCTTCTCTACATTTTGAAATGTATATATTTACTTTCTTTAATTTTTTTTCCCCCTATTTTTTTATTTTTTTTTTTTTTTTATTTTTACTATATTTTCTCTAATACCTGTTTCACTTCCTCCTTTTTTATATATTTCGTGATTGTCAATATTTTTATAGAATTTTCTCTCCCCATATTGCTTAAGTGCCTCCATCTCTTTCTCCCTAATTTTTTCTCTTCTCACTTTATTCCCTGTAAATTTCTCCCTGTTTCTTATTTCACTCTTACCTCTTTTGCTGATCCTTCCTTCCCTTGTCTATTCATCTATAGATTACTTCTTTACTCTCTTATATTGCTCTGAGTTTATCTGCGCAGTTATCTACTACCTCTCACTTCAGTTTCTGGGCATAATTTTTAATGCCCTCCTCGTTTCATTTTCTCATTCCCGCTTAACGCTTCCTCTTTAGAGCTGTCCCATCTAAATAAACAATTTTTCTTTCTTATATCATACTTCCGTACGTTTATTTTACTTACTTCTCATCTCTTTAATATTTTTATCACTTCCTATGATTTGTTGTATTCATCTCATTTCCTCTCCTGCATTTTACTCTAGCGCTGCTTCGTCTCTGCCGCTTCTTCGCCTTATTAAATGTTTCTTTTTCTTCTTTCTCTATTTGCCTATGTTTACCATTCTATTCATCATCAAGCTCGTTTCATTGTTATTCCCTTTCTATCCTTGTTTCCCTCATGACCTCGTTTCTCTCTTACTGATTACTCTAAGCTACAGCACCATCTTACGAAATTTTTTATGAGATTCTTCTTCTTTCTTTTAATGTATTTCTCTACGTTACTGATTTATCAAGCCCTCGTCACACTTTCATTTTCAATGAAACATCATCTTAACTCCATTATGTATTTCTTATTTTCCTCTCAATGTTCCTGCACCTCATTTATGGTAACGTCACATCAACTTCCACATCATTGTCACATATGTACCTGCCTCGCGTTTTCCCTTTTTACTTCTCTTGTCCCACTCTCTATTTATCTTCATCTCAGCAATTTTCTCTTGTTGCTCCTGCGTTTCTTCATCTTCATTTCAACTCACACCTCATTTTCTTATTTTATGCATCATTGTCTGGTTTCGTTTTCTTTTCTAAGTTTTTCTTCTTCTCTTGGTGCCCCTCAATTTTACTCTCCTCATTTTGAGCTCACGTCTCAGCTTATAGACATTCTATGCATCATCGTCTTGTCTTCCTCATTTCCTCGTTCTCGTTCTTCTTTTACATTCTTCCCTTTTCCTATTTATACATTTCATTCACCGCATACTCACCTCAACCCTCAGCTCGTCACATTCTACACATCGTCTTGTTCTCATTTTCTCCTCCTCCTCATCCTCCTTCTTCTCTTTGCCGCCTCACTTTTCCAGCATCTCTCTCGTGATGTGGGAGGGGCTGGCGACTGTCGGGGCCCTCGTGGCGGAAGGGGGAAGCTGAGGAGGTCGTAGCGCCCACAACACCCGGCGCTGCCCCTCCCTCCCTCCCTCCCTCCCTCCCTCCCCCCCTCCCTCCCCTCCCTCCCTCCTCCCCCCCCACCTCTCGCCAGACCCCCGCCTTCGCCCTCGCCGCCGCGAAACTATTTACGAGGCAAGTTGGGCCGCGGCGCGCGTCTTGCGGGCGGGCGATCAGCTGCGCCGCAGCCGCCCCGTCATCGCCCCAACCGCCCGCGCCCTCCCCCCTCCCCGCCAACCGCCCGCGCCACGCCCCCCCTCCCCGCCAACCGCCCGCGCTGGAATCCTCCCCCCGCCCCCGCTCGCCCGCGCCACGCCCTCCCCTTCCGCCAACCGTCCGCGCAGCGCAAGCCGAGGAATGCCCTCGCGGAATCTAGCGCTACTCTGCGTCTACAGGCTGTAGCAGAATAAATGTTACAAACTTCTACACCATATAGGTTAAGGAAGATAATGACTTTGAACCATCGAATGTGATTGGCCAATGGTGTCAAAATAAATGTAGCAAACGTCTAGGGCATGTAAGACGGTTTGTAGATAAAGACTGTGCAAATGAATGTAATAGTTAATGTTAATTAATACATGTAAAGGTTGAAGTGGGCAAAGAAATGTAATAGACCCGGTGTCTCATAATAAATGTTAGAAACTTCTAGTGCAAGTAGACAGGTCCAACATGATTACTTTTGGGCAAGGGGAAGAAAGCTACACATGTACTTTTAGCTGCTTGGCAAGCAATTTAATATGCACAATTTTTTTGCAAGTAACTATAACGTCTTTGAGTGCATCAGAACGTGACCTTTTGTACACTCTTGCACGATAGCTTACCAAACACGGACAATTGCCAAATACTTTAACTTCGTTTTTTTTTAATTTTCCATCTATTTATTGGCAAAAAGGTAAATTAAAATTTGATGCAAAATCAATATGTGACGAATAATATGCTTAGTTATTTCTTGATGATTTTATATTAACCATATTTTAATGAGATTAAAGGACGAAGAGAAAAATCACCGCTGTGATGGAACGACATTGAAAGCACTTGCACAAACGTTAATTAGTTTTGGTAATATTTGTAGACGAGCTATTTACATCGAATAATCATTTGATAATTCTAAAATGTTCAATTTCCGGCTCTTCACACAAGACTGAGAAAAGATTGTAAAGGTATGAAAAAGTATAACACATAACTGTATATCATTTCTCTGATATAACTATTTTCTTTCGTTTTCCTTCAAAAGATCGTCTTTAATCCTGATTTTTGTTAACATGAAATTATAATAGGTAATTAGAATTTGAACAGAAAATAAAAGACACACTGACTGTTGAAAATGTATCTCATTTTACAAGTATCCACAACTACATTTTGCGCGGAGAATAATGTATAGACCACGTATGACACCGTCCATGAAATGTGAGAAGGCCATACATTTTTATAGGACACCTTTATACTCGTTGTGGAAAGAACCACCCATTGCCGTTAGATTCACACTCAACTAGCATTAACGCACCTGCCATGTCCCGTAAAATATATCGTAATATATTCACAAGCACTCATTCAAGGAAACATTGCAAGGCTCATTGTAGTAAACTATGTGATAGTGTCGGTGTGAAAAAAAGGCAGACCAATTAAAAGAATTATTGCAGCACCTCACTCTACATCACTACGGTCGTTATTTATTCAGTCTATAAATCGAGTGAATATACCCGTGAAAGCGCGAACTTTAATTTCGGAGAACGCATGCCCGTAACTCTGGGGAGATACTGAACGATGAGACGAAAATATTCACCGTTCATTGGCTCAAATGTAGCGCGATGCGACAACATGGATGTGAACTGGTTGCGTAAATAAAGCCGACCGCGATTGGAGAGGTGAATCTTGTCGGCGTTGCAGTCACTTTTCGTTTAGGATTTTTATTTGCTTACTTTTAATGAATTGGCATTTTTTAACTATATTTGGACTAGAAGAACTTGTTGGAGGAACTTCAAGGTATTGTCGTTCGTAACATTAACTTCGCCGGTGTACATTTTGTGAATAATATAAAATGCAATGTAATAGAACAATGTGACATAAATTATTTTATTTCCAAGGGAATGTGGTATGATGATGATGATATTAATAATAATAATAATAATAATAATAATAATAATAATAAGAAGAAGAAGAAGAAGAAGAAGAAGAAGAAGAAAAAGAAGAAGAATGAATTGAAACTGAGAAAATAACAGTAATAAACATCAGCATTTTATAATATTTTTTCCGAAGTAACATGTTTTAGTTATTATAATTCACTAACTAAAACTAGATCATTCATTTACCATACGTAGGTTTTTCAACCCTTCCCAACGGAAAGTGTTGCAAGCATATAACCTATTTAAAGTTAGTTGTAATTTTTGAATTTATTATTAAATATTTCTCAATTCCAATAATATTTCCTTATATGATGAGTAAACTTATGTGTTGTTCCAACAACAATTTGAATATTTTTTCGAACGAAATTTGCTGGAAATACAGCAACACTTTCTGTACGTTGGAGTTTATTTGTAATGTAGTTCCCACCTGATATAAGTAAAAACACCACACTAGAAATTAAATAGTCCAATATTGCTTTTAATATTTTTTGTCACCGTTCCAGTGTACATGAAAGAAAACAGACTATGTCGTCTTAATGAAAAAGTGTAGTTTTAAGGCTGATAACGTTTACAAATGTAACTTAGTATACAAGTGTTAATTACAGACATGAAGAAGATGCAAAATCAGCGACAACTAAGGTGTGAAATCATATAATTTCTATAACATGCGGATTTAAGGGTTCACACAATGCGGAATATACCATTACAATACTATCATAATATAGTGTAATTTTTTAGGCCGCGTTTTAACAACTTTGTCATATAGCGATCACTCTGATTGTTTTAACTCGAGGGGAAACTGTAGGAAAAACTGTAGGAAGAATACGAACACTCACACACACACACACACACACACACACACACACACACACACACACACACACACACATGCACACCCGAAGCTGGTTTCGAACTCGCAACATTTGTCCTTCTCCGCCAGGCAGGTACGGCCCTTTAGCCATAGCGACTTCAGCTATCCAGTCGGGCATAGTATTTTTTGCAGTCTAATAATAATAATAATAATAATAATAATAATAATTATAATTATAATAATAATAATAATAATAATAACAACAACAACTTAGTATACTGTATTGTAAACTGTAGTGTATACTGTACTTAGTATACTTAGTATAATCAAAACTAACAAAGTATACAGAACTAGCAACTGAAGTCAAGGCACTATGGCATCTTGATTCAGTGGTGAGGTGTAGTTGACATTTACATAATTGGAATGATTTAAGGCGTTGTCATTGTCAACAATAGTTGTTGACAATGCCAACAAACTATTGTTGACAATGACAACGCCTTCAATCATTCCAATCACTATGGCATCTCCAAAAAGTTCATATTGTTCCTCTGGTCATTTCGTGCACAGGAGTTATACCAAATAACATCCATAAAAATCTGGAACTTATTCAAATACCAAAATATACCTACAAAATTATGCAAAAATCGATCATCTTAAACACATGCAGGATTATTCGAAAATTCCTAAATTGCGACGAAACATGAGTTGACCTGTGTCTTGGTTATTAACCCGACACAAAGTCAAATAAAAATCCGGTGAATACCGAGAAAAACAATGTAAAATAATAATAATAATAATAATAATAATAATAATAATAATAATAATAATAATAATAATAATAATAATATTCAAAAAACTAATTCATAGACGAAATTGATTTCAGTTGCAGTAAATCCGCAGCGATATGATTCGCTGCTTATTTTAACGAGCCTAGAGAGCACTGAGTCGTGGACCAAGTGGCAATTTAGCAGGGGCTGGCCCGCAGAGAATCTCCGCCCCTGCGCCTCTGCATATGCCCGCTCGCGGCGCTGGGGGGGGGGGGCGCTCTCCTTTGCAGCAAAAAGGCACCGGTGGGCACGGGTGGGCACGGGTGGGCACGGGCGAGCGGAATAAAAGGCCTTCCGTCTTCTGACGAACGAGCGTGGCGCCGCACCGCGGACGATGGGCGGATTAATTACACAGCCACGAGCCGTCAGCACTCTTTATTCTCTGTCGTCTCCACTCCTCTTCCCTGCTGTGTTATACTTTGAACCATCCTTCATTTTCATCCGTTTCCACCATCCTCTGTTGCTTTTTTCATATCTTATTTCCCGATTAAACCCAATATTTCTAGACACTCTCTATATTTTCATGCACTGTTTACTTCGCTTATTACAACTACAGGTGTTGCTTAGGGCCAAATAAAGGTTTATTTATTTAATTTTCCTTTTAAGGGCATCTTTCAACCTTTTTTCCAACCCTTTTTTTTTCCTTTTTCCTTTTGTTTCTTTTTTTCTTTCATATGCTCATTTTATATTCTCCTCTTGAACCTTCTGTTCCCAACCTCCATTCGTTTTCCCGCTTTATTAAATATCCTACTCCCTTTTCCTCATCCCTAGAAATAATCTTTTCAGGATGCAATTTATTTCTTCTAATTAATTTGAAGTTTTCCCCCTCTTTCCCTTACATTCGCACTTCATTGAATTATCGTACGCCCTGATCCTCTTCACCAAGCATCTATCCATCTGTCACTTACCTTCTTTCTTCCTTATCGGACTTCTCCAGCGTCCATTCATGTTTTCCTGAAACTTTCACTCGAGTCCTTTTCCCCTATAAATCTGAATTATTTACCATCTCTACATGATTCTTATATACTCTTTTCCTTCTTTAGTATGTACTCTACTGCTCTTCACTAAACATTTCCTTTCTTCATCTATCCTTTCGTTCCTCCTTTACTTTCCTCGCATATTCTCTCTTTCCCACCCCATTATCCTTCTCTCCCACTTGCCACACTCTATGCTCTATTCTTTTATTCGCTTTCCCCTTCCCTCTCCTTCCCCTTGGATAAACCAGCGCGACAGAGCAGACAAAAGGACGGCCTTATTCATGTCCGTTTCTCAGGACACGAGTTGACTTTCGGCTCGCTTTCACTGACAACCCTTTATGAGCTCCGCGCCGTGTGTACTTCTCGAGGATCGTCCGCCCCATGTGCGCCGGCTGATGCTGATTTTTCGGCGACATATTTATGTGGTGTGAACGAACGTAGCACTCGAGAGTCTGGCTCGTCGGAAATGATTGGGACTGGATCCCTTTCGTATTAACGAATTTTTAGGATAAGCAAGAATAATTTTATTACTATTACATTTAGAGACATACATAATTAACAATTAAGTAAATACTTTATCTCTAAACGCCACGATGACTCAAAACGAAGTAATGTTTTCGATTATACAAGCAACACTAATTCGAGACAGGCTGGGTGGAGCGATAGAATCTTGTCTGTATCATGAACGTGAGGCCTGGACAGAATTTGGCTTCCAGGAATTGGTATTCGGCTCTCAATTAAAAAAAAATATAACTGAGTTATTCAAACCAATGTAACACTATACAGTAATTAACTTATAGTATTAACTTAGTATTAACTTAACAAATTAGTCGTGTATTTTATAATTTTTAAAGCTGTATTCAGCAGTTCAGTAGTAGTGTTTAATGTCACCAAAGGTTTTATTTCTTTCTATTCCCTAAAACGTTCACTGATTCAGTTTTGGTTTATTCGGACGTTTGGATTACTGAAGTTAGAATTAGACAGTCATTGTACTACTTTGACCGAGAGTACTATTTTTGGTGACATATTTGATGTGTTGGTGAAATAGTTGTGAGACATGTCCTTGTGTGATATTAATTGTGTGTAAAAAACGGTGTACCCATTTTGTTCGAAATGATTACTACTAGAAAAGAAAAATGTGTGCGGTTCACTTGTAGATTGTTCATTCCAAGATTGATGGAATGGGCAATTTTTATTCTACGGTGTGTATTTGCCTTTGCAATGACCCATTCATGATCGAATTTCGCTATTATTAAATCCAGATGGTTCCCCAGATGCTGAACAAACACCATAAATTTGACAACCCCTCCAGGAATCGAACCTGATGTTATTGTGTTAGCAATGTGCTAACCGATGTCCAACTTGCCCCAGTGTTTAATATTAATGCTGAATCGTTTATTCACCGATGATGTCGGATAAAATTGTACCATAAATCTTCACATCGATTATCCTTGTACTGTAATTACGCTGGATTAATATTTACTTTATTTTTAAAATATTTTGAGTAACTCTTCAATTTGATAATTACAGACGATGATAATATTCACAATTTAACACAGCTCATTATTTAATGAAGCTTTGAGTCATATATATGTGGTTTTTACTATTTTTCAAATATTGTTTACTTCGTTAATGCTCTTTCTTAAACAAATTAGTCAATGAGTCTTCTACATGCAAAGCGCAGTTTGTGATTTACATTTGAGACATCATTAAGATCCATAACAAAAAATACAATTTCTTGAAAATACCTTTGTCCGGGTTCAGTCCTATCGTTAGTCTTGGATAGTCGAATTTAACCGAAAGCCATTTTTTTATATCAAGGACACAGAGAACCTGGACTATAACTGCATTGCTTCATCGAGAACGTAGTATACTACATGTAGCAGCAAGACAAATTCATCATTCCGGTATCATGGACTCACAAAACGAGATGCTCTTTGAAAAACCGTCCCTTTTTGTTGGATCATAACATTATTTCCTGTTCATTATGCAGTACTGTACACGAAAAAGTAAAAGGCTTTCGCAGGGGCAAACACGTTACATCACCGCGTATTGATACACGATCGCCTCGAACTAAGATTATTCTTAAATCGACCTCCGTGCTGCACGATCGAGGGAGAGGGGAGAAGAGAATATCTTTGCAAAGAGCGGGCAACGCAGCACAGTTTTTAATAACGACCACACAAGGGAGCGGGCGAGCTCTCTATTCAGAGATACGAAAACTCATAAAGCAGGCGCGTTTCGTTCACGGGCTTGCAGAACGCCCCGACCGCCCGTCCTGCAAGTCAAGCAACTTTTAAAATATTCTCCGTCAAATTCCGCTTGCGAAAATTAAAGCTATCTGCCCGCTCGGTTTGCTTCAGGGGTGCTTCTTGAATATATTGTGAGAGAAGGACCTTTACGGCCGAATCTTCTTTGAATCCGAATAGTGAAATATGCAGTAGTGAAGAGGGAACGATATCATAGATTTTCAGAATGAGAAAAAAAGTAATTTAAATTTGGTAGGGATTTTAGTATTTTTGTCTTGGCCTTAGTTTTGTTATAATATACGGCATCAGCATTTCGTTAGTCAAGATTTTAACGTCATCCGTTCATTTTACTTTCTAGTGCAATTCCTTTTGCATAGTTGTGAGAGAGTCCTTTAGATGATCTCTTGAATTTTTAATCATCCTCCAGTTTGAATTGTGTGAAAAAAGAGAATTTTAAAATAATTTGTGCAAGGACAAAACGTGAATTTGTGCAGTATATCATGTTCTCGTCTCATTTGATAGTTACAAAACGAATAAATCGAAAATTGTCGTTGAAATGATCATTTCTTCTACAGAAGTTTGTTGTAAGTCTAATTTCAAAGACTATCAACATCTTTCTTGTACCCAGGTTAGTTGGCTGGTTGTCAGCGTTAGGTCTTGAATATAGCAGAATAGGAAAGGTTTTGGAAGCTGGTGCATCTCATATCACTTTTGAGTTGAAACCCTGAAAGGTGTTTTGGTGAGAGCTTTGCACCCCTTGGTAGCAAGATTGAAGTCCACGATATAAAAGACGATATCCAGAGGTTTAGAGCTTCATTACTAGATACTCGTGGGAACATTGTCCATAATAGAGTAAACATTGGGGAGTCTTTGCAATTTCCTATCATTCTAGGACACAAAATTAAAGAATACTAGTGAAGGTTGGTTGGTTGTTAGTGATTCCGGGAGCGTCAACTACTCTGTCACTATTCCCGTAAGCGTAGTGCATGAATTTCCTTGAGAGGTGGCGGTGTTCTTCCCCCGTTGGAGGGCCAGATTCGGCACCGACCTACCGTCTGCTAGCGGGTTTTTTCCTTAACCAAGTATCTCCCACCAGTGGGGCACCGCCTCAGTCAGAACACGTTTGGAGCTCCCGACCTGTCTCCCGGCATGTGGAGTAGTGTAGTGCATGTGAGTGTCAGTGTTTGTGTAAGCGATGAGAATAGAACAAGGAAGATGCAGGAAAGATTGCACGCGGTTGCTAGATTCTCCTCCAGACAGCGGCTGAATTCGACCTAGCTGACAAGCTAGTGTTGAAAAATCCTGCTACCGCCGGGACTCGAACCTAGGACCTCCCGGTCAGAGCAACTGTAGCGATATCAGCTGATATCCTGAGTTACCTCTCCCGGTACCGGTCAAAGGGAGTTCATAAGAATAAGGTAACAATCCAGCGGTCACTTGTTGAATATTCCAAAGCTCGCACAAAATAAGTGGAGGAAATGCGCCTGAAAATTTGCAGTAGGGTTATTGATGGAGAAATGATCATAAAAATAGTTTTGAAACAAAACTGCATATCATAGACAATGTGGAACAGACTAACAGTAAAATTACCCTGATCGTGGTCGAAAATACAATGTGCGGATATTACAGTCACATGATTGGAGATAATGAAGTTATGCATGGTGATGACCAGTACAACTATTACAAAAAAGATCCAACGATATTACTTCTTGTTAAATAGCAATTGTTGCTGATTTTTCGGGGATTATTGATTAAACTACATTTTTTTATTATTGCTTCAGATTTATTTTTCGTGATTTTAAAAATGTGCGTTCTAAAATTAAGTGCGATACTGTGGCCGTAAAAGAAGATTTTACCAGCGTCTCTTCAAATCTCCTCAAAGAATCTTCTTAAAAAATACCCGCTGCAATATCAGTCAACCAAGGAGCAAACAAAATAACCAGTTTAGACCCTTAACTTTGATATACGATGTCTTTAGTTGTACGGTATGATGAAATTTCATGCAGGGTGTTTTATTGTTTTTTTTTTTTTTTTAGGGAAGATTTTTGAAAGGGAGTTCCTAAAAACCAGAACAAGAGGATCATTGATGCGATAACATCGGAAACAGACACAAGTATGACAACAGTGTATAAGACAGAAGAACGAGGAGAAATACGTTCGTCATATTCCAAAGTGCATTGCTGTCTTTGAAGTAGATCCAAAAGCAGTGCGGACGTAGGAAAGCAACGGCCACCGTCATCGCAGCTGGGAAGGCCCGGTCGGTCCTTCTACTTCAATTCCGTAGTGCATTGCAGTGTTTGAAGTAGATCTGCAAGCAGTGCGGAAGTGAGGTGGAAGCGGCTTCACTCTCATCGCTGCTGCGCCGTCTTCTGTCAAGAGTTGTCGTCCAGGAAAACGCGAAACGCAGAACTACGTGCGAAGAACTCGAAACCCAAGCATTATGCAACTATCGATAAGAAGACAAGAAGATGACTTGCAAGAAAAACAATTCACTTTTATTTTTTTGCATTTGAATTATTTATGTATTTTAATTCTGTTGTGTAGGTACATTTTGTAGCAATCAAACTCAATCTTAACAAATGACGTGTCCAAGAGAAGAAAAGTTTTATTAAGAGGATATTTCTTTCACTCGATAAATAATAATATTTGTTGAAAACACGCGTTAGTTAGGTAGACGTAAAAATAATCTCAGAATATACGTGCCGCTTAACGGGTCTAAGTATCGAATAATTTGGGACTTTCTATTACATTTTTGAGCGTTCGGTTTTGTGTTTATCCCCTATCCGTGCTGAAGTTGAGATGTGCAGTAGACATCGTGCCAGGAATTTGTGTTCATGACTAACGTCACGAGGTAATGATGGGAGACGGCTACACTGTATGTCGTACCGAAAATGTACACTTTCTGGATGATCGTCAGGCTTCCTCGCCGCACAAAAGAATACATTTACATTTCTTGTAGAAAGACTCACAAGAAAACCATTATAACAGATTACAAACTTAGCCAAAACAAATTTGTGGGCGATTAAAATTCCAAGCTCGCATTAAGATACCCGATGTGTTTTGAACAGCGATAGTGTAAAATATGTGGCTCTATTGCGCATGCGCAGTGTCTCTATTATCGTGTGTTTCGCTCGAGCCGTCGAGTGCACAGAAATCCCAGACGAACTCGACTTGGAATTCAGAGATGAGCAGTCTTTTGAATTTTATTACAACTGTTTTGCTATTTTTTTTCCTCCACGCCGTAATGGTGGAAAGGGAGGAGGTTGCGACACGGGAGATTCCTCGTATGGATACGCTAGTAGCATTTTAAAAATGTTCGTCCCAGGTTCGTCTTTTCTTAACAAGTGGTGAACAATATTTTTCATGGTGCATTCAGTGTATTTTTGTCGCTGTGCAGGATTCAGTAGGCACTGTTTGACAATCTAATGTTAGCTTTTCGCAATAGAATAAAAACATATGACGCTGCAAATTAGTATTTAGAGAGAAAAAATTATCAATGAATGTTTATAAATCGTTGAAATCGAAGGAAAAAATTTTGAAAAAATCAAATTTATATTCTGGGAATGATGAGTTTGAAGGAATGGGGTTTTAGCTACACTTTCATTTGTTTCAGAGGCATATGCGCTGTGTCATGAAGAAGATGCTGCTTTTTGGTGTAGAATGATGCATGTAAAAGTAGTAATGTCTTTTTATTCGATAAATGAGCAATTATAATCCAATGAGATGACGCTTTTCAGTACATGAATTAACCTAAACTATGATGTGCAATTTGCGAAGATTTTAAGGTTTTAAATATTAGTTACAACAGAAAGGCAAATACTGCATATTTTAACAATATATACATCTGGAGCGTTTGAATATTCTTGTCCTTTGTCTGCTAAGAGTGTGCAATTACGTCCCTCCGGATCCGTGTTCCGAAAGCAATGACGTGTTCGTGCGACCGGGACTTCAGTGCTTCCATTTTTATGAACGTACATGTACGTTGTCAGTGGTATTTGCATATTTTCATTTCAACAAGATTGCATATTATGCTTCTGTGACTGGGACGACACGTTTAGGTTATAAGACTTATTTCAGTTACCAATAGACAGAGCTAAGGTAATTTTTTCTCAGATCTGGGCAGCACCCGCCTCTGACGGCACCGCGCTCTCATCCAATCGTGAGCTTCATTAAAACTTAATTTTTGGTACTTACTGTTTGTCTCCCGATTGAATGACAATGCCCCCCTCTTTTTTCAGTTCACGACCTTCAAGAGCCACTATATTTAAATCGGAGTATAAATGCTCAGCCACACCCCCGGCCGATTCGACTACTCAATACAGCGGACATGCCAGCAGTGTGCAGCGATCAGTGGCTGGGTATCTAATCCCCTAAGAAATCAATCAGAGTGTTGAACCTATCAATGAAAGTGTTGAGGTGGTGGTTGTGTAGAAACTGAATACGTTAGGCAATTGAAAGTGAATAGCAGTGAGGACGATTGATTTTACCCATTCAAAGCAGTCAAAATACATTTCCTCTCAAGACTGTCAAACTGAAAGAAGTTTCGGTTCTGGCAAAGAAATACGAGTTGGACCACGAAATATGGAAACAGAACGAAACGACATGCAAGATTGGGATCTCAGGTTACTGAAGGAGTATTTATAATTCTAAGTGGATGGCAAAGTTCACAAATTATTGGAAGACATATGAGAGCAATACTCATGTTTAATTGTGCATTGATGGAATATATCAGTAATGGTATATCGTGGTTGCAGTGTTGTAATAAATCGTTGTTGTATGAATATCTATGATTTTTCCTTATTTTTGTAATAATAAGAAATTAAATCCGCCTTGAACATTGGGTCGATAACATCATACAAATTTCCACACGATTTGGTAGAAAAAGGAGAAACACTTATTACTGCATTGTGATATACTAACATGATATTTTGCAGCTTACAACGCCCAAAGGCGTGGTAACTTACACTTAATAACGAGACTTTAAATTAACAATACAGACCGATGAAGAAAAATTCCAAACTCTTTTCTTCACTTTCATAAATTTTACTTAAACATGAGCTGCCTTCCTCTTGTACAAAATCACACTTATTTTCTGGAAACCATATTTGAAATATCTATTTTCCAGTTTTACTTATGAATAGCAAAGTCGTTTTTCTACATACACTACTTAAACGATAAATACAAAGGAACATGTTTTGTGGCGATTTATAGAATCCAATTTATGCATTGCAATTGTTCAAAGAACTAGTCCATCTGTTCTACATAGTTGAATGACGTTAAGGTTTTTCCATTAATATTACTATTAAAACGTGCTTAATTGTTTCTAAGTGTTCAAGTTTTCATATATAATTGAGTATACACCCCAAAAAGCTCGTACTTTTATAGAAAACTAAAATTGTCGAGATATACGTTTGTGAAGAATATTATACTGCACTAGTTATTCATTTATTTATAGTTTTAAATCACATTTTTATATAAATTGGCCACTGAACCTATACCCATAAAATAATTAATAGACCTCGTATAAGAATTACAAGGTCAACATTAGACTAAGTTCTCTTTCGTAGTAATTGATGTTTCTAAACAATGAAGTCTGTAAGCAAAAATGTTATTTGCCGTATTTTGCAACTAGCTTGACGCTGTGTTGTTCCTGCGCTAACAAACGGACTGACATAACTACACATTCATAAAAAGTGTATCGCACGCATTATTTGCACAAGAGCAAACAAAAGAATGCGCCGTGTCTCTTCGTGGCAATCCAACAGTCAGCGAGATTTCCATTGTTGCCCCACCCACGCTACCACCGACGCGTAAACAGCTGAAGAGCGCCCAGAGAAGCTAATAGGACGGCGATTATGCCGTTGTACAAACAGAGACTCATGTCAACACCGAAGACAGGCGTGTATGAATTCACGTTCGCAAATAACGCTAGCACTGTACCAGCGTCAACAGATAAGCACGTAAATAATGTGTTTGAGGCCGGTTCCAAGGTATTTGAAATGCTGACCTCAGGGTGAAAGGGTGTGGGGAATCTATCTGTGCTTATCCTAGACCAGTGGGTGCACTGTAATATGAAAAAGGATTCCTAGTTCGTGGTATGTTTCTTTGCATTTCGTTTCTTATTAAAATGATAGTATAATTGACGTAATTCCGAAAAACAACTCTTTTACACTTTTTGCCAGGAGCACAAATTTGCACGTGATACAGTACCAATGGGGAAAAGGTAGAAAAGTATTAAATTTTTATAGAAAAACATAGAAAATAAATATGATATACACTGATACACACACAGGAAGTTACAAATGTAATACTAATGCAATTATTGTGGTTGTACTATACTAATACAATTGATATTGTTTGAAATCATCGAAACTTCATTAAGTGTGGTACCATTGCAATGTTTTTTAGTAACAACAGTGGCAAGAGGTTGAATTTCCGTTATAAATCCGAATATCGCTGGATATCGGTTATAAAACCGATATCGTTGGATCGCGATATAGATGTGAGAGTTTACTAGAAATCTGTACGGTAGACCACAGTTACGAAAGTAAACGACGTCGGTAGCCGAAATGCTTAACCAAGCTCCACGAAGTCACGGAAATTAAGCAGCTCACTTTTGGTAAATTTTTGAAACCAAAATATTAAAATAGTTTAGAAACATTGCTTTCATTTGGAGATACTACTCAGAGTGAAATATAAACTGACTTTCACTTAGAAAGGATGAAAGACTGCTTGGTAACATGGTACAAACACATCAGTAGCCACGTTCAAGTAAATAACCTGGCAATGCCACGATCTCTTTATGATCCTGTTGAATCGTCCTTGCCTGGAGGCGCCATTTGTTTGAGCGAGTCTTCAGGCCGTGAGATCGCGGGCTAAAACGGCCCTCGCCGCGTCTGATCACGTGCCCGGGCGCAGGCGATAAAAGAAGGCAGCCGCGCGTTGCGGTGCGTGGAAACGGCTCTCTTCGGCGCCTCCGGGGCAAACGCTGCATTGGAGATGCCTCCACCCGCCACACCCAGCCGCCTTTCGTTCCACCCGGCCAGGCAGCAGCACGCCACGCCTCCCATGCCTCACCACGCCTTGTTCTCACCATGCCACGCTATGCTTCGCCCCCTCGCCACGTCGCGCCACCCGCGCCACGCTTCAATATGCCATACCTCATCCACCTAGCCTCGTCACACCACATCTCGCCACGCCTCGCCATGTCTTTTTGCCTCCTGCGCCACGCCAAGCCTTGCCATGCCACGCCATGTGACGCCATGCCTCGCCACGCCGCGCCACTCCTCACCACTTCGGATCACGTCGCGCCACGGAACGCCGCCCCACGCTAAGCCGAACAGCCAAAAAATTAATAGTCCCAAAATATTTTATCTTAGCATGCCACACCGCACCCTGGCACGCTACGCTATGCTCCTCCACGCCATGCTAGCTCTCGCCATTCCACGCTCCACGCTACCTCCCTCCATCCATCCCTCCCGATGCCACGCCCGTAGACCCCCTCCCGTCTGCTTTCCCATCCCCTCCCTACCCCACTTCACATGTCCACCTCATCTCCTGTCCGAAACTCCCTACATCGCCCCAAACCGCATCGGACCCTCATCCCATCCCAGCCCATCAGGCCCCGCCCCCCTCTTCCCCGTTCTACTGCGACCCGTGCCGCGCGCTGCCAGCAATCTGCAAGGGGGTAACTTTTTTCGGAAAGAAGGTGCAATGAAGTAGCACATTCACTCGTTTTCGAACTATGTTTCTCAATTGGTGTTTGTACGTGAAGCAATCTTCTCAAAAGGGATGTTTCCGTGCTCCTCTCGTTAGTTACACGAAAGGTTTTTTTCCATGGGGTGGATGCCGTTTGGTTTCATTATAGACGCTTAGCATTTGGCATTTCGAAAGTAAGTAAATTGATGTTTAGTTAATGTATGAGGTGACTTTTGAAAATTGTGTGTTTCAATAACACGTCACTCTAATATCTATTTAACAGTGGTAATACTTGTTTCAATTACTTACCTATGTATGGAAAACATTTATTTCAATGTAGTAATAGTTAATGTAACTACTATCTTTAATGAGTTTTTATAACTTTATTATGTTTTAAATCGAGGTTTATTCCATAACACTCCGTTATATACCTTACTTTGCTATACTATACTTTGAAACAAAAATTGACGTGCTTCTTTCTCGGAATATCAAAATTAATTTTTTTTTCAAAGTATAAATAAATCATCACGTTGATGGAAAATTGCATTGATGAAATTGATTTGATGATTATATGTTAGAATAACATAGATTAATTTCCTTGATTTGAATGTTAGTTTGACATTTGCATGCCTTACTCTCTTCTAAATTTTGAGTTATTTTCTCTTGCACGCGCACAAATTTATCTCATTGTCCCAGTTTGCAATGATTCTATAGTGGATAAAACTTAAAAACGCGAACAATTATCTCATCTCATGGTTGGAAAACACGCACGTCTCTGTTTAAAAAAACTCAATTAGCCACCTTAATATTTCAATAAATACTTTCAGGTGCTCTATTTACAATTTCATATAGTAACATGACTGATATTTTTCCTACTCTCATTGTTTGAAATTAAAACTTTAAGGAGAATTGTCTTTGTATTTGAATGTTTGCATGCAACATGAGTTAATTCTACTAATTTTTTTCTAGGACTTTTATCGAGCCAACAGCCGGTTACCCTTTACGTCCCGATGGGACACATATTCGACCATACACTAGACCAACACATTTGCGGGCTCCTCTGATCTGGGATCTAATTCTACTAATTGATTTTTTAAATTGAAAATTTTAACTATTAGACCTCAATTTTACAAACATTTGACAAATAACGACCTGAAATGATTTAAGCTCATTTTGAAGTACGAATATTGAAGAATATTGGGACGAGAATCTTAAGTTATTTGAAAGATAAGGCGTCCGTCTTGAAAGACTCTCCTGCTGTGGGGAGGGGATTGGAGGTGCCCTTGCCTATCAGTGAGCTGATGAACGAAAGTCTGATCGTGAGAGAATGATTATGGTTATAAAGACCGGAAAAATATGTAGTATGAAACGTCAAAATATGTACATAAATATGTAATGAAACCCGTAAGAATATGTAATAAACATGTAAAATCCGATATAATATGTAATATTAAAATACATTTACATAATACGAACTTACTTTTATAAACAGTATCCTACGCAAATTTTAAAAACAATGCAAGCGGTTTAAAAGTCATTTGAAAAGCTCAAATATCACAAATATTTTGCACCATACAACTTTCCCATAGGTAGTTATACTTTCAAAAATTGTTATCCAGGAATGTAGTTTAGCAGTCAGATTAGACGCAATAGTAGCCATCGTACAAACTGGAGATATCTACGACCAGAAAACAATCACTGCATCACGGAATATTCTCATAGAAGTGTCGCACGACAGCGATTGCCAAGATTTCTTGGAAATTAAGGTGAAAGGTTGCCAAACGCGGCGACAATGATACTTTTCACACCTAAAGGTGAAAAATTACCTGTCGCTGCCACACTCTTCCCGCCACTGAGATAAATAAAACAGACGCGCGGGATTCTGAGAATATCCGCGAGCGTTTTCACGAAGCATATCTCGAATAGAGTATGCAGTAATAATATAGGAAAAGTTGCAGAATTTTTTAAAAATACGTCGTCTCATAAAAATATGCAAGAAAATCAAAACAAAATGATAAAATAAAAAAGTTGTGAAAATAGCGAAATATGTAAAATATGTAATGTAGTATCAAATATGTAAAAATATATAACGAAAAAAATGGATTTTGTGTTAGGACAGCAACAATTCGCCAAGATTAAAATTTTGAGTGCGGTAAATGTAAAGACAAAAAATATGTAGTTACATAAAAATCCGGTCTCTGGTGATGATGTTCATACGTAATACGTGGGTATAAAAGAAATAAACATCATAAACATGCGCAGTAAACACGGCAACCTTATGAGAGACTTTAATATAAACCCTCGCGTCACGCCTGTCCTGCGCTCCCAAGGAGTATTTTCACTTGGAGTACGTAATTTAAATAACTCAAAAGTTAATAGTTTTCCCTTTACTATATGAATCTTTCCAATCTTCTCTTGGATGAGGCATGTGAGATACGTTATTCTGTAAAAAAGGATAAGTTGCATGATTAACCTAGGAAACTCCTCGTCTAGTACAATCATTGATTGATTGAATGATTGCTTAGTGTCAAATACTAAGTCACCAGGTCCGTGAGTGTAATACTTGATTTTATCGCACGAGGTGACGGAAATATTCCCCGGTTTGATGGTCAGATCCGGCACCGACCTACACGTTGGCATGCGGGGTTTTCCCCACACAGGAATCTGACACTCTGGGTTCCAGCCGCGAAAATCTCTAAGCTTCCGTCTAGTCTTCCAAAATATATTGAAGCGTAGGACATGTGGTGTGTGTGTGTGTGTGTGTGTGTGTGTGTGTGTGTAAGTAAGAGGTGAGGATAGAAAAAGAATGAGGTAGGAATGATTGCCAGCGGTCCAGGGCCCATTTCTAACGGTATTGCTCTAGAACTCGTTTGGTGATGATCGTAGAAAACAAGAAAAGCCAGAAATTAGAGCAGTCGAAAATCCTTCCATTGTGGAGGATATCTTAGGATATCTCGGTCAGAAGCACTTGAACCCTACAGTGGTAACATGTAAGAAACTTTCATCAGTGGCAACGTTGGGTCTGCGAGACCTAGTCAAACATTTCTTCTGAACTGTTTATAGAAATTAATTTTTATTCTTTCTTAGCAAAATATATTTATTCTAGACGAGAAATAAAAGTGATCTTCAGACAAAATCATTACACATATCTTTGTCTGAACTTTTTTGGTGAACTGCAGCACCGCTGGTGAACGTATAGTAATAATATTGCTACAACGCGTGCGAATATTTAATTGCTTACTGTTTTTCCATTTATTTTCTGCTCACTCTCAGTATCGTGTTTACTGTATAAACATACCTCTCGTTATGCATCTTCATGTTCACTCGATGCATTTAGCAGTTTCTCTAACGTCGATCTTATTCGCTCAGCTCTAGTTTCACATTCTTCATCCATCTCCATCATATGTATGTAAAACACAAGCAATCTATAGAGCTATCACTAACATGCTGTTCGGAAGGCAAGTGCTAACAAACCGTCTAATCATTGTAGAAAGAAGTATATGAGGGGTAATGATGGGTCAGTTACACCCAACAGTTTTCTAACTTCACAAATTTATCTTTAACGTAGCAATGACTGGAAATAAAATATAGTACTGATTATAATTCTAAATAAAATCTTAATTTTGAAGCGTAGATGAAAATTCAATTAAATGCTGAGTTTCCATTTCAAGATGTGTTGAAATAATTTTTATCCTGGGGCTGGTAGACCCAACGTAACCACCGGTGGGTTAATGACATTAGTTGATGCCCTGAGCTACTTGAGCAGATCGAACAGTACACGTACTACAAAGACCTTTACGAGGGCAAGGGCTGCCTCGCAGTGAGTTTCAGAAGGCAATAATGTGGTTTGTGCGGGAGAGGGATATTCAGCCTAGTTTTGAGAAGCGCAGTTTACACGTAAGAGTCTGTTAGACCCCATTTACATGATCCTTTTTGACGAACAATTTCCGTATTTTAGCGAACACGTGCGTGCGTACAATGGCTTTCGAGGCGGGAGAGTTACCCTGCGCGTGGCCGCGTTTGCTTAAACGTTAATGTAATTATTTCTCAACAGTAAACTGTAGACACAGGTAGATTACAATCGGGCAGTCGGCAAATACAGAAATTTAACTACAAAGAAATAAACGTTTATTAATGTGTTTGATTCAAAATTGTATTTATTAATAATTTTTTACTTGCTATTTATTTATATGACTATTTTACATGAACAACGTATATGGAAATATCAATAGTTTGTTTCACAAAATTATTTTTCTCTTCGGTAAGTATTGTTATATTTTAAATTAAATATACAAATAGTGCTATAATAAATTCATTATAGCACTAGTGTCAAAATGAAGCTTCGTTATCCATTGATACATTCGCGCAAATCAAGTATTATCGCGTTGTCGTGGGTAAAATTCATTATAAGCTTCAATACGTAAACCCTTTGGCGTAAAACCCACATAAGGGAGCGCTCCAGAAATCACTGAAAGCCTTTGGTCCGTCAGAGCGATCATCAGCAGCCTTTGCAGCCGCCCGCCCTATTAGCCCATGGGAGTAGCCCGCCACTCCCTCCGCCGCCTGCAGAGACAACAATCGGATACAACGGCCGCCCCCGCCCGGCCGGAAGCGGACACAGCGCCCCTCGCGTCCATTCTCCTCCCTCGGAGCGACACTCCCAGCGCTAAAACGGATAAATTATATCACCCTAATGGAATGCGCCCGGCTCCACAGCAGCAGCACTCGATCGCGCTTTGAGGAAAAGCATCGCTTTGGGGCGGGGAGGGGGGGGGAGACCCGCGACTCCCGCGCCCCTCGCGGCGGGATTCGGAAACGCTTTCAATTTTTTTGTGGGCCTCGAACAAACGAGCGGTTGTGTGGGAGGGGGCAGCGGGCCGGCCTCCAATTACCCGCTCCCGCTCCCGCGACCGCCCCTCCCCCTCCGGGCCCCTCGTTGGCCCCTTGTGGGGGTGGGATGGGATGGGCGCGCCCTGCGGCGCGGCTGGTGCTGTTCGGTGGGTCGCCCGCAGCGGTGCAGTGGGTATCTGGTCTGGAAGGCGGCCTCTCCTGATTGTGACCGAATGGTCCGTCGTAGAGAGTCTGTTGCCGCAGGAATATTTAGTGAAAATTGGATTGCCAACAAGTGTATGATTTGATCCCACCGGGATGCATGCTCGGGAACTTCTGTTGTCCAGACAAGTTCTCTAAACAAATAGTGAAACTTACTGGGAGACCTCTCGATTAAGTGGCTATTTGGCCGACAATCTTTGGTGGAATCGATTAATTTTCCTTAAGATGGAGCAAATACTATCTTCTTCAGTTTATCGCTTGGCCTGCGGTCGGCTTTCAGATGTATTTCTGCCTAGCGTGCCCGTACAAAAGCTGTAGATACTTCAAACTTAACCTTAAAATATTGCAGAAATGTAATTAGACCTTCATGTGGTTTTCCATAACAACCTATAAGTGTCACCATGTGCATTTCAAATTTTTTTTAGAAAAAATAGTATTTTTTAAAATTATGAAATGACGTTATGAATTTCAAAAAAAAATAATTTAGGCAGATAAGGGTTAACGTGTGTTAAATATCTACTACTACGTCGCAATTTTACATCTCTATCCCAAAGTACGTACAGCTTGAGTACGAAAAGTGGCAGAATTTCCACACCAGCTATATAAATAGGCCGATTTCAACAACAGTGAGGAGCAGAAATCTAGTGACCGGCAGCTCGAATTTACCGTAGTTTCTCGGATCTATACCAAGGGGAATGCCGAAGTTGTGCCCTAAAAATGAGTCACTGACCACTCGCGATCTTTTAGATGAGGTATCTCTTATTATAGGTGAGTCACTTCAGGTGAAATTACATAGTGTGTTCGTTATATACTTACAGCATACGTTATACAAGTACCTCACAGTACTTGCAAGATAGAATTCCTCATTGATTTTGCCTCAGAGCTCCAATCAGTATTTTTTTTTTATTTTTCAATTTCGTCACATTCTGTATGACACCGGAACAGTTTGCACATTTCCAAGGCTCGAAGGAGGGTGGGTCATTTGTGTCATTTGCGATAAGCGAGTGCACTTTAATTCTGACCGGTAGCTGGCGAGATTGTGCGTGATCGCAGGGCTTCGCGTGATACAAAGCTATTGCAATACACTCTCCAACTTTGTGAGTTCACAAATACGCGTGTTTCATAGTGGATCTTTTGTTCGTCAACACATAGATACACATAGATATATACTCATTCAACGTAATCGTTTGGAGGTATAGAAGAATCGTCATGTAATTGCTAAGCTTAAACAAAGCGTTTTTAGAGAAAATATATACAAAACATTTGATCATCAAATTCAGGAAATTTTTTTTCTCGCCTTAAATAATTCATTCTGCTTCCTGTGGAAGCTACGAAAAGGTCACTTCAATTAATAGGTTGCATGAATTAGCGATTAATTAAACTGGGTAAGCATCCAGTTCATTTCGTACTATTTATATTCGAATTCGCGCTAAAATAAGATATTAAATACCTGTAAAGATTACTGTTTGGTATCTTCTTACGATTTGACGCATTGCCAGAACCCATGGAACTGTGAAATTCAAACTCAAAACTCCCACATCGGCGTCTAAAAACTAATCATTTACACAAATACATATATTGTGTATAGAGGGCCTAAGAAAGAATGTTAAAAAATTTTAGGAGGAGAAAGGGGTCGAAGGTGATAACTTGTTAACATAAACATGAGGTGGAAAATTTTATACGGACAACGAACTAGCACTTGAGATTCTGATTGGTGAGTGCCTCGCCATGCGTTGTGTTAAGAAAGAACACGATGAATGCGACCGATTGAATGCGACCGATTTAGACGGTCTAGGGCATCAACTGCTGTCACTGCAGCGCAACTGATCAGGAGATCCTAGGATTCGAGTCCAATGGTGGCAAGATTGTAGACACTAGCAAGGTCGAGTTTAGTCGCTGTCTGGAGGAGCATTCTAGCGACCGACTGCTGCGAACGGTAATTGATTTGATTTGACTTTTTCGTGTTTCCGGGCACGTCAACTGCTTTTGTCATTAGTCCCGTTAGTGTAGTGCATGTTTTTTTTCTCGGGAGTTGCACGGTGAACTTTTCCCGCTGGATGGCGAGATCCGGCGCCGACCTACCGTCGGCTAGTGGAGTTTCCCCTAAACCAGGGCTCTCTCATCAGCGGGGCACCGCCCCAGTCGGGACAAGCTCTAAGCTCCCGACCGGCCTCCCGGTATATGTGGTAGTGTAGTGCATGTTAGTGTAAGTGTGTGTGTGTGTAAGGGGAGAGGATAGGACAAGGAAGAGGACGGATGGATCGCGTGCCCGTTTGTTAGGGTACTGCTCCAGCATTCGCCTGGTGTTGATCGGAGAAACCACGGAAATCTACCGATCAGAGCAGCCGGTCGCTAGAATTTTCATCCAGACAGCGACTGAATTCGACCTAGCTGATAAGCTAGTGTCGAAAATCCTGCCGCCGTCAGGACTCGAACCTAGGACCTCCCGGTGAGAGGCGTTGCAGTGACATCAGTTGATGCACTGAGCTACCGCTCCCGGTTGAGAACGGTAGTTTTACGTGGTTTCTCCAATTAACACCAAGCAAATACCGAAGCTGTATCCTAAAAAACAAGTTACAGACCGCGTGATCTGTGCTTCCTCTTCCTTGTTCTATCGTCTCCCCTTACACACCCTTACACTTGCGTACATGTACTACACAACCACATATGTCGGGAGATCACTTGGCAGCTTAGAGCTGGTCCCGCTAGTGGGAGATTGCTTGCCGACCTGTAGGTTCGGCGCCGGATCTCACCATTCAGCGCGGAAAGATCACCGCTACCTTCCGCGATAAAAACATATGGGACTAGTGACTTTACCCGTTAGCGCGCCCGGAAACACGCAATATTTAATTAATCTCTGACTGCGACAGAACGTTGGATACCATTTATGAGCAAAGGTTTTATGTGTAACTTCGTTATATAAAATTTCCTACCATGTGTTCTTAGGCAAAATATGTCATTTTCAATCTTGCACTTATTCTAGCATTTCAAAACGTTTATTTAAAAAAACAACTAAATTATCGTCATGGGTGAATTACTCATGTTTAACATCTGTTTTATTCTGACTGTGAACATATCATCTCCCTGATAAGTTGAATGATTATAATGTCATATGTTATCTCCTTATTAATGTTAAAATAGTCTAACCTTTCTTCAACACCGGCACTCTAATACTATTTTTTACTATTTTATTTTATTTAAGTTTTCAACACTTATTGGGACCATTTTTTAAAAAATTCTGTCTTAGATCCTGGATTCCAAAACACTTTGTTAAACTCGTGAAAACATTGAAATTGACAATTTTTCAGTTGCCAATGAAATGATTCAAAGTAATTATAAACTTTTAACATCGTTTACACATTTTGATTTAAGATAAAATTGTTGGAACACGATCAAATTATTAAAATTAATAAAATACCGACAAAGTATCAATGAAGCTACTTGAAAAAGGTTAGAACATTCGCAACATCAATTGTAGAATTCTTCATGAGTATGAGAACTACGCATGCGAAGGCAATATATGTAGTTGTTCTCTTCATCGCCCATTCACACTTCCGTGTCGCCTGTTCCACTGTGCGCTGAATAGTACGTGGCCGCTCCTGTAGAGCGCGCGCTCGGAGCGCATGTAGACAAAGGCGCAGCGACCCGCGCTGTGGATGGGCAGGTGATGAAGTCCATTGCCCCCTCTCCACCCACCGACAGCTGCCGTTTGGAGCACCGCGTCGGTCTGTTTATTTAGCGGCTCGCGGCGCACAGTTCAGTCAAGGCGAGCGGATGTTCATCGGCGGAGGGGGCGAATCCGCAGGCCGGAAGGTCTTAGGTTCGAGCCACCGCGATTTCCGTCACTATAGACCAGCTCTACCTAGAGCAGTGGCCCTAGGGCAGGCATGTCAAACAGCACCCGCACGAACCACTGGCCCGCCTGAGGCCCGCGCTCCGCCAAGCACGGGTAACTTCCCCTGACTCCGCTCTCATTTCCCCTCCATTACGTGCAAGCTGAAGCTGCGCGAGGCCGGAAATAGTAGCTTCTTGTTCTGGCAGATTTTCCTTGTATTGCTCGGGTAATTATTTACCATCAAAAACCCAACTTTTATCCTTTGAAAATTTTCTCTAATTACTTTAACCATTACCCTGTTTATATGACGAGGTCTATCCGTCCTGATAAATTTGTTTTTGTGATTTGACATGACCGTTCATACGGATTCATGGATACGAAAATCTACGTAAGAAATATTGATCTATATATTTTGAGTTCGGGGATTTTCCTTACCATTATCATAAATAATAATATCTGTTTTTCAAAATCAATTAAACATTACAATCTATTACTCTTCTGTTTCTGGCAACAAAACCTACGTAGATTTTTACATAACAATCACAGTACACCACCAACAACAACAATAGCCCTGTTAAATATTTCAATATTCTCCTTTCTTCCTCCCGTGCATACATGGCCATTATCCCTTTACTAGTCTAATGGAAAAATTAGTAAAAACTACAAGTCTTGGTCTTCCTACAGTACTCATGTTAATAAGTTCCCTTTTCATCTCTTTCCTGTTTTGAATCCGCTAACCTCTTTCGGCTTTCACCTACATTTTAAAATTCGTTTTTGCATAGTCAATTACGCCATGACAATTTTTCTCCGCGCAAATTTTATACTTTTTTCAATTTATGACATTTATAATGTCAACAATCCAACAAATTTATACATCTGATGATCACTACCTCGGAGAAACTCTCACTCCCATCCGATCGATATCGTGCCGGAATCCCTCCTGCCTTTTTGTTCATAACACGCGCTATTCTTCTGTCTCCTAAGATGCGCAGTACTGTACACATTTTCGTGTCTCTTTACTTTTTTTCTGGGCTGACTCTCACCTTCCTTGCACGTCTTCTCATTTCTGATTGGCTGATCCTATCTAAGCATCTTATCTAGTTACTCCATTCTAGTGTTCTTTTACGAAATTTAAAGAAATGTCCACGGAAATTACTCAGGTGTACGTTTGATATTATAATCACCATAAATTCCATTATTTCCCCATCCAAGTCACACTAACCTCCCCTTACATTCTCATTATTTATAAACTGCCAGACAGTTCCTTTATATTCCCCATTGTTAATGTGCTTGATCTTCAATTTACACGTAATTCTTTTGTATTTCACTTACAATGTGATGAATCATCATATGAGAATATATTTGTCATATTTTCTCTATCAAACAATCTATATCTGAAGTATGACACTATTATTTACCATCATTATTTTCTTTTTGTTATCTTTTTAAACCCTGCCTTATATAATTTTTGCACAGATCGAGAAGTATGTTTGAATAAAAAATTTCCTCCTTTTCGTTTAGTGTTGTCTTATGAAATCAGTATAGGGAAATTAATTTTCTTCCATTTCTTCCATAATTCTCACTTACGGTCGGTTAGCTCGTTTAACAAATAAAAATCCTAATCTGAACGTAAGATATTACGCAGTTATTGACCTCTTAAATAAACCCAAATAAGACGTAGGAAACTTTCGATTCAAGGTGTTTAATATTTACATTCAATTGACATTTTGAAAACCGACTCATGTACTATTACATTTTAATGACTCATCATTTGCTTGAGTAAAGAAAATAGGGAATAGTATAGCTAAATGTTGGAGTAGGTATTAAATAATTCATACATGCAGTGTAAAAATCTGTTCAATGAAGATAGCAAAAATATTCATCAATACATGTGGTGGGCGACCAGAACACAACTTGCTTACGTGACATGCAACGAGTGACAGAACGCTCTCTCAACGCTTAGCAGGGGGGCCAACTCCAGTACACAAAATTTCACACTTCGCTGGTTCAAACCCCACACTAAATTTGAGACGCTAATTGTCAACATATTTCTACGAAAGTCTGTTATGGTATCCGTTGATGTATCGCCACTCTAAAGCAATCTGTACAACTCTTATTGTTCAATGTCTCGATAGTTCCGCTCGATGCAGTGCCCGTGAACGCGAGTAAGCTAGTTAACTCGCACACGTCCTTGACATGCCTGCTATAAGGTCCTCCTCTCAAGGCACCCACCAACGAAGTTTACCATCAACATTGCATGCCGTACAGGAAGTCTAAGGTCATAGAGTTGGGGACTGCAAACATCCGGCCAACGTTATACAAGTGTTTCAAACAGTTCTCTTAGACTTGCAGACAAATAATACATTATCTTATTTCTGTATGAGTAATTGTAAAATATTGTATGCGAGAAGCATGTTTCCAAACAACAAATGTTTTCTCCTTTTCTTTTTACTTTGATGGCAGTACTTTTAACAATATTTTGCTTATTATCGAGAACATATAGCGAATGCTTCTGGAATAGCAACAATCGTGATGATTTCAGTTTTCGGCGTTGCGGTGAAGTGCTGAGAATCTCACAAGTTAGCTGGGGAGATGAAGTAGCCTAAAGCACTTTCTAGACCAATACGCCTTAAATACAACTCATTGGTCAGGTCTGTGGTAGGTGAATTACATGCAAAATCCTTTCACTGGGAATGCTCAAAATAATTGCTCGACGGTTGTACCCCTTCCGTTTCCATCGGTTGCCATTTCATCACTCAGTGGTGGTTTTTGAGGGGACGAGTGAAAGGAACGCCCTCCGCACATATTTTATTCTTCTCAATGTGATTACAAAATGTTATTTGATGTTAGAGGAAAATTTTAAAATTTTAAGTAGATATCTATAAGGCATTTGATTTTGATCAACTATTACACTTTGCGTGTCTTTAAGCTATATGGGAATGATCGAAAATCATCACAGTCGCTGTGAGAAAGAAGTCTCAGCCTTTCATTCTCTCTCAGTTAATCTCTTAGTCGCATCGACATTGACAGCCCATGATGGAGGATTTTTGACGCTATCTAGATAGTGAAACGTTATAATATCTATGTATAGAAAATATTTAAACTTTAACCCATTTAATTCTAATTAGTTATAAATTCCCGACATCCACAGTCTTGAAGAATTGAACATTACTTACATGACCCTACGTCGCATCCACGACTAAATGTTTCCTTAAGTGCTCACGACTGCGACCGGATAGCTCCCCATGTGCTCTCTATAACGACTAAATGCTTTCTAAAATGCTCACCACTACGACCAGATAGCTTCTCATGTGCTCGCAACCGCGATTAAATACCTTCTGTCAAATTTACAGCTTTGATGAAACGTGTCTCCTTTTTCGTTTGTCCTCAAACTTTCTGTCAGTAATTTTGCCATTGGCTACAACTCGTTTCCCGACAATACCCTATACTGAACCAACCTTTACAATTAACAAAATGAAACAATGAACATATATAAATAATGTATACAAAAATAATTTTTGTACTTTTGATTCATTTCCTAAAGTATCTTATTGCTAAGCGAAGAAACATCAATATTGTTAATGTTTAATGTGCGCATGAATTAAAAGAAATGAATTTATCCTTTGGCCATGTGAGATATGTCCATGACTTTGACAGATAACCAGGAACTCGGGAGATATCTCGAGTTTCGATTTTTTTAATGGCAATATTTTTATTCATATAGATCTATTTCTTATACTGCACCAACCGACTGAATGCTGATGCTCTGTGCTTTACTACTTAAGGAGTAAGTGACGTCAAGTGAAAGCAGGTCTCTAAGAGGAGGCCACCGCAAATAAATTCTTGTTATTGACGTGTTGGAATATTGAACTGCAACTTGATATTCCTCATTTGTAAAAATCTGTTGTACTGATGCATTATTGAATATTTTTTTGTTAATATACGTATTTGATTATATTTGATTTACTTTAGTGATTTACGAGAGTATTTTATTTGTCGCTGTTGAAGAGTGTGCGGACTACTTTTTAGAAAACCATCGTGTTAGATTTGTTCAACAGTATTTTTATAGCTGCAATCCACTAGTTATGTGCTAAAACCTCTACCGGCTAAATTAAAAGATCATTAATTTTTTCCAAACCATTTGTACAAACAATTAAAAAAATTCGGGTCAAATCAAATTCATTATTCTGCCTGTCAATTTCCATATTAGTCACCTTTTGCAGTCCCCTCGTGATCAGCGATTCTGTTCACGAAAATCGGCCAATTACGAGTCATGACGTAAACGTAAATGAAAGCAATCGCCAGAAGTAATGACGCGTGCCCCGATATATGAGCCTTTGACGGAGCCGGGGCGTGAGCCGTGGGTTCAAGTATATGAACTGCCCGTGTTTACCAGCAACTGACTATCGCTCCAGTACTAAACCCAAATGATGCAGGTGCCAAAATAACTTCTAGTATCGTGGTGAACGTGTGTTTTAATAAAATATTCTAATGTGAAAATGGTTCGTTTGTAACATGCGTTGAATGATTTTAGGCATTAATTAACTCCATATTTTGTGTCAGACTTTTCTCTTCTACTTTTTACATTCTCTCCTTTCGAATACTTTCATTGATATTGACTCACACGCTCCGGCGCTTTAACTATTAATGCTCTAGTTTTCGAAACATATTAATATTCAATATAATGTGGTAATATATATAATGTAAGTAATTTATATAATAATAATAATAATATAATGTGGTAATGTATATAATGCCGACGTCCTATGCGCCTTGAAATGCAAATATATAAGTTTTGTTAGCGGATGCTGAAACACTGAGATGCTTGTGCCTAAGGAACCCACAGTAGACCTTAACCCTAACTGGCACTGGCCATTATTAGTTGAAGTCG
This sequence comes from Teleogryllus oceanicus, assembly GCA_964035755.1. Taxonomy (NCBI): domain Eukaryota; kingdom Metazoa; phylum Arthropoda; class Insecta; order Orthoptera; family Gryllidae; genus Teleogryllus; species Teleogryllus oceanicus. The sequence goes on from CAXIVR010000010.1 coordinate 68,684,168, forward strand.
ATGGATCAGTAAAACCAAAACTTTTCCCACATTCGCGCGGAACCACTGAGCAGAGCCACCAAGAAGCACCGGACCCTAACACAGCCACTGAGAAGCACCACTAAAGGCCGCTCCACAATAGCCCGCGAACGGGAACGAGAACGTGAAGGTGAGGACGCGAACGGGAACGGGAGGTACGTGCGCTTCACAATAAACGCCAACGGGAAGAGTAACAGCGCTATGAACCAGTAGCAGCTAAAACGAGAATTTTAAGAAACAGTTGCCGAAACTAAAGCACTTTTAGCTATAGTGTATTCACTATTTGTATTGCCATCTGTCTGATGTGTTTACGTGAGCTGCTATGAATAAGAAATACTTTAATGAAAGATACTTAATTATGAAATATAAGTATAAGTACAAAGAATGCGACAACAATTACGAACGTACGGAAAATACAAACCCGCTTTGAACCGTAACGTCGCAAATCCACGCTCTAACCTACCATCGCTCTACACTCTCAATTCCACTTTAGACCAGTGTCGCCTGTCGCGCGCTTGATCAGCTGGAAAACTTCGCCGCCATTTGCTGCTCTTTCATTGGTCGAGAGGTTGTGCGTTCCAGGGCTGAGAGAAATGTTGACCTTCCTTCCCGTTCTCGTTCCCGTCAAGCTTCGCGTTTCAGTCGTGTTGTGAATGCCTGCCTGATATGTCCATCTTTTAACTTCCTTTATCTTCTCGTTTGCGTTCCCGTTCGCGTTTCCGGGCTATTGTGGAAACCGCCTTAGGTGTAACCGGGAGCGGTAGCTCAGTGCATCAACTGATGTCACTGCAGCGCCTCTGACCGGGAGGTCCTAGGTTCGAGTCCTGGCGGTGGCAGGATTTTCGACCCTAGCTTATCAGCTAGGTCGAATTCAGTCGCTGTCTGGAGAAGAATTCTAGCGCCCGGCTGCTCTGATGGGTAGTTTTCCGTGGTTTCTCCGATATACACCAGGCGAATGCCGGAGCAGTACCCTATCAAACGGGCCACGAACCGCGCGCGATCTGTCCTTCCTCTTCCTTGTCCTATCCTCTCCCCTTACACACACACTTACACTAACATGCACTACACTACTACATATTCCGGGAGTCCGGTCTGGAGCTTAGAGCTTGTCCCGACTGGGGCGGTGCCCCGCTGGTGGGAGAAAGGTGGTTAGGGGGAAACCCCACTAGCCGACTGTAGGTCGGCGCCGGATCTCGCCATCCAGCGGGGGAAGATGACCGCCATCTCCCGAGAAAAAAACATGCACTACACTAACGGGACTAATGACGAAAGCAGTTGACGTGCCCGGAAACACTAAAAAGTCAATCAATCAATCAACCTTAGGAGTACGAACGGAGGGATTCGGGAGTCACCCCACTGCATGGCATTTACAACGGGGTTCTGTTGAGGGGACGCGAACGTGTCTCTGTGCTGCTGGTAGCACGAGTGCGCTTCTAACCGCGTAAGCAGCGCCACTGCGCCGCTCGAGTGAATCACCGTAGAAACCAAAGCTTCGCCAGCAGCAGTGCCACTCGGAAGCGCTACTGAGCGCGTCTATGAGCAGCGGTCATTAACGTCATTGTCCCTTTGCTCCTTCGCGCTCGTGCGCTGTCTTGCTTCTGAGACGGGCCGCCGCTGGATTCATTGATTGATTTTTTCGTGTCTCCGGGCGTGTCAACAGCTTCGGTCATTAGTCCCGTTAGTGTAGTGCATGTTTGTTTCTCGGCAGGTGGCGGTGATCTTCCCCCGCTGGATGGCGAGGTCCAGCGCCGACCTACCGTCGGCTATTGGGGTTTCCCCCTAACCAGGACTCTCCCACCAGCGGGGCACCGCCCCTGCCGGGACAAGCTCTAAGCTCCCGACCAGCCTCCCGGAATATGTGGTAGTGTAGTGCATGTTAGTGTAAGTGTGTGTGTAAGGGGAGAGGATAGGACAAGGAAGAGGAAGGACAGATCGCGCGCGGTCCGTGGCCCGTTTGGTAGGGTACTGCTCTGTCATTCGCCTGGCGTTCACCGCTGAATTGAGACTTCTGGCATCCGGAGTCAGCAACTCTGAGAGTGGTATTGGTGGTTAGAAAAAGGAGGGGGCGATACGCAATTTGCGACGCGAGAATGAATATTGAGGAGAACCAGAAGATAACCTTCAGCCGCCGATTTTTCTCTGGCCGTTGCCAAACTTGTGGAAGTTGTGAATGAGCAAAACATTAATAGTCGGCACGTTAATAATTAAGTCGAGTATTACTTTAAACCTTCTCCTAAACGTATTTTCTATGGTATTCATTATGTGTACGCACCCTAGACGTTTCTTGAAAACCGATCCTGAATCGAACACGTGGTGTATCCAATAAGCTACTTCTCTCATAGGAAATGTCACAAACTTATAGTACAAGAATAGAAGGATAAATATAAATTTCCTAATGAACATATGGTGTAAAATTACATATGAACTTCGTACCCAAGTGTCCTTTACAACATATTGTTAGACACCCCATTATGTACTATTTTGGAGTCAAATTGTGTACACCTGCGAAACACAAGTATGTGGTAAGTTGGTACTCTAGGAGGGTGCATAGTAGAATATTTCGTAAAAAAATATTTTTCCTTCCAGTATTCTTTCCAAGATTTTATATATTTCCAGGATTACTTTTGATTCAGTTTTGAATACGAATACTGGAACGACAATAGTGTTAAAGATTTTTACACGTGTGACTTATCTAACACGGGCGAAATATTCAGCTGTTTTTAAGTCCACATTTCTTATTCTCTCTAGGAGGGTGTATTCTAGAGCACTTCATAAAAATTTCTTTTTGCCCCTTGTATTTTACTTTTATGTCTTTCCAAGATTACTTTCGATACACTTTTATACGTAAGTACAGGAACGGCAATAGTATTAAAGGTCTCTACACGTGTGTCTTTGCTATTTTAAACAAATGCAGGCGAATGCCGGAGCAGTACCCTACCAAACGGGCCACGGACCGCGCGCGATCTGACCTTCCTCCACCTTGTCCTATCCTCTCTTCTTACACACACACTTACACTAACATGCGCTACACTACCATATATTCCGGGAGACCGGTCGGGAGCTTAGAGCTTGTCCCGACTGGGGCGGTGCCTCACTGGTGTGAGAGTCCTGGTTAAGGGGAGACCCCACTAGCCAACGGTAGGTCGGCGCCGGATCTCGCCATCTGGCGGGGGAAGATCACCGCCATCTCCGGAGAAAAACCATGCACTACACTAACGGGACTAATGACCGAAGCAGTTGACGCGCCCGAAAACACGAGAAAATCAATCAATCAATCAATTAAACAAGTACAGTACCACTTACTTCGGAATCCGCGAGGCGGCAGCGGAACGCACTGGGTCAGCGGGTCTGGGTGGGGAAGGGGGGCGGTCGACTGCTCTCTGTGTCTATTGGTCAGTGTAGCGCGCGTCTCGGCGTCCAAACTGTTGACGAGAGGGGGACACTCCCCCCCATCGATCGCTTGCGCAAACGACCGCGCCTCCCGGACCGGAAGCGGCGGCTACGCGCATCCGGTCACCAGCAACGCACTTTCTGCCGCAGCTCACCGGATCCTCTGCCAACTAGGAGATCTATGAACAGTAGACCGCACGACCAAACAAATTCGCAATTTTTGCCCGTACTGTGAAAAATCTCGGATTGTAGATCTAACGCTATTGTTTTATAATATTTTACTGCAAACAAAATAAAAAATAACTAGTAATTGAAAAATGTATTCATTTATTTTCATAACATATCAGGGATGCCAGTGTTGTTGTCTTGTTTTTTTTTATTAGTTTCAGTAGTAACAGCGTCCAAAAATCAGTATCAAAACGCCTGATAAATTCTTCATTCTTTCTAGTATATTCGGAAACATACTGAAAAGAATGAAGAATTTATCCAAAATTCATTTACTTCTTGCATGCTATACGTTTTTATCGGTCAGAAAAAAACGTGATGCAATTTGTTGTCTTCCAAAGCTAGAACGTTTGCAAAAATCGAATGTGCTCTTCACTGCAGTTTTTTAATGTTTAGTTAGTGTTGTCCTTCGCAATGTTTTCCCCACATTGTTTCCAGGAGCAACCTGCTTCATAAAGTGTTAATAAAGTATCATTTTTGTCCCTGTGTTAACACTTCTTTTCAACCTGTATTTACAATCTTAAACCAATGAAGTAGTACAAACCTTTCTTATTCAATTTTTAAAATGTTAACATTTTTACAAAAATAAAAGATCTTACGTGTAGAAAGTTGTTTCTACTGTTTTGAATCAAAGTGACCTATTATTTTGTTCTTCTAGGTCAACCGTACACAATTTAAATGAAATCGAAAAACAGTTTCATTTTGACTGCTTAATATACAAATTTACAAACAAAAAGTCAAATGATCGATTTAAAGCAACACATTATTTCGTTAAAAACCTATTTTGTTTTGTTAAATATGGACTTTACTAAAATGCTGCCCCTCGTATTTAGCTTGCATCGAAAATACGTAATTTGAGGCCGGAATTGATGTAGTCTTGGATGTTGCAGTTGTAGCTAAATACTTTAACATATTTAGGGTAGGGCAAAACACTTCAAATTTAGTATTTAAATTCTTTGCCAAAATGCTTTGTGAATTAGTATTTAAATACATACACAAAATACATTAGGTTTTTATTATCTAAATACATGCGCATTTAAAACACTTCAAATACTCACAATACAGTAAATACAATAATATTTATCATTATTTTTTATTTTAACATTTTATTAATTTATTGTCAGTTACAATAAATTACAAATTGGCAAGCAGAAATTTCTGAACAATAACTTATAAATCTAACTCAAATAAGCGGAATTACCTTTTAGAGCGACTACCTTTTCAAAAAAAAAAAAAAAAAAAGACAATAAATCCCTATTTGACAAATGCATGTAACCCGCAAAAGAAAACGGTCGTTCAACTAGTGCGGGTGAATGTAAACTAGATTATAAGTAAATCTCGGACATGTAGGCACTAAAAAGGTCAAAAATAGGTAGGCAAATAGGCACTTAAAAACTTACAAATTGGCAAGGAACAAAGCATTATAGTTGACAATAGGCAGACACTTAGGAAGTAAAAATTTAAAAATAGGAAGGAAAATGGGGAATATAGTTGAATAATATTAAAATGTACACGTAATACGTACTGCATAAATGATGAACACAATTCCCAGAAAACAAATCGAATATCTACGATTGTCAATACATATTGCGGGGTTACATAATATTTCCTAGTAGTTGACTCATGTGGATTTTACATTTTGTATATTTTTTTGGCTAAACTGGTTAAATGTTGGTATTTAAAATGTTATGTTGGTATTTAAAATGGAATATTTGTGGCATTTCACAAGTCAATATTGAAATTCTTTCTTGTCTTCAACTTATGGCTGCACTTGCTGAAGAGGGTTTGAATAGTTTTTCTCATTTTTTTCGCATTTTGTGCACGAGTTGTAATGTTTTTATGTCGTAAGAAATATTTTTTCCACAGTTTACCACCTTTCCACAACACTGGTAAAAACAATTTCCAGTCCGCCGTGAATCTTGTCCATAAACCCACTCCTTTAGCAATGCAGATCTTAAACTATCTCCTTAGACATTGTAGCAAGCACGCTTAACAGAAATAGCAAATTTACTGATCTGACATGCAACAACCTTTTTTAAATTTATTTCTTGGCCCGAGAGCCCTCAGCATCTGAGTACTATACCTTAGGAGTATATTGAATTATATTAGCGGTATTTAAGAAAAGCGTAGGATAAGATTGGACGGATGGTTGATTGGTACAGGTAAGTAGTGACAGCAACTGCTACTAGAAGTTGCAGGGGTGATGACTTTTTTAGTATGGGATGTAATTGGCGGGTTCTACGGGTGGCCAGATTTATTCTGTGAATAATATTTGGTTTCCAAGTGAGTCTCTATCAAAAAGTACTTCAAGATATTTCACTGGCTTTTTGTTTGGGAGCCAAGTTTATGATTTCTCCTTGATACTTGAGGGGGAGAGTATTATTTGGCCTATAGCGCGTGAATATTTTGGCTTAATTTTTTGCAGGATTTATCCGGATGTGCCATTTCTTGGCTCAGTCGGAGAAGTGGAGGAGATGGGTGCACCAAATTTCGAAATCAATACAAAATCATGGAAGCAAACTCCGCCTACCTCGTGTTTATCCAATTTCCACAGAGTACACTTCATTTTAAAACTCTAGACTGTTGCAGAGTTTGTAGATAAATCAAGCGATTTCCTACATCTGTTGCGGGTTTTCTAGGTGAATCATTATAAATGCCTTCCCTTTAAGCGGAAATTTAATAATACGATTCTTGAATTATCCGATCAGAACCTTTTTTAAGACATTTATTTTGTAAAAGAAAAATAGAATTACAACATACTTGACGTAATAATGGCTTGCTCGAATTCCCACACAAATGCGTAATACTTTATATAATTTTTAAAAAAAAAAAATTTAATATGGTGTAGTCTACCTGTTAATGCAAATAAATTTAAATGTATTTGATGTAATTCAAATAGCCAAGAATGGTCAAATAAATTCAATCCAATATAATATATAATTAATCCACGTCTGATAAAAGATTTCGGCTTACATGACGGGTCACATAACTGCCTCTTCCCCATGCCTTCCTTCTCTTGGGTTTCTAGAGTTCTCTAATATATTACCTTAAACATTTCAGACTGTCAGAGACTTACAGATGGTTGAGTACAGTTGTAATTCCGTTTATGAGCACATAAAGCACCAGTCGGTACCAAATTGCATGTTTTGTATTGTCGTATATAATGGCTTTACCGTTGTACCACGCCGTGAGTTTTACAGCAAAAACTTTTTCATTGTGCCGTGAAGAAGATAAAAAAGAGTACAAAAAGTGATAAACCTGTGCCAGATTTGAATGTTAGTAAAGAAACGAAATGTGGAGAAAAAAAGTGCGAGAAAATTTACAACGTGATATATTAAATAAAACTGGTTGTGCGGTATCCAATAATTTTTAAAAATGTTTAGTATTCAGTTTTTAATTGTTAGGTAAAATTCGGGAGGGTACATGAAATACGATGATATGTGGAAGTGCCAAACACGACCAAGAAATAGTTTCTCCTCTGATTTAAAACAATTTTTAAAGTAATTTTTAATCAAATTAATAAATGTTTGAGGTGTTAGCTAAATGAGAGGCATTAGCTATGTTGATCCTTCTTCTGGAGAACACAGAAATAAATTCTGCGCTCTAAAATGTGACGATACAAATATCCATTATTTTTATTCGCTTGATCAGTAGAGCAATTCCGAGTTTTAACAACTTTCTGTTTAGAGGACATATATTTTTGATACTGAATTCGCTGTAAATAACACATTTTTTATTAAATATCGGTTGCCCTCAGAAAGTTTTACAGTTAAGAGTGGCACAACGTGCGGTTCAGAAGTTTGAGAGGTTGAGAAAAGATAAGAGGAAAGCTACTAGCCCTTGAAATGTACTACTAACGTAGAAGGTGTTGTTTTATCAGACATTAAAAAATCAGGAACTATGAAAAAAAGAAAATGAATATAAAGAAAACTATTCTTGACCAAATAGAAAAAAAAGTCAAGAAATTTAGGCAGAACCTGTCACTTGCTTCGACGTACTATAATGTTGATAATATTTTAAATTACTTTTTTAAAAAAACAACTTAAGCTGAATAATATTTATAAAGAATTCTCTGAGAGAAGTGTCAATTACTCGTTTTTTTTTAACATGTTTAAAGTAGAAAGAATTTAATCATGTTCATGACGAAATATAATTAAAAATAAATCTGTAAATTACACTTCATAAAAAATCTGCAAATTATGTCTATTAAACAATTTTATATATATATATATATATATATATATATATATATATATATATATATAGAGAGAGAGAGAGAGAGATTAATATAGATATAGAATGTACAATACTGTAATCAAAATATCCAAATGCTGTTTTAAACAAAAAGCTGGTTTGGCGTATGGCCTTTCTAGCTAACGCCTCATTTCTTCCTTTAACCTTCTCCACACATGATATTTTTCTACAGAGGAAATGGGGAGTAAGGTTTCACAAATAATTGAACTTAAAGGCCACCACTTTAATGCATGCATACTTATTTTAAACAGTGAATATACCCGTATTGATTATTTAATTATTTCACATTTAACCACATTTATTTTTAATGTAATTCTAATTCTCTTTCTTATTATTTTCTATTTTTTTCTAATTAAATTATTAATTTATTTCTACGTAATAAATAGTTTTAAATTATTGAGGATATATTATAATGTGTATTAGGCATAACTTCGTAAAATATTATATAAATATAATTTAAATATTCGTAGTACAATGCAAGTAAATATTTCCAACTGTCGAGGGTAACTTTTGTGGACTGGTAGGAATGCCCTATGAACGATAGGTTGGTTGGCGGAGTCTGGGAGTACTCCCACCAGACGATTCCTCGCCAACGCAATGGAGAGCTAAACCCAGTTATAGGTGCGTCTTCCATCTTTCGTACTACTTACTTCTCTTTTTAATTTTCTTTCTTTTCCTTCTTTTTCTTTTTTAATGGTAGTTGACGCAGAGAGACGGGTATTGGAAGACGTCTGTTTTTCCTTCCATTTTATGTTGTCGGAGAGTTGACCGACGCACGTTCGTTTGATGTTACTTCCTAGAAGACTTGCAGTCACGTTCTAAAAACCTCGAACTGACTACTTCTTTGAAGATAAATTAGCTTTATCTCTTTCAGGAATGTTACAATTACTTCATTTTCGTGTCACTCGGGTTTGACATTAATGAAGAAAACGGATTTATCCTTCTAAATCAACCATGCAAAATTTTATAATCTTTTAAGTTAACTTGAAGAACGGTGCACTTTAAAACCTTTTAAAGTGTTTCAAATATGTTATGAAGCCATCTTTAGCCATACAATTTTTAGGTCATTTATTTAATAAAGTCTTCTTAAGTATAAATTTACGACTTTTAACGTTGAATGAAAAAGTATTCTACATGGTAATACTCTAATAAAATTGTTTCTGACATGCTTGAAACTTAAGTAAATTAACAATTACTTAAATAAAGGTTCCAAAATTATTAGAATGACTTAAAACATAAACTTCATGTCTTTATTTTTTACAGAAGAAATGAAATAAATCAGTACAAACATTTTGTTGTTTTTGGGTTGGAAATAGAAAGAAAAATATATTAATATATTCCTTAATAACATTGTAATGTCAGGAAGATTTTCAAATTTTCAACAAATTTATATTTTCTTCACATTTTTCCGAAACAATTTTTCTTTCATGATATTTCTGCAAATGTGAATCCACAACCATCAAGTCAACTGTTTGAAATTCTAGATCTAATTACACACTTATTTGAAAAATAAATTATTGATGATTGCAATGTCCGTTATTGAGATGACGGTCATAGGAACAAATTATTAACAAACAGCGTTTTCAAAGAGTAGAAACCGTTAGTAGACTTCTGATTGCCTTTAACTGTTTTATTGAAACCCGTCAGGGGTCCGCAGAAAGTTCCGGTTACAATACATCGAGCGCTGCTAACAAATACGCCTCTCGTGAAGCGAAATCCGGCCATCGGTATCCATTTTTCACGGCGGACGAGCCCTTCCTTCGACAAAAGCGAATCGCGGGAGCAGAGTCGCAGCGAAACTTCGTCAGCCTCTGCGTCCGGCCGACATGTGGCGCGGCGGTCGGCGACAGCGCGGAAGGGGGATCGCGGGAGGGGGCGGCAGCCGGCGATTGGGTTACCTGCCCTGCGTCGCCGGCGCTGGCGTCCTGGCAGCTCTGGGGCCCGCCCGCCGCGTCCAACGCATGACGCGGACGGGGGGAGGGGGGCGACCGGGCTGTCAAGGAGCCTTCGGCAGGTTGCTCAGGCTCCTCTTCTCTCCTCCTCTTCCATCCTTCTCATTCACCCAACTACCTTTTCCCACTTCCTGCACCCGAAGCGAATCAACTGATGTCATTGCAGCGAGTCTGGACGGGATGTTCTAGGTTCGAGTCCCGACGGTGGCAGGATTTTCGACACTAGCTTTTCAGTCGCTGTCTGGAGGAGAATTCAAGCGGCCGGCAGCTCTGATCGGTAGTTTTCCGTGGTTTCTCCCATGAAAACCAGGCGAATGCCGGAACAGCACCCTAACAAACGGTCTATGGACCGTCCGCGATCTTTCCTTTCTTTTCCTTGTCCTATCCTCGTCCTTTACACACACTTACGCAAACATGCACTACAGTACCACACATCCCGGGAGACCGGTCGGGTGCTTAGAGTTTCTCCCGGCTGGGGCGGTGCCCCGCTGGTGGGAGATTCCTGGTTAGGGGAAACCTCGCTAGATTACGGTAGTTCGGCGCCAGATTTCGCCATCCAGCGGGGTAAGATCACTGCTATTTCCCGAAGAAAAACCTGCACTACACTTACGAGACTAATGACCTAAGCTGTTGACGCGCCCGGAATCACCAGCTAGCCAATCACTCCACTTCCCGCCTTTCCTTGTCGCTTACCTCGATTTCACAAACCTTTCTTTCATTCCAAAGCTTTTCTACATCTTTCCATGCCTTCGTTTAGCAAGCCCCGTCGTTTAGCAAGCACCAGCCTTCTCAGATGAAAGAACGAGCTGAACCATCGACGGGTTACCCTGCACCCAGTTTCTGAACCGTCCTTGCTACTCCTCACCCATTTTTCCACGCCCTTCCTCTCATTCATCGAACTTTCCACCTCGCCTAACTTCCTCCTGCCTCCTCCTCGCAGTCTCCCGTTTTTCACTCTTTTCTTGCCTCCCAACGTATTCATCTACCATAGCGCCCGGCGAATGTTGGAGCCCTGCCATAACAAACAGTTCATGGACCGCGCGAGATTTTTGCTTTCTCATTCTTGTCCTCTCCTCATCTTACTTAGATACACACTTACATTCACTACACTTCCACACATCGCAAGACCATCTTGTCCGGCCAGCGGCGGTGTCACGAAGGTAGAAGAAATGTTAGGAGGGCAAAACCAGAAAGCCGGCATGTAAGTCGGCGGCGGATCTTACCAACCGACACGCCCTGCGCTTAAGAAACTAATGACCGAAGCAGTTGATGTGCCCGGAAACCCGAAATAATCAATTGGTCTTCTGTCCTCATACCTCTAATAATAATAATAATAATAATAATAATAATAATAATAATAATAATAATAATAATAATATGAGCCTGGTTTAATCCCGTTAAGGGCAAAGGCTTCCTGCATGCAGGGTGGATGGTTGGCTTATCGCAAATTCTTGGTCCTACTCCCAAGTCGATAGGACGCGAGCTGCACGTGTTCAGGTACTGACTACTTCTTTCTTGAATTTGTCTGCCCATCTCAGTCTTTGTCTGCCTTTATTCCTCCATCCTGTTCTTGGCTACCAAATTGTTCCAGTTACTTGTTAAATAATTTAAGTTCGGTGTCAGTGATATCAACATCCTTACGTGTATTAGGCAAAGGGTAATACAAAGTTATTAAAATGCAAAACAATGTGTTTAAAATTATAGAAACAATGTAATATTTTGGCATTTGTTTGTGTGTTGTCTCTATTCACTCCCATTCAAGCAGAAACATAAGAATACATACCTTCTGAAATGGGAGCTGAATTGTTCTCATTAAGTATGTCATAAGGTTAAACAACTCTTTGAAGATTTTAAATCTTATTTTATTGTTATTTTAAGAGCAGAAGTATGTTTGTTTTTGTGATTCTCTCTCTTCGTCCCATATACGATAGGATCTTACTCTTATGAAACATATTTCTTCTCAAAGTATATACATCTTTGTATTCTGTTATTGGGTATAAAGGTTCCAATTAAATAAATAAGTAAAACGGATTAAACTAAATACGGGGTCCTAATATGCACTAAGAACTGAGAGCGTGGAACATTAGAAAATAGAGTACAAAAGAAAATAATAATCTCTGAAAGTCATCGTATAGGTAGTGTATCGTATAATAAGTGTTAGAAACTATTATTTATCAATAGATAATTATGAGAATTTTCTTCTTTTTGTTTCTTATTATTTCTTGAAATTTTATTTGTTGAAAAAGTATGTTAAATGGCAAGAATTTAAAACTTCAACAGTGTGTGAATTGAGTTTCCCATTCAGTTTCTCGCTACCACATGAAACAGAGGGAAAGGTATATAATGCTGCGTGAAGAAAGGCCGAATTTTCAGCAGGGCTCTGTTAAGGAAAAAATGGATAAATCCAATTGCTAAATCCGTCTGTCTGTCCGTCCGTCTGTGAAAAATTCTAGGGGCTGAACCGTTCAGCCGAATATTTTCGAAAATTTCAGTACGTTTCACGTAATTTTGCATGAGAGTACGGGAGAGAACGTACACGCTGTTTTAGCACTAGTTTAAGAACTTGGAACCATACAATACGTGAACAAAATTTAAATTAAAATGAATATTGGTTCGAAATGTCAGCTTTCATCACTTATTGTTACTGGGCAAGTAAAGATATGCTCTAAGAACATGTCATTTTTCAGCAGGAAAATTGAACCTGAGTGAAGTTCTGTTTTTGTTGCCAAAGCTAATATATTATTGTACTCTAGTATATTGGGACCGTATTCAGAATTATATTTAAGAAATTTTCCCTATTAAAATTGTACTCGTTTAAATATTTTTTAACTAAAAATGAAGTTTTTATGGGTTACTTTCTTAATTGTTATTTTGTTCCAAGAAAGTAAATTTCATCGCATATTTTAATGATATGATTGTTTTATTTGCTTCATATTTTATGTATTAAAAGAACAGAAGATATTCATGTGTTAATGCAACTAACACAAGTCAGTGCTATAATAATACAAGGCAATACCCTGGAATTTGTAAACAAACATTAAGTTAAAAATATAGAATACATAGCAACTGTTGTTTAGATAACCTCAACAAATGAACATGAGTGACTATGATGTTCATTAACATTTCATCAATGCTCGCGAGGATTCTATTTCACTTTGAAATATTGGGGCCAAAGCGTCGACAAACGTGATGGAGAAGCGAGTGGCGAGTTGGAGGGCGTTTGGTCTCCCAGCAGGAGATTATCATTTGATTGGCTGGGATGTCGATACTACTGGGAACGGTTTCGACGACGAAATATGCCACATCGCTGCCTACACCCCAACAGCCAGTTTCGCGCAGTTTGTGATACCGTATCAAGATATCAAACCTGCTGCTAGAAGAAAGCACGGATTGAATGTGGTTACCGTTGGACGGTTTCGTATGCTCAAGGACACGAAGACTGACACTGTTCTGAAAACGAAATGCCTGGTTGCTGCACTTGCTGAATTCCTTCAATGGTTGGAGGGATTAAAGGCTAAAACTAGTGACGGAGTAATTCTTGTTTTTCACGAGGCTCGGAAAGTGTCTGTCCCCATTCTGCTACAAGCTGTGCGCAAGTACAATTTTATGGAGAAATTCACTGCAGTAGTGAAAGGTTTTGTCAATGGATATAGCGTTGCTGAAGTGATGTGTACAAATCCTATTTGCTCTGTTTCATTGAAAACTTTATCAAAAACACTTCTACATGAAGACGACAATTTGGGCAGTGCTGCTGTTAGAGCTCGACTCGCATTTCAGGTATGATAATAAAAATTTTAACTGCGATTTTGAGACTGATTTTTTCGGATAAAAATGTAACGAATAACGTCAAAACGCTTGGTTCTAGATCGCAGTATGCCACATTTTCTTCATAATTAAAATAAATCAGCTAATATTATCCCATATCTATTATTTTATTTAGTGTATTATATATATATATATATATATATATATATATATATATATAACGCGCCCATTTCGTAACGCAAGAGATTGTGGCTACGTATGTACTCCAAGATAAAATTACATCACACAGCCATTACGGGTTGCGTAAAAACGTACATATCAAGTACTATGCTATCTCAAAATGTTTAATTTAGTATGATATGAGAGTCATTAAACTTCAACATATGGCATTTAAATTAACCTCTGTGTCTAGTGAATTAAAATTGGAATAAGCGTCGCCTATTGACATACATGAGAAAAATATTTTATTTTTTTTCGTTATTAATTCTTCGTGGGTCATTCAGCAGTCGTGAAACTATCACATCACCTTATTATGACTCTGACATTAGTATATCGTCTTTGAGATTTCCTGCATGGCAAACTTTCTTTCACCTTTCTATCACCCACAGCTGTAGTCCTCGCGCGGGCTGCAGGTATAGCCCAACCGACTTTTAAACTATCTGACAACATTGTGCTTGTTATGAAAAGCCAGGAGAAGCAGACTGGATTGTAAGACTATATTACTTTATGCTTCTGATACTCCCACCATTCTAAACCTCATAGATGGCTGGGATAAACCTACAGCTCACGCGAATACTTAAAGGTTATCCTGTGACAGGGACAATAGAACAATTTTTATTATTTTAAAAATATTTGTGAAATAATTTTCTATTGTTCTCAGCACCTCAATTATGATCAAAAATTTCATTAAAAATGTTCTTGCCAGATTTTGCAGATAATATGCGGAAATGAATCTAAACAAGGACGGGGTGACGGCAGTCAAAGTACTAACGCCGCTCTTGTTCAAGCTATCAGTCGATTTACGAAAACCATAGCACAGGAAGAGGAAGAACTCGAAAGATTCAAGAACGCCTTGGATCGACAAGCCGCACGACGTGGATTTTTTGCAACTTCATCCTAAAATAAACACTTTTTGAATGATCGAGAATGAAGGAACAAGGTAATAAGACATTCTCTCAAAAGTATTGCAACCACTGAAAATGAATTGGATTATTAACACTTGATTTTGGTTACTTCAACAATTTTTTCTTCTTCTGTCAGCTCTCCGGCACTCATAGTTGTGCCTTGGCTTCTTGTATTATAACAATCCAATTTCTTCTATCTTCTGCTTAGTTCGCCATCTTTTATCACCTAGGTTTCTTAAATCGTCCTCCATCTCATCATTACATCTTAATTCAAATCTATCTCTTCCTCTCCTAGCATCCATGCTCCTTAGATATACCTTTCTAAAGGGCCCTCTCATCATTCATTCCAATTAAGTGACCCAATCATTCCAATCTTTTCACTTTCATACATGTAATTATTTTTGGTGTTTAAATAGTTCTTCCAATTTTGCGTTGGTTTGACTTCTTCATATTTAATTTTTTTTGATCGGTCCAAATATTCTTCGTAAGATATTTCCCATACAGCGAGTATGTTTGCTGTTTTGTTTGTTAGAGTTCATGTTTCATTACCATACAATACTACTTGCTTAATGAGGATGTTCATTATAATTATAAATTATATAACTTATACAGAGTACTAGCTTAAAAAATAAGCAATGCTCGAGCATTATCATAATCATGTTTTAGATAGCTGGCCTACATGCGTAAAGGTGTTTCACATCAAAATCAATGAATGCACTTCTTTGCTGGTTTACAAGAAAGAACACAAAGAGTAAATCAAATTTACAATGTTTATTCAACATATATTTTAATCTGTTAATGAGAAAGAGAAGTACCCCACGTTGCTCATGTATTTACTTTCTACTTTTGATTTTAACACTGATTAATGTCAACAGTGATCTCTGCTAAACTGTTAAGCTGCGTACACTTCTAAGAATTTATTTCTTTAAATGCACATTCAGCGATAAAATTTTGAATTGGAACTAGGATGTGTTTCATTTCTGGCCACTCAACATTCTCGTACCGAAATTTGAAGCAATCACTCTAATTTTACTGTGTTTTTTTTCTGACAGGTTTAATCTGACGATAGGTTTAAAAGTTATTTTGTTCTCTCTTAAATGATTCCTGTACAATTTAAATACCCTTATGGAAACACACGAAACCTTCAATTTGAACTACCACTCATGTATCTCACATTAATAACCCTTCCCTCCTTTCCTATTCTTTCCCCCCCCAAACCTTCCGACCCACCTAATTACCCTTTCCTACCTTCTGACCCACTTACTTGCCGTTTCCTACCTTCTGACCCACCTAATTACCCTTTCCTACCTTCTGACCCACTTACTTACCCTTTCCTACCTTCCGACCCACCTAATTACCCTTTCCTCTACTTCTGACCCCCCACCCTTTCCTACCTTCCGACCCACTCATACGTGGCACACTTCAAAGCATTTTTTCAGAGATTTCCACACAACTCTAAGAGAAAAAACGATTTGGGATGGGGTAAGTTCCTAATACGCGTTATTGAGTGAGGGTTATGAAGGCTCATTTGATTTGTCTCATCAAGAAATAATTCATTGGTAGCTGAGTCCTTCTAAAATATTATAAAAGATTATAGAAAAAAATGGGGAATTTTGGGGGATCATGATATTTTGTGGCAAAACGAGATTATACGATCACAAACACCTCGTTAGGGACTAGACAACAAAATTTGTTTGTTTTAATCCTCATAATTTAATTATAATGGTTATTCTCAGCTGGTTACCTCACATTTAATTTTCCATATTTCATCAGTAGCAAATTATAAAAATACTTCTGAAATGTTGGTCTGTTTTTGTAATTGCTGTATGCATTATGAATTTAATTTTATACATTTTCAAGAGTTTAGTATGAATAGAAAAGGTTGTATTCATGTACACAGAAATGTAAAATTGTGTGAAGAATAGACGCTTTTAAAATAATTCATATAAATAAGTTTAATTAATTGTTCTAACCTTCCATAAAACAACCTTCAAAAGCCCTCGAGTGATTACGAATATCGTACTAAAATACATATTAACTTGTTCTCCCCCTCCCCACGAAACTGTTGCAGAGTTTAAACTAATATTCGTCACGCACTGGCTCGCAACCTCATGAGCTAAAAGCGCTTTCGCAAAGCACTAGTGCCCTCTAGCGGCGACTCCGCACAATACGGACCGCTTCGTTCTGTTGCCCCTCGCGCGTCACGCATTTCTCACGCACAATGGGCGCCCACGCACGCGCCATGCGCACCCACACGCGCACGCACGCACCCGAGTGCACGCACGTTGGCAGCCGGCGGCGGCGCGCAGTGGGGCCAATCCCGAGAGCCTGGCCAAAATTTCAAAACGAGGAACGGGAGCGGTAGCTCAGTGCATCAACTGATGCCACTGCAGCACCTCTGACCGGGAGGTACTAGGTTCGAGTCCTAACGGTGACAGGATTTTCGACACTTGCTTTTCAGCTAGGTAGAATTCAACTGCCGTCTGAACGAGAATTCTAGCGGCCGGCTGCTCTGATCGGTAGTTTTCCATCGTTTCTCCGATTAACATCCGGTGGATGTTGTACCCTAAACAAAGGGTCCACGGACCGCGCGCGTCTTCCTTGTCCAATCCTCTTCACACACACACCCACACACACACACACACACACACACACACACACACACACACACACACACACACACACACACACACACACACACACACACACACACACACACACACACACACACACACACACACACACACACACACACACACACACACACACACACACACACACACACACACACACACACACACACACACACACACACACCCACACACACACACACACACACACACACACACACACACACACACACACACACACACACACACACACACACACACACCACACACACACACACACACACACACACACACAACACACACACACACACACACACACACACACAACACACACACACACACACACACACACACACACACACACACACACACACACACACACACACACACACACACACACACACACACACACACACACACACACACAACACACACACACACACACACACACACACACACACACACACACACACACACACACACACACACAACACACACAACAACACAACAACACCAACACACACACACACACACACACACACACACACACACACACACACACACACACACACCACACACACACACATATACACTGCACTACTACATATTCCGGGAGGCCGGTCGGGAGCTTAGAGCTTGTCCCGGCTGGGGCGAATCTCGCCATCCAGCGGGGAAAGATCACCGCGCAAAAAAACATGCACTACACTAACGAAACACGAAAGAATCAAATCAGAAAGAGATTTCTTATTTAGAGAATTTTGATATTGCTGTTTTTTAGAATCGTGTTCAATTTGTCACAATCGGCAGAAGGTGTTAGCTTGCATCAGCCTAAACGTGGCTCTTGTTTGAATGGCATCTTATCTAAAGAAATACATGGATGTAATTGTTCCTTGAATATCGTGGTAAGCTGTGTAACTATGTTCGATTTTTATGATTGATCTACATCATGATAATATGTAGATCATTTAAAATTTATTATAAATTTTTATTTTTAAATACGAAAAAAGTAAGTAATTTTTTTTAATTGGTTATTTAGGTCGCATCAACATCTTAGGTCATTAGCGATCACTATTGCTGTCAACGGTATGGTAACTATGAGGGTGAATCGATATGGCGATGATAAGGGGTGAAAGGACGAACACAAATACAACCATGCCCGAGGCGGGACTCGAACCCGCGACCCTTCGGTCCGAGATCACTACGACACTACTGCCTTAGCGATCTCGGCCACCGGGCCGACAAATACTTTTATACAATGAAATTTATGTAGATTGTAGTCTGTAATAATATAAAGCGATATAATAAAAACCGCTGCTAAAGTATGTCGTTTTGCAATTTGTGTAAGTTTTTGCTCGAATGAGAGGAGTTGTCGCTTTGGGATCATTTCGACCTTCCTCAGCTGATGGAGCAATAGAATTATGTTAATTTAATTTTCAGACGTATTGCTTAGAAATAACTCATTAAGTAGTCGAATTTTATCTTGATTTTCCTTGCCAAATTCAGTACCCTAACATTTTATTCACTTCAAAGAAAACTTCATGTCAACGCCATATTGGATCCGCGATTGTTTTCAAATTTCAAATTCTCAGTCGTAATCGGCAACCTACAATTTTTTTTCATACAAATACAGTCCCGTTTTCGTATCAAGGCACCGGGAGAGGTGACTCAGAGCATCAACTGATGTCACTGCGATGCCTCTGACCAGATGTTCTTAGGGTTTGAATCCCGACGGTGGCAAAATTTCCGACACGAGCTTGTCAGCTAGGTCGAATTCAGTCGCTGTCTGGAGAATAATTCTAGCGGCCGGCTGCTCTGATCGGTAGTTTTCCGTGGTTTCTCCGATCAACACCACGCGAATGCCGGAGCAGTACCCTACCAAACGGGCCACCGACCGCGCGCGATCTTTCCTTCCTCTTCCTTGCCCTCTCCTCTCCCCTTACACTTGCACTTACACTAACAAGCACTTGATTACAACACATATCAGGAGGCCGGTCGGGATCTTCGAACTTGCCCCGGCTGGGGAAGGTGGGCCCCTGGTGGGAGATAGCTTGTTTGGGAAAACCCCACTATCCGACGGTAGGATCTCGCCGTCCAGCGGGGCGAGATCACCCCCACCTACCGAGTAAAAAATGACTACACTTATGGTAAATGACCTTGGCCGTTGACACGCCTGGAATCACTAGTAATCAGTCAATCGTGTTATGGCCGGCTCTTGGTGCTTCGGCCCCAGTGGGCAGCGTTGCGGCTGGGCGACTGGCGAGTGTTCAGCTGCGCGGGAGGGGAGGGGGCGGGGCGGTCTGAATGCGGGCGACGTGGCGGTCGAGGGCGCGGGCGGCGACGAGAACAGCGGGGGTGGGGTGTGCAGGGGTGGGAGAGAAGAGTGCCGGTGGAAGCTGTGAAAATTGAGGTTCTATATCTGAATATTGTGAAAAATTATGAAGTTAACCGTTGTCTAATGTTCATCAATACTCTTATTTATTTTATTTTAGTTGCGTCTTGTTCACTCTTGTGTATGCTTCTATGACGCTAAGGTGTTGAAATGGTCTTTCCCATAAATGACATTTGTTAAATATTGCATATGTCATAAATCAAATTTATTTAATATAATTATTTTTTAAAAATTCGTTAAATATTTGTGTAAGACCGTCTTAATAATTGTAATAATTTACATTTTATAATGTTTAAAAGTATTATGTCTTTAACAGTAATTTTTCAAAATAGATCTCTGACATTTCTTATTCAGGCGTAAAGATGTCTTAACGGAATATTCTAACTACGTTTCCGTCCGATTGCCATTTTGTTCTTAGTATATTTTTGTGCAAATGTAACTTTATCTTTCAATAATTTCTGTCCACACATTTTTTGACCGTACTTTGCAGAACTTGGTGAAATGTCAACCGGTTTTTGTTCCTATCTATTCGGTCCATATTTCTTAATGTTTGATGCTAGGCTATTACTTCAAAAAGGAATATACAATCTAAAAGAACAATTATTAGGTTTCAGAAATCATAAACTAACAGTAGGTTTGCTTTAAAATATGTAGTTTCCTTCATATCAGTCTTCATCTTCGCAAATCTGCATGTTACTTCATAATTTTTGGTGGAATAATTTCCTCAAATACTGCATCGGTTATCCATTTTCTTTACATTCAATGCGCGAAGATTGCGAATGTGCAATAAAAATTAGGGCATTCCCTGCTATTTCACAATAAGATAGTTGCGCTGTGTCCGAGCGGAGGGGCCAGTATCAGGTCATACGATACTAAGGCCTTCACTGTATTAATCTTTCCTGTACGGCATTTTTCTTGCTTTCCTATTATTACATTGTTTAAGTTGAATGAGCATCAAAATTAATCATTTACAACATTTTCACAGTTTTATTTGAATCCGAAACATAAAATAAAGCTCGGTTTTATAAAGGCTTATTACAAAGTTCTGAGATAAATCACAACGCATTTAGTATTGTTCGAAGTAATTTTTAATAACACTATTTTAATATATTTGATTCTTTCATTATTACTCTGTCAGCATAGTTTCTGAAATAACATCTCTTTCAAGAAGCTCTTTTCAGAGAAATAACCTCGAGTTTTATAAATACTAATGTATTCAAAAATTAATTTTTCAACTTGTCTAAATCAATTTTAATTCAGTGTTATATTATGTGTATTTTAGCGTAGACTTAATCAAAGAGAATCATGAGTTTATAAGTCAATTCGAGGTTTAGTGTTCTTCGTAATATTTTATACCTTCAACAGAATGTCTTTTTCAAAGCAAAATCTATAGAAGTAGCAATTCATTATCTTTTGGAGATCTCCAACGTTCCATCAAAGAAGACGAAACGGAACTGCAAATTAACTTGATTTGTACCTAGAGAAGTACTTTTATAAGTAATTTCAAGTTGCAGGCACGTTCGTTTTATTTTGATGTACTTCTTCATGAGTGCGCAACTTAATTGAATATTGTTCAGACTTCAACCACCATCTCAGGTTTAATTCGAGGTATTCATTTGCACCTTCATCAGCCCCTCCCCGCGAGACAATCTCTACCAGCGGCGGCCCGCTACCTCTTGTCCCAAAGGACGGCTGCTCTCGCCGCTGCCGCCACCACCCCCACTGCAACCGCCTACGCCACCGCAACCTTGGCCACTGCCACTGTCATTGCCACTACCCGCCTCCGTCACCGCTACCGCCACCGTCCTTACCGCCACCGTCGCTTCCGACACCGCCACTACCGACATCGCCGCCGCCGTCGCTGCCGTTAACACCGCCACCGCCGCAGCCGCCCCACCGCCGCCGTCACTTCCGCTCCCACCACCGCTCCACCGCCACCGCCACCCCCACTATCACGCCACTCCGCCCCATCACCACTGACAGTCTCCGATGTCGTCCCGCCCTCCCCCCCTTCTTCCATCCTCTTGTCTCCTACCACAGTCCTCGACCACACCTCTGCCACCGTCACCATCTCCACTCTTCGCCTCCACCATTGACTTCGCTTTCCCTCGCCCCCGCTCGCGCAACCCTCCATCACCGCCTCCAACCTCGCCTCTGCCCCCGCCCTTCACCCCAACCACAGCCGCAGTCGCCTCCAGCGCCTTCCTCTCCAGGTCTGGCTTGGTCACCGTCATCGCTTTTGCCAGCTTTTCCTCTTTATGTATCCAGATTTGCTTTGAGCATAGTCATCGCCACTCTCAGCCGCCACTTTCCATCTCCGCCTATATCTTCGGCGTCCCCAGCCACAATCACACCCACCGCTTTGGCTTCATCCCCCCCCCCTTACCACCCCCTTCCGGCCCCCCAACACGCTTCGCCTTCACCATCACCCCCTATTAGTCTCCAAATCCATCTCCGCCTTGGCCCTTCCAGGTCCAGCCAATCACTGCAGCGCAGTGGTATCCACCATCCCCGACTCCGCCCCGCCCCCTTCGCCTCTGCCACAATCGCCACAAGCACCGCCACTATCACAACATTCCGCTTCTGCCTTCACGATCTCTACGAACTTCATCTTCACACGTACCTCCGCCTTCGTTGCTCCACATTCTGTGCATCTATGTCTTTCTTTGCCATCCACAGCCATCGCCGTGGCCTTGCTTTCCAGCTCCGCCGCAGTCGTCCCATTCTGCACAGCTCCAGCCAAGGCGACCTTTTTCGCCACCGTCACCGCTTCTATCACTGCCTTCGTATTTTCCGCGCCTCTTTTCACATCCTTTTCGCTCTCCATAACCACAGCAACCACCGCCTCCACTGAACCCACCCCCGGACTCCTCCCTGCTACTGCCACTATCCCAATCACCGCCCATTTCGCTTCCTTTATTCCCAGTATTCAGTCCGGCCTTGCGTCTTCCTCCACGTCTTCCTTCCCTCTCCTCGGCCACAACCACTGCAGTTTCTTTGGTTACCACGTCCGCCCCCGACATCCTTTTCTATCACATCGTCCGCTGCGCCACCGCCTTTGCCCTCCACCTCCCCAGCCACAACCGCCCCCGCTGCCTCGGCGCTCGCCACCCCTTCCGCCGCAACCGTCCGCGCGGCGCCAGCCAAGGCGAACATTTCGGAAGCAGCGCCCCCAAATTAGTTTAAGGCGGGCGGCGCGGACTGCAGCTTCTGCCTTTCGCACAACTCACGCGTCCCGTGCGGTCCGACCGCAGCCCCGCGCTCCCACACTCCCACACACTCGCGCACACATACACACGCTCCGCCCGGCGCGCTCTCTGTTTTATCGTCCCCTGTTGATTCAGAGGTGGGCTCCGGGGAGGCCCGAGTTAGCCCCGTGTTAGGACGGCTTCCCGCTCGCTGGCTGGCTGGCTCCGCGGCTAATGTCCTTGGCGCCGAGCTCGCCGCAGCGACCTTGGGGAACTCCGCGGCTGGCCGGTAGAGCGCGTTGCACGCGGGACGCAGTCCGACCGGAAGGCGCCGCCGTCCTGAGGGTTTCTTTGCGAGAAAAATGAAATGCTGTTCGGGAGGCTCTCTCTTAAGCGGACTTGTAACATGGCGTCTGTGCGAATGTTGGAAAGTTCGATTAAAACTGAAATTGGTTAAAAAACGTCAAATTTTGTACGTGACAAATTTTAATGGAGAAATAAATATGAGGGTATTATCCCATATTGTAACTGTTGACTTCTACATCGCAAAGTCAGTTTCCAAAAAAGAACAAAGAGTGATGGGAACGGGGGAATTCTGTTGCGTAGTTCAATTGAGGATGGAGAGTCTCTATTCATGATAGAATTTTTTGGCATAAAATACATTGGAATTTACGCGTTGGACGAACTCATGCATGTTTAATACTATAGAGTAGGTCGAAGGTTGGATCCTTGATATAAAATTAGCTTTGCTTTGCCAATCGTCAGCAGTCTCTTAAAAGTTTGAGGTTGTATTAAATATGACGTCATTCCGTTCGCGGGCCCTTGTCGTTCACCTTATTCTAGCAGGAGTGAGCCGAGTACTTCATGTTCTCACAATAAAAAAGACGAGTCCGAAATTTTAAAACAAGTTTAGTCAAAATCTGTTAAATGAAATATATAACCTACAGAAAAAGAATGTTAATACCCTAGCCTTCATTTTCTTAATAAATTATACCTACAGAATACATTCTGCATGAAAGCTACTTGAAAAAGAAAAATTAAAGGCGTTATGATATAGTCCATATAAATTAATTTTGATGAGAAAACGGCAACTAAAATAATGCAATAAAACGGAGTTTGTAATTGCCGATTTCCAAATTTATTAAGCAAGCCAAAGTGCTAGAAAGGATGTTCCAGATATTAAAAGAGTTTTGAAAGTTTGATTTAACGATATTAACACAATTGTTGCTTCAACCGTTCTTCGTGCCATTTTTCGATCTGTATGTATTCTATGGTTAAGTTTAAAATTACAATTTTACCACTGAAAATTAAGGTGGCTTAATATTTTCAATCCCTAACAATTCATCAAATACAAGTTAAATTTATCTGTAGATAAAATAATAAAATATTTATTCTAGGAACATCGATATACGAAAACTGGAAACATTAATATATGCATTAATGATATTAAACAATTTGGTTAAATTTTTATTTCGTCTCAATATACAGGATAAGGATAAATTTCAGAATTAACAGATTTTACTTTTAGTTCAGTTTTTTAGAATTCAATATAATTAACCCACAAATATATTGTATTATTTCTTGTTTTAGGGAAACAATCTACGGAATCTGCTAGATGATTCTGGCATTAACAAACAGAAACGGCAGCTAAAATTTCCTATAAGATTATACTATCCATTATTTCTAGCTAGCCTCTACAAAGAAAGTATAGAAAAAGAGAAATTGTATTAAAGTATATGCCATTTAGTATGTCATTATAGTACGTAATTGTATGTAAAATTAAATATTTTGAAAATGACAGTGTGTTGTTATTTATGAATTTGTGTACATAAATTCTCGTAGTATTTACTATTTTTATAGCGAAAAGTATTTCTGAATAATGGTTCAATTCCAAACGCAGAGAAAATGCAGATAACCGAGAATGAATAGTATGAATGTAATGATACGTTTAATAGGGAAAGATGGGTAACAAGTGAATAGAAGTAAGGATGATAGATTTTTGCATAGAGATTATAATAGGGTAAGAACAGAGGAAAAGAGGGGTGAGCAAGGGTCAAATTCAGGAGAGAGTTGAGAGAAGAATGGTATGACTCAGCTGGACGAAAGAAATTATGGAGCTAGCGCCAAAAATCCGCCATCGTCGAAACTTAACTATTCGATTTAAACGTTGTGGAGCTTCAAAGTCACAAGATAGACGGAGAGAGGAACACTGTTATGGGGAGCTTCAATACCAAACATTTAAGTCGTAATGAAGCTCCTGATTAAATAGCAATCTCTTCTTCCAGCTCGTGACCTTGAAGCGCCACTACATTTAAATTGAAACATAAACTTAGGACTTCCCAATTGGAGTCGCTGCATGGGCAACAATTGTTGTTGTTTGGGGACCATTTTAGCCGGTTACTATCCGGGAGAGATGGGAAGGAGCTGTGAGGAGAGATGAGTAGTTTAATGGGTGATCGGAGGTTTGACCACAGACATTGTGTAAAGATAAGATTGTGAACGCTGAAACGCGAACAAAGAACGGAAATCTGAGGAAATTAAAAAGCAGAGAAGAGGCTTCAAGGAAACGTTTGTAATATTGTGTATGGATCTGTATCAATTGGATCTGAAAAATAAGCTTAATAAATAATTTATGGTGATTAACGAAAATAATCAGTAAAAAAGCAATAGTGTCAAAAATCTCAGGTCTGAATGGAGTTGGGTGCGGACATGGACAGCATACATGGTGAATACGATCAGGGACGTGACATAGCTCCCACAACATTGATGTTTTGACATATAGATTTGGAAACTTACAACCCCGATGTTTAATAAGCAACACCACAAAATGTAAAAATTCTCCTCGTCAGATCCTCACTCCTCACTATTCACTGTCATCTGAAAATATGCCAAATTTAAAAATTTGTGAAAATTACATCAGCTTTTGGTCATGCTATTTTCTTTTGGAAATAAAACATCAACAACGTAAAAGTAATTAGCAAAACATTCTAGTTAAAACCATAAGATTCAATATTGAGAGTGAAAACCGATATTTTTTTAAAAAATACATCGACTTTCAGAAAACATCGAATTTTCTACGAAAAACATCGATGTTTCGAAAACATCAACAGCTATGTCTGGAAAACACGAACATCGATGTCGCATCTGTAGATACGAGGGCGGGAGCGAAGGGGAGGCCCAGACGTCAGAGCGGATTGCGCCGCGTGCAGCGCTTGCGGATCGGCTTTTGTTTCTTTTACGAGCCCCCTCCTCCCCCCTCGACCTCCGCCTGCGCCACCGTCTGTGAGCCACAGGTTGCTCTGGAAGTGCGCCTCGTTGCTCCAGACTCAAAGACGAAACAGTAGACGTCTGTCTGCCACCGCTAGTTTAAGAGATGACGCGTGCAGATGGTGACTTCAAAAGGAGGCGAAGCAGGGTTTGAGGAATTCCTGCAGCACTGCTCGTTCTTGACAAGTTCTGTGCCATACCGAGACTCGATGTGAGAACTCGGGTTTTCAAATGATGTTTAAAAATTGTTTCACGCTTTGAAGATTGCAAAATAGAATGATGAGTTCTTCGTTACAATAGCGTCTTTTGTTCATTGTTACAATAAACGTTCTTCGTTACAACACTCGTCTTTTATTGTTTCTTTCACATTTATTCGTTAAAAGATTAATCTTTGAAATATATTTTCAGGAAATTATTATTATCCCCACGAATAATTATTCAGAATATAATACCAGTGCACTTGTATGAAACGTTTTATAGATTAATGAGAATATTATTTGCAAGACGATTAAAGGAAAAATAATGTTTTTTTTAATATGTTCATTTCAAACTCAAAAAATGTATAAGTTTACTGTTATTTGTACTGTAATAGCATGTGCGTTTATATTTAAGGTTAGCATATAAGTCAGTAAATACATACGTATAATTATATTTACTGAGTTACGTACATTCTTCAAAAATCAAATAAAAAAAGGTTAGAACTTAGGTTTCTCCGGACGGAGTCTGTAGCTACTTGGCTGTCCGGGAGACACCGTGTCCTAGGCAACCATTCTGCGACCTTACTCGCAATTCGCTCTGAAGAAAGTCCCATAATGGCGCCGAAACGTTAACACCTGCGCCTAGGATGCAGCTTCTTGGGGACAGTCGAGCATCTACTGGCTAAATAGTTCTCTCGAGGTAAGCCGGTGTCTGGAAAAGAATTCTTGCGGTCGGCAGCTTTAGTTGGTTGTTTTCCGCTTCTTCTCCCAACAATATGAGGCGAATGTAGAAGCCCTAACAAATTGAATTGAATTTGCCGTATTTTACGTGGCGAGACTCAGGCCATGAGGCCTGCTCTTCCGTCTGACCACGCAAATTTCGTTACACTCTATTCACCAATCATAGGAGAAAGAAGGTATTACTTGGGCGACGAAACAGGCGATTTGAATTTAGCTCAGAGGCATCATTCAGGCTTGAGGATCTTTTACATGCAGTAAATGTACCAACATGGGACAGCCGGCTTTACTTCCCCCCCGAAGGAAGGCGTACGAAGTATTTTTTTCGCCCTTAATAATCCACGGCTTCGATCGGGTTTGAACCCGCAAACTTGGGTATAGCAGTCCAATACGCTAACCGCTACACCATCGCCGCCACAATGGGTCGTGAACCACTCGCGATCTTCTCTTCCTCTTCCTTATCCTAGCCTCACCCCTTTTGCACTCACGCTTACAGGTACAAGCTTACACGTACACTACCACACATGTCGGAGAACGGTCGGAAGCTTTGAACATGTCCTGGCTGAGGCGCGACCACGTTTATGGGAGATATCCGGTTGGGAAAAATCACGCAAACCGTCGAGTAGTTCGACGGTGGAGCTCAGAAGTTAGCGGGGAAGATGACATATTTCTCGTGTTAAAACATGCACTAAACGTACGGGGATAATGACGATAGTACTTTATTCACTCACAAACACGAAATAATCAATTAACCAAAGATAATTGCAACTTGCACAACAAAATGACCAAAAGTAATGTATTTGGTCTTGAAATGTTGTAATAGGGAAATGATTGTGAAACGGTTATGTTATTAATTATAAGAATTTATTAACATTTTTATAGTTTATAACAATAAAATAGCTTCATAATAGTAAGTGGTAAAGCGTGTAGTACCAACTACATTTCATTTAAAACTAAAATCAAGAAATTTAGTAGAGTAAAATACTCAAAATTTTCTCTAAACAAAACTCCATAGTGTTTTGAATATAAAGATGATGTGCTGCCGATAGCCTAACAGATTCCAATTCACTTCATCTTGTCACCGATCGCTGATCTGCGCTATTGTGCATCAGCGTCCTTGTAGGGCGGGAGACACTCTCGGTGCGTCGCTGCGCGTCGACCTGTCCACTCCAGGCGTGCCGCAGGGTTTCCGGCATCTCCTCCGCCACCTCCGTCTCACGCGTCTTGGAATCCTCCACCTCTGCTATCTCCCCCGTCTCTTCTTACTTCCCCGTCCTGTCTCCAGGGACGGATGCAGCCGATCATTTGAGGGAGACATAATAGCTTTTTTAAATAATAACTACATTTGTTATTATATTGTTTTTATGTTATTTTTGTAGCGCATATATAATAATCCAGAATATTGTGAGAATTCGAATGAGAGTCGCACAGTCGCTCGACTTTTGCCGACAGCAGCGAGACTGATGATGACGGCAAAGCCGTCGAAAGCCTGCTATCTTAATAAAGCTGATATGTTGACGAAGATGACCTCTTTTATTTCTTCTTATCCAGAATATTATTTAAATAATTAAATAATTTTAACATAAATAAAAATTTTAATCAAATAAAAACTCTAGGTGCATGGCCTCCATGCCCCTGATCAGTCACTGCCTGACTGCAACCCTCCTTCCCTTACACCACTCCAAACTCACCACCATCTGTTCCGCTTCTTCCGCTTCCTGATACGAATCCCCCCCGCAGCCTTCATCGACCAACCCCGCTAACCAATCACCTCGTCACCACTACCGTCTCCGCGTTCTCCGATTCCTCGAGCTTCACTCAGCTCCCTTCCGCGTTTTCCTGCAGCGCGGCTGTCACTGTCGCCTCCCACCCCCTCTCTCTCCACCACCATCTCCCCATCTTCCAGAGTTGTCGCCTACTCACCGGCTGAGATTAGCCTCAGAACCAGCAGTACAACTGTCTTTTCAGCGACTCGGACCAGGAGATCCGAAGGTCACACTTCTGAACGGGTAAACCGACACTAGCCGCAGATTTTGAGAACAAATCTACAGCGCGGCTGCCTGATCGGGAGTTTTCTCTAATTACCACCAAACGAATGGTGGAGCACTGCCATAACATAAGAGGTATGACCGCGCGCGATGTTTCCTTCTGTTCGTTATTATATCCTCTCTCCTTTTATCCTCATATCTACGGGAAGAAATCCAGCAAACAGTCGTGTAGGTTTGCGCGGAATCTCGTGCTACAATGTCGGAGTGACTTCATCACCTCCCGGAATAAAACATTCACTTCACTCATTCAAATTCTAAAGTAATTGGCGGGAGGGGAACAGTAAATTTGCACTACTCTTCCCCTACTCATTCCCGTTTCCTAAATTTCCATTATCTTTGCCTCCTCTGCTCATTTCCCTGCCTCATCCCTGGTGTCAGATAAACCCACCCTCTCCGCCTTCGTCACACTCTCCTCCTCCCCTATAACTTCCCCCACCTCCTAAATGTCCGTCGCTACCTCCACATTGTGTACTATTTTGTTGGTTGATTTATTGTTAGTGATTACGGGCGCGTCAACTACTATGGTCATTAGTCATGGTTAGTAAGTATAGAGTGTGTTTTCGCTCGGGAAGTCGCGGTGGTCTACTCCCCAGGACGGTGAGATGCGGCGCCAAACTCCCATTGGCGGAGCACCACCTCATCAGCGAGCAACCGTCTCATCCGGGACAAGCTGTAAGCTCCCGACCAGTCTCCCGGCATGTGTGGTAGTGTAGTGCATGTTGGTGTAAGTGTGTGTGTAAGGTGTGAGAATAGGACAAGGAAGAGGCAGAAAAGATTGCGCGCGGTCCGTGGCCCGTTTGGTAGGGTACTGCTCTGGTATTCGCCTGGCGTTGATCGGGGAAGCCACGGAAAACTAGTGATCAGAGGAACCGGCCCATAGAATTCTCCTCAGTACAATAACAAACAGATCACGTACCGCGCGACCCTTCCTTCATCTTTCTTGTCCTTGCCTCTCCCCCTACATACACACACACTTACATGGACTACACTACCATACATGTCTGCAGCTCAAAGCTTGTCCTGGTTGGAGCGGTGTCCCTCTGATGGGAGATACTTGGTTTGTGGAAAACCCTGCAAGGTCACTTGTGTGGCACCATATATCACCATCCAGCGGGGGAAGAACACCTCGACCTCCTGCGATAAACACATACACTAGAATTACGAGAGTAATGACGATAGCAGTTGACGTGCCGGAAAACACGAAACAATCAATCAAGGAATCCTCTCCGATCTCCACTACCTCCGACTTTGTCACCATTTCCCCTCCGTTGCTTCCGTCTCTCCCGTAGTCTCTGCCGCCTATTTCTCTACCTCCACCTCCACCTCTGTCTCCTCCGCCGCCATCCCCGCCACCACCACCACCATCGGCATCACATCTGCTACCACAACGCCGTCCTACCGCATCCGTCAGCACCGCTGTAACCGCCCCCGTATGCCGTATCACCACCGATACCGCCATCCGCTCCTCCTGCCACCGCTCCTTCTTCCGTCCTCGTCATTCCCCTAACACAGTCCTCGACCCCACCTCTGCCACCTTCACTCCCCACTCCCCGTGCGCTGTCGCGAGGCGACCGGAAGGGCGCGGGGGCGAGCGCGGGGGCGGGCGCGGATCTCTGCGGGGGCGCCGCGCACAATAGCCGCCGATTGGCTGCCTCGCCGCGGAGGAGACGTCGGCTGAAGGGGCGGTTCGAGCCAGAGGTGGCGCCTGCCCTGAGAGACGCTGGCCAGGCCGATCGCGCTGGGGGGTGCCAGGACTCCTTACACACAGGGATGCGACTCCGACAACAAAACATACATGACACTTAAAACATCCATGTTAATAGTATATCGATAATATATAACCATCTACGTTTTTAAATATCGATCTTTAATACGAAAACATCGATTAATCAAAAACCCTTTGTTTTTAAACATCGTTGTTAATAATACATCGATCGAAAACCATCCATGTTTTTAAACATCGGAACCCACGGGAAGCGCACGGGAAACTATCGATCAGAGCAGCCCGCCAATATAATGCTCCTCCAGACCGCGATTCAATTCGATCTAGCTGACAAGCTAGTGTCCAAAAGCCCACCCTCGTCGGGCCTCGAACCTAAGACCTCCCGATCAAAGGCACTGCAGTGATATCAGTTGATGCACTGAGACACCTCTCCCCGTCTCATCTAATGCTCTAGGCCACGATAACCGTCACTGAAAATTAATGTTGTTGCCACTTTACCCTCATAACTTCCATGCACCACAGTTATCACTAGGGGCGGATTGTTATGAAATTCTTTTTTATCTTTTTACTTTAGAACAACGCCGTTTAATGTAGAAATTCATTTTATGTTATGACAAAAGAAAATGAACCATTTTCATAAATCATTATTTTGCATTTTGTGCCAATTTCTACTAATAAGTCATTTTTTAACTTTTTCTGTAATCTTTAATGCATTTGTTGCTGATTTAATCTATTTTAATGTCATTTTTAATCAGACTTGCTTCAAATAATATTTTTCGATACGCAACAAATGTTCTTCACCAAATTACGCAGTAGTCTATTCCATTTTTTCGCTCAGATATTGGTTTGGCATACATTGTGAGTACGTAATTCTTGTGGCGTATATCAGCGCCATTGGCGGGTCAGTCTATTTCGGGATAACTAAAAACAGATTACTTGGTGAAAAACGGTCCAATCCAAAAGTCTGCAAGCTGGATTCACTCGAACGAATTGAAGAAGCCTTGATTACATCAGTCACGTATCCAACAGTTTGAGTTGTTTGTCCGATCTGGTTTCGATAAGATTCTTTACGTCATTTTTCTTTTGTTTTTGGACATTTTAAAAGATTTTAAGAGCATTTTATTGATCATTTTTGGGGATGTTTTAGGTGATCAAAATCCTCCCCCTAGTTATCACCATTATAATTTCGTTATTTCTGCAGTCATAATGTGTCATTGTCGGCTCAGTGGCCAAGATTGCTAAGGCAGTAGTGTCGTAGTGATCTCGGACCGAAGGGTTGCGGGTTCGAGTCCCGCATCGGGCATGTTTGTGTTTGTGTTCGTCCTTTCACCCCTTATCACCACTATATCGTTGCGTCTTCGAAGTTATCATATTGATAACATCACGTTAACATGCGGTCTTAAATTTACTTGATGCGACCTTAAATAACCAATTAAAAAAGAAAAAAATATGTCACCAACTCCGCCGCCGTCTCCAGCGCAGCGGAACGCATCTCCTCTATCTTCGTAGAAGTCTCCATCGCTGTACTCGCAGAATTTGATAATTGCATCATCGTCGCAACCGCTGTTTCTATATTACACCTCCAATTCATTGTAGGTCAAATAGCTTAACAGTCGGATTCCAATTTAACTTTGACTAATTTGTCGTATTCTACGTGGTGAGTCATGCCATCAAGATTTCTCTTCCACCTAAGCACGAAATTTTGCTGCGCTTCTTTCGCCATCTAGCTGAAAAAGGTAACATTCAGATGGCGAAAGATGCGATTGGAATTTACAGGTTTGTTTTCGACTTCATAATATCTTACATGCAGTAAATCTAACATGTGGACACCCAGCTTTACTTCTTCTTCTAAGGAAAGCATACGTATGATCTTTTCCCCCTTGAGCTTGAATTTGAACCGGCGAACTTGGATATAACAGTACGAAACTAGCAGTGATAAAACAGAATGTACTTGTTCGCCAGAATTTGCTTGAAAAATAACGAGAAAATTGGTCAACTTTTTGAAAAATTGCACATGACCCTATTCCAAAATATATCTTTACAGAAAAGATTTCATTATGAAAAAATCCGTATCTTCAAAATTGTAGTTGTCGGTAGAAGCCAAAAGAAAATTAGAAATTTTTCAATCGAAAAATCAGAGTTCTCAATGACAATGAGACCTGCATCATTCTCTTAAACGTTCTTCACACTATTCAACAATAAAATTTAATAAAAAACGTTGGAGTATTTTTTTTTAATCTGGAAATTGCCCCAGGGGCGTCATGTTAAGAACTTCCAAAACTCTATTATCGATTTCAAATTCAAGGAGACGCCACATCAGCCAGATCGATTAGGGAATATTAATTTTGGAGAAAAACGGCAGAACGGTTTAGTTACTAGTGTTGTTCACAGAATGACATACGTTTTGCCGTCATTCGATTTTTCTGTATCAAGAACTCACAAAACATGGATTCAGGCGTAAAGTAGTAACGTAGGCCACGTAGGCCACAGGCCACGTAGTAAAGAATTGGGTTCTTCTAAATTTATCAACCGGATTTATCCACTTCTCCGTTACCAGGAATCGATAATAAGAGTTTTTCTGCCGAAACGTTTTTCGCGTAGTGTTGTATAACTTTCCCTATACTTCGTAGCGATAAAGTAAAAGCTAACCGTTACACCACCGAATCCGCTAACTAATGTAGTGTGACATACCAACAATGACGGACATTTTTAAGCAAATAAAGGTCAACATGTTGTAGATATTGAAAAAGACGTAGGTTTTTATGGTGTAGATACGAAGATGACACCGCGGCAGAGCGAGTTCGTCCTGAGACGTGGGTTTCTATGGTGCAGATACGCAGAGGGTATACCATAGCAACGCGAAACAAACAGAGACAAAACCACAGCGAGATTTGAAGGGTGGATCTGATTGGGAATTAGGGCATTCCGACTCGTGTCGTAGTAGTGAGCGGATCGCTTGTGCGGCCTTTCTTGACGTTAATTATCAAATCGAGAATTGTGATATTTCGTGAGAGTGAGCATTGAACTTGAACTTAGAATATTTAGTGCTTGGTGCAGTTACAAGATTTGACTTAGAAATTGTATCAGTGAATGATGAATTGCCATGTTATTCCGACCAGGGAAAGTAATCAGTTTGAAATAGGTGCCCGCCTGAGGAGCAAGTTAAAGAGTGTTTGTGAAGTGGTTGGAGGAAGTTTCGACTTGGTCGCTGACCATCGTGGACTTCAATAAGAAGGAAGATTGGATTATTCTACGTGGCGACATCGAGCAACGTGCACACGAAGAGGCAAGAAAGGATGAAACGCTATTATTGCAATAACAAGAAAAATGGTCATGACCAAACAATAACTAGTAATAATCAAGTCTGATAACTTTTGGCATTCATAATAAATTATAATTAATAGTTTGAAAGAAAGCTGATTCTCATTTGGCATTACATGCAATCCTCGAGTAGACATTTTAGAATTATTTTCAGATTCCTCGCCACTCCGTATGGATGGAAGATTGAGTAATTGTTGCGGAGTAAGTAGCAACAATTATTTCATAAAACCCGACCGAGCTAGCGGGATTGATATTTATTTGTAATATATCTGAAGACAGTAATAGATAATCAGGAATTCAAGTGTAATCTTTTCCTGGCATCCAAATTATTTATTAATTCGGAAATTGGTTACGATTAACATTTATTTAGTAATTAATAGAAACGTTTCAGTAAGAGGGGTCAAAGACAATCCCATAATAGTGCATTTTCTCTAAGAGTAACAGATAACTGTTTTAGTGTGTATAACTTCGCAATTTCGCTTTTAACCGTTTATTGCACGTTTACAAAACAAATCGAAACTGTTGTCATTCGTAATCTCTTTGTAGAAAATCCAGCATTTTCTTACATTCAAGCCTGCTCTAAAACACAATGAAATAATATTTTATAAAACAGTCGAGTCTCTACGCAGTGGTACCTCGCTGGTGAGAGTGCGTGCAACAAAAATAATGTTGGTAGCATGAGCTGTAGCTTCTAACAAAAGGAAGCGTAAATACAGCATGCAACACAATCATAACAGATGCTGGAAATGAATCCTTCACTTGTTTTCCAGTGATATGTTTGCTACCATCATAACTGCAATTTTTAATATGAGGTCCTGACTCGGTCCAGTGCGGGGAGACTTCACTGGCGCACTATATTTTGATGTAGTACATAACAGTTGTGTGTTCGGAGCAACGTAGTGGGTGTGGAAATAGGTCCACAAAATAAGGGCGTGGCAATTTGTATCCCCGAGAAAGGTGCAAAAAATATTTAAAAATATGTTCAAAATATATGTGCCATTTTCATATCTCAAAGGTAGACAATATTTTAACAAAAACTTACAAGTAATAACTGTTATATATTGCTGAAACATGTTAGAACAAAACCATTTCATCCATTATTTTGCCATTTATTAACGGGTCGGCGTTTACACACACACACACTCACTGACTCTATTGGTGTTCTCCTTGTACCGTGATGGCATTGGTATGCAACTTTTATTGCGCAAGACAGTTCCTTCTAACTTCCGAGTCCTGGAGACTTCACTTTACGATTCTTGTTCTGTCGGTTGAAAACTCTCGCGGCATTCGGCAATCTGCGACAGGACTACAGAGCTGGAGCTGGACGGGTCGCATAGGGAGAACTAGCGGTGATAAAAACTCTGAGACTTATACGCAGAGTTTGAAATTGGTGGCCTGCTCCAGAAAAAATGCTCCTGAAAAAAGTAAGAACACACTGAATTTTAGAGTGAGTAAATAGAATGCACACTGCCTAAAAATACAAAATACTCTCGTACAACGCTGCAAAAAATGAAATATTTCAACAATTACATTCTTCACAAATACAGCGATTGTATTTTACATTTTGTATAGAATAAACGGAAGTACAGAACAACTGTTCTTTACATACCAAGAAGAACAAAAAATTGCTGCACCATAACGCGAAAAAAGGATATGGAAGACCATTTTTGGAAGCCTTGCCGTCTGTCGCATCACGTTAGCTGTGTTCTTAGTAGTATTAGTACGAGAATTCAGTAGTATGAGATTTACGGAAATAGAAAGAAATTACAATCCAATATTTTTCACTGAAAATCAAAACTGTTTTTTGTTTTTCCTTTTTTATAATTCCTGAGTGTCTCACAATATCAAATAAACCTCTTATATGGCTGGTGGCTGGTGGTTTTCTTCCAATTGTTTGACATTGGAAATTAGAAATAGGTACTGAAGTAGCATGGGTAAAGTGAAGAGATATAATTAATCATATTGTTGTGTATTAGGCAAATAAATCACCTAACACTAGGAGAATGTCAAACGGCATTTAGAGAGAAATCTCAAAAAATATAAAAGGAGAGAGACAAAGAAGTGAACAGTGGTGTGAATGAATGCAACTTTCACAATGGGCCAAGTGATAAAATAAAATGAGTAAAATATTTCAGGGGAAATGTATGGCAAAAAAATTACAGATTAGGTGCTAGAGATTGTGATTCATATAAGAGGTGGACAATGAAGGAGAAGATATCATGACAATACAAGAAAAAGATCTTGCCTGCAGCTCGTAAGTTGACGGATCAACAACATGTGCTACGAATAGGAGGGAAACAGAATGGATAAGAAAGATTATTCAGGAAACGGCTAGATGTTTAAGAATGCTCGATGTTATGCTCGTGATTTCTCCAATCAACACCCAGCAAATACCGGCTGTACCCTAACACAAGGGCCACGGACCGCGCTCGATCTTTCCTTCCTCTTTCTTGTACTAAGCTCTCATCTTACATGCACAACACTACCACACATGCCGGGAGACCGGTCGGGACTTAGAACTTGTCCCGGCTGGGGCGGTGCTCCGCTGATGGGAGATACCTGGTTGGGGAAAACCGCCAGTCGCCAGTGGCTCGGGGGAAGATCACTGCCAGCGGGGGAAGATCACCGCCAACCCCCGATGAAAAGCATGCACTCCTTAGTTGACGCACTCGGAATCTCTGGCAATGAATGAATCAATTAGAGATCCTTATATGAGATAAATATATCATATATGTTGTACATTCTTTTTTTGGTTTATATAAGATGTTGCGATACTATATCATTCTTGACCCTAAAAAGTAGTTTCATCAATCTTCTCCTGCTGTGAAAGAACTTTGACTCCATGTCTTCTTCATTAATATGTGTATGTATGTACTTTGTCGCAATAGCCTTCCACGAAGCTTGGGTCTACCATCGGCATGCGAATGCCTTGCGGCAATGAACTACGGTGTACGTGTGATTAGCACGTAGACATCACTACGCCGTGTTCTGGTCTTCTCAACGTGAGAAGTGAGTTTTCTCAACATCATTCAGCAACCTAAATCGGAACATCCCAAGAAAACGCACACTATAATCTTGCCCGACCGGGAATCGACCCCGTGGTCACATCAGAGAATGGGAGCACGCTGATCAATGAGCTATATACGAGATGCCTTTACAAATATATGGGTATGCACTTTTTATGAATATTCCAAACACATTAAAAATGTTCATAAATATACGAACTACGTTGTGTGTCCGCAGCATACATAATAGTGGCGATTATGAATACACACATGGAGTAAGAATATTGACAAACAAACCTAAAGAATTGGAAGTTGAGCAACATACATTTTTTCAATGAAAAATATTGATCAATGGAAGGAATAAATGATAGCAAAAACGGGTGAGATTGTTGTTTTATCATATTGAGGAACGGACTAGGTGTAATTGTTTACTAGTTACGTTGATTTTCTGTTAATAAATTTTGTTATTTTCAGTACCTTATGTATTAAAGCAATATATAGAATTAATTAATACCCAACCAGTCAATTGTATTTAATGTAAATTTAATTATAGAAATAATTATTACTACAAATATAAAAAAGTTAATTCTATAATTATAATTACATGAAATACAATTGGCTGGTTACGAATTAAATAATTCTACTGATTGAATTAAAATATAAAATACTGAAAATAAGGGAGTAGAAGTAAATTGTAGTACGAAACCGCTTTGAAAATTTTATAACTTGTTTTACAAGTGAGACGTATTCAAATAATAATAATAATATTTAATAATAATAGTAATAATAATAATAATAGTAATAATAACAAATATTCGTATGCTTTGATTTTGATTTGTCGTTACTTAAAGATGTTATGAATTATATGTTTGTCAACGTGAATTGGATTTGAATACGATATTTGTTAACATGTTTAAGGTTGTGTCTCTTACATTACTGAACATAATCGTAGATGAACCAAGGTAGTAGTTTTTGTGTAAATGAGAGCTATAGAAGTATTTCTAAGTAAACATGTGAAGATTGTCAAGATTCATGTTGTTATATGCTAAATATTTAGCTATTTATTAGATATTTTATTGAATGTAATATACAAAATTGTTACACCAAACTTTGATCTTCATTTGCATTCTCTCAGAAGGCAATGAAGAATATCATTCATTCCCTACAGCGAAAAACTTTAGAGTTGTGACGAAGAATATCGTAAATCTAGGCAGAACAAGATGGCGAATAATACCCTGAATTTCTTGAAAACTCTTTGGACACAGTCTGGCAGTAGCCTTCGTTCTCGCGAGCGCAAAAAGAAAACCAAGAGAAGATTCTGGCAGTTTCTAACTTATTGAAGAAGTAATTAGGCGTCATTTCCGTCATAATGGACTTCGTACTCTGTAAAAAATATAAGAAACTTCATACGATGTTACGGAATTCAATTTTCAATTGTCTTCTCTGAGAGAAGAGCTTTTGTTTCATAAGAATAAAATTAAATTTCCAATTTCTTAATACTGCGAACTAAAGTTGTTCTAGCATTTCAGGGAGAATTTAAGGAGATATGTCTCAAGAGTTATCTTCTCTTCGAAAGAAGATAAAAATTGTTGCTTTCCTGCCGTGGGAGCGATACAAACCTGGAATAAACGACGCACCGTGAAAATGGGTTTTTAGCAACACTTTTAATTGAGAATTAAATTTAAAATTCAGAAACACTTTTTGCCAGATTTTTTTACTACTTTAATCGTTAACATTAAACCAATTTTCAAACGGATAATTCTGAACACAGATGCGAGAATAGGGCCTACTAGATTTGGTTACGTCATATTCTGCGATCAATTATTAAAGTTTTTACTAAACTGTAATATTTTTAATTTCATTAATTGTGAAATCAGTGCTACGTCCAGTTGATAATAAAAGTAAATGATTGTTTTTTCACGGGATAGTGGACAGATAAATAAGGGTTGGAAAAGTAGCATAGATTTAATGAACCTGGCGAACATACACTAAACAATTACGTAAAGAGTATCACGTAATTTGTACTTATAATGCATTTTACAACCACATGTTAGTGTTACTGGTTTATTATTCACGGATTGTATACTGACCAATATCCCGTGGCCGAGAAATGCAGCTTATGTACAAATTATATTAAATATGTAAAATAAAACATCATTGTATAATGTATCATAAAATTATTAGCAGACATCATTTAATAGAATAAATAATACCGTATATTTTCACTGCCAGTTTATATGCGAAAATCTGGTTTAGCATTATGAGTGTAATAACGTAAATTAAAACAAGATTATGTGCAACATTAGCCGACCTGGATGGTCGAGGTGGCTAAGAGCAAGTACTGACTCAGCGCTTCGGTCCGAAGCGTCGCGGGTTCGAGTCCGGTCTGGGGCATGGTTGTTTGTCGTTTGTCCCTTGTCTTTGTATGTATGTGTTGTCGCGGAGGGCCTCGCGTTCTGCTGACCCCAGATCAGAGGAGCCCGCAAGTGTGTTCGTGTCTAGTGTATGGTCGAATATGCGTCCCTTCGGGACGTAAAGGGTAACCGGCTGTCGGCTGGATAAAAAACCTAGAAAGAAAGAAGAATGTGCTACATTATATTACAGCTGAGTTTAAGAACAAACAATTTAATTTGATCATTTATTGAACATTTATCTGTCAAAATTTGTATTTTTTCTTGATTCGGGTTCTCTCCAAATGTAAGTTTCCCGCATTACATCACCGTTATTGTATTTCGGAATGCCACGTCGTTTTTAAATGTTGTAAGAAAGTTATTATAAACTAAAAAATCTATAGTAAAATAAAAATGTGTATTTTACCTGCAACTTTACCTTTTATCTAACTGTCCGAATTCTGTATCTTGAATGTTGTGGTGGATGAATTGCATTAATAACTACTACATTGTAGCAAATGATATCTCCCTAGCTGGGACGAATTAAATATGTATATTTATATACATTAAATTGTAAAATATTTTTAACCATCGTGTGCAATAATTCATTCCATGTTTCATCTTAAACGTGTTCCCGCCAGCCGTTCATCTCTCATTGCCTACTGCGTACACAAAATGCATAATTATACTCCCGCATTTCCAAACTTTCTGTTGTACGTTTCTCTCTGATATATTATTGAAAGCGAAACACCTGATCACACCATAGCGAATTATGTGCTACATTATTTATGCCCCACGTGAATCAACGTGACACAACCGTAAAGAATATTCTGAATGTGTGTGATATATTTATTAACGTTCCTCACAATATTGATGTGTTGCAACCCTGCTCTAAATAAACGAACAGTGATCTCCGCACTTAGTTGGGATGTGAAACGTTCATCCTGAGCTTTCCACGACCGCCATCGGCGCTTACACCTGCGAACCTCGGAACGTAAATATTGATTTTGACTAGCATTACATAGATACCAGGCATAAATTGCGCGCTCTAAGTGCGGTGACGTCCGCTGTTAATTCTCTGGTGGGGATGGACGGTGCTGTCCAGCGCTTGTTTGCACATCTCTGTTCTTGTGGACATGAGCTACGTCCATCAAACGCACATCAAGGTTTATAGACCGGGTGATGCACGAAACTTAAAGGTTGTGCCCTAGTCATTGATCCGTTTCAAAAAGCGTTCTGTTTCGGGTTAAGTTAATAATTTATCTCGGGTTTCGTACCAGTGTTTGATAACAGTTTGTTTCGATGGGAATGTTTAGTTGATTATTTTGTTTCGGGGTGCACCAACTGATATTATCTTTACTCTCGTAATTATTGTGCATTTTATTTCCCGGAGGAATAGGATGTTTCTCTCACACAAGAAGGTGAGACTAGATATCGATCTACACAGCCGTTTACAATTTCTTCTTAAAGGTATCTCTATGAAACGGGCAACACCTCAGTCGGGAAAAATTCTTAGTTCTCGACTGTTTATACGGTATGTCCGGTAGTATGGTGAATGTAAGTGTACGTGTGTATGTTTAAGAGGAGAAGAGGGAAAAATTTGAGGAAAACATGATTGCGCGGTTAGTGGTTCGTGTGTTAGAATACCACTCTGGCATATAACTAATATTGATCGGAAAAACCATGAAAACTGTCGATCATTGCCACCTAACGTTGGAATTCTCACAGACAGAGGCTGTTTTGCACAAGGTTTTTAGAGTCTATCAAACAAACACTTTGGCGTATAACCCGGGTGATGCACGACTCCTGATGACTGTAGACATGACATCTAACGGATTCAAAACCAGTTCCGGCTTGGGTAATTAAAATAATTCCGGTTTTGTTTATGGGTTTTGTTATCAATACTTTTTGGTTTCAGACTTTTTATTCTAAAACGGTTCCAAACGTGTTTCCAATATTTTCATTAAATAATTTCAAATGTTATTTAGATAATGCTATAGAGTTTCGATACATCAAAGTCTCTGTCAGCGAGAAAAAAATTGTTTCTCAGTCAGGGCAACTGTTATTTAAACTGTTGAAAAAATCAGACAACTGTTGTTAAACCGAGACCACAGGGTAACACAATATGCTAAATTATCACGATTAAAAAAATGGAACCGATACTGTTTCACTCTGTTCCAGTACAAGCCATATATTGAAATAAAAAAATAATTGTTTCGATTGTACCTTCATGCTCAACAGTGGTCAACGGTTTTACTTTCATATTGCTTTATGTTTTTCGGTAAAGAAGAGTCGTATTTGAGTCCATGTTCTTACTTAAAATAAATTATCTTCAGTTAAGGAGTTGTCTTCTGGGAAACATGGTTTAGTAAAATATTTGTTCATTGAACAATCTGAATACAACTGAGAATATACTATTGAGAATATATACATTGAACGAGAAAGGAAGCTATGTTTTTCACTGCGTTTATAACGATAGTTGACTAAAAAACTTAATTTATTGGAACTCTCAAAATATAAATGTGGTTGTCCGTATTTGAAAGCAAATAGCTTAGCCAATTCCGGGATTGACATCTGCTGAACGTGCTTGGCTATGGTGATTAATTATTGAAGAGTGTGTGAGTTTATAATGAGCTAGTACATTAAAAATTAATTACGTTTAGAACTGAATCCTTGATTTGTTGAAATATAATGTGAGAACCTAAAATATCATTTATTATGGGCACCGTGTGTCATATACGTTTGTTGTTATAAATTTGGAACTGTACACGAAGATGACTTACATTGGGGTCTTAACAATGCCAGAATTTTCCTTTAATTGTTTTACAGCGCGCTTCTGACGTCGAATACAATTTTTTCACTCCTTCCCATCGCCTCTCTATTCCACTTCTTCTCCAAGATGTGGTTTCAGAGATCGCCATCCATACAACTCATCTATCTCTGATGTAATACTCCTTTATACTCCATCAGGCTTATCAAATGACAGATATTTGCAAGAATTCGCTTGATCAGACATTTCATAAAATTGGAATAAAACTTTCTCTTAAAAAGTAGAAAAGAATAATATGAAAAAATTTACCTAAATTATGTTCGATAAAACAAACACTCTAGCTTTTAGTAAAAAGAACTTCGAATTAGGTTCAGCCGTTCCAGAAGTTTCTTGGAACAACAAACAGGTAGAAAGATGAAATGATTTTATATGATCTATATTAGTATATGATATAAAAAATGAAGTTAATTTGAAATAGCAGACTCTTAGTTTTATTAAATAGAAGATGATATGAACACTCTAGCAATATCTGTGTATAATTGATACAATTGGTTGTTGTGCCGGACACGCTTTTCTCGATTGTCTATTTTTGGTCTTGTACTTTTTAAAGAACCCCCTCTCACAAATTCTGATATTCTCTTTATCATTCTAGGTGAAGACCCAGCATTGCCTTATAGAAATACTGGTCTAAAGATAGCGTATATAATTTTGTCTTAGTCCCGGAGCTGATAAAAAGTTTTCTGAATTGTTGTTTTTAGACCGTTATAGCTTCTGGTTCCAGATTTTATTCTATTTGTTACTTCTCTTTTCATGTTACTATCGTTAAGTTTCGAGGTACATGAATTAACAATTTAAAATATGTACCCTTGAAGGATCTTTTACGTCAGTGAAATGACTGGGGCGGGGCCAACCACTGAGTGAATGAGATTTCTGAGTCCGACTGCTCTGATGGTAATCGCGGTTTCCAGCTATCACTTCCAAGCAAAACCGGATTCACCTGTAAAAAGAATCACCAGTTGTTTCCAGCCTAACACCCCCATTCATAGGGACACTGCGGCTCGGAAAGAATCATACAATATTCGAAAAAGATCATTAAAATATATATCTGTAAAACATTTGTTAATCAAATAGTCTGCTATTACAAAAATTTTAATTTTAAACTATAACTATTTTTGCTATTTACTGAACACTATCATTAGTACTTATTTCAGAAAATCTGTAGAATTTCTTTTCGGAGGTGTAGCACTACAGTCCAGTATAATTGTGTTTCCGCAATACCTTAAGTCGGACTTGCTTTTAGGCGAAGTTCCTCGCAATTTCTTAGCGTCGCTGACTTTGAGTGCAACTCGCGAGACACCTAGGAAATAAACATAAAATAACATTAACAGGTTCTTTGAAATCATCAGTAAGATCTACGAGAATATGGTCCATGTACACAGTTTACCGCCCCCACTCTTTCTAGACACACTGAGATTCCCTAAATACAATGACCGAGTGAGACTCACA
The DNA here is from genome assembly GCA_964035755.1 of Teleogryllus oceanicus. Classification (NCBI taxonomy): domain Eukaryota; kingdom Metazoa; phylum Arthropoda; class Insecta; order Orthoptera; family Gryllidae; genus Teleogryllus; species Teleogryllus oceanicus. Next base: position 68,728,068 of record CAXIVR010000010.1, read on the forward strand.
CGTCCGTAAGAAAAAAAAATGTTTTAAGTACATACTACATTCAAAAAATCAAACTTTGCAATGCATATGTGTGATCTCGCCTTGCAAAGCCATTGTTGCGAGATCCGGATACAGAAATACCAACCTATCACGACTAAGTTGAAATAATATTCAAATTGTTTTTCCCACCATTGTATACCACACCGTCTTATAACGGCTCCATAACACTAAGCCGTCGTACCAAAGGGAAAAGGAGTCTCTTGAGGAGAAAAACGGCAGCTAGGCGGCAAGTTGACGGCACAAGAAAGAGGGCGCAAATGAAAAGCAACTACCGCAGGGACTGATGCAATGAGGACGGAGAAGACAAGAAGGAAGAAGGAGGGACGGAGAGAGAGGGAGGTAACGGAGAAGGAGAAGGAAAACGCCAAAGTGAAAGTAGTGACGTTGATGTCTCCACCTTCCTACCTTTTTTAAGGGGGAAGAATCTCTCGTACGCTTCCGTATCCTTCGGAAGGAAAGCAAAGCTGTCTGTCCCATGTTGTAAATTTACTGCATGTAATATATCATCAAGCTTAAAATAAGTGTCTGATATACATTTAAATCACTGTTTTGTCGGCTGAGTGATACCTTCTTTCTTTGCTAGATTGTGAAAGGAGCGTAGCAAAATTTTCATGGTTAGTCCGAAGAACAGGTCTAATGGCCTAAGTCTCATCATTTAAAATACAGCATCATTAAATAGAAGTGAATGACATGCCGGAGGTAGAGATGGAGGCGTTGTGGGAGTGTGGTGGCGGAGAAGTGTAGGACTGTGAGCAGGCGTAGACAAGGTGTAGGAGTGAGGGTGGAGACGGAGGAGATGGATGCGATGGGTTAGGCAAAGAAGACAGGAGAGTACGTGAAGGAGGGGAGGAGATGGCACATCCCAAGATGATGGCAGAGGTGTGGATAACGAAGGTGGTTGCGCATGCAGAGGCAGTAATGGAAGCAACGGCCCTGTAGGAAGTGCTTTTGGGTGGGCTGGTGGGTGAGAAGATTGTGATGGGGGGAAAGAAAAATTTTGGTAGTTCGTATAGTCACGCTTAGATTTTCTGACGCTGAGTTTTTCCAATGAACTCACAAATGAGTCACAAAAACAGCTTCTTACCTGCTTGCATGTACTCGTGCAATTTCTTATTGTCATAGTTGATTCTGTTATTGATTATCGATCCATTCGTGATTCCGGGTGCATCAACTACTAAGGAAACAAAAGTAATTGATTTCTTGTCGCGAGAGATGATGGTGATCGGCCTCCGCTGAGTGGCAAGATCCGGCGCTGATCTACGTCAATCGCTGGGATTTTCTCCAACCAGGTTTCTCCGACCAGCATGGCACTTCTCTAGTCGGGACAAGTTGTAAATTCCCGACAAATGTGGTAGTGTAGTGAATGTTAGTGTCAGTGTAAGTGTAAGTAAATGGCGAGGATATAAGAAGAAGGAAGGGGAAGGAAAGACCGTGTGTAGTCCGTGGCACGTTTGTTAGGGTACTGCCTTGGTGTTGATCGGAGAAATCACGAGAAACTATCAGTCAGAGCTACCGGCTCAATTGTCCTTCAGTCAACGACTGGATCTGACTTAACTATGCATCTAATGTGGAAAATCCTGAAACTGTCGGGACTCGAACCCTAGGACCTTCCGGTCGGAGGCAGTGCAGTACATCACATGATGCTCTGAGCCACACTTGCGGGGTTGTTTATGTGAGGTTGAGGTTATATCAGTTACGATTTGCGTGTGTATATCAGACTTTGCTGATGTAGAAAGTTTGATGCAAGTTCTTATTCTGCTTCGGTTTATTTTGGTATCTCAAGTAAGATTTAAAAAAAGCCTTACGTTTGCCTTTGTAAGTTAGACAACCACTGGATTCGGCGCATGAGTCAGAAGAGAACGTGAAGGAAGAGAAGTAGGTGAATGAGGCAGAAAAAACGTGGATTCTGGGTGAGAGCGGGGGTGGGGACGGGGCCGGGGATTTCGCGGGTCTCTGCCAACTGCTAAAAGATAATATTCCAAAGCGAAGCCCCGAGTGGCGGAGCGAGGAGTGCAAAGCGAAGGGCGGCGGAAAAGGGCTTAAAGTTGAAACTTGGGCGTCTCTTGGTGGCGGCGATATAGCCGTCGAGAGGGAAATTCTGTTGCCGCCTTTGGCATGCCCTTGCTGCCCGTCCATCGCCCGCACACCTACTGTTTCCACTTCGACGCAACGAGAACAGAACTTCCCAAGTGGAATAGCGCATCTGGCGGTGGTGGGGATAATTATCACCCACGGACCACATGGCGCTTTACAGTTTAGACCGAGAGTACTTTCGGTAGCAGCCATGTAGCTTGGTGGAATTCAGATGCTGTCTGGAGAAGAATTCTAGCGGTCGGCTGCTGTTTTCGATGCTTTGCCAATCTATGAGTGAATGCCATAACCGTACCCTAACAAATGAAACACGGTCAACGCGAAAAATTTATCTTCCCTTTTCGTTCCCCATCTTCTTGCTCTCTTCTTAGAAACCCACATACACACAAAACACACTTGACCAGACAAGAGCTTAGATGGTTGGTTGGTTGTTAGTGATTCCGGGCGCGTCAACTTCCGAGGTCATTAGTCCCGTTAGTGTAGTGTATGTTTCTTTTTTCTCGGGAGATGACGGTGATCTTTCCCCGCTGGATGGCGAGATCCGGCGACGATCTATCGTCGGCTAGTGAGGATTCCCCCTAACCAGGACTCTCCCACCAGCGGGGCACGCCCCAGCCGGGACAAGCTCTAAGCTCTCGATCGGTGTCCCGGTATGTGTTGTAGTGTTTTGCACGTTAGTGTAAGGGTGTGTGTAAGGCGTAAGGATAGGGCAAGGAAGAAGAAGGAAAGATCGCGCGTGGTCCGTGGCCAGTTTGTTAGGATACTCCTCCGGCATTCACTTGGTGTTGATAGCAGAAACCACGAAAATCTACCAACCAGAGCACTTGTATTCTCCTACAGAGAGCGACTGAATTCGACCTCGCTGACGAGGTAGTGTCGGAATTCTTGCCACTGTCGGGACTCGAACCTGACCTCCAGATTAGAAACACTGCAGTAACATCAGTTGATCCACTGAGCCTCCTCTCGCGGTCGAGAGCTTAGAGCTTGTAACATGCTGGTGGGCGATACGTGGAGAGGCAAGCTGACGTGTAATTTGGCGCCGGCTCCAACGTTTTAGCGAGGGAGTGGCATCGTAACCTCCCGTAATACAAAAGGCACCTCCTGTTCGTAGACCAACATAACCCTCCGGTAAAAACGTAGCCTTCCTTCGGAGGAAGTAAACCGGGTCCCATGTAGTAGATTTACTGCATGTAAAAGATCCTCAAGCCTAAAAGAAGCCTCTGAGCAAAATTGAGATCCGCCTGTTTCGTCGCCCAAGATATAATACCTCCTTTCTCCGCTAGGTGGTGAAAGGAGCGTATCGAAATTTGCGTGGTTAGACGGAAGAGCGGGCCTGATGGCCCGAGTCTCGCCACGTAAAATAAGGCATTAACTAAACTAAAACTAACTAAATCAGTTGACGCCCCCGATAAATTACGCAGGCCGATAGTAAAAAATTACACTGATCAGATCCAAAGACTTTATACTGGCCTCTCTAAGAATGTCGACGCGCTGAATCCTTATCTGAAGTTAGAATTGCGCCATCACCCTACAGTTTTTCATTCGCGAAAAAACATAATAAAATTTACAATTTAAGGTTGTTTTTCGCGATTTAAAAAATAAATTGGAGGGTGGTGGCGCGATTCTGACTTGCGACTAGAATTCAGCACGTCGACATTCATGGAGAAACATGGGTTAAGACTTTCGGTCTGACAAATTTTTTGTGTGCCTGTGTAATCAACCTCATGGATCTGGTTTCTAGAAAAGAATTAAAAGTTGGCAGCTTGGCCCAACACGAAAGGTGCAACATACCCTAGGAGAGCAATCAAAAGGTTTGTAAGACTCGTAATACAAGGAAAAGTGTACAATGGATATTCTCCTCTGCATCCATCAAAAAGTGTTCATGGATCACATGGAGCTGGGATATGATGAAACAGATTTGAAGAATAGTCACAGTCAGTGATTCTTTCATTTAAGACAATTCCATAATGAATCTATATTCGTCAAATTGCAAGAACCTAGACATATGGTCTAAACATAGTCACTGTCTTTGTCAGGTACAGCTGATGTCTGTAGTCTAATATATAAGCCAACTCTCCTTTCATCCAGTTCATTGTATGCCCTGTGTAAGCCGCAATATGTTAACTGCATACTTTACGTGCTGCCACCACCAATGAAAAAATGGCAGACACGTTGTTTGTTTTATGTTCATCTACAGATTGCAACTTCTGGGTTTATATATTGTCTTCTCTGTCACTTTTTACCGCATTCACTTTACAACGATTGAAAAATTCCCCTGTGAACATATTTTTCTCCACAACAAATTCCTTTTGCACTCGGCAATGGAGATTATAGTGAAACCGCTGTATTATTTTGGACCGCCATTACTAATCACTACAGAATTAAAAGTAAAAAGTCGAACTCACAACATTAGCGGTAGCTCAGTGCATCAACTGATGTCACTGCAGCGCTTCTGATCGGGAGGTCCTAGGTTCGAGTCCTGACGGCGCCAGGATTTTCGACAATAGCTTTCCATCTAGGTCGAGTTCAGTCGCTGTCTGGAGGAGAATTGTAGCGGCATGCTGCTCTGATCGGTAGTTTTTCGTGGGTTCTCCGATCATCACCAGGCGAATGCCGGAGCAGTACACTACCAAACGGGCCACGGACCGCGCGCACTCCTCTCCTCTTACACACACACTTACACTAACATGCACCACACCTCCACATATTCCGGGAGACCGGTCGGGAGCTTAGAGCTTGTCCCGGCTGGGGTGGTGCCCCGCTGGTGGGAGAGTCCTGGTTAGGGGAAACCCCACTAGCCGACGGTAGGTCGGCGCCGGATCTCGCCATGCGGCGGGGGAAGATCACCGCCATCTCCCAAGAAAAAACATGCACTACACTAACGGGAATAATGAACTAAGCAGTTGACGCACCCGGAAACACGAAAAAATCCATCAATCAATCAATCAATCAATCAATCAATGAACTAACTATACTCTCTGTTCCGACTGGACTGCCATCCTGGCGCTGGCTGGCCCGTTGTATAGCCGGCACAGCGATGGTGCAGACTCGCACCTCGCCTGGAAGCTGTCGGCGCGTGTTTAGGCCTTGCTGCTTCTGCTAGCAGCCCACAGAGGGCGGATTGTTCATGGCGTGCGCGCGCGCGCGGCGGGTTCAAATGGCCGCCATACCCAACAGAAACTAAAAATGCTTCGGTATTTATATATCTAAAGAATACGTTTATAAAATGCTATTTTCAAAAGGTATATTTTCAAAAACTGAAGATAAAGATATTCAACTTCTTTAAAAATAGGTGACCCTGTCTGTGTTAAGAATTATTTTAAAAAAATCTTTGTCTAGGAAATACATGGTTCCGTACAGTTTAAAGCCTTTCATTACAATTATTGTAGAACATTGATGAAATACAACAGATATGAAACTACGTAGTACCTTAATAAAGACGTGTACGTAGTACCTTAATAAAGACGCCCAGTTTAGAGCTGTGAGAGTTTATTGATTGCTATTCTGGAAAATGTACCTTGGGTCATCATATTTAGAATTTCAGATTACTGATACATTTTGCACTATCTAATGATCTTCAACTCGTAGACACGAGCTTATAGTATTATAATACTGTTAGAACTTTGTAGTCGTTTTAATAAATTTACTTTATAACACTAGTTGTAAAACAAGGAAGGATAATGCCGGGGTAAAAAATATACTGGTTAAGTTATTCTTTTCATAATGCTCGTTAGAAATACCTTATTTATTTTATGATTTCATATTCATAAGATAATTAAATCATCTAACAATGAGAATGAAAACAGAGTGAAAGAGTCTACAAAGAATTTTAGTGATGAATGAACCCTAAATTGTAGATCTAGACATCGCGGATAGAGGAAATCATGGAAAATAGAGACAGCAGTAGAATTTCCTTGATCAGCAAGCGTAGACACAACGAATCATTTCGATTTCGGCTGCTTGAGTGTGCACTTCGCGCGTTCGATATTGAGACATTTTGCAGAGACAGAGAGAGACAAAGAGAGAGAGTGATAGAGAGGGAGACAGAGAGAGGGAGACAGAGAGAGAGAGAAGAGAGAGAGAGAGAGAGAGAGAGAGAGAGAGAGACAACGAAATTATCCACGAGAAGAAAAATTCTGTTGAAATAAGCATTATAGGATATGTAATTGAGAAGAAATGTTTATTCTGGAGTTCCCCAGTCGCGGCCACTATTCTGCTCCGTCCTAAATTTTCACAGTTCTTACAACCGTCTCATACAGTGTTCTACTTAAATCACGTAGCCTCATTACTAAATCACTTCTCCCATTTCCTAACGCCTCAATAAATACTACGGCTTCTCTCCAACAACTACCCCTCTATCTTACTCGACTTCTCACCTCGGCGTCTCACATAAGAAAAGGCCCTCCTTTTACGCTGCTCCGCCGTTTAAATGGTGACGTGACGTCACGGTGCAACCCTACCGCGCTGCCCATAATGCGGAAGTACACCGCCGCCGCGCTTCGGGCCGCAACTAATATGTAGCGCCTTTTGCGATCTGTATTCGGCTTTCTAGTGTTCCTTCGATATTTACATCACCGCCGATGCTGTGTGGGCGTTGTGGGGTTTGTGGCGATGCCTCAAACGTCACTATATATACATATATATATATATATATATATATATATATATATATATATATATATATATATATGCAAACTGCAGTGAAAAGTGAAGAAAATACGAAATCTTGCTACGGTTTACGTTTACAGATCGGACCAGGTACCAGCCAATGTGTCGGTATAGTTATAAACTTGAGCGATTTGAAAAGTTAAAGATAAATAATAATGTTTGAATTTTCATTTACAAATTTAGGGAACGAATAATGAGAATTTATTATTTCAATAAACCTTTCTTTCATTGTGTTTTTAGTAAGAGATTCTTACGCAGCAAAAGATATTTTAAGTTTTTACCGTAATTTGCAACTATTACAATGCTTCTGTTCTCATTCGTTGTTCTGAGTTTTCTTTCCAAGAACTCTGTGTTTCCGAGCCTCTGGAGAAGTAGAGGTAGAAGAAGAATAAAACGTGGAACAAAGGAGAACAAAATACATTTACGCTAAAGCTGGAAATTTCTCCGACTCTGCATTTACTCCACTTTTCAGCTCTCTCTCTGTTTGCTGAAGACGCATTCATAACACATTTTTCGTGCGAATTTAAAATAATGCCTAAAGTTTCGACGTATAATTTTTAGTTATTTCTCACACTGGCACCTCTCCTTTAAAAGCAGATGAAAATAGTTCTTCATTAAAGTTGTAACAAGTTCGGGGAGAACCTACCATAATTATTTTACTGGGCCTCGAGGATATGCACCTCTTTTATTCTTTTTGTTTTCCAGTCTCACACAGCGTGTAGAAGTTCGCCAGAACATCGTCTTGATGTTGCGTCTCGAATAAAAAAGATCTTGTTGTCGGCGCTTCGCTTCTCCAGGCAATTTTTTTTGCGTTTTTAATTAAAGCCAATTTGTTTGATTGGACCCAGAGTTTTTTGTCCCTTTGCTAGACTAATTATGATTATGAAGGCATACCCTTTGCCCCTCACTGATAAATTTTTATAACCGTGGAAAAGTTGGCTAAGTTTTATCTTTTCCCCGCAATTCCTTTTGCGGCGAAATTCTCTCTTTGACTTGTCGCGCAGGAATCTTTGGGGCGTTCATTATGGAAAGTTCGTTTTCCGTGTCTTTGTGGTTTATCAAAAGCTCTGTGTATGTGTGTGGGCGTATTTTCACGTCATCAGAATTTTTGTTTGAATGTCTATTTGATTTTTACTTTAGCGAGTTAATTATTTAAATTACAGGTTATGAAAGAAAGATAAGCCGTTAAATTTTATTTCTGCCTCACTTGGTTAGTTTTAATATTTTATATTCTCGTACTTTAATTTAAGTCATGAAATGTCAAAGAAAATTTTATTTAGTTTGTATATCAAAATATACTTAAAACGTTAAAATTGGACACAGGTTAATAAAGTTTTCTTAAAATTTCTTACACGAGAATGTTTTATGAATTCCTGAAACCATTATTTTATATAACATTTGTACCTGAAATTGGGGAATTTTTAATCATATGAATGATCCCTTTAAAAACGTTAAGGAAGAGAAATAAAAATCCACTTCATTATTAACAATGGAAGATATTTGAATATACGGTTACGTATTATTCGTACAAATGCATTTATTTAGTTCCTTCTCAACAACGACGATCGAGAGTAAAATGTTTAATTCAGTATTCACTGACGTTATTACCTAATATATAATCGATACACATAATCAAATAAATGGCAGATCCTCATCGTATGTTAACTGCGACAAGAGTTGTTCGCAAAATTGTTCACTGTAGTATATTGCCATATCCCAAACCATTCTCATATTCGGAAATAATATCGCTTTTCTTGACGCATTTCCCAGCATAGGAAAACGTTTTCCACCGCCACGAGTCGGAATTAATTTGAGTCGAAGTAATCAAACGAAATGCAAAACCGCGCCATCACAATTAAACCGTGCGTCCGCTGAGCCGTGTGATTAAAATGCGAGGATTTGAATAACAGTGTTTACCCAACGGCTTTTTGTCAATATTTCACGAGGAAATGTTAAAAGTTGCCTGTGGTGATCTTTCGTTGACTGGTTAGTTATCTGCTTGACGTACCGTGGATATTGAAACTAACCAGGCGTTCTTTTTATTTATTTGAAAGATGTAATGCGTTTGAGTGCTGATTAGAATGTGTAAATGATTAGCGAGTGGCTAGGTTGCACTGTAAAATTTTCAATATGGAGAATAACAGCGGAATAAATGTTAATTGCTTTTATCTCTAGGCGAACGTACAATATGTGGGTAGTTTCGAGCAGTAGTACGTATGAAGGATATTACTCGTATGCAGACTCCTATTATATTATTCAAAGAAGGATAATAGTGCAACATAATAAAGTATTTGTTTATAAAGGATGTAATTTAGTGACTCACCGTAGGGGGGAGGGGCTCTTGGGTATATAGCGCTTTCTCCCGAAGCCAGTCAAACATATAGTCGACTCCGGTTATAGTGAACTCGGATATAGTGAATCCTCGATTATAGTGAACTCGGATTTGGTGAACCGTCGATTATAGTGAATTTAAGTCACTAGTCCCATTTCACTTACATTGCAAATAAGCAAAAGAGGATTCGCTTATAGTGAATCTGAACTTCGTCTGTAGTGACCTTAAGAAGTCAATTCTGGGAATTAATTGGATCTCGTATGTTATTAAGCGATTGTAAGGGTCTGTGGAGAATGAGATGATGTTCCAACAGTGCAAAAGGCATTAAAAAGGGCCAAGACTTATTACAACACTTAGAGACAGAAAACCATGCAGAATCAAGTTTGAAGAGAATGTAATGAAAAATGTTCGAAGCAAACAATTAAAAAGAATTAAATTTTTACGTACACATCATTTTTTTTTTTAAATTTTCAGTCCGTTCTGTTAATGGATTTTGCAGTATGATAAAAAAAGCAATCATTGTGAAGAAATTCCATTTATTTTAGTCATCATCGGATACACTGAATCTCTGATATAGTGAATCAAACTTGTTAGTCCCCAGAAGTTCACTATAACCAGAGTCGACTTTATTAGAAAATGCGTTTTTTTAACTTTTTAACGCTTACGCAGTAGAGAGAAAGGTATCTAATGCTACGCAAAAGAACGGGAAATTTTCGGCAGAAAAGTTTTTATTACAGGGCCTTGGTAACTAAACAGTGCATAAATTCAAATTTTAAATGTATAAAAACAAAACCTCTAACACGTGTTGTAGCCACGAAACCTGGATATCGAAAAATCGAATGACGACGGAAATTTTGTCTATCCATCCTTCTGGCCGTCCGTCCGTCCGTCCGTCCGTCCGTCCGTCCGTCCGTCCGTCCGTCCGTCCGTCCGTCCGTCCATCCGTTCGTTCGTCTATCTGGCCACATGTGAACAACGCTAGAACGTAAATCGTTCAACCAATTTTCTCCAAAGTAGATATTCTCCTGTCGATCTGGCGAATGTTGAGTCCTCTTGAATTTGAAAGTGATATTTTTGTTTTAGGGGTACTTTTAATGAAGACCCTAGGAAATTTTCAATTTTTTAAAAAAAATGACTTTATCATTTCTGATTACATTTTGTTGCTGGACAGTGTAAAAGACATTTAAAAGGATGGTGTAAGTCTCGTTTTCGTTAAAACTCTAATATTTCGAAAATTGCAAAAATTCAATTTTTTTCGACGTCTTTCTACCACTACAATTATGAAGGGAGACATTTTCTCCCTTAATGAAATCAGTCCCTTAAATATAAAATAAAAACTAAGGTTATGACAACTTTTTCGTGAAGTTGAGTACTATTTGCGTAAAAGTACGGGAGAGAAAGCACGTAGTGTTCCAGCACCAATAGTTTTTTTTCTTCCTGGGGTTATATTGCGCGCTTAAGAGGTGTCGATTTGGATTATCCGGGCCGGGAATCTATGTCCCACTTTGGAAACATTAACATTTTACGTCAGACGCACTTGAGGGCTTCTCGGTCTGTGGTCAGTAGACTCACAAGGCCTTCCGAAAATGAACAACGCACGTACATGAAAGCCATGGGGCAAACAACCATGCTGGACTCGAACCTGCCACCCTTCTCACTGAGTGGCTGAGTCGGCCCACGCCCTAGCCACCTCGGCCACCCATATCAATGGCAGTGCAGATGATACTTAAGAAATGCAATCGTATGTATGTTTCAGAGTTGACATTACAGTTTTTGGTACTTGCAATGAAGGGATGAGTAGGGAGCGGATTTCTATAATTTTGCATATTTTTGTCCGTTGTTTCAGTGGGTAGCTAAGTGAAATTTCTTGACATTTTGTTAGAACATAATGCTACATAAATTAACATGATAATGCATATTTGCCCAATTTTTCCTGTTGCAGCATATACGTGTGATTTTAGGAGCATATTTTGCATATTTCGTTAAATCAGAGACTTATCTATAAAACGTTTAATCTTGCACAAAATTCTATTTATTTGTGGGGGTTTATTGATTCTAAAGAGCTTGTCATAGCGTTTTTTCGTTTTCTATTGATGATAAAACACTTGTGCAAATGTAGGATATTTCTTGATAATATATTTTTTAAACCAGTCCGAACAAGACATACATTGTACTTCGCTAAGGTGAATATTTCAAGTGCATATTTAAGAACATATTTCTAGTTTTCTAAGGCATAAAATACGCTCTCTACTCATGAGTAACAGTTGAGTTTGTAATTATTGTAGATAAAAGTTTGATTAGTTCACATATCATTACGATGATCATACCAAATTTGTTTCAGAAACAACTAAACGTTTTTACTACATGATTACTTAAACGCGTAAGTTAAAGAACAAGAGCTGAAAGAAAATAATATATTTATTTTAACAAAGAAAAAGTGTTTTAAATTTCTAATTTTTTACATTTCTAAATGACATTTTGTAAACTAAATTGGTATACTACAGAATGTCAAATTCCTAAGAAATTTCTGGTGTTGCTAGAGCAGTGCAATAGCAACACATTCAGTCATGAAGCCACGCTTTCTCCCTCATTTGGCGCTGAGTCTCATTCTATAGGTCCAGATCTCTCTCTCACTTTTATTCACTAATTTTATTTTGAGTCGCAGTATGTTCAAGGTCATTAGCATCTTCAAAACGTTCATACGGATGATTATGTATTTTAGACATTTCTAACATTATCATAACGATCAGTAAAAGACTAGCTTAGAGTTTAAAAAAAGTGAAATTAATATGCAATGTATTAATTAAAAGTGCAATTAAAAGAATGAGCTTTAATCAATTATACAATTTGTTTTAATTTACTCTAAATATTGCATTAAATAAATAATTAGAAATCGCATAGTATTGTTATAAATATTTCTACTTTTTAAAACCTTTTTTGGACTGATAATACTTTTTAATATGATGTTGGCTATTAACTATACTTAAGTTTGCACCTACACAAATGTGTTACCTAGCCTATAAAATTAATTATTAATATTTCAACAAAACTCTTGAAAAAATACTTATTACATTTTATTAAATATTTTCTTGTCTTTATATATTGTGAGATTTTGTAACTTGTCCAGATTTATAATTTTTAATGTGGATATTTCCAAAATATGTTCTTTTGTGTCTAGTGTCACAATTTGCTGTGCACTATGATTCCCTGCACTTCTATGTCCCATTCTCAATGAATTACATCTCTCCCCGTGATGTCGAATACGTGGGTTGTTACAGTAGCCCCGCGACTCTCGCAGGAACAAGAAAGTTATGTGGAAATAGAATTTCAAATCATTTCTGCGGTAAACAGTACGTATGTACGTATGCACGTATATGTATATATTCCTGAAGGGAACCACGAGTTTATTCTTTTGGCCGAAACATTGAGGATTTATAAAATAATACTGTTCTAAATTCATATTTCTTCATCGAATATTTGTAAAAATAATTAAATAATTCTTGAATAGATTTTTTCAGTCTAATTCTCTCAAATCTAGGAGCACATATTCTAAGCTTTAAATGATATTTTGAAAACATTGTGATTTTGAAGAAATGTCGATTTTAATTTTAATGATATCATTGGTTATATCAATATAAAAAAAATTCTTTTGAGTATGTTGTACTAAAAAGAGAATATATTATACTAATATTTGATATCACGAAATAAAATGATAATTTCCTTAATGAATGGTGGAATTGATTATTCTCAATGCTGATTATTTATATATTTTTTTAAAACGGATATTACCAAGTCGTAAAACTATATCTACTCACATTAGACTTTTCAAGTACTAAATTATAATAGATAATTGCAACATTGATTAATTGTTAGTGATTTTGGTCGCCTAAACTGCAAAGGTAATTAGTCCCGTAGCTACATAGTACATAGTTATCCTCGGGAGATGGCAATGGCCTTTCTCCGTTGAATGGTGAAAACCGGCGGTGACCTACCGTCCATTAGTGGGGTTTTTCTCAACCAGGTATATCCCACCGTCCCAGCCGGGACAAGCTGTAAGCTCCCGACTTGTCTCCCAGGATTGGTTGTGTAGTGCATGTTAGCGTAAGTATGGGTAAGTAGGGGTGAGGATAGAACAAGGAGGAGGAAGGAAAGGTAGTGCGCGGTCCCTAGCAATTTTGTAAGGATACTGCTCCGGCATTCGCTTGGTGTTGATTGGCGAAACCACTGAAAACTACTGAGCAAAACAGCCAGCCGGTAGAATTCTCCTCCTGACAGCGACTAAACTCCACCCAGCTGTCTATTTAGTGTCGAAAATCCTCGAGACTCGAACCCGGGCATTGCAGTTCCAGGCATTGTAGTGACATCAGTTGATGCACTAAGTCACCTCTCCCTGTCTACTTAGATTATTTTTCTTCACACGAAGAAAGTTATGTTCAGTGATTTGCCAATAATAAATGAGTTATATAAAAAACTGGCTCTCATGACAGTAAAATACAGCTGTGATAAATGTAATTAATATCGTACTTCACCTTAAAGTTTACCATTAATTAAATTTGTAAGGGTAAAATGTACTTGGGAAGCGAGAGAAGCTAATTGACTCATTCTAAATGCGCCTGAAAAACGACTTTAACGAATGGTTCTTTCCCATCGTTTTAAAAACAGGTCCTGAATGTGTTTCAATATGTGCCGAGAGCTAATCCAATTCTTCTCCGGCCCAATTTATTTAACGATTAGTTAGCCTCGCGTTAAAAAAACGCGCTGTCAAACTCGTGTCTGGCTTGTACCCTGGATATATCGCCCGAGATCCAGCGACCAAACACTGTTAATTAGCGCCTACTGTCCGGAACGCCAGGGGCGCTAGTGGTCTTGTCCACCTTGACGTGGGAATAATGGTTCCATTTAGTTCGGCCTGCACGCTCCAGGTTCCCGCATTGTATGCCAGAACGACAATGGCGACATGGCTCCGTTTGAAATGCAAACTCTGTAGCAATTTGTAGCTGAAAAATTATCAATTATTGCCCCATTTCTTCTTCCGGTGCGCAATCAAACGAGAGATGTGTGTTACAAAGCATATTTAATCATTAGCGTTCACAGTGAAGAACAGTTCACTAGGTGAGAACAGGCAAGTGTGAAAGCATTGTCTTTTAACTACACGAGCTTTGAGACTGTGTCATGTAAAAAAGTTAACTGAGAAACTAATTCTCTCGGCTTTTGCCAAAAGCGTAATCGAAGCCGAGCTAAAGAGATTTCAGTCTATATTTTTAAATTGCATATTGGAAGGTTGGCATTATGCACATTCTGTTTTCAAACCAGTGAAGTTGTGTGCTGTTTATTAAATTCATTTAGTAAACGATTCCTTCACGTAGAATGATAATAGTAAAATAATTATGGTTTAATTGTAGTTTGGGTTGTTTTAAAGCCATCTGTTAGCAAATTATACATACAAGGCACCTGAACTTGATGCTTTTGAGTAAACTCGGTTATTCTTTCATCAAATATTGTGAAGTCTTCCAGTGGTTTAATGTTTAAGTTTTCCTCGTGAATTGGACGTACTCGAATGCAAATTACGTAGTGAAATTTTTGGCGTAGTTTTAAGTTGCCATTGTTTTGTAAGTCATTGAAGACATTCTCAGAGCATCTCGTTCTGCTCGTGTTGTTTTTTGTTTCTTGCAGAAGTGGCAATTGAATTAACAATGGCAATTACAATGTACACTTGAATTAGCAATTGCAGTATACATTAATTAATATTAAAAAACGAAAATCTACATACATTTCCGTCTGCATTGTTGCCTTAATTACTTCATTATGCAAACTACGTTAAGTTATGACCATTGAGTTTCTCCTCTCTTGAAAGTTTGCATCCAGCCAAAGAACTTCTCGCAAAACCCTCTTGTGTACTCATCTCTTTTCCTCTTCTCTCTTTTCGTATCTTCTTCTCATCTCAATGTTTGAGCTTGTGTGCGTACTATTAATTGTAACAATAATCTGCGCGCCGAAAGGGACTTTCGAGCAAGGCGGTTGTTACTGGTGTAAATATATTTACTTGTATGTACATTACGTGTAATGTCAATACGTGTTCACAGATCAAAAATGTATACATTTACACATATCTAAATATATGTGTATTTGTATTCTTGTAATGCATGTTATGTATTCTTCATATTGTGTAAATCACAGTAGAATTATTTTTAAATCAAATAATACAACAAATATTTCTTTTTTATTTGAATAGCGCAGTTGACAGTTTTATAACAATCGCATTCAGTCACAAACAAAAAACTGAATTAGTTAAAAGTATTAATATAAAATTATTTGAGATCATCTACCATTGTGTTCTAATTTCAAATTGCTTAACTTTTATTACAGTGTTTAATATGCGACTCTGAATATGTCAAAGACTTCGTTAATTCGTTTTATGTTTTCTTTTGTTATATTTGAGATAACAGTATTTCAGTAAATATCTCACTGTAATTTGTGGTGAAAATTCTGGTGAATCTCCAGTAAAACTTTCATTGAAAAATTTCAATGAGTATTTAATATACTATAACTAATACAAATTTTGAGCGAAAAGAGTAACAATTTTTATCACCATATGCAAAACACTCTGAATACGTCCTGAGAAGTTAATATGATCGCCTCAAGACAACAACGGATTAATGTTTGGGGGATGGGGAGCGGTTTGAACTCATGTTTGAAGAGAGTAAATGATGGCAGAGAATCAACCGCACACTCTCCGTGACGCTTTTAAAGCAACCCGGCCATCTGCCCGGAATTGTGATAATTCTAATTCGGTGTTGACTTTCTTATGCGAAGAAATAAAGGAGGTCATCTTCGCATCTGCCCGGAAGTCAACGGCCAATGAGAGTAGCCGTCCGATCACAGCAGCCGATCCATAAATGTTTCGTCCAGGTCGGCTTTAAATCAGCCATTTAGCTAGTGCCAAAATCCGAGAAGTCTCATCTCAATTAACAATTACTGTATAGGTACGCACTGATCACGGTCCGTGAGAAAGATCGAGAGCAAATAACTGTCGATAGCATTCGGAGAGGAAGTTGGAAATATCTGTAAGTCTGTTCGCGATCCCGAATTGTGGAGATGAACAGGCGGACGGATCAATGTGACACGAGATATCATTGCATAATTTGTGAGTTCATCTTGAAAGAGAAGGCAATGGCTCTCGTAATTAAAGTTAGGTTATGTGTTGAAATAAATGGAAAGAATGTTGCTGTATTTTCTAAAACTGGATATAATATGAAGAATATGTTTAGCCATTGATATTTTAATAATGTTAAAATGTTTATGTCAAAGAAATATTACACGCACTTAGTTAGGCATTTTAAAGTATCATGTAGTACATCTATAAGGAACAGTTGTTAATAGATCCAAAATAATCTCTTCTTGTCAGGTACAAATAACTTAACCAGGTCGTTCTTACTTTGACTTCAGGATTTTACGCATTGGGATAGGATTGATGAGTCTTAAATTGTCTTATTACAATGCGTTTACCATGATTCTCAAACGATGCACGCGAGGCATCAATGACAATCAGTTACAGATACTCATACCAAAAAGATATCAAGCTGTCCGCTTTCTGTAGTTTGTAATTTAGCAGGTAGATAAATTTATTTTCACAAATTTAACAATAAAACTTCTTGTCAAAACCTTCCGGTCATAGGTATTCGTTGAAACATATTCCTTGATAGAATTGTTTCACTAATTGTTGTATGTCAATGTTGACGAAAATAAGCATCCTAATGCAATGTGATTCGAGGTTTTGCTATCTGAGCTCTGTTCACCGATCTCGTGCAGCACCTTTTATCGCAACAGTTCTAAATTTTCAGTCTTCACGTGGTGAGTTTTTGACACTAACTATATAGCAAGGCTAAAAAACTTTTATAGTTTAAAGAAATAATGACACGTTTATTTAGTAATATACATTCAAACCATTTTCTGCATGATTGTGTTAAAATATTTTTAATGTTTGAAGTATGTAAACGGCGTATTTGAAGAACTTGTTAAACACTTTTCAATGTTGCTCGGATTACACAACTGTTCTATACACCAACCGATATCTAAACAAGGTTTTAACGTGATTACGGGCCGTCCTGGCTGTAAGAAAATGTGAAAGATTTCACAAACGATAACACATGTCCAAGTTTTCAAATAGTTTTGTAAACGTTCTCTGTGCTTTAAAAGCAGAAACCAGCAGCAAGGAGGTTCCTATCTAAATGTATCACTTCAATAAGGTTCGTGTTAAAAAGGTCTTAAACGTGAACTCCTTTCGTAAATGAAGATAACAAAACAATGACATGGAGTCCCTCGTTGACCCTCCTATGTTGCCTCAGTTTCACATTGCTTGATGATTCCAGACGCGTCAACATCTAAGCTCAATATTCCCACAATTGTAGTGCAATTTTCATTGCGGGAGGTGGATGTGTTCTTCTCCCCTTGGCAGGGGAGATACGTCGCCGACCTACATGTCGTCTTGCGGAGAATTCCGTGAACCACGCCTTTCCCAAGAACGTGGAACCGCCCTAGTTAGGATAAACTCTGAGCTCCCGACTGTCCTCTCGACAAGTGTGGTAATGTAAATACATGTGAGCGTAAGTGTCTGTAATTAGGGGGTTTGTTAGGGTACTACTCCGGCATCCATCTGGTGTTGACCGGAGATATCATTGAAAATTACCGATCAGAGCCGCCGACCGCTAGAATTCTCCTCCAGATAACGACTGAATGCGACGTACTTAGCAAGCTAGTGTCGAAAATCTTGCCACCGTCGGGACTCGAACCCAGTACCTCCCGGTCAGAGGCGTTGCACTGACATCAGTTGATGCCCTGAGCCACCTCCGCCGGTCCATTGAAATGTGTGTAAGTATTTTAATAGAAAATGTTACTACTCGTTCTAACTAGTAAGTATCCAATAAGTAACTTTCCTAAAGTCACTTCACTGAGCTGTATGCAGCCGTTAATCCTCGCCCAGTGGCTTTCGTGCGCATGGTCTCGCCGTGCCCAGTGGTAGCGCGTAGAGGGGCAGCGGAGGTTGCAGGGCCGGCGCTCTGGGCAACTCGGGGCTGAAAGTTGCCAACTTCCGCGCGCGAGTTTTATTGTCCCGGGGGCCGCCCCGCGCGACGCGACGCGTCGCCAGGTCACGCCCTCCCGATTTCTCGCCATCCCCGCCCCCACCCCACCCCACCCCACCCCACCCCACCCCACCACACCACACTCCTCCAGCCAAGAAGGCTTCTCGTTCTTTTCGCACGTAAAAGGAAAGCATCGGTCTTAACAGTTCTAGAGCAATGGAGGTACGTTAGTGATGGACACGATTTTTAGTTTAGTTTTTTAATTATCTTGTTGTTGGGCGTGCAAAAATGAATTCAGGAATCGCGGCGTTGCGGAATCCCTTCGTGGAAATTTCAGCATTCTCTTACAGCGAGATCAACACCAGGCGAATGCCGGAGCAGTACCCTATCAAACGGGCCACGGACCGCGCGCGATCTGTCCTTCCTCTTCCTTGTCGTATCCTCTCCCCTTACACACACACTTACACTAACATGCATTACACTACCACATATTCCAGGAGACCGGTCTGGAGCTTAGAGCTTGGCCCGGCTGGGGTGGTGCCCCGCTGGTGGGAGAGTCCTGGTTAGGGAGAAACCCCACTAGCCGACGGTAGGTCGGCGCCGGATCTCGCCATCCAGCGGGGGAAGATCACCGCCATCTCCCGAGAAAAAACATGCACCACACTAACGAGACTAATGACCAAAGCAGTTGACGCGTCCGAAAACAGGAAAAAAACAAATCAAACCAATCTTTCAGAGAAGCCTGGCCCATGACGTGACGCGGTGCCAGGTCACGCCCCCTGACTCGCCTCCACCCCCCCCCCCAACCCACTCCACCACACTCCTCCAGCCAAGAATGGTTATCGTTCTTTCCGCCCGTACAAGGAAAGATAATGTCTTCACAGTTGTAGAGCAATGGACGGAGGTTAGTGATGGACACCAGTCTTTTTCGTTTTTTAATTATCTTTCAATACTTGCCGGGCGGATTTTTTTGATTTTTTTATTGCTTTTGTTGGATGTACATAGGTCAGTTTTAGTATAAACTTTACATATGTTTGATAGGCTTACTTACTAACTTATATTTAAAACTTATTTCTAAGACTCAATCTAACATGAGGATGCCCTATTGGGCCCTATTCTGGTTCAAATTCGGAGAAGGTTTTGAGGAATATATTGTAGGGGTATCTGTTTTTTATTCTGGTATGGTTCGGGTTTTTGCAAAGGTTAAGGGGGTAAATAATAAAAGTTGGTGGCTAAGTATGTGATATGATGTTCAATGAGTTCTAAGTTGAGTTCTTTGTGAAGCTGATGATTCGTGACAAACCACGGTGCATTGGTAATGGTTCTGAGAAATTGGTTCTGAATGATCTGTAATTTCTTTGGATTGGTTTTTGCGGAATTTATCCAGATGGGACAACCATACAGCAGTAGCGGTCTTAGATTGGCTTTGTATATTGCAATTGAGGAATGATATGGTAGTGGACTGTTTCTATAGATTAAAGGTTTTAATTGCAGTAGTATTATTTTAGCCTGTTTTATTTTTTCGTCTATGTGCTGTTTCCAATTCAGTTTAGTATCTAAGTTTTGTATCTAAGTTTGCCGGGCGGATAAAAAAATTATCGAAATCCCAGCGATGGGTCATCAGTTTCAGGAAACTCGAGCATTGTCTTGTAAGACAGCTTAGCTGTAGCTAAGCCTGTTCCGTGACGTGACGCGGCGCCAGGGCCCCCCCAGCTGATTCTCCCCCACTTCACTCCTCTACACACTTCATGCCAAGAAGGGTTCGGATTCTTTCCGCACGTAGAGGAACGATTCAAAACCCAGGATTGATGCTTAACAACCGCTTGATAATGGGAGGACGTTAATGATTGACTCCGTTGTTAGTTTAGTTTTTTAATTATCTTGAAACAGTTGTCTGACGTGCAAGAATGAGTTTCAAAATCTCGACAATGCGTAATCGGTTCGTGGAAACACCTACATTCTCTTACAGCTAGGCCTGCTAAAGTGTAGGACGCAACCATATTTTAGTATTTGTCGATGAAGGGAACAGTTATGCATTCGGAGTAACATAGTAAATGCTTGACTATTTCTTCAAAAATACAACGGCATCATCTTTGTTCCCGCGATAATGATCGCTGGACGGAAAATGTTAAAAATATTTTTACTCTTGCCTTACATCAAAATTGGAATTTCTCCTTCAATTATTTTTCAAAATTTTTTGGTTTGTCTTTTAAGTACCCCCTCGATATTCAGCGACTAATGGAACGGATTACGACTGTGAATGCAGGCCACATGGGTTACAGGTCTTCCCAAGAGTTAGTTCCTCATATGGGCAATGGTGTGTCGAGACGCAGACTTGCAATTTGAATTTGCTGCGGTTCATTTCGTCAGATGATATAGTGACATATTTTTCAAGTGCTCCTTTTCAATAGCCCGTGTTCATCATTTTATCATTCTATTTACGTTTAGAATATTTTGAAAAGAACCTTGAAGATAACATTTGGAATAATACAATTTACTTGATTTAACTTGTTCAAAGGTTGTATACTTTGAAAAATGCAGACTCGTGTCTCCCATCCCAAACCCTGAATTTTTCTTTATAGTTTTCTCTTGTAAACTACTTACGTTCAGACTGTGAAGTCACCAGACCCCCTTTAAAAGGAGTTGAGAGCTCTTTTTAAAGCTTAGAAAGTTTGCGAATCTATAAATACCCAAACCGACAACTTTATTCTCAATTGTTTTCCCTGCTTTGAGGAAATAAATAAAGGTACAAATAGTCTTGTATTCATCAACATTATCATTATTCATCTGTATTACAATCTCATTTCATCTAATGGGTAATAATTATAAATATTAAAAACAGGAAACTTTTGTGAGGGAAGTTTTAATTTAAAAAATCATTTTTGTCTGAAGTATTAAAAATCTATCGACGGGCACCTTAACAAATTTGTTAGCATGTTTTTAATAAAAGTATTAGCAAACGAAAGATCAATAACGTTTAAACGATTTGAAGGAATATAAATTTTTCGAGGATTCTAATTCCATTTAGAGTAAGTTTAGCTGGCGTCGTTAACCGAATCACACGCTTCGTGATATCACGGAAGTTAAACTCGAGACACCACCGATTCCTGGATGGGTGCCCATCTTGAAACCTCGGTAACTAACGGCACTGAGACACTGGTGGAAGAGTAAGGAAAGGTAAAAGGCAATTACTGACTGCAATGTAACCAGAAAAGACAAAATTTAAAGGAAGACAACTCCATGTAGTATATATATATATATATATATATATATATATATATATATATATATATATATATATATATATGTTCAACGTTCGAAAGATGGCTAAGAGTTGTTCCGAAAATGGTGGAACCGAATTTTAAAAAATTATTTCTATCTGTAAAAAGAATAGCTTTTAGTAGTACATGCACTCCGCTACATTTCGCGTATTTTCTAATGTTCTGAAACTAATAATTCTTTATATCAAGTGAACTGTCGCATTTCATTTCCACTCCGGTATCCTAACAATCGTTGTGGTCAATATTGGACCCCCGAATTAATTTCATAATATTCAAAGGAAACGTTTTGTATTTAATACACAATACTACACGTGTAAACCAATTTTTACAACTTTTTCTTAATTTTACTGTTAAAATGTTTTAATAAGAAGTATTTTCAATTTAACTGATTACAATTGTAAATCAATATTTTACAATTTTTTCTGAATATTACTGTTTAAATATTTTCAATGAGAAATATTTTCATCACTTTCTACTAGGACACATATGACCACGTTGTGGTTTTGGAAGCACTAGTTGAACATTAGATACGAAAATAAGTTTTTAACTTGTTGATGTGGACGGGTTCGAATTGTTTGTAAAACAATAGATGTAGAACAAAATTATATTTGTTTTGTAAATAATCTATAAGCGTTGAAATACGCATTTATCGATGACGAATCAAAGGGTGACTTCTTACCCAAAATGTAGGGGAAAACTTCGCTGAGGTCTGTTGTTAGACTTGCCCCGATTGATATGGGGCTGTTCAATATTTTTGTTATTTGTGTTTGTCATCACCATTATCTATTCTCCTCTTTGTAATTTGCAATGAACGCTTTGATTGGATACTCAAAAACTATTATCTCCTAGTATATGTGAGTTGATTTTAAAAACTATATTGTTCTCTCCAGTCTGGGCATGTTTTGTACACGCCAGGATTCGTCAGTGCGAAAATGTCATAGCTCTTTGCAAAGGCCATCAATAGATGATATGCGCAATGGATTCAAATACCCTCGTACAATAACGTTTTTTGAGTGTTAAACTTGTTTTCTATTATGTCGTAGTTACGGTCATTCTGACATCCCTAATTAAGTTCAAAATATAATGAACTAACCGTTCTCGTCAATAACATAATTTTTGCTATTTTTGCGTTATCTTCAACCCCTGCATCCCCTCGCCCCATTGCACCCGATTCACCAATTCTCCGCATATTGTTAGTGTTCCACTTCCCTTCGGGGTTTTTACAGCATTATGTGGTTCATTAGCATAATCATCTCTCATTTGCCGTTATTGACATTTCCTGTTGCGCGGCTTCGCATTTATCCTATTACCCCCAGGAAATGCGGTCAATGAAGTTTTGTTGGCGGAAGTTCGGCCTTGCTGCTGCTCATTTGACACGTGCGCCACGAGCCGCCAATTGGATCTCGCTACACGCACCGGGAGAGGTGGCTCAGGGCATCAACTGAGGTCACTGCAGTGCCTCTGACCTAAACGTAAGAGGTCTAACTCTGATTTTATATCACCACTCTTCTCATATAAATGAACTTATTCGCTTGAACCTTCTTCTTCCTTGTCGGTTGTACTCCTTTTCTACCTTCCCTTCTCACTGTCTAACAGTAAATGCAGCAGAGTCACATTTTCCCTCCTACCTTCGTTCCATTCCAAATGTTCTGATGGAATCGTTCTCCATGGCCGTCACCTACAGGACCACTGTTGTCAGTGGAGGAGTTCAGGTAATAATGTAGGAAATGGAGTTTAAGTGACAAGTTACAGCCTAATTGATGGTACATTTCTAGAAAAGTATTCTCAATCGCAACTTCGTCTTTCGCTCTTAGATTTTCCAAAAAGCTATTCACAGCACCTATAAGCGATTCCCATGATACTTTTTTATGGTCCTGGAGAACTTAATCAACGTTTGTATCTTTAAGAATGAGGCAAATCTGCATGGCAAAGAAGATACTTCCGTTACTTTAGCATCACTGATCTGAGGAAAAGCCCTTCTAGGTACTAAAGAGCTTCTCTACCATTTTACCTTAACACACACGTGACAAAAATTGTCGGAAGAGTTTTGACAAGCATTGAGAATTCTATGAAAATTGTTACAAACAAAAACTTATTTCAAAACAAATAGTATCTTCAATAAAAAGAAACTCAATATAATTCAACACCTGAAACAGGCTATAGTTAATCATAACTCATCTCCGCTGTCCTAAAATGTTCCATCACAATCTACAGACGTTAAATTTTGTAAAATGTTCTGGAACCTTACATGGGCTATACTTAAAAACCAAGATCTAATTGAATGTTTTAAATGTTTTTTTCATTATCAAATCAATTACAAAAAAATATTACAATTAATTACTTGGTACGGGTTTTGCACTGTGAAGTTTATCATCTAATTTAATATGAATTTACAGGATATATGATTTTTCGTAGACATTTCGTTTTACATATGCTAAAAGTTCATTGCCTTATGTTGATTAGGGAGGTCATTAGCGCCATTTGTAAACAGTAAATGCACTGCGGTTTTCACGACTGACTGGGGGGTTAAGGTTCTAACGGCCTTATATGTGCGGAGCCCGCGCTATACAAAGCAATCCTAATTTTTCCCCTATTGCGTCAAATAACAAATATACTTTTTTATTCTCGTATGTCCCAAACAAAGCAAAGTTTTCTTCGGAATTACGTAGAACTATCTGTTGTATTTGCAGAATCCAGGGTTAGATGTTCACACACATCTTTTTCAGTCGTTTTATATTTGCACCAATAAACATTATAAAAATTAAAGAAAATAAAGTAACAAATAAGAATGTAGGTAGGACGGCCATCCTACCCTACGGTGGTTCTGGTTGATGACGGTTGCGCCGACCGCGCAGATTGACGGCCGACAGGGCAGGCAACCTTGCTACTATCACCCGGTGCGGCGATAACTTTAATTTTAATTTTACAGTTGGCAGCAAAGTAGTTTACTGCTGGACAGGCCATCGAAGGTCTCAGCGGCGCCTACAGTGCCCTCACCTAGGGCAGGGAGGAGAGGACCCCGTCCTCGTTCGCTTGTCCACTCAGGTGCCGGTTATGCCACGGAATCTGGCACGTCGCGAGCAGCCTGTAGGCCGTGTCCAGAAAAGAGGGCTCCGCTGCCGGGCTCGGGGTGTTAACCCCCGTCGCTAGTAAAGAGGAAGGGGATGGACTGCGCCCCTCCACAAGCGGAGCGTAACCCCAAGCCCACTTCCGGTTAGGGGTTTACCACGCTATCCATAAAGCTTCGACTCGCTATTATCACAACCCTCTGGAGGCTACGGGAAACTTATTACGTATAAACGAACCATCTGTCAGCAAAATTACATTAGAAACCTTGTTCTTGTAATTGAGATGGTAGTGAAGTTTTTCTGAGTGAAATTATTCATCCTGTTTCGTTTTAAGGACGGACAGCATATACGTCTAATTCCGTATCCAGCAGTTACAATTTTACGGGATTCTATATTGATAGCAATCTTAAGATACCGTACAAAAACTCAATGTTTTTAGCATACTATAATATAGAAAAGAAGGGGACATCCGTTTAAAAAGTCTAGAAACACGCCCGCATATAAGACGACGCATTTCGCCTCGTAACGCGCTACTGTCCCCACGGCGGGGCTGGTGGTTAGTCGGACATCCACATGAAGGTCCCGAGCCTTGAAAGTGGCGCGTCGAGCGTGCTGACAAGCGAATAACAGTCCCCTTCTGCCATTTTGCGAGGAATTCAAACCAAAAAGGCAGATCATAAACAGATGTATCACTCCATTGCCCGGACCATATTTCTTTAGAACCCCTCTCGGCTTCATACCTCGACAGCATATTTTAACGAGAAAAGGGTCCCTTCCCTCATAACTCGGAAGAATATCTTTATCACATTTTTATGCGCTTTGTCACCAGCCTCTTTTTCTTCTTTCTCTCCTTCCCTCTCTCTCTCTCTCTCTCTCTCTCTCTCTCTCTCTCTCTCTCTGTTCTCTCGTGTGCTTTGTGCTGTTCTTTGCCAACGTTTCATTTGCTCTTACTGCCGTCATCTCCGCCATTCTATTCACCGTTCGAACGAGCTTCTAAAAGAAAAATGTCGGTGGCAGGAAAAAAGAGAAAGAGCTAGAGACTGTTAACATCCCGCGCTTGTTTTCAAAGTCTAGTGTACATTTTCCCCGCAAGAGGCTCTGTGTGAGGTCGCAGGGCTGTGAAAAGCCACTAAGTGGTTTCAGAGATCCGGAACGTGCCACCACAAGTCTGCGTTTGCCGCACGCGCCGTAGCAGCGCTGAGAGCGACAGAGGATTAAGCTTCGTGGAAGGGTTTCTTTGTTTCCGACGAGCACAATTTTGTGCCGTCTGGTTGTGAGATGTCATTTGCGGCGATAAACGGAATGGTCTATTTGGACACGAAGAATCGTCTTCACTTTTCACATACTGACTTCACAAATAATTTACGATACGAGTAGAATGCTGAGATTTTTTTCTCAAGTAATAAACACCAATTCCCGCTAAAATGACTCTTAACTATTATCGTTTTGCGTTATACGTTTTAAGTTATTTGCGTTTTGCATGCTCCAAAACGGATTTTCTGCCGCAAGGATTTTTTGTTTGTTTTATTAATTTTATTCTTCACTTCTTTTTTGTTTTTACTTCGTAATGTGTGTTGTCTGTCTAGTTTGCGTTGTGACTTAATGCACTTAGTGTAAGGCAATCTTGAGTACGAGCAATTGGAATAAAACCTAAGAGGCAACTACTGCTATCAGTGTCGTCGAAAGAGAGAGTAGATCAGCCGGCATAGCTTGTCCCAAGCCATGATTTGATAGGGCCACAAAAACATCAAGTTCATTCAAAAACGTTAACAAGTATTACTTGTCTAACCCATTAAGTCCCACTGATGCGTAAACGTAACTTTTTTTTCTTTTTGTTTCCCTTTAATATCTTAAGTATTTAGTTTTTTTAAACACTTGTGAACAATATAAAGTTTGGAAAAATAATCAAAAAGATTTTATTTTAAAATGTTCACTCTGTGAATTACAGAATTTTCTTGACCGACCCTAATCCCCGTTCCCCCTTTCCTGTTTTCTAAAGCCAAATTTCAGTGTGCTTTTTTGTTTTTCGCGAATATTTCGAATACGGCGAATAAATTGACGAAAGTGAATTTAAACTTTCATGAAGTGTCAAAAAATATCTGCTTGATTCATTTTGATATCGCAATTAGACATGAAGTAACGGTAAGGCGAATGTGTTACTGTAAGTTTCCCAGGACTGTACATCTATTCCAAGATGCCTTATTTTACGTTGCAAGATTTGAAGCCATGAGGCCTACTTTTTCGTCTGACCAAAAAAACATTGCTACACTCCTTCCACCATCTGGCGGACAAAGAAACTAACACTCAGGCGACAAAGTAGGCGATTTGAATTTACCTTGAGGATCTTGATTTGAATATACCTTGATTTGCCTTTGGCTTGGGGACCACACATGATGCAGTAAGTCTACAACATGGGAGGGCCGGTTTTACTTTCCCTCCAAAGAAAGGCGTAGGAAGGAGTTGCTTACCCTTAAAAAATCGCCTTTCGAGAGATTTCACTTTTACACACTGATATTTTTTGATTTGGCCCTTTGGTAAATCGACTTCAAATTATTCTGGCTCATTTAATTACATTGTTTCGTTTTAGATGTTATTGAATTTTAATTTTGATTTTTGAGAATAAATCAGAAGGATTGGCCGGTCAAACAACAGGAAAGGAAAAGCGAAAGATACTACACAAAAAATTAGTTTAGAGGTGCAATAATGAGAAACTATATTATTTTTTTGTAGGGAAAGAAAAGTGAAATAAGTTGCAAGTAGAGGAATTGTTACATTACTATTATTTTTTGCACCTTAAATCATACACTGTTCTTTCGTTCTCTGTTGTATGATTTTTCCTTCCATTCTGAAAATGTTATTTCTCTTTAGAAATTTATTCCGATTGTTTCAATTTAAAAACAAAATAAACCCCATTAACTGTATTCTGTATTAACACACTTTTTGTACGATTTCACGTTTTATAAAAAACTCTAAAAATGATAAATATTTTAAAAATGCAGCTTCGAAAGGGGCATGCCCCTGTTTGTGCGAGTGATAACGATCCGCCTTCCGAAGGGTTGAAACGCTTGAAAAAAGCTCCGAATGTGCAACATTTTATGCAACGCTTATTGCTTGGATATGTCATTAGGTCTGATGAACAGTCCATTGAAATCGAAGATGCATCCCTTCCAGGGAGTTTTGTTTAATACCCTTCATCAAATCCTCTAGTGCCAAAAATGCGAGGTACTTAATCAGTTGTACGAATCATAGAAAAATAAAATGCTCTCAAAAATAAATGAGGCTTGAATTTTAATTATTCGTTAACTGTAAAGACAAACACGTATTGGTCTGTTAATTATTACGACTTTTCTATGCAGCACAATAACTATTTGCTATTGAATATTGGGCTTTCCATTTTAAGCATGAATAAGTAATTTGATCCCATTAATTGGATTCTATTGTATGTAAACTTAATTGTGATACCACATAGGTCTCACCACATTCATTTTAGTAGTTCGAAGAGTGAAAATAAAACCACGGTGCAATCTAAATGCCTTGGTGTATATCGGCATGGAATCGGATAATTGAAAACGTGGGTGATTAATTTGCAACTAAATAACTACGCAACAATACTATTTAGAGAAAAGGACACTCCCTTATTTGCATTAAACGATCTGATTATGTATTCAAATTTGTACTAGAGAACATTTATATTTTATTTCTTGAAAATATTGTGATAAATTTTCGAGTATTTTACAGTTGCAGTATATGTTAATATAATGCCTTGATTTCAAATTATTTACCTATACTATCCCCTTGATATTTTTAGATAGCATATGCATGTAGTATATAGAAATTTTCAAATTGTAAATCGATAAGTGACCATGTAAGAAATTAAAACATGAACGTACTACATTTCTTAAAACTACGATAAATAGCTAAATTCGGTGACATTCTTACAGAACTATAATATGAGAAACACTATTTAAAAATCAAGGAAAATAAACAGTGAACTAGTGAAATATTATAAGATCGGGTGCTAATACAATCGATTAATTTCATAAACATATGTATGTGTGCATGTGTCCAATTAACATTTGATTAAAGTTTTCCGATGCTGATGGGAACTCTGCTGTGTATACACCTTGTAGATCACGAAACCTTCTTGATCATCCATATATGCATGTCTGTATATAGAGTATGAATTAACGCCTCTGCACCAAAGAGCAAAACACGTGTCCCCAGAATAATTAATAAAGTGGGTGTTGAGGTATTCGAGCAGGTTATTTCAAAACAGTAATTCTAGATATTCTAGAGTGTTCTTTCAAAACAGTAATTCTAAAACCTACTTTACTTTGCCGTTTTTAACTTTACCTGCAGACCTGCATCATACCTGGAAAGCGATGCTCATATATCAAAAACCATGCTTCCTTCCTTGTCGTGAACAAACTTATGGTAAACGTAATAATATCAGGTATTATCGGGAGTTTCTCGCCTTCTTTGCCAATGGGCCGAAACTCAAACTTTTGCTGGCTCTATCATATTTTATTAATCAGTTTATAACATCACGCGCGCGATTTTTCCTTCCTCTTCCTCGTCCTCTTTCCACCTCTTACACATACTTATACTAACATACCAGACATGCCGGGAGCCCGGGCGGGAGCTTAGAGCTAGTCCCGGTTGGTGGTGCCTCGGTGGTGGGAGATACCTGGTTGTGGGAAAACCTCGCTCGCCGACAGATCCGGCCGATGCTGGCCAAATCTCGTCTTCCAGCGGGGGAAGATCACTGCCAGTTCCCGATGAAAAACATGCACTATACTAACGAACCCAATGACCACTATCGTTGCCGTGTCCGAAATATCTAACAATCAGTCGGGATGATTACCACTCAACGAAAAACCACAGCAGACTGAATCATGAACCATTGGAATGCTTTGTTTGGGCGATCGATTGAGGAAAATGAGTCGCGTGGGGAAGCGAGTGAGATTGGTACGAATCATTTTCAGCTACGAAAACAGACATTTCGCCGAAAAGAATCGTAAAAGAAACTAAAATCAAATCGTAAAGGAAACGAAAACACATGAAAACCTAATAGAGAAGATTAATTCGTGCATATACAATCTAACCACGACACCAATGCAAAATTCTTTCCGCTCTCATGTTTCACAATTCCTGTTTCTCTTATCGTGCACCCTCCAACCTTCATTCTCTTCACTCTTCATTTCCCCCGCCCCGTCCCGTCTAGCCCCGCCCCATCCCCTTTGCTCACCGCCCCTCCCCCCGCCCTTCCCTTCCCCTCCTTACACTCCCCTCCCCTCCGCCCCCCGCTTTTAACGGCGCCGACAGTCGCCTGTCGAGCCCGCTTCCCGCCGCCATTGCCGGTCTGAATTTTTCACTCAAGAGAAGGCGATCCTCCGCTGTTTTAACGGCGCCGACAGTCGCCTGTCGAGATGCGTCGCCGCCCGCCGCCAGCGCTCCCGGAGGCAGACATCGGAAACGTCTGTGGTTGCCGTGGAGGCCTCCGCTTTGCACTTCATGTTGGCAGGAGCTGCCCGCTTCGCGAAAATCTCTTTCTTTGCTCTCCTTTTGCCCCACGTTTAGACAGTCTATTCTTATGGAAACGGTCTGTCTTTTATTGAAATCCAGGTGCAGGAAGAGACTTTCTTTTTTTGACAGTCGTTAGTGTTTATGTCAACCAACTTTAGAATTCTCGGAACATTGGAATAAATGGCTCTTCTATGAAACGTCAAACGTGTCCGATTTCAATGCAAGCCCAGTATTCACGGATATTACGAGTTTTAGGTATTCATTACTTCCTCGTATGAAAATGATTTATTTATCTTCAAGTTAAAATTTTTGGACCAGATATCTGAAGAGGATTCTCACTGCACATTATTTCATACACATCTAATAAGAAAAGTAGTACTTTGAATAGAAGTGCAAGTATTAAAAGTGGAATAATGTTGCATTAAATTTTGCAATGATCAATTATTTATAATTTATAATCACACATGCAATATATTTGAGGGAATGCACCTTGAATTTATTATCTGTATTACGCAGCTTTAAATAAAAACGAGTGACGCTACAACAGTGTGTACTTTCTCATATTATTTGTAACGTTACGTAATATTAAAATTGTACTTGATTTTGCATTTATGTGATTTTTAAAATATTAAGAGGTCATGTCCATTCAAAAAATTTAGAGAAAAATATAAAACTATTGTTTAGCAACTATGGTTACTAAAATTCCCTTTATTGTATACATTATTTTCACGCAAAAATAATCATATTTTGAAAAAATTGTACATGATCTAATTTATAGATCTAAATATTTCATGAAAAATGAATATCTCTCTTCAATATTGACGTTGTAGAAAGTCGAAGAAAAAAATTTAACATTCGCAATTTTTGAAAATATAGAGAATTCAATCAGATCTGCTCCATTTTAAAAGGAAATTTTTTCTCAGTCCGAGAATAAAAAATAAATAATTGAAGCCTTTTGGAGGAATATTTGTAAAAGACTATTAGTGTTTTATGTTAAATGGCTCTAAAAAAACAAAATACCCACTTAAAATTCAAGAGAATGCGACATCCGCCAGATCGCTGGGGGACATCGGTTTTGGTGAACATTTTGCCGTCGGTTTAGCAGCTAGTATTCTTCACAGGCGGATACAAATCCAAACAGGACAGACAGACGTTACGGGGTAAACCAATTGTTTGGTATCAAGGACCCTGAAAACGAGGATTCTGGCAATGCAAATGTTAGACGAAAAATTTTCTAAACGCAGAAGAAGAATTATCCATGTTTTCGGTATCGTGTACCTAGAATACGAAATTTTATTACCAAAGCAACGCCATTTTATGCGGCGGCATCCCAAGATACACTACGTAAGTGGTATCTATATTACGTAGGTAGTATTCAAGAATGTAAAACGTTCTATTTTCATGCTTATTTTTCATTTGGCTAACTATATTCTACATCGTTCTATAATTCCATTCTATTTTTCAGGGTAATTGCATGGTTGTTATTGTGATTGAACAGATATATCTCCAATGAATTGTTACATACGCAATCACACGGAAGATAATGCATTGTGTTGAAACACTGGTACAATGGATCGTGTAATTTGGCAAGGGGAAGTACACAATTGCGACGTCTAGCATATTGTGCCCTGGACAGCGTGAATATGTCGTCTGCAGAGGAAGAGCTTGTGTTACGATTGTGAATGTCAGTAACTGGTTGCAAATTAGTCACACCGATCAATCTCAAGGTAATCCCGAAAGAGATAAAATGTTTTTCGAACTAAATAAAAATGCAGAAGAATAATTACATGGAGTATTGTCATCTGACAATCAAATTATCGTTTTAAATGGAAGACTTGAATATAAATTTCCCAGTTCGACTTTTCTCTAACTTCTTTTACGATATTCAAAATCTTTTAATCATTTTAGTGTCATCATATACTTTTAGAAACCACATAATTTACCACAAGAAGGACTGCCTTTTAATACATTCACAACTGCAAGAATTTACGTCCAACGCCACTGACTTTTCACCATTTAATGTAATCATAATTATTATCATCTTAACATTATCAAAAACTACAATTCTGTTTAATAGAGATGTGTGATTGATTGTGTGTGCGTGTTCCACAAAAAGTAATAAGCCACGTAAGAGATTTCTTCCACATTGTTCAAGAATACATGTTAACGATTGAGGAAAACGTAGAAGTTGCGATTAAAAGCGTAATTCCAAAATGCATGATTCAATCGTAAATTGATCTAGGCGGTTACCTTGCACAGCAACCCGAAGTAGAGCAAGCGGGCTGGGCGAGCAGAACGGCTGGCGATGTAAAACATGAAAAAAAAAAAATTCTGACAAGGTTAGGTAACGAGCCAGCACCTTTGTTAGAGAAACGCCTTTCACTTTTGGAAGCACAAAACCACTATTAATTATATCACCCGCACCATCCAAATTTCCATAATTGCCACATTCATTTGTACTAAAATCTCAGCAACTATCACCATTATTGCCACTACTGTCGTATCCACCTAACACTGGACCAAAACTACATTTACGAATACCTCGACTATCAGTGAACTACTCCTTCTGTATCAGAATTTCTTTTCTTAGAATCACCCTATTCACGGACACAACCATGATGACCATGCCCACTCCCATAACCATGAAGGGCTCGTAGGGTTGAGTCGGGCGGAGGGCGCGTCGCGATTTCATTAGCCCTGATCTGGCAGCGGCCGGCGCCGCCCTATCCCGTCCACATCCGCCCCTTCCCGCCCTCGCGCGTTCTCACCCTTCCCACCCGCGACGCCCGCCTAACCCGACTCACTAGCTTCTCCCGCCTCTTCCGCCTTTCCCACCTCACCAGCTTCTTCCGCCTCTCCAGCCTCACCCGCTTCACCCACCTCCCTTACCCGCTTCACCCGCTTCACCAGACTCAACTGCAACATCCGCTTCATCCGCGTCAGCTGCTTCACCCCCCCGCTTCACCCGCCTCATCTACCTCACCCGCTTCATTGGCGTCAACCGCGTCACTCGATTTATTCGCCCGTGCAGTTCAACTTCTATCCTTATAGCCATCCTTTTGGTCCTCTTCACATCCACCGCTTCCTTCTCCACACTTTTGTCTTTGCCTCCACCACCCTCGTAGTTCTTATAGTTTTCTTTGTCCATCCGTCTATTGCTTTTCTCTTCCTCCTTCTCACATTGCTCGTTCAGCTGCATCAATGCTTCAATTACTCTTACATCCCTCGTTTTCTCAGTTGCTCCCTGTTTTCGCGTCCTCTACATTTGGCCTTGCTGCCTCCACTGCGCCTTTTCTTATCACTTCTCCTTCCTTCTACTCTCCCCACCTGTTCCTTCGCCTTTCTCTGCGATCCCTCTGCCCCCAAACTCCCTGCCCACCCGTGCCTCGTGATGCCCAATTTGACGCTCAGTTCTATGCATTGCCTTGCCTCTCGACTAGCTTGCTGCGTCTCGACCTTTAACCCGTTTGCAGACGCAAATGCTGGAAGTATTGCTGGATGTAGATTCGATAAGAGGAAATGGGAGTAAATATGTATGAAATGAATTTTTTTAATTTTAACTCTCGATTTTCCGTTTAATTTTTTTTTATGCTGAAAAATATGTTATGCAAACTGATCTATTTGGTTTCAAATTTAGAACTGGACTATTATTACATTGCAGTATCGCCTTATGTTTGCTGCATATTGCCTTCAAATTATTTGTTTCAGAAATGAATGTATTCACTAATTTGCAATCTGTGTATCGTTTCCATAATCAATTACACAGCAATGCAAGTAAAAATCATGTTTAAATCAGAGTATTGGCATTTTTTTCAGTTCAGAAAGTTCAATTCAATTAAAAAAGTAGTAAACTATTTTGAAGATGTTAACCTATGATTCATTAAAAACAATTTATGTTAATAATATTAATGAACCTGTTATGTCAATGCATATTATAAACGAATAAAAACTCATGTTTTAAAATAGGACAGTCTCACAACAGATTTTAAAATGCTGAGCATTCACGTAGTATTTTCATAGATTTCTGAAAATATGTAGAACATTTTAGTACTTTTTTTAGAACTTTTAACCTCAGGTAGATGACCAGGTAAATATTAAAAATATATCGATGAGTTTCAGATTTCAATTCTGTCGTCAGTTGCCATAAAAATGTTCCAAACTAATAAATGTTAGCTACAAATAGATCATTTCTTATTTTTTATAATCTGCATCACATTTATAACATTTTATTTCCTTTACAAGTTATAATTAATACACTGATGAATTCTCTTCGTAATCTGCTTCACTCACGTTTCCTATTTTGTTTCGTTTTAAAGTGAGTGTTCAGAAGCATAACATATAATCCTATTAACGCTCTGTTTAATGTTGACATACTTTGTGAAATAGAATAGGTGATTATCGAAAGACATAAACCTTCAACATTTACCTTTAGAACAAATTGACATCTCCGTCAGGTAATAAAACTGTACACTACGTTTGAAATTAATGACACAAATCACCAATGTTCCTTTGGAGGAATGTCTCTCAGCCTTTTTATCTCATTGAGAGCTGAAAATTTGCGTTGGATGCTCATTTCATGGCGACATTGGTAGAAACAAAAGACTTTTCTTCTGATTGCGGACAATAGGCTGCTCAGTCGTTTTCAGCCCAACTTCAAAAACTAAAAGGGCATTAATAATTAGCGGAGATGTAATGGCTTTGTTATTAGGTATTCCATTTATATTCGAGTACTTTCATGAATATT
Organism: Teleogryllus oceanicus; assembly: GCA_964035755.1. Classification (NCBI taxonomy): domain Eukaryota; kingdom Metazoa; phylum Arthropoda; class Insecta; order Orthoptera; family Gryllidae; genus Teleogryllus; species Teleogryllus oceanicus. The sequence continues at coordinate 68,762,897 of CAXIVR010000010.1, forward strand.
TTCATCGTATACTTAATTCATAATCAATTCAACAGAGAATCCCGGAATTGAATGGTTTTAAAATAAGATGAATTGATGTCGCATGACAAAAGAATATATTGAAATATTTATCAGAATTGTTTTATTTTTGTTGCTTTAAATATAAATTTTATAATTCAGATGTTGGGTTTCTATCTTGGGATTTCAGCTGATGGTATTAAAGCAATTTTTTAAATTTCTAACTGATTCATAAGCCAGCTTGAAAAGGATTTCTTACCAAAAACTAGTTGGTCACTAATTTTTAGCTTACTCACAATTACTGAAATAAATCAATAGTTGAAAATAACATTCTAAATGAACAAATATATACAATGTTCTTCTTTATTCTTGGAAAGCAAAGACTCTTCAAAATATTATCCGTCACATCATTAGAGCCGATTAGAGATAATAAATTCGAAGATGAAGAAAAAATCTTGCACAATATTTTCAATACATTATAAAAACGAGAGTTAGCTTCACATTAGAACCATGTTTTTTAAAATTATTTTCCCATTATTTGTTGTTTGAAATGTATAAAGCGATGGCGATTGAGAAATAATCACTGGAATATGGTATGTATGGTTAATATTTTACTCTAATGCTCCATAATTATTATTGAAAGTAGTACAATATTATTGAATGAACATTAGGGTAAGTAATATTACAACTTTGGAAAGAAGCAGGAAAACCCAATAGAGCTCTCAATGGCTGAACCATTTCGTCTTTCCTAACATTATAATACTCGCGCGGGATGTTTTAATGCCACAACGACTGTATTTTTTATGTTGTCAATCCTTCTAGATAGTATTCCTTCAATGGGATTATAATTTCTTTAATACAATTGTAAAAACACATTTTATTTGTGTCATTCACATACATTCATGACTTATAGTTTCACAAAGCTGCGTGGGATCTGTGTACCCACCATTTATGGCACAATGAAGACGTACAGTCCAGAAATTAGCACTCGCACAAAGAATGAGTCAAACCTTAGGAGTTCAATTCAATTCATTGATGCCTAATATTCCGTGGCGACGCTCAAGCCATCAGGCCTGCTCTTCCGCATGGCCACGCAAATTCCGCTTTGCTCCTTTCTCTGCTAGACGTTGCGTACCTCTCGGGTGACAAAACTGGCGACTTTAATTTTACTCAGAGACTTCTTTATGGCTTGTCTTATGTATTATCTCTATAGATCTTCTACATGCTGTAAATTTACAATACAGCACCATCCGCTTTACTTTTCTGCTTACGGAAGATTATTTCTACCTTAAAAATCGATAGCTTCGATCGGGTTTGTACCCGCAAACTTGGACATAACAATCCTATACGCTCGGAGATACGATTCATTAGGGGTGTTAATTGGTGTGCTTGGAATCATGTCTATTGCAGTCAAGGATTTCTGTGAAAAAGTCGAAGTTCTCTTGAATGATAAACTGAGGCGGTATGCAAACTACCTTCAGAAATATAGCTACCGTGGCAGATGGTTTGCATATGAAGTAGATGCATTGTCTTTGAGTAAGCTCATTCTCACTCCCGAATAAGAAAAATGTCTTTCTTTATTGTAGCGGTTTGTCCTGCAGTAGAGCAGGCGCCACATAGGGCCACATTGTTTTAGAATACTACACATATTACATCGACCAATGTTGGCAATATCTGTCGAACCTTTCCTCTAGCATTACTGAGTAGTGGTGTTCTATTTAATTCCAAAATTTACTTGACTAAGCGAATTGAATTTATTTGATGTTGGAACTGTTGTACTATAAATACTTAGCTTACCTTAAATATCACCTTTAGATTTATGATTTCTTTTACATCCCTTTATTTCTTTTACGATTTGGAACACATTGATTGAACGTATTTTTTACAAATGTACTATATTATACAGAAGTTATTGTTTCTCCCCTTTTCTCTTGTTTTCGTCATATTTTGTTATCGATGGTTGTGGTAAAAAATAGGAAACTCGACTCTACTAGCTATGCAAGTATCAAAATGCTAAATGAAATTAACGTAAAATTATTTGTTGTTTCTTGCGAAATTTTAAAAATTATGGGTTACTATGCCAATCACATCACTTTAACTAACATTCTCTTATTGTGAGTTCTTTCCATAAAGCCGTTGCATTTTATTATTTTATTATTGTTTTTGCATCTTTCGATGCAGACAACAATTGTGCAATCGGAGTAGTATTGCTAATTTGGACTAGTTCTTCAAAAACCAACTTGATCGTCTATGACCCTGCGAAAAAGATCACTAGTACAGAACATGTTCAAAGTACATGTACTACTTATTTATTTTGGCTGAATTATGTCAAGTGTTTTGTTTACTTAATAACACAATAAGAAAGAATAATTACAATTAGATAATTATCATATAACATTTCCAAATACAAGTCTTTGCTTCACCTCAAACTCTGAAGACATTTTAACACAAAATTACTGAAAAAGATAGTGATTTACGAGTAAATACATGTAGCATTATTTCTTAAATACATACAATTTTACTTCCATTTTATTGCAATGTATTCTGGTGTCCACTGTTGACCCCCTTATAGGTGTTCCCCGGATACAGGAATAACTTTGGTATGCAACTGTAAAAGAAGAATAGATGTTGATTTTTAAACGCATAGTGTCGAAGACTTATGCCCAATATATCGCTAGGTGTTTTTATTTCAGGCAATCATGAACTTCTGCTTATCCAGTTCAAACCCGCTGTTCACTAGCTGCTACGCCTCGAAGGGCACCAGAACGGTACGTGGGCGCGGCAAAATATTTACCTCCAAGAGCCGTCGTTGTGCGGTAGTTGGCTACCGCAATATCAATGGTGCCTGAGGGGATAAAATCTAGTGGAAAACTGGTGATGAGTCAAATTTACTTTCTCTCGTTTGTTTTTACAGCTGAAAAACCTTTCGTGGCTTGCCGTGATACCACCTCCTAGCACTGAAATATTTGCTCTCTGGACGTTGATATACGCGTAATCGCAATATTGTTAACACATTTTTTTCTTCATGTAAGCCAACGTCTTAAGATTTGTAAGTAAATATGCTCACTTATATAGTATTTGCTCAGAAATACACTCATACTATAGTATGAATACAGCGGGATCACTACAGTAACTTGTGATCTAGGTCGAATTCAGTCGCTGTCTATAGGAGAATTCTAGCGGCCGGTTGCTCTGATCGGTAGTTTTCCGAGGTTTTTCCGCGGAGCCGGTTCTCCGCGGCGAATGCCGGAGCTGTGTCCTACGAAATGGCGATCTTTCCTTCCTCTTCCTTGTCCTATTATCACTCCTCAACTTACATACACTTACACTAACGCACTAACATATACTACATTACCACACATGCCAGGAGACCGATCGGGGCTGTGTTTGAGCGATTGTCCCGGCTGGGGCGGTGTCCCGCGGTTGGGAATACATGGTTAGGGAAAACCGCGCTAGTAGACGATAGGTCGGCGCCGGATCTCGCCATCCAGCGGGGAAAGATCATCGTCATCTCACGATGAAAAACATTCACTACCCTTAAGGGACTAGTGACCTCGGTAGTTAACGAGCCCGGAATGACTAATCAATCAATCAAAAAGCTCTGGATACCGTGTCCCACTAGCACGGAGCCCGGCCTCCAGACCGGTAGAGCAAACGACCAGCTCCCCTCGCGCTGCCGGATCCCGCGCGCAGCCCGAAATGATTTGTACGTGGGCCCCAGCGGCCCGTCGCTGTGCTGTCTCCCACAGCCATTCCGTAGCTCACTGCTCTGAGCTCTCAATAAGTGGTCGTTGACTGTTGGCTCACGGCCGTTCTCACTTCCGTGCTCACTGCCGTGCTCACCGCCGTGCACACTGCCGTGCTCACTGCCGTGCTCACTGCCGTGCTCACTGCCATGCTCTCTGCCGTGCTCACTACCGTGCTCACCGCCGTGCACACTGCAGTGCTCACTGCTATGCTCACAGCCGTACTCAATGTCGTGCTCACCGCCGTCACCGTGCTCACTGTCGTGCTCACCGCCGTGCTCAATGCCGTACTCACTGCCGTACTCTCCGCCGTTCTCTCTGCCGTTCTCACTGCCGTGCACACCGCCGTCGCCGTGCTCACTGCCGTGCACACTGCCGTGCTCACTGCCGTACTCACTGCCGTGCTCACCGCCGTTCACACTACAAAACACAATTTCTAAATCATGGTAGAATGAGAGAAGGTGGGAGACCGATCGGAGACTTAGAAGTTGTCCCGGCTGGAATGGTGCCCCGTTGGTGGGAGATACCTGATTAGGGGAAAACCTAGCTAGTCGATGGTAGGTCGGCGACAAATCTCGCCATCCAGTGAGGAAAGATCACCACCATCTCCCAATGAAAAGCATGTACTACGCTTATGGGACTAATTACCTCAGTAGTTGATGGGCTCGGAATCACTAACAATCAATGAGAGAAGGTAGCTGCTTACTGGATCCCTACTGTCATGACGGACCTATTAATCTGTCAATTTTATTTTGCGTAGATTTCTAGTTTCTGGAGTAGAGGTCATTAAAGAGCTACAACCATTCAATTCTTCGCTTCACCTGTCCTCGGGATATTTCCCTACATTCTTCCCGATACATTCCCCTCCTTTGTTTATCGAATATAGCCCATGCATGTTCTCATGCTACTTCGTATGTCTAAACATATTCCCTCGCATGTTCACCACTTGTTTCATTGTTTGAAATGTAAAAATAGTTTCAAACTGGAACTAGACTTTGGACTCTTCTACCAATCCGTACTAAGAAGTGACAGAACCACAAAAAATGGAATAGACCTCGTTTTATAGATAACGGTACAGAAAACAGATGGACTTAGAGAAACACCAGAAATACTTTAAGGTTCTAGGATGCATCATTTTTGAGTTGTGCACAATGATAAAGTTCCAGCATAATGTGTTTTGCTGATTACATTAGCGCCTGAAAATTCAACTATGCCATAATTTGCAAATTAATTTCTCTTTTTAAATATCATTGATACCCCTCTGGGGGTAATTGTAGCAGCAGCGGAATTTCATGTCCATGGTTTCTTGTAAAAGGGAATAATCCGTTATCTCTCCTTCGAATATTATAAAAAGAGGTGGTTCTTACCAGGTCTACCGGAATCCAAATAATTACTTTTCCAACCCGTATGCGTATGGGCGGTGTGGTTTGGGAGCGGGAAAAGGAAGCTGGGCGTGTCGATTGTGAGCCGGCGTACAAACATTGAGGCAATTGGAGAATATGGGCTACACAAAGAACTGACTGTAGGTAATTCAGCCGTTTCCACCACATTCGAGCACTTTGAGATATCGAGATCTAAAAGAATAGATTTCATCGATTTTTAGCAAGTTTTTGAGTCATTCGAAATTGGAGGGTTGAAATTATGGGATAGTTTGAGATACGGGAGGGTTCGTGATATGGGAGAGTTCATGACATGGGAGAGTTTTAGATATGGGAGAGTTTGTGATAGGAGTAGTACTTGGTAGGAGAGTTCTTGATAAGTGAAAGTTCTTGATATGGAATGATGCGAGATATGGGATGGTGCGAGGTCCGGGATGGTTGAGAAGCGGAGGGCGAAATGTAAAGGGGTTTGAGATAAGGTAAAGTTCGAAATATGAACGATTCGAGTTATGGATGTGTTTGGAATATGGAAGAAATGAGTATTCAAAATATAGTGTTCGGTTCAGATGGATGGTTCGAGATATGGGTGGTTCGAGATATGGGATGGTTCGAGATATGAGATGGTTCGAGATATGGGTGGTTCGAGATATGGGTGGTAATATGGGAGTTGTATGGATGGTTGATGGGATGGTTCGAGGTATGAGATGGTTTGAGAAATGGGAGGTTCGAGATATGGGTATGCTTGAAATATGAGAGAGTTAAAGATATGTGATGGTTCGAGATGTTACGAAATAAGGCATATTACGAAATAGGGAAGGCACGATATATTGTAAGGTTCGAGATAGGTGATGGTTTGCAGTTTAGAACTAAGATTCGAAATGTCCAATACGCCATTTGTAGTAAATGCGTTTCGTTTTCGCCCCCTGCGATTGGGAGCGTATACACCCTTGGACTGCTCTCATTCGGGCGTGCGTGGCGGGGGGGGAGGGCTAACGGCCGCGAGAGGGAGAGGCTGCGTGGGGCAATTAAAAGCGGAAAGGCCCTTAAATTCGTATTAACGCGTCCCGATGCCTCTGTGGGGCGAGCGCTAAGCGGGGCCGCTCCGCGGGCTTTACGGCCGAAAGGGGTTGGATGAGCTCGCGCCGAGTGAGTGGGAAGCGCTTCCCGGCAGAGTGCGGCCGTTAATCGGTGGGCTTCTTTGGGCGACGTAAAGCCACGCGGTGACCCGAGATGAAGCGTTAATGTCAGGGTGTGTGTTGGCGGGATTTGTGAGAAGGGGGTTAGAGTGGATCTTCATCAATTAGGTTTCCGACTCCAGTTGATTACCTGTGGCGGATGATGCCAATACGCGCATGAGTTGTAGAGGTGGGTTGATCTGATCGGCCGTTTCAGGTGTCCTCTGATAAATTCCAGGTTAATGTCGGGCCAGTTCCTTGAACTGTAGAATAGAAGCCGATCGTGATTATTCCTTTCTCACGTGACACATCCCTTTTGATGTGGAATATCTCCGGATGTGCTGTTAATACAGTGACGTCAAGCAAATTTCAACTTCCAGTTCCATTAGATAGAGATAAAATAATTATATTAATCTTTGAGAAAACGTGAGCGGTGGTGTGAAATCATAAATACAATATTTTTGCGTAATTGTTGTTTTTTTGTTTTTTAGTTTTGTGTTTTACTTCGGTCACAGACTCTTTTAAAGGTTTGAATAGCTTAGTTGTGTAAACTATACATTAACTTCCACGATCACTTTGACTTTTAATTTACACGAAGATAACGGTTATCCCTTTTAGTTAAAATTTGCACATCGCCAGAGAAAGGCTAGTAATTATTACGTAAATTAAAAATATATTTTCTAATTTATTAACTTGAATGCTATTTTATTAAGTTTTTATAATTACTACATCCATTATTAACTGAATTGTGAAAAATATTTTCCTTACGAAAATAGGGAAAAAATAATCAAGAAATACAACCTCGGTTTTTAAAGACCAATAGCTGTTCAGCTCGACTTTCCACTCCGTGGCCTCTCGTTGGCGCCATCGCGTGAACGTGGGGCGAGCAGACCAGTCGATATGACTTCGAGAGATCGGGTTGGCTTCTATCGTTCGATTGCAACGGCGTGCTACGGTATGTGGGGTGTGTGAGCACTGAAGGGTTATCAAGGGCCATTATTTTGCCAGAGACAGGCGTATTTATCGCTTGAGAGAACAACGCTTTTGTTTGGAGGCGGTGTATTTTCCGTCACTTATTTGTGGCGACGTTTTTCTCTCGCTCTCGCTCCATCGCCATTATTATCGGCTCTCTCGAACACGAGTTAATATTCCTGAAAAACTTGATCAAAAAGGACTTCATAACCGTCATGACGGAATCGAATTCACGATATTTATCGCTCTCTAACACCGTTCTCACTAAACACTTTTATTTCACTAGATTGGTCATCATTTGTTTCATGATTATGGGAGTATTCTCAATGGTTATCGATGAATGGTAAGACAAAATAATAAGAACATGACTTATCAGATAGTTAGGTGCAAAATACTTAAAGGAATGAACATTTCGAATAACATGAAGACCTACTTGCAATGTAATTAATTGAGAGGTAACAATCGATTAAATTCAGAACAAAATAAAACGGTTATGGTAATTAGAAATAAGCAAAATGTCTAAAACAATATCAATTATGTAATTATATTCTCAGAAAGTTTGAAGACGAACTGTGAAGTTCATGTTTTGGACTCAAAAGAAAAGTGTTCATGAAAGTGTTTATAAACAATAGAAATATCAGAAATGACAAAACGGGAAATTTCGATCTTTCGGTAAGTAATTTCCACTTTTTCAATGCATGATTGGTGATATCTAAGTGAGATTAGTCACGGCAATTCCCTCTAACTTCCAGCAATAAATACAAACATGTGTAGATTTCTACATCAGACTTCATTCTGCAAAATATAAAAAGCAATATTTCATTCAATCATGAAGTCCTTCACTTTCTGAAAAGAATTTTTAGCTCTATTTATCATTCTTCCTTTCTATTCCCCCTTTCTAATCTGGCCCTTTCTCTCTGATATTGCGACCCGAGCAGTACGAAGAGTATTTTGCCATAAAGATGTGGGTGGAGGCAAGGTTTCAAAAAAGTCGGCGCAGTCCATGCTTCGTTCTCTAAGTGTTTCGTTCTTTATAAGTCACAGCATCCACTGACTTCTGAGGGAGTCACCAATCCTTGAAGCCACACTTATCCTGGCATTGGCGTTGCCAACCTCGCCTTGGACCTGATGTCGAAATTCTGCAACAGACGGGAATCTAAACTGCGACGCTCTCTCGTGCATTTTGTTTCAATGTTCACTAAAACAATAATTCCACCACCTAGAAAACTATTGAATCAGTCAATGGATTTTGATGAACAGCCTTGCCATTTACTTATGTGCGGAAGAAGTCAGTGTCTTAAAAATATTTTAGGTCAAAGATAAAAGTTTCAAAAGTATATTAAAAAAATATAAAAGTGTGTGTGGACAAATATGAAACCTATCGAACAAGTGGAGGATGTACCGTAAATGAGTATACTCAGAGGCGGATTAACAAATTTGTCACCGATACGCTCGAGAAAAATTGCCGCCTTTTTTTTCAAATAAGCCAGGAAAGAAGTTTTATATATTACAACTTCATATTAAGTTTGTTTTTTTTGCAAAACGTGTGTAGTAAAGAATAATTTATATTTAAAAATTGTCTATATATTTATAAATAAATTTTCTGCCAATCACTAAAACTATTTTTTTCTGACTGCACTGACAAAACGCCAAATGTTAAAAGATTCCGAAGTCCTGGAAAGCCAGACTGCAACAGAGAATCATAGGTTTTAAGAATTCCGATTTAGTTAATCCGAATTGATGTAGCATGAAGATCCCTTTTTCTTTAATTGTAATTTAATCTTAATTAGAAAGCCTGAAATTATAAACATCGCTCAGTTTGTCTTATGAGAAGTCATATAACAGAAGGTTTTATCAGACTGTTAATCAATTACTTTGGGAGTATTTAATAATTTTGTTCAAAAACTTCCAGAATACAAATGTAAAAAAAAGAAAAATATCGCGCTGGATGAAGCTGGATGGCTCCTTAAACAAAATTTTAGTCCACAATTTTTTTCCGTGCCTTCTGTGTCTATGCATAAATTTACCATTGGGTACTCTCAATGGGAGAATATGGAAAAGAGTGGGAAAGACAAGAATAAAAAGGGATAAGGAGATGTGGAAGAAGTACTTACAATGAGAGGAGGGAAAGAGAGGAAGTAGAGTTCATAAGATCATGGTGTTGGCGATGTTCCCGCCCCCCATTTCCCTCGCTGTATCGCAGCATCTGCGGCGCGAGCGTCCTGCAGGAGGCCTGGCTGCGAGCATAGGCGCGCCAGAGGAATGCTTTCTGTGTCGGAGGCAGTTTGGGAATCCTGGCGCCGCAGGTAGCGGAGAGTGGGGCTTCAATTAATCAGGCGGTCTAGCTGCCGCTCCTCGGGGACGTTGGGGCCGCCACCGCTGTCCTCCGGTTGGTACTCTCCTCCAGCCACCCCCGCCCCTCCTCCCGACCGGCCACGCCCCAACTCGTCTCCCGCGGCCTCGCTACTCTCCACCCACCCCCTCCCCGTCCCTCACCACGCCTCACCCCGCCTCCCCCACCCCCCCCCCCCCCCCCCTCCCAACCTTCCCACACCCGCCCCGCCCCGACAGGCCACGGGATTTCCTGCCTCGTCCCACCTGCCCTACCCTCTTGTTGCATCAATCTCCCTCCCGGTGACTCGTAGCACAACGGGAGGCCCGCGAGCTGTTCCCTAACTGAACGGAACGACAAATACCTCCCTATTGTCCCCTTCCTCCGACCGCGCTGCGGCCCGGTCGTCAGGATGCGGTCACTCCAAGACTACTGAGGAGATTAGCCTACAGAAAATTTATTTCTAAACTGGGAAATACGTATTTTAGATAGCCGGTCTTAAAAACGCTTACTTTTATGGCATCCGCGGCGTGTGTCAAGTTCAATTTTTAGTCCTAGTAAAAGTGAGGCTGTACTCGAGAATTCAAACAAACAATGAGAATGCAACAAAGGAAACAAAATATTTCCTCTGATCGCCTCAGCTATTACTGCCCTTGGTGTATCATTAACCCTATTCCGACAGGGTATGCAGAGAATTTACCCATTCTATTACTGTTTTATTAATAATTCAGCAACTATCAATTTTTTTAGTAATTTTTGTATTTCTTTCCTCACAATATTATTCTACGTAAAATTTCAAATGTATAAACTTAAAATGGCGGTCTGGTGACAATTTTGAATAAGACGTAGGGTATTAAAAAATGTTTGGCATTAATTCACGTAATATAAAAATGATGGAATTTTTGTTCTGATTAAATAAATGTTGTGATTTCAGGACTCTTAACCGAAATTAATAAATTTCATCATTTTTTTCAACTGACTTTTAGAAAAGACTGACTTTTTTTTGAAAACTTGTTTGTTATATTTGAAAAATACAATTGCAGATTATTTGAAGTACCACTTAATGTAACTTCAATTCAGATAGGAATATATGTGCTAGACGTCCAGAAAAAATTGGCTACAGTTCATGATAATGAAGATAAAATAATAATAATAAGAAGAAGAATAACAAAAACAAGAATAGTAATCATAATAGTAATAATAATATAAAGAACAAATCACAATTCTTATTTCTTTCTTTCGTCATTATAGTTCTCAAATTTAGCATATCTTTTTTTTTTAGTTTCTGAAATATTTTGAATTATTATGTCTGTGTGAAAATTGTCTTTGGAGGTTAACATACTGTATTATGATGATTAAGTTATATTAATGTACCAATTAATTCATTGAGTTTTCATTTGACACTACAAAAGAGATTCCTTAGATTCTTACGTATTCATAAACACATTTTTGGCAATATTTCTATGTTCACTTTTATATTTTCGAGAATGTCATTATATGTTTTTAAAACATCTGAAATTCTTTTAGTATACGTGAAACAGAATATTTTTTCTTTGGAGATCTCATTGGCTAATTCAGTCTCAATACATGACTGCCGACTGATTGCCCTGGCTCCCCTCCCAGCAATTATCTCTCTCATGTCTGCAACCGCTCAGCTTGCACACGCTAACATCCCCAGTGCTTCCATTCGTCGCTTTTCCCTATTGTTCTCGTTCGCGCCGCCATCTACCACCACCATGTTTCGGCTACACCCCTTCCCCTCCAGCTGGCCTCCCCCCCTTTTAACTCCCCATTTAACGGCCCTCGTCCTCCCTGTTCACCCACCCGATCCATACCCTTTTTCTTCATTCACCCCGCTTCACCCACACCTCGTCCCCACTCCGTCTCCACCTCCCTCCCGACTTATCCCCGCCTCGCCCCCGCCTCGCCCCCGCCTCGTCCCCGCCTCGCCCCGCCCCCGCCTTACCTCCCCCCACCCGGGCTCTCCTCTCCCGTCCCCGCGTCATCCGCCTGCCCCGCCCATCCACCCGCGCACTTGGCGCTGATTGCCGGAAGCATCAAGACGGGAATTTTGAGATACAAAGTGGAGGAAGCAATTTGAGTCCTCTTTGGCGCCGCTGGTCGTTACCGCCACTCGTCCTCAGTCGCCGTCCTCGTCGAGGGTCCGATGCGCTTCCTGCGCCGCTGCGTCCTCTGGCGACTGCCTCGACGCCGCTTCCTCCGCTCGACGACTTCCTCCCACGCAGACACACGCGCTAATAGCCCCCGGCCGATGCGCGACTCCACATAATAGGCGCAGGGTAGATGTTTCGAGGTTGAAGCGCTATTGGCTCCTTGCATTAAGAAAAGGGAATATGTTATTAGAGGGTTTGTGCATGCCATAGCGGACAGCACTATCCATATTTTGCGCATGCGCAGATGCTCTAACATGTTGCGAAACTTGAACTGCGTCCGCGCAGCAGATCGCGAGGGCTTTAGTGTTCGAGGGTGCACAAACTCTCTATTAATTCATCAGAATTTCGTGTTTCCGGGCGCGTCAAATGCTATTGTCGTGGGTCTCATGAGTGTAAGGCTGGTCTGTCCAACTGGCAACCCGTGGTGCTATTTACTATGCCCCGCGAAATGTCATTAGCCAAACGTGAAGTCCTTTGCATCGTTGTCGAGCGAGAATATTACGCCTAGCGCACGCACCCTCTCGGGGTCAACGCCATCTAAATGCAACCACAAGTTGAGTTTTTATATATGGATTTTTTCTAGTAATTCATAAATTCAAAATCATCTGAATATATTTCACTGCATGGTAGAGGTAATCATGCATGGCCCATCCCCCTCCCCAGGCAAACTGCCGAGGTCAAAAAATACGGGGTTACATGCGGATCGCCCGAGTACTGAAGTAAATATATTAAAGGTTTCAGTTCTGGCCCTTGAGGCCTTCCAAGTTGGAGACACCTGGTTCAGTATAAAATGTATCCCGAGAGGTGGCGGTGTTCCTCCTTAGTTGGTTCGTAATATCCAGTTCTGCTCTACACTAAAAAAGCGGACGATTTCCTCCTGCAGGTATTGCCCCCCAGCTGGACACAACCGCAGGATACAAGCTCTAAGTTCCAACCCCCGACTGGTGTCCTGACATGTTTGGTAATGTAATGTATGTTAATTGTGTCGAAGAGAAGGAGAGGGTACGAAGATAAGGAAGAAAAGATCTTGCATGCTCTGTGTTCCGTTTGTTAGGGTGCTGCTCCAGCATTCTCCTGCTTTGGTCGGAGAAACAACGGAAAATTATCAATCGTGGCAATTGGAAGTTCGAAATCCATGTCCGAGGTAACATTTCGATATTTCACAATCGCAGGAGCAGAATATGCAAAATGCGCGCTTAATACTTGAGAGTGCGGCGGGTTGCGCACATCTGCTCAGGGGCGCTTTAGTCATAAACGCATGTCCATGAAGGACGTCCCCACATGTCGGATTTAGTTCAAAACACTTCGAATATTGATAAAAACAAATATCAGCGAAACAAAATGTCAAGAATGTAAGCGAAATCAAAAAAGGAGTTTTTGCTTCTATGTGCGACAAATATATGCTCATTTACTTTTATTTTCCATATTACCACGTGTCCTTGGTGAAGCCAAAATTTTGTTCGTGCAAGATCATTTCGAAATTCAGGTTAGGTGATATCGGGCTAGCAACTGTTTGCTGAAAAAACACGTGACCATTGTGTTGGCTTGTTGAAAGACGTAATTCTATCTCTAATAGTGTGGATTCTGAAGATACAGTCCCATCACGATTCATTTAGATTGATTAAAACACATTTGCAAACAATCGTCGCCAAATTATGCATTTGGTAAATTATCGCGTGACAGGGTGTCGCAGGAGTAGAATAGCATTAGTATTAACCCGTCCCGAACCCTGATAATGCATGTTACAGGGGGAACATGCTAAGCAATGCATTGTTCGCCAATACGTTTCACAAATCCCTAAGGCTTCGAGGATTTCTGTGCATGTCTCCTCTTGATCTCAGTTTCTGAAATGCACGTCCTTAACAGATTTCTAAGGATTTCAACTGCACCCAACACGACGGCGTCGCAACAGCGCCGTAAAAATAAGTATATGACGTAGGGACAGTTTGTTTCATGGTGGACTAGAATTTGTCCCTACTGGAAAAACTAAATAAATTTTAACCACCCGGTTTATAATGTTGTTGACGGCATGGGATGAACCGAATATTGCAATGAAATGTTTGCCTGGGCAAACCCAGACACTTCCGATTTTGACTATTTGTAAAGTCAATATGTTCTCATCCTTCATTGCAGAGCGCGACACTGGTCGCACTCTAGTACTTTCGCATGTTGAGTATTTACTTTGTCCCATACTGGATTGGTAGTTATGAAAAATATATACAATTCTGCGGAAAAAAATGCTTTTTTGTAACAGAAAAAATCATATTAAAGCTTCCTGATTTCGAAAAAGTGGATAATTCTTGTTCCCATGTGTAATAAATTATATTGTCTCCAATTTTATTTAGCCAGAATCCCCGTTTTGTGGGAGTCCTTCACACCAAAAAATTCATTTAGCAAAACGTCTGTTCGTCTGTCTGTCAGTGAATAACGTAATTTTAACGACTAAAGTAATTTTCTCCTAAATGTATATTCCCCTGGCTGATGAAGCAGTTCATTCTGTTAAAAACGAATATTTTATTTTTTGTTGGAACTTTGTACGAATCCTCAATAACAAATTTTTCCTCAAAAATTGTTTCAATTTTTTTATTCCTTTTTAATGGAATAGAGGAAAGTGCACTTCTAAAAATGAAACATCCTGTTTTCCTCGAATTCTCCGATTTTTCGAAAATGGATACAAAGTAAAAAGGGATCAATATTTTTCTTCAACCACAATATGAAGCTAAGGATTTTTCTTCTGAATGAAATCTATTCTTCAAAATTATATTTTTAAATCAAATCATGTACAATGGCTAAAAAATATAAATAGTTTTTGCATAATTTTGCGTGAAATAAAGGCAATTTTTATAGCAAGATTTTCTCAAAACAGCTGAAAATATTTTTTGTTGCATAATGCAAAGTACCCTTGTAAGGAGGGTGCACGTTCGATTTACATTCAATATTTTGATTTTTCAAATATTGCAAAAGTTAGAAAAATGCAAGAATGAATACATTGTTGTTAAAATCACTATTTTTAAAGTAGCCGGTCATCAGTGCTGACATGAAATGGATGTTATAAGAAACCTATAATCAAATGCTGAAGTGCTATTGATCTTTGGGGTGATGGGAGCTTTGCCTCTGTGTGGCCACGTGGTTCACCTGCATAGTTTCTAATTAACCCTTCCTGTTCCTGTCCTCTTCTACCAGCCCTTTCCCTTCGGAGACCGCTACGGAGCAGTTCTCTCGCCCCGTGACGAGGCAGCTGTTCCGTGCGTTTGGGAATTAGATTAGGTGTCACGCTTTGTAATTAACCTCGTGGTACGGTCGATCTAGGCCGCCGCCCTCACTTTCCTCTGCGAACAAGGAGCTGCAAACCCATGGCGCATTTTGCTTTATGGGTTTCGGTTTACTACCAGCTGTTACTTCAGCTTTACTCGTAATAACATCTGCAGGAACTCCAGTTGAGGCTTGCCACCCTATAATTTGAAAGTAAGAGCCCTTGATTTGATTGACTTACTCTTGTGAAACATAGCATCAGTAACTTCAGTTGTTCGTGTACTCGTTGAACTCAAATATATTCTCTGTTTTAGTTATCTTCAACAGAGAAACCATTGAATTCTGTTTTGACCCATCATCTTGAAATAATTTCCAATAACTAAAGAATATTATATTCAAATACCTGGTCCAGGTACCGTTATTCATAACGCTGTTAGATGTTAATTTCTGAATAATTGTACATCAATTGTTACTTTTTTATCCATCCAAATCCAGGGCATTAATTTAATTTAATTTATTAACATTCTTAATATATATACAATATTTTGATAAGTGATTTGGAAGTACAGAGTAGGGTGTAATCGCTGAGAAACTTTGTAAAAAGAGTTTAATTAAAAAAACCGTTTCATAAAACAAGTGTCCACTGTCATATATTTTCGAAAACTGTTTGGTCCGCTTAAAGTTAAATAGTGTGTTATCATTATGTGTTGACCTGTCATCTCGCTTTACGATTCTAATGTAAAGGGTCGGTGACAATATACAAGTGAGTGTATTTCTCCAACACATCTGAAGGTGCACTTTTCTGGACTACCTGCAACTAGCCCACTTTTGTCATTTCGATTCTCTGTCTGTATTATTTCGAAGAAACTAGTCAACTTACGTCTGAACTCAAACGTAATAGCGTAGTTCGTTGTCGATTGAACTTCACTGTTCTCTCAGAGGTTGTGTTGCTCTCGTTGGCATAGGCCAATACTGATTAATTATTTCTCAAAAATATTTCATACCAGTAGAACACGCTCTGTTTCATATACTTATTTAAGAACACCGAATTGTATCTTCTTAGAAATCGAGTTTATAAAATGTATTGTTCATACAACATTTTATATAATAATTTTAATGAAAGTATTTGAGAAACAGTAGAATAGCTTTTAAAGATACCTATTTAAGAAATATGTGGACTAATTACATCATATCAAT
This sequence comes from Teleogryllus oceanicus, assembly GCA_964035755.1. Taxonomy (NCBI): domain Eukaryota; kingdom Metazoa; phylum Arthropoda; class Insecta; order Orthoptera; family Gryllidae; genus Teleogryllus; species Teleogryllus oceanicus. Next base: position 68,779,121 of record CAXIVR010000010.1, read on the forward strand.
CTACACGCTCGTTAATGATACCTACAGAATTTTTTCCTCATTCTTCAAAATCTCTTGTAGGTCGCAAAAAAGTTATACTCAGCATCATCGTTCAGTTTGCATAATCTCTTTCGAAAAATCCCTTCGGCAATTCATGCTAATCCGTTCCATAGAGCTAATGATATACAACCGTAGTGATTCTGGGACAAATGCAGATGTATTATCACAGCGAGTAGCATCCACCCCACCACATCGCATCCATCTCCACTCCCACCCCCTCCCGTTGCGCGCTTCCAAAGCCCCAACTTTTCCAAACACCTAATTTTATGACTACGCCAATCTCATTGGGCTGCCCCATAAATTAACCGAACGTCCAAGCATATTAAGGTGAAAATATGGGGGGCGGATTTGGCGCCGAGACAAAATGCTCATCTGTGGGAGACTCGTTGTGCTCTTAGGGAATTCATTCACCAGCACAATTATGATCTTATATCAATTACACATTAATTAATTAATTAATTAATATGTGTGTACGCCCATCAATCAATTTTGATTGATAATTTGATTTTCATGAACTTTTCTGTTTTGATACATTTTTTCTCGGAAATGTCAACATAATTCTTTCATATCAAGATTCCAAACTCTTCTTTCCCTTTAAGTAAAATTCAAGTGCTAATTGCTTCAATTTTTCTGGAAAATATTGAGGAAATCAAATTCAGATGGAATCAAAGCTTTTGAAAGACCAGAATATGTTTTTACTACATGCATTTTAATTTATTCAGCATTTTGTAATCAGGTTTTGTGTAATTCGAGGCCAAAGTTGGAAAATAGTTATGTGGGAGAGGGAAGGGGTGGGAAGCGGGAGAAAAGAATGAGTGATTCGAAGCAGGGGAGCTAGCACAGTGAGGAAGGGAATTCTCTTTAATGAGAGAGGTTTTTATTAAAAATAATGTTTTTAAATAAAATATATAAAATATTGAATCCAAAACATAAACATTTTGGCTGATTGTGGTGGCTCAAAGCAAGAGCAAAGTTGTCAGTGTAGCGGTGGGGCTAGAAGATCTTGAATTTCATGCCCCGACGATGTCTGACGCTCGGCTCTAAATAGATTTAGTTCAGCCTCTGCTTGGTTAAGAATTCTTGACCAATGATTTTTCATGGTTTCGCTTATCAGACCCAGGCAAAAATGTTAGTAGTACCACAGTAAACCGGGCCAAGGACCGTGCGCAATCATTCCATTCTCATCCTTGTTATATAATATTTGTTCTCCCGGAGTGCGATAAAGACTTAAAGCAACAATTACGCACTAAAAATTATATATAATTGTTCATGAATGTTAAATAATACTACTGTTTTTGACTTTTTTACCCGAATGACCAATCATAAAAGTTTTCTTTGAAGTGACTACTCAATGATAAAATCCTCTTTCAATTATAATTTTAAGGTGATGTAATAGTAAATTCTGAAAACTACAGCAAGCGGATACTTTGCTGATATGCAAGGTGCTAAAAGTTTCATTTTATATTAGTTTTGTGCAGAGACGAGTCTCAGATTTCCAGATAAAACTATAAATGTAACAATGGAATTAAAATTCTTTCGTCTGATTAGCTGCAACTGATTTAAATGTAATGTAGTACCTAATTAAGTTATTTGTATACTTGAATTCAAATAAAAAGGGAAATCAATAAGGATGTCTAGAATAGTGTTTCACGCGTAGTAAAAATGATTTAATCTCAGAATTTAATAAAAATTTACTCAGAGTATTGAGCCTCTGGAACTATCGACCTCTAGGCAGAACATTTCCTACTCGTAAAACAATGCATTTCCTGCTCCCTTTTAACAATCGTATCATATATAACTATTTTGAAATGTATTCATAATTTCTCCCTTATTTTGCTGCAAACCTTATTATCCTACGGCCTGTATGCATGAGATGCTTACACACACAAAACGGAGTTCTTCAACAAACTCTATTTCCTCTGTCCTCGCTTTCGTATACCTTCCCCCTCCAAATAGCCTTAACTATTTCTTGCCTCCCCTCTCGCCCCCTCCAGCGACCGCAGGCACCCCACAGAGTTTGTGCGCCTCGGCAAAGTTTGCAGGACATAAATAAAAGGTTGGCGGCCTGGTAGCAATGCCGAGGCTCATGATTTGTGCGCGGCCGGTGAATGCCGAGTCGAGCATTACCGTTGTCGTTAGGTTGCCCACACTGCGGGGAGTCCCCGTCGGCCGGAAAGGACCGTATGCATTTCAAGAACGCTGTGAAGGGGAGCGAGCTGGTGGCACATAGGCTGCTTAAGCTGACTCCAGAGCCATACGCTGGTTGTGAGAGATGCTGACTGTTGTATAAAGTAGACTCGCGATTATCAAAGACAATTGCGCCCGAGATATCCTCGAATAAGAAAAACCTAAGATGTTCATTTGGTAAAAGATGTAATTTTTTTGTAACGGATTTTGTCCATTGTAAAATTACGATTTACAGGTTGCAATATAAGCAAGATAGAAAGCAAACATATTGAACAAATTGATCAAATTAGTGATGCTATACCCTATCACAGACTTCAGTCATTGAACATTCTATTATTCCTGGTTTTAAATGTTTTTCCAAGTAATTTGATTGTGGAATAAAAGTTATCCTATGTTAGGGAACTTACTAATTCCTATTTTACAAAACAAATATTTCATAAAAATGTCTATAATAATTGAAGTGGTAGGCCAAAAATTTCCTTTTCATTTATACAAATATTAACTCCCCAATTAAGTCATTAATTACTACTATTATATTATTTGTTTCTTGTCTCTCATGATATTTGTATTGTAAGTAAATTGGTCAAGTGAAATAGTATTCAATTTTGAATATTACATGCTTTACTGGATTTTCATGATTTGTAAGTGAAAAAAGTAATTCACTTAAGAGAAATGTAGTTACAGCAATGAAGGCAATTTGTTTTTCGTCACCGAAATGAAGTTAAAATGCGTTGCAGTGGTGAAAAGTAAGATGAAACTTCTCGAACGTGGTCGAAGTTTTTACTAAGAGAATCTAGGAGTGCAGTGTCTGCTTCTATTATAACTTTTGTGACTGCATAATTTTTCTCTTCGCAGAATTTCCGAAGCGAACTGCTGAGTTGTGCTCTTGATATGGAAATACTGGTTTTGGGATTTAACGAACCGATGTATTTTCTTTAGTAACCTAGAGCTTTGATAATCAGAGCCATCGTTAACTAGTTGTAGAACGTGCATGTATTTTGGAGATATACGTAGCGAGATTATTGCAGGAAAATGAAGAAAATGGTTAAAGAAAATATTGAAAGAGAAAAAATAACGAATTGGTTTTTAGTGTTAAAGTAATTAATCTGAAACACAGACAAGAGATGTAAGCAAAAGAAAATATAAAGTAATTATGTTTAGTTAAATATTAAGTGTTTTATGTGTAATATAAATAATAAAACCCTAATTTAACTTTTTGAAGCCAGGACAACCTTTACATAGCCTAAAAATTTATTATTGTTGAACATTTTCATACTTTAATTTTGAAATTTGAACCGTTTGTACTATTTGAGTAAGTAGGTCGTCTTTAACTTTAAATAATAACTCAATCAATAGATAATTTACGGAATTACTTTACAAATTAAACATTCAACACATTCATTGCGTAATAAACGAGTGGTTATTTCATTTATTGTTAATACATCAGTCAAGGTTTTTGGGAACCTGTCTTAAATTATGAAAAATTGTGAAGAACACAAAATAGAGTAAGATGTAATCTTATGGTTTCTTGGTACGCACTTTTGTTCCTTTATTTTCGTTACATTGTGGTTTTAGCAGCTAAGAAGCTCCTGTATAAATCTTTCTTTGGTATATGATCGAATAAATTTAAACAATCAAGTTTGTGTGAGGTCTTTTTAAGAATACATTTTCTTTTTAATACTGTTGGATATTAATAGTGTTCAATTTGTTGAAAGAGATAAGCAAGACCATGGTTCCGACCTGGGAAGATCGGCGTCTTGGCTGGTGGAATTTATTGCGCATTATCTCATGATCTATCCGTTAATAATTTCTTCGGGTGTTTGTATAGCAGAATACAGAGTGTGAGTATCACAATACAAATATTTTATTATTTCATTGAAGTGAAAAACTTCTCGTATTCTCTCTCTTCTACTATAAATTGGATAAATTAAGCATACTAATGTACCAAAAATTAGAATCTGCACGTGGTTGAAATATTTTATGGAAGTAGATTTGATAACGACACTTGAAACTGCTAATAAACCGTACTTTAAAACTCTTTCATTTTTAAAGAAAAAATACGTTTAAAAACTAGTTCTCCATCAATGCAAGGTGAATGTCTCAACGGGGTCAGTAAATTCTCCTCAATTTAAGCTCAATTACTGTCGGAATTGTGCACGTGTCCTACTCACGTGAATATGGATACCCTGCGCTCTCACCATTCTGGCAGCAGGAAATACACGCGAGGAATTGCCCCCGTATGGCAGTTCAGTTAAAATTAATCGAGGCCCGCCGTTGGTCCCTGCAGTGGCATTCAGCGCCCGCTGCAGCGAACCATTCAGACAGTCGCCAACAACCCGCATCGCCACGCGCAGTTTCCACGGCCAAACGCTACTCGAGAGAAATCGACCTATCGATCTGGCGAGCATCCGCCCCGGTAGATGCTTTCACTGTTCGACAAATCGGTCGGGCTTCTATTACGAATTTTGGTTATTGTCTGGGAAAGATGACAGCATAATCCAATGGTTAACCAGAATTAATGTGTTTAGAGATATTTGGAAAAACAAGTTTACGTACCGCATGTTGTTGTAGGTTTAATTTTAAAATTTTTTTTTTATCCGTAACTTCGTGTTGTACGTTATACGGAGTATGAGTAAAACTCGTTAAGGGACATCTATACTCTGAGCAGTGCTTAATATTGGATATTTTTATGTTATTATATACACAGTTAATATTCTCCAACATACTCAAATGCTTTGCACTTCTCTACTCTAGATGTTTTTAAAAATTGGGACATAATTTTCTATTAGACATAGAACAAAGAGAGTTGAATTTTGAGAAAAAGATTCAAATGTATAAGACGAGTGCAACTGTTTGATTAAGAAATCAGAAAACGTAATAGAAATTCTTCTCAGTTATACTAAGATTTGGTTCTTCAAAAGAAAACTGCGTATGTTCTCTATTATTGTTTCGTTTGTAATATATGTGATTACATTTCTAAGTCCTCTAATGTTTTCATTAAATTAAAAATGCATTAAATAAAACGTTGTGTTGGTAAATTAACGATGTGTTGACTCTCTTAACTGGATCCCTAAGTTTAGAGGAGTCACTTCAATTTTATTTTGACACCGTAGAATCTTTGCAGTCCGGCACAATAATTATGACTTCAACTTATTAGATAACAGTGATCTGTCAGAATCACAAGTTTTCAAATTATAAACAGAAGCATTTAAATGAAAATATTTATTTTATTGAAAACAGCAAAGAATGCTGTGCACTGCTAAGATCACATATAAAAAAAACACTTCATGATTGATTGGTTGCTAGTGATTCCGACCCCATCCACTGCTAAAGCCGTAATAGTTGTGCATAGTTTTCTGCACAGGAAGTGGCAGTGATCTTGGCCCGCTTGATGGCAAAATCCGGCACCAACCTACCGTCAACAAGCTGGATTTTCCTCAATCAGCGTATCTTCCCCCAGGTTTCTCCCCCCCACCAGAATTTGCCTCCAGACCACCACAGAACTCGACCTAGGCATATGGGTCAGTGTCAAAAAATCCTGCAACCGTCGGGACTCAAACCTGAGGTCCCTTGGTCAGAGGCACGGCAGTGACATCAGTTGATGCCCTGAGCCACCTCTCCCGGTGAAAAATTTCAATTATCGTAAAAAAACGAGTTAATTTTTTTGGTGGTATCGATGTATTACCATAATTAGAGAGAAGAAGCGACTTTAAAAGCAAAATGGTTTGAACTTGTGTTGTACTACTGTACGTGTCAGTCTGGCATGTTCGGCTATGAAAGTTCTACTGACTATCAAATTCAATATCAAACTACATAATTTTAATTTACTTTTGCTATTTCTAATTTTTTGGGTAGTCTATTTACGCACAGTAGTTAATCTTGAAACTTTCGGGATGCATAACGCATTACTATAGTTTGTTTCTCTCTGACATTATCTACCAAGAATCTGCATGGGAATATCGATTTCCAAAGCTATGTAATAGATAGAATGCAGCTACGCGTTTAGTTGGGAAGGAGGACCGGCGGAAACGATTAGGAGGAAACAAATTGCGGTGGGACCGAGCTAAAAACGCGGGGGAAGGGGGTGCCGTGATGCATGGGGCGATGCATCAAACGGAGCCCGGCGGGCAGGCGGCTGGCGGGTCGGGAGGTGCCGACCCGGACGCAGAGCACTGGGCGTAGGTTTTGCACCTTGGTAACAAAGTGCCGCTCCGCGCCGCCAGCGAACGGTTGGGCCTTGCGCTCGTAGGAAGAACTATTCCTACTTCTCAATATTTAAATATTACTCTAGTTTCGGGAGTTATAAAGTACAATAGACCGATTTATAAGACTACCAGTTATAAGGTAAGGCAGTTCACTCTCAGAAAATTCATATCAATGTAGAACGATATATGAATGGCAGTGACACAAAGAGTCGGTATGCAAGTGTGCTTCAGATAGATGGGTATAATGTACAAGTGTCTTTCTTGTAATGTTCATCCTTCCACATCCAATCACATCCTGTGATTTTTCCCAGCTTTTATGATGCCGTGCCAGGGTACACACTTTTTCATGTCCCTTCATAGGGACATGGTTCAATTCCGCATAATTCAGATAACATGCGGGATTTTTAATCTGTAGTCGACAGGCCTTCCACGTCAACACAGATACTTGCAAGACAAGGGACAAACTAGCATTCTTCACGGAGGATTCGAACCAGCGATCCTTCTTATTGAAGAGCTGAGTAGGCACACGCTCTAGCTACCTCGGTCATCAAGGTCGGCAATGTTAATCCTTCTACGATGCTAGTAATTTTTACATACATAATATTTATGATCTAGAAGTCATGTCCGTGTTTGAGTCGTATTATATCTATCATTATAATATAAAATGGTAATAATTACTACATAAAATGGGGTGTAAATTGAAAGAAATAACATGTAAAGATAGATTGTCTGCATCCATCCCTATAATTCTTCTTTTTTGCTCTCACAAGCATTAAAAATGCCAGAAAAGTACAAATATTCTATTGAGGTAATTATTGTTGGTTTTAAAGAGGAGAGGAAATTTTTCTAAATTTAACGTTTCCATTCGGTAATTCCTCAGGATATTGCCGAAACGTTCTCTAAAAAGTGCTACAATAATTAGCGTTGAACTATAAACTCAATTTAACATTTAACAGGTTAACTATTATTCACAAAGTTGCACATGGTCATGAATCTCATTATTGAAATGTCAGGCAGAAACCATTTATTGGTCAACTGATAATGATGTTGTAATCTTGTAATGATGATGATTAAATCATAATGTTAAAATCTTGAAATGATAATGATAATGTACTATTTCCTCGTATAAATAGTACGAGAAAATAGTACATTTCCATTATCCTTACAAGATTTGTTTTGTAGAGTTTTGAATGATATTTACTTACAAATCAATGAAATTTCATCGATACCTCGATAAGAATATTTAGAGGAAAAAGGAGGCAGAATAGGGAGAAAAAATATTCTTCCATCAGCCAAGTATTATTACAGTAGTGACATTGTTTAAGGGCGGATTGAATGCACGTAAAGTAGGGGCATTAGTTTATAAACGAAATTATGAATCATAAATATTATATGAACATTCTAACAACGAATACTTAGTTCCGTGCCTAAAAATCAGGAATTGTGAATAGATTAACTTTCATAAAATTCTCCAATGCCCACAGCGCTTAATTCTAGATTGTAAATATTATATAATACTTTAAAATACATTCCTATAAGTCCATAGATCCCCGATGCTAATTATTTCAAGCTTTTAAGCGGATACATTAAATTAAACCTCTCTAAAAGATCTCTTCTATGATATTTCTAAAGATTACTATTTCGAAAAAAGAAGGTATATTGGCAAAATGTTGCCACTAAAATCATTTATTTCATGCCTTGAACATTGGAGACATTTTATTAAGGCAATAATTAAGACAAACTAGTTATTTAACAGCAATACACTCAAAACGTAACGTCAAAACATGGTGCACGTACACATTTTACGCATTCCAAATTATCGTTTCTTTATTTATGGTTTCATACTTTAATATATTATTACAATCATTTTTTCTCGTATACTTTTAAATGAATAGTTCTAGGAAATCATACCATTTAATTCTAAATATCACAAATAAAAGAAAAGAAATAATCTAAATATGTTTAAACTCTTTTCTGTACGAATATCTTTTTATGTGGCAAAGAAGTTTTATTTATTTATTTATTTATTTATTTATTTATTTATTTATTTATTTATTTATTTATTTATTTATTTATTTATTTATTTATTTATTTATTTATTTATTTATTTATTTATTTATTTATTTATTTATTTATTTATTTATTTATTTATTTATTTATTTATTTATTTATTTAGTCAAAAACTCTATGTGACGTATGGGGGAGAAAATCATCTGCGCCCGCTTTCTTGAGTTTCAGAGTCCTTTCCCAACAATTTAACTATTAATAGTTGAAAGATAAATAATAATAATAATAATAAATAATAATAATAATAATAATAACAAATAAATTAAAAAAGCGAGGGGATTAACATTTCAAAAACTAGATATGTTCGTTGTCAAATTATAGAAAACTTATTTTTTAGGTAAAGGAACAAACAAAGTTGATTTTTCTGTATTGTTAACAAAATTGAACTCACCCTAAGCTCTACTACCACTACAAGGAAAAGAAAAGTTCAAAAAAAGTGCTGCAAAAAAGTGGAGAAATTTCTTGTAGAAAAAAATACAACTTACATTTGCGGCTATTCCCGATCTGTAATATTTAAAACTGAAACCGAATACATTCACAGCCTTTCACTATCTAAAATTAGAATCTGTAAATACTTTCAAAATATAAAATTCAAAAATTACTTCAAGTAATATCATCACGAGCTAAGAAATTTTAAGAAACAAAACTCATTTTCGGGTAATTATGAGATGGGAAATATGAAACAGTGGCTTCAAAATGATACGAATAAAATTTTACAGGAGAGATTAATAAAAATAAAATCCGAAAATAATGTATACTTCATGTTCACAAAACACATACAAAATAGTTAGTTAACCCTTTTTAGACCCACATTTCTATTTGTGAAAAAAAATGTATAAATCACATTTTAATTGCTTATTTACAGTTAAATTAAGACATTTTGATTGAAACTTCAATAAATTTTTCTTAGAATTTAGTTTTGAGTGTTCTCTATATGGGAACAGTGGACTGAAAGGGTGGGTGAAGAATACAAATTTTTTTGAAAGTCCATAAATTTAATGATTTAACTTAGTTTTGAAGATAGATAATTTTATTTTGATGAAAATAATACAAAAGCCAGCATGCATATATTACATTTGGATACCCCCATTCGAGAATTTTTCTTGCATTGTCCACAACGAGACTGTCTTCCTTGGAAATGAAAATGACCTTCGTTGTCATATCGTGTTTGGTTTGTTACTCTTTTTCTACACTTCACCAAACGAGGTGATTTTCCTGAGTCAGTGACGCTGTGGAGCATTTTTGGCTAGTAGGTGAGCAAATTGTCTGTGTGAACTTCCAAGCTGATCCATTTGTACTTTCTGAGCCCTCAGTGTCAATCTATAAAGATGCTGATGTATTTTGTACAGACGCATTCAATGGAAAAGCGAACAACTGCCAGTACCATTTTTTGCCTCTTATATTTACTCTCATTTTTGAGACATTTTGATCTAAACGATCAACACCTCCCATGTTTATATTAGATTACAATTACCAGCGGCTAATAACTATTATATGCCTTTTTGTGCTTAGCATCATCTTTCTAGCTTTCCTGGGTAAAGAATCCCACTGTGTTACAGCCAGCCGTTACAACATTGTTATCATTGTACTCCAAGAGTTGCTTGATGATGCATCTGTGACAAGGCAGTAAAATCCTCTTCTTTTAGGACGTCTTTGGATCCATTAGTGGCGCATTTTCAGTTCTGTTTGCGTGCACATACCTGTACTGTTCATCCTGCTCTTTCAGTTTCTCCAACAAATTTATGGAGGCAAAAAGTTATCAAAGTACAAGTTATACTCTATTTTCTGAAGATTTTCTGTGAGGATAAAACCACAGATCCTCCTACTCCAACGTCGGGGTACAAGGTGTTACCAGTAGCTGCTCCCCTGATACAAATTTGCCTGGATAAGGTAAATCTAATCGGGAAAATAATAAACACTATGCTTTATAACCGAAACGGATCGGCTTCCCGTGGATGTGCTGTTTGCCCATGACGACCAAGTACGGGAATCATTGACTCCGTTCACACACAAATTATGTCACCTGGAAAGTACTGCAACTATTTCTTGTTCAACATCTCCCAAAGAGGCGTTATCTTGCAAAGCGATTCGATCTATCTAAATTCCTTGATTATCACACACATGTAGATATTTCATAATTTTCATGAATCTATTTCTAGAAATTGCATCAGATATAGCTATTATAACTGTTCGCTTCGGTTCCCAGTAATATTCTCATTCTGTGTACTATGAACAACTACTAACAAGTAAACTCCTAAAAAGAAATGATTTCATCTTGTTGAAGGATTGAGATTGTTTTTCACTTTCTGACGGGCATATGTTGAATAATCATAAATCATTTGAATTATATCATTACTGTAGCAACTCAAAAGCTTTTACAGGATCCTCGTCAAAATTCAAAATCCAATCAGAATTTCCCATTCTGTGAGAGTAGTTTCCTTTATCTTCATTTATCCATTCTCTTAATTCTTTCTTTCTTTTTCTTTTCTTTTCAGATTTTCTGAGTCACTTACTTTCAAATTTGAAACTGTGTTTGAAATACTTTTCACCAATTACCTGATATAATTTTCTCTTTTACATTTCCTTCCGCATGAGATAAAAGTTGTTTTCCGACAAACGATCCAGTTCAGTTTCATCTTTCTTCACTATCTTCTAGAAATATCGCTCGGGTGGTATGCCAATTACTTATATCACCTTCCAGAACATCGTTTTCATCCGCCAGAAGATCTGCAATCTCGTTTACATCAACCTAAGAAAGAAAGTTTATACCCTATTATTCAGGTCCCGCTGTTCCTACATGGAACATTATAATTTGCATGTTTATAATTCTGCAATGTGAACACTTACAACAATCATAATTTAAAGGATTGTAAAATGATCTCTCGAGATACTGCCAGCTACAGAATAATTTATACACACGATGAAATACGCAAATTTCGCTTGCACAAAAATGGGCGATGTCCTGAGCCGAACTTCTTTACCAGAGTTTTCCGACTTGCTCATTCTGCGGGACGAGCTGACCAATCCGCTTAGCTTCATTTCAGGAGGCGGGACTATTCATCTTGAACATTACAAAATGGCGGTGGGGATGGCGAGTATATTATAGTAAATATTTGAATATGAATATTAAATCAACCAACAGTTTTACATAAATTTTGTATATACATTTAATTACAAATAAAGGCATGCAATTTCCAGTAAAACATATTTTAAAACTGTTATAAAACGGGTTTTTTGCAAAAATACCGACAACGACTATTAAGCTCCATGTCTACATTTCGTCGTTTATTATTGTAATATTTAATATAAAATGCAAATAATTTGCATTGTATGCATTTTTGTCTAACCTAGTTATTTTATTAGTAAAATTAATAACTTAAAGAAATACGTTTAGAGTCAGGTTTCACAAATATTGTCTCGAGATAGCAGCTTTCAGTTAGAAAAACTTCATCATCAATTTCAGATGACCCAATTAAAATTTACTATATGGTCGCGAACATTAATATTGTAATAAAATAGTTTTGATATAAAATACTAAATAAACTTAAAGTATTTAAAGTTCATTTAGTCACAATGGAAAGTTTTCTTCTGCAGACATTAGCGATTGGTAAGTGCAGCTGTAAGCAAATGAATGATTTTTGATCTTTGTTTTGGGGATCATAATTAATTATTTCTTCAATCTAACGTTAGTATCATTTACATGGAGTTCTTTACTGCAAATATTAAAATCATATGTGATACCTAGTCTTTGAGGATTTTTATGTGGAGAATCAAAAACGACATATGACTCTTATATAACATTTTAATATTTCCTAATGTCAAAAGGAAATACCAGCTAAAGTCTATTGTGTGAACATTGAGGAACACACACACACACACACACACACACACACACACACACACATACACACATTCTCATATCACAGTACATTACATGTAATTTATGTATGATTTCCAACCAACGCAATGAAATTCAATATATTTATATTATTATAGCAAGTATATTTTTACATTACGATATTTTTATTTTCGAGAGATTTATAAATGCACACAAAGTTTTTTACACGTCATCGGAATGTTACACCCACTTCTTCTAGATAAGCAGACCTATGCAAACACTGTTTTTGCTAATCCATTAAGAATCACTAGAAATTCTCCTGTCATAAATTATTTCAAAATTGTAATTGTTAATAATGTTTCAAAAAATTTTGTCAAACTTAAATCTGAAGCATGATAATTGTTAGAAAATTAATAGGGATCTCTCTTCTGTAAAATATTGTTGGCAAAATAAAATTTTTCTATTTTCAGCATTTTTTACATCATACAAAAATTGCCAATTATTGATATGTGTCTACTAATGGCCTCAGTAATATTGCACTGCATATTCATAATTTTTAAGAATTATGAATAAATATTGTAACAAAATAAGCAATTTTTTATTTGGGAAAAATTTATCAGTTATCAATATTTATAAAGTAATTTAATTAAAGTACTATAATATGAATTATGCTTGAATTTGTTCAAGTAACTACAATATTTATTATTGTTGAAACGTATTGCTAATATATTACAATGTAACGTTTTAAAATGTACTGCCCATTGATTGATAGTTTGTGTTCGTATATAGTATATTCACGCAGAGACGATTTTACAAAGAAAATCTAAATAATAACGAAATAACTCTAATGAGAATTCATTGGCATTTGGTCGTATTAATTTCTGGTGACCACTTAATGCAAGGTCGGGAAGAAGGAGAATTGCGCTGTCTGTAAATCAAACTCAGGTCACCATTGCGCCTTTACTTAAGTCTTAGGATCTGAAAGTGATACTAGATATTTCAACATTAACTTGAGAATACATATGTATACCATGAGAGAGAAATGATGAACAATTGTCTGGAGTTTAAAAAAATCTGCTCTTTGAATACTGCACCAAAGTCCTCACTGGCTATTGTAATTATTTTCTGTCATTCGTCGATAAACTGCCGAACACTTTCTGTGAATATGTTATCGCCGCTAGCGAAAGATTTCCCAGGTTAAAAAGAGACCTACATATGTTATTGGTGGATCGAAAATAGATTTTAAATGGAATTGATGCATTATTCATTGGTGCAAATATGTAAGAAATATGAATTTACTATTTGTGCTAGTTTTCTTTTCACTTCAGTCCTGTCACTTTTGAAAATACAATTCAATTTTTTTTAATGCAAATACAATATTTACTTTTCGACCCAGTTCAACTGAAGAACAGCTGTTCCATTGAAAGCGATCATGCCGATAAATGGACAACGTTTACAAATATCATAAATAACAATAGAGTAATATCTGATATTTGTGATCAAAGGACTTCAGAAAATAATCAAATTTTCTTTTGTTTTCATTTAATCTTTTCAAATAAGAATGCAATTTTAAGTTTTGCCTAGATTCCGGCAAGATCTTAATAGATCTTGTCTCTGGCATACTTGTAAAGCAGCACATAAAAACAAGCATTTTCATCCGGTATCTTCCACTTCAAGCTTAAGGTAATTATTAATTCTAAGCGAGTATTTACAGTTCTAATGACCGTTTTTTCGCAATCTACACACCAATGTTTTTATTCCGTCAGACTATCCTCTATTCTTGTGCCCTTCACGTCAAATCCATGACGTACTTACAAGATTTCCCTTGGCTTTCCTCGTTTTCTTCTTCGAAAGGGATCTGATCAAAGATAATTTTTGATATTCTGTCAGCATGCAGATCGCAGCATGTACCATTGGAGTTGTTTGGATTCTACATTCGACCACTTCATCTCAATCACATATTATCTGTCTAATCTCTTCGTCAGTATTCTATCAACAGTATACTGACAACATCGTTCCAAAATTCATTTTCATAGCATTCAACTGAGAGTTTATTGCATCATTTTTTAATTCTAATTTGATTCATGTTGCAATACAGCTCTTCACCATTGTCTTGTATATTGTTCTTAGTTTTCTTCGAAAATGTTTGTTCGATAAAATATTATAAGTCTACTAATAATTATTCTTCTCTAGCTTATTTTAATAAAGTCAATATTATTAGGTCCCCTCCCTGCTCTAATATTCACTCCGATATATTTAAATTCCTTTTCCTACTGGAAATACTCTATTTCTGTTCTGATCATATCGAGATTTCCCTTACAACCATGTAAGGTTCAATTTTACATTATTTATTTTGAGTTCCATTTTTATGTTTTTATTAATTTCTGATTGTACTGTTACAGATACAAAAAATATTATTTTTCTACCTATTTTTCAAGTGATACGCTGACTCCAAAAAGCGGGAAATGTATGAATTCAAAAGGTTTTGCAGCCGTTCTCGAAGTCTTAAACGATATCCACCAACATTTTTAGTTATTGGATTATGCACTAACTAACCTTTTCAACATTTTGTTTCACAGTCTTGGTATGACTATTGGGTGTCCCGTAAATAATGTGTAACAAGCATTTCAACGTCAAGTTAAGGGGGTAAAGAACTGTTTCTGATGAAATATTATATAAATAAAAGATCATCTTCATCTTCATTACTAGTTTACCACTAGTTCATTATGAGAGAGAAATGAATATTTAGATTTAAGAGAGGGCACGTGACCCTGAGTCTTTTTATTTTGGATCCGCGGTTGGGATGGTTTAGTAAAATAGTTTTAGTATACTTGAATGAATGATTGGTAAGGAATATTTAATAATGGACTGTTTATTAATCAATATCATTCACAACAATGCAGCCTTTCAGAATGCTAGCAAATGGGCATGATAAACATATTTACTTCAAACTAATAATCGAATATTTGTTATATAAATACATGGTTTTAAAAAACTAAGAATTATTTTTTTCAACTTCATCACTAACTTATTCCTTAAAATTTATTCAGTGACGCATGTTACCAAACACTTCATTACATTCTCGTATACTTACGTATATACAGAGAGAATATACGTAGTATAGAGAATGTTATATAATGCTGCGCTGAAAAAACTGCGCATTTCTCTGCGAAAAATCATCATTGCCGCGTTCTGGTGACGAAAACTGAATCAAAAATTGCTAAATTAAGAGAAAAAGTCCTCTAACACGCGGTGTAGCCATAATTCCAGTTTTGTGGATCCGTGATGCCAAAACCAATTGGAAGCAAACGTCCGTCTGTCCGTCTGGATACAACTCTAGCGCCTAAACCATGCATACGATTTTTTCCAAATTGAAGAAACCCTGTCGTTTTCGCTCGTTTGAAGCTTTCATGATTTTGAAAACATTCATTAATTTTTGGGGACTATTTAGCCTTCCGGACATTTTAAATTTTTTCAAAATGGTCTAAATTGTTTCTGTAAATTTTTGTAAGAACTGTTTACTCTATAGCAAAATACGCTTATAAAGGTAGAATATGTCCAATTTTTCACGGTTAACTCCTGAATTTTGAAAATCGTTAAAATTTGAATATTTTGCGGCGTCTTACTACAACCAAAATTGCAAGATAGATTTTTGTTTCAATGAAATGTGTTGGTTATAATTAGATCTTTAATAAGGTAATGCAATTTTTTAAGTTTTAGTTGATTTCGCACAATATGGCGTGCAATATTTGCAATTTTAAAAATTTAATATAAACAAGATTTTTCAAAAACTATTCCTAAATTTTCTTTTTAAATTTTGGTTGGGTAATGCCAAATTCAGCATATCCATGACATAACGATATTGCTCTATTCTATTATTTTTAAAATTACACAAATGAAATTTTTTGAAATACTCTCACAGTTAATATGAGCATTTGAAGATTTGTATAGATTATTTTAACTTGTGAGTAGAAGTGCTTCAAATGACTTTAGAGTATTTTTCAAAACTCAATAGATTCAGAAAAAGAGCTATTTTGAACCGAAAAGTTGAGAAAATGTAAAAATGTATTTTGAAGTATGATAGATGTCAGTTGGCAGAGAAACTATAAGAACCTTATGAGCTGGCAAGAACCCAAACTAGTCCACACATAGGAAATTATAACATTTCTGTTACGAGAAAGTCTGTCCCATTCTGTAGCACTCTCTAGTTCTTCATATTTTGGTAGTAGCGAAGTGTAAGCATTTCTTAATTTTTAAAAGCAAGAAAAAATTTCAGCTAGAAAACTTGACCAAAGTGAGACACAAATAAATAAAGTTAATTGTTAAAGGACGTAATATCGTATTAGGATTGGGAAGGAAACGAACGTACCAATGTAAAACCAAAAACGGTCATGAACAGGAAAATATGGAGGTAGTGGAATGATCTTAAAACGACCAGTAATCGAAAGTACACTTTCAATTCTTCCGGCAGTTTTGTAATGGTATTCTTCTTAAAGAAAAGGAATGTTTAGAACATTCTTCGACATCGTTATTAGAATTTATTTTCATTACTCGTCAAGTAAAAATCCGCTGATATCGTACGGGATTTGAACACGCGTTCCTCTATTGTAGCTTTCACGCACCTAAGCGATTGCGCTACCAACACAGTCGTACGTAAGCATCGTGAACTTACTCCAATTAAGAATCTACGAATTTTGTCTTCAAACTCATTGTTTTTCCGCACTTGCAATTTAAAATATTAAATAAATTACCTCTCTAAGAGACAGTAAGAAAGCAAAGAAATCTACGCGCGGCACTATGTGCAGTTAATTCTACTTAAGAATGTTCTGCTTTTGCAGGCGCTTCGGTTCTAGCCTGACGCTTAACTCCTACCGCCTCTGCCCATGTGAGATTATTAGACGTGATAACGTTGGGCTAGCAGACAAGTTTCGATTAATGGCCCGACATTCAGAATTCATTTGCTGCAAGTAATTACTAGAATCTAAGAAACATTTATTGACTTCAAGAAACACATACCATTACGTGCAGTTATTATCTTTTGTTCATCTACTCACATTTATATAAAAATAAACTCTATTTTCTCAGTTATTGTAATGTTTTCTTAATATATAATAAATGTTACACTATTACCAATCTATCTGTTTTTGAAAACTCTCAAACGATAATCGTAAATGCATACCTTAATTATTGAAAAGGAAAAGTATTAATTAAAATCTCACACATTGTCAAAAATAAAAAATTGCATGAACAGGCCAGACGTAAATCCTGAGTCTTCCAGTTCTTCAAATGCTACACCTGAACTACATGACGTCACTCCCGCAGTCACTTATACAATGTTTGCTATATTATGGTTGCGTTGACGAGTGATACTTGTTGAGCTTTGCTAGCTGAAGACAGGGATGTTGCTTGCAACGAAAGAAACAGTAAAGTACGATTTCGCAAAATCGGTTTTGAAACGTTTTATCAGTAAGAAAAGAAAAACGGTTTCATTGCAGTTTTGCATTTCAAAACAATTCTTTAAAATTGTAAATATTGCTTGTACTTTTGCACGAAAAAATGCCATTTCAAGAAAGCCTACATGATTGTTATGCAAGAACGAATTATGGACAACAAATTTCATTTGAAAGACAAATCTGTTTTCAATTTTGTAGTTGTAGGAAGACGCCTCAAAATGTTCAAATTTTTAAAATTTTCGAAAATTCAGAGTTAACCATGAAAATTGGAACTATGTCATCCTTCTATGTATTTTACTTCATTCTTACCAGAAAATTCGGAGCCGTTTTTGAGAAAAATTTTGAAAATGTCCGAGTGGCTTCATGTAAAGTACCCTCACCCCAAAAGATTTTTCAAAATTTCCAAGCTTCAACTACAGCCAGAAAACGGGTTTTCCAATTTGGAAAGGATCGTACGTGGTCGTGGCGCTAGTAGCAATCACAGACGGATGGACGGATGCTTTTGATAAAACTAATTTTTTCGACTCCAAAACGTGTATTACCGTTTAATCGCGAAATCGATTTTCCGTTGTATTACATAACTTCTCTTCTATACTACGTATATGCACGAATATACTACGTATATATTGTCACATACGAATATACTACTTATACTACGTATATTCGTGCGTATATGAGAAAGTAAAAACGAGAAGTACAAGTTTTGTTTTGTGCTGAGATAACGAATTATCATAGTTCAAAATCCATCTAAACGTATTACAGCAGTTCCAAAAGGTGAGATACAAAAACAGTACTGAGAATTTCCTGTACATTGATTGTCATTTCAAGGTGATTATTTTATATAAACATCTATATATTGCAACAGGAATGTATTTATTCAATCAAGAAAAACGAGTAATTTGTCACAATCTGGGCAATGACGTTGTGTAAAAGCGGTGACAATTATCAAATGCGGGGAATACACGAGCCCAAGAACTCAACTAAAACGCATTTTTCGAAACCAGTATCAGAGCAACTGGTCGTAAATCGAACGATGCGGGTTTGATTCTGTCCGAAGGAATTACATCTTAGTACTCAATTAATACGGGTTATCAGGTCACAATATGGATATCACTAACGAACGGGATAAACATTTCCCTCATATTTCATTTCCCATAAAAAGTGACAGAGTTGTGACAAACTTTTTTGGAAGTGAATGCAAAATGTATGTCAAAACGTTCACTATCTTAATTCCAAGCGAGGTTAGGTTAAATTCTTACTAACTAATTATAAATAAATGCACATTTGTATAAATATTTGTAATAAAGCGATCAACTAATTGATACATTATATAGTATAAAAGTTCAGCAAAGATCTTATAAGTAATAAATAAATACACGTATTTTCCGCTAAACATTCTTATCTTTAATTCTCAGACTTAGGTAAAACAGGAACGTGGAACAGAAGAAAAAAGCAAGTGCATCGCGCAGAACTCGATCCTCAATACCTCCGATTTAAAACCCGGTGTCGTAAACGATTTCAGCTACAGAGAGAGAAGTTATTGGTCTTTTCAGTAATCTGCAAGCCTTAATGTATCTACGAATACAAAATATTTGTTCTGTAATTTCTCCATTTTCTGAGAGTAACATTTAAGACGTAATAGAAATCATACTTCTAAACATATTCGTTCTCAAGCAGTACACTTCAGGAAAATGCAATATTAGTGCAACTGATGTTTTTAATAATACATGATAATATATTTATTTTATCGAACTCCGTTATCATATTTATGAATTTTATAATAAATTTAATATTTAGATTTAAAAGAACGACTTTATCCACATTTTGAGATCCGAAATTCGCACCTCCTTGTTTTTTCCTATATTGACTAAAATGACAGGTGATTTTGTGCATTGATCACTCTACAATGCTATTATATGAATAATCATTGATATAACTAAATAATTAAAATTCTCATTTTCTTTGTGGAAATTGGGACTTGATTGAATGGCACCACTTAGTCTCAGTCTACCCTGCACTAAAGATGTTTACCAAAACATTGTTTATTTAAAAATGGAGATTCATAAAAATATTGATTTCTTTCACATGACCACGTCAAATCGTACTTCTTTATTCAGTGTTTTGGGAGTTCATACATTTTGAATGTGGTTCACCTACCGAAGATTTTACATTAAAAATTTTAAGAAGACTATAAAAGAAATAAAATTATCAATTGTTACAAACAATTAAGGATGCGTTCCTGTTAGCATTTATCACAAAGGCAATAAACACAAATGGTAATTTTAATGAGTTCGTAATAGTCTCTAAGGTACTTTTATTAAACGTAAAAGACATATTCCTTTCTCAATTAATAAAAGAACGAAGAAATTACTCTTTATTGCAAAATTTTATAATAAACCTGCTTTCTCAGACTGTTATGATTCTGACTATCTCTAGAACTGTTAAATATGTAAATTACTAGTGATTATACAACTTGGTACAGACTTTTTCATTATTTCTAACGATTACATAAAATATGATAATGATATTGCAATTGAGACACTGTTAATATTTTAGCCATCTCTTCCAAATTTCGTTTCAATACATTGCTTGAATACAAGATACCAGCACACACAATCTTACTATAATCACATTATCGTTTACAAATCAAGTTTGTTCCTCCCTGTGTAAGAATTTTGGAATGTCTCTCTCGTGATGATAGTGATTAATGTGTTCCAGGTACTCGTGTAAAAAAATACATATTCGGCAGGATTTGATCTGGCGTCCATCTCTCTATCTATTACGCAGCGTTTAATCCACGGAGTTAATACAAGGTACCTTACAAGCACTGATGAGGGGGTGTTGTAGAATGAATTCTATCTTGAAATTTATTGTTCTTATAATGTACAACATTTACTTCAGGTTATAAACTCACATTCTGATAAGAATGTGGAATCATCAGCGATAATATTCTATAGTTGATTTTAAAGTTAGAAATATTTCGATTCGAATGTCTTTGTGTAGGGCTCGCGAAGTAGCTTCCTATCCTGCGAACTGCTATCTTGCCTCCCATATCTTCAAGGTGATCTCCACATTACGCGATAAGATCAAATCCGTAACTCGTCGTGAAACACCAGTCTGAAATACAGAACCGCGTAGTATTAAGTGAAGTAATTCAGGATTTTTAAAAGTTCAATTAACACAAACTAAGAGAATTTCCGGACAAATTTGCATTAGTTATTCAAATGAAAACTTGTAACCTAAACTTCAATGATATAATGCTAAAAATATTTTAATTATCTGCAAACAGTTGATTGATTGCTTCTTACAAGAAATTATAATGCTTATAATGTAAACAACGAAGTAGTTGCACTACAACAGCACATACTTCTTCTAATGTCACTGCTCCAATATTATACTATTACATGAATTGGGAAAAAGAGTTTCAACCAGTAAGATTCTATTTTCACTCTTTTTGTAGTTTTGAAAGTTAAATTTTTCAATTTTCAAAATATAGAGTTCCTTCGAAAATAGGACGACCAGCGCCTCGGTCAGATAGTGGTACAGAACGGAGGTTTCTGGTCGTCGTACTGATGGACGACAAACTGGCCCTTTTACGGCCCCTAAGTCTTTCAAAAATTAATATTAATTACAAAATATTGGACATACATTACTGAAATCACACCATATAACAGAAGAAATAATATCACCTTCTGATTCGAACTCACGTTAGCAAGCTGACAGCGTACCTATGACGTTAACTATCTGGCTATAGCGTTTCTGTTTCAGTTGCCACTAGAAAGTAGTTAAATATAATAAACTTCTATGCAATAGAATATAATTGTTTCAATATATTTTTCAAGCTATAGTCAATCCTTTTAAGTTTAAATATACTGTGATATATAATATATATAAAATGTATAATATAGGAATATTAAATATATTAATATAATATAATTATATTTTAATAGAATAAAGTGAACTTTTCTCTATAGAAAGAAAGTACAATATTTTACTTTCCTCATGTACTTCAGTACCACATTGTCATAATAAAACTGGAAAGGGACTTGCAATTATTCGAGAAGAGTCTAATGTCTAGAAGTAGGACAGTTTTAGCATAATGGATTAGTGATGCTAAAACAGCGCGTACTTTCTCAATTGCATTTTCACGGAAACTTATGCTGAAATAATGATAGTGCCTCGAAAAAATTGCATACGATCTTATTTAAAAATCTTATCTTTAAGGAAAAGTTTTATCAAGGAAAAATCTCAAATTTCAATATTTTGCTCAGAGGAATACTACAAAAATCAGTTTTAAACGAACATGAGACTCCAGTAATATTCTTCTTCTTAAATGCACTTCCCACTATCCAACCATAAAATGTAATAAAAAAATTATGGGATATTTGTTTGAACATTTGAAAAATGTCCTAGGGGCTTTGGCAAAGTACCCTCCCCTAATTGAATATCGGTTTCAAATTCAAGGCGCTACAACAACATCAGCTTTCAGTGATCGTTTGGGAGTATACTCTTGCGGAAAATCGGCTGAACGGTTTAGCTGCCATGTTGTTCAGGGACGGACGGACAGACATTTTACCGTCAGTCGATTTTTCGCGTCAACCACCCACAAAACATGGATTCTGGCTAAGCACCATACGATTTGGAGGATTTTTTTTCTAAATTTAGCAAGTGGATTTATCCATTTTTTCGTCACAAGGGCCGTAATATGCGTTTTTCTGCAGACACCGCTGTTTTTCGCGTAGCATTACGTAACTTTCTCTTACCCTTTAAGAAGAAAGTGCAGTCAATATATGAGGAAATTAGATTATGCGTTCACGGAAAATTTGTATGCTTTCACTGCAAAGCAATTTTACAAATTTGGAAAACATTTATACAATTTTTTATAACTTCATTTGTAGAATAATTATACCGAGAAGAAGAGTAAAGAGTTCATGAGAAATTTGAAACAGATTAGTAATTGTAATGTTGAAAATCCTAGAGATATTAATAAAGGTGACATTTACTACAGCATTTGCAATAACGGTATAGTATTCGAATGAAGAGTGTAAAGAAAAAGTAAGAGTTCTTTTCAGAAAGTTTCAATAATGCAATATATATAATGTAACATAATTCTCCAGAAATATTGGAATATCATTGATCTGTAATCCCAATGAACTTGCTAGTATAATATCACTTTGAAAGAATACATTGGGATTTAGAAGTCAGTAATGTTTTAATTTTTTGTGGTACCA
Organism: Teleogryllus oceanicus; assembly: GCA_964035755.1. Classification (NCBI taxonomy): domain Eukaryota; kingdom Metazoa; phylum Arthropoda; class Insecta; order Orthoptera; family Gryllidae; genus Teleogryllus; species Teleogryllus oceanicus. The sequence goes on from CAXIVR010000010.1 coordinate 68,802,141, forward strand.
TGCGTACACAGGTCCTTTTCCTACAACTATCTAAAATAAATACATGTTCGCAGAGTCTTTTAAAATATTTTGGAGTTCAGGATTTAAAAGCCGAATTTTCCTTCAAACCCTAATATCATTTACTTGATATCATTGTTTTCAGGTAGTAGTTATGCATTCGAGAATGTAAATATAGTAAAATATTTAATGAAGTCTTAACTCAATATTAGTCCAATTATTTTCCGTCACTGTTCCTCAGCTTAAAAACTATGGAAATATTGTAATGAAAGAACATTATTAAATTCAGTGTACCAGTTTAATAAATATGTTTATTTTACCAACGAAATAGAGAAAGTGTGAATAAAATATGTATTGGCTACAATGAATATCTGCAATATTGTAGAAAATCTCTGAGAGAGATGAACATAGTTATAAATAATAATTGAATTAGCTGACCATATACAGAAAAATTTCATTTTTGATTAAATAAACTTCCGTTTTATAATACTATTTTGTCTAGGAAATAAAGTCCTTATAGTAGTTTTATTAGGCAACGATTATTGAAACCCGATTTCAACATGTTAAACTTTCTTTGACACCAGTTGTTGTTTTTGTATATATTTTTATCAAGTCTCTTTAACTACTAGGTCATATAACGACCACTGTGACTTTTTATGTTTGGGGTTTTCAGGAGAATACGTAAGGACATCACGAACACACATCTATGTCCGATAAGTGAACCCGCGGCCCTTCGAACCCAGGAACATGGCCTTGTCGTCCATTTCCTCTTCTCTCCTAGTAAACCTTTGGACATCGCTATATCCAAACATCAAATACATCGAAGATATCGCTTAATTCTCCATCATTTCCAATTACATGTTTTTCTGTGTTCCTGCCACGTGGGGATATGAAATGAAACCTCTGACTAGGTAGTAAAGTTGGCTCGAGGAAGCCAGAAAGACATCTTTATGGTAATATCTACCTACTACCAAGATTTTATCCAACGTTGAATTTATGCAAGCAGAGTGGCAGAACTCTTTCAAACTCACAAGGATCATAACCCTTTGTCGTGGTCATCCCGTGGCTCTAAGCCCGAGGCAAGAATTGTTATTCACCTTTCGATCGGCACTGCCACTTCTCGCACGGACATCTCGTGCAGTTACCCACCCCCTATCCCCAGAAACAAAGAACAGACCTTACTGTTACATGCTCCTGTGCACTGCGATAATGAAAGAGCCGAAGAAGGCATAGTTTGTCGACTATGAAGATGCTGGCTACTGGTCCTCCAGTCCTTAAACTTTAGCTATGGATTTATAATCTAATACGTGAAGGGGGATGATTTCTTTAACATGCCTTTATAAACTAATTTTTTGCCTTTTTGATGTAACACTGTCTTTGTCATTTATTTCATTTTGTAATTAATATTTTACTGTTTTTACTCTTTTTAATCTTTGCAAATTAATAAAAAATATTTTAAACTTGACTTTATACTAATTTTCAAAAATTTATAAATAATATTGAACTATGTAATTGACAAGATATTTGAGCACACATACAGTTCTTTATATTATTAAAGAAGGCAAGGAAGTTTCATTTCAGAAAATAATAAAGACTGTAGCTTAGTTTTCTGGGGATTTGGAACTTATGATCTCATTGAATCTCTTGTGGCTTTTCTGTGTTGATCTAAAACCAAATACTTTCAGGTCTGATATACCCGGGCATTGACTCATGAACACAAATTTTGTCATGCGTATATCTTACAATGTATAAAACATTTCACAATTAATCATTACAAAACAAGGATGGTGTGTTTCCATCAAAAAAACTGTTTTCATTTCACATTTGATAACCGTGTCAAGGTTTCCAGATGTTTGAATTGCGAGAGCTTCTTGAATCGAACTAAACACTCCAGAAAACTGTTTCTGGGGGTCATACAAAAACGAACATAAATTGAAAGATAATACGATTCGAAACACTGTGTTCCGCTTAAATATTTTAATTGGAAAATTGTCCTGAATTGAAATTTTTAACTAAATACCAATCTCTTTAAAGTTTATTCATTTTTGTTTCTTTCTTTAACAGCCTGGTTTTAAGAAAAATTACATTGATTCGTACATTTTAAGGTTTTCAAATTTATTCTTTTTTACTACGGTTATTCAAAACATTTTAAGAAAATATTTAACTTAGTAGTAGATTTCACAAATTAAAAGAATTAAAATTTATGTTTATATTATTAGCTATTTATTAAAGATATCAATTACGCAATTTGCTATTAATATATGTAATGATATGCTGAAATAATTAATTATGTTAGCGCCTATTCAGGCCATATCAGATTTGTACTGTTGCCTGTATATTACCTTAAATAAATAAATAAATAAAATACCGGGAAGGATAGATATAATCTTTCGCAGCAGTGTAAGCAGAAAATAGAACTTTTGAAAAATATATGAAGAATAAGATAATTATTATATTTTCGAAATATTTCTAATGAGAGGTTCCTGTTCCTTTTCACCGATTATCACTATAAAATTGCATCAATTTACAAATAGTCTAAACAATATTAATAATAGCAATTTTGCAAAGTAAATGATAATCTACTTAGACACCTGGCAGTGATTTTAATTGATTAACGAAATCACTGTTTGCATGCACCTGCTCATATAGAAAATGGGCGATTACATTACAATGCGTAATAAAATGTGTATTGCTTGTACTTAATAAAGGCGTAATAATGTCGTTTTTTAAATACGTGAACATGAATTCAATTTGCTTGATAGGAAATGTGTATATTATGTAAATGCATTATATTGTGTTTCCTAAAAATTATTATGTAATAGTTAGTGTCTTCGTTTTAGAACCATTAGCATTTTAAAATAGTTTGTAAGAAACAAAACTTTCAATACTATTAATTTAATTCACAAATTTCACAATATTAGATACTATAAATTAGACTTCATTTTCATATAAAGAACTCGATAAAAATGTCACAGCCCTTCCTCAGACCTGCCCCTTGGTTCGTCAGCGTCCACGGGGTTCAGGCCAACGTCCAGTGCAATCATGGAGTGATCCCCGCGCCCGCGCGCACCAATAATCCGTTTTGTTTCTGTGCCTTCCCGTTACCTCCTCTTACTTCCTCTAAATGGTTAATGCCTATTTACGTGGCGAGACTGGCATCAGGCCCGCTCTTCCGTCTAACCACGCAAATTTCGATATGCTCCTTTCACCACCTAGCGGAGAGAGGAGGTATTATCTTGGGCGACGAAACAGGCGGTTATCAATTTTGCTCAGAGGCTTCTTTTAGACTTGAGGATCTTTTACTTGCAGTAAATATACTAACATGGGACAGCCGGCTTTACTTCCCCTCCGAAGGAACGCGTACGAAAGAGTTTTTCGCCCTTAAAAATCCACGGCTTCGGTCGGGTTTGAACCCGCAAACTCGGGTACAACAGTCCGGTAGTGGTTTTGGGGCGATGTAGTGAACCATTGCGGTGGTCAGATAGCAAAAACTCTTGTTGAAAAAAGAAGAATATTAAAAAATCTCGGCGAGATAACGACTTTTACATTTATTTTTAAAGGTCTTGTATAAAGCAGAACACTTAGAAGATTACACTCTTTTTGCAATCTATTTCGTGGAACTTACGAGCACAGCCACTCACAAGTGGGATTTTTTTAACGCAAGATACTTTCAAAAAAACTTTTTCTGACAAAGAGAATTTGCTGAACACGGCCACTTTGCATCATTAATTTTAAATTTTGGCAAGAGACTTCCTCAACAAAAATTTTTGAGCAGTATTCTGACATTCAGTCCGCACTTATGTGGAATTTACCCAACCAAAAAGGTCTTCGAAGCAAGCATTTTTTCACGTTCCAAATTCCGTTTCTTTTTTTAATTATTCACATGCCACATGTTTAATATATTTTCGTGTGCAGGATGATAAATAATCCATAAATAATGCACGACCTCTCGGCCAACATCAAATGACAAATACGGTATGTTAGTGTGAAACTGAACTAAAATTGGTAGAAATGCTAGTATATCAAGTCTAAAAACGCGTGAAAAAAGTAAATTTTTGCTTAGTTTTACTTCATTTGTGCCTACGTTGTATTGAGGCAAATAATTAGCCTCCTGTTTTGCAGTATATTGTATTGCGAAACTAAAGGAATGAAACTGATTGGAGATGTCGAGAGATCTCTTCCCCTTTTAGTCCTATTTTTAAAGGTGTTGTTGGCGATGATGAAGATGATGATTAATAAAAGCAACATTTTTCAATTCAAATATGAGCAATGCGTGTGTATTATTCATTGGGTTTATCTCCAAAAATATCAGAATTAAAGATATACATTTGTAAAAAACTTAAAAATTAAAGTTAATAAATGATCTGGGTAAAGAAGTTATTGTATGGTTTATGATAATCACGACACTACAAAAAGAATTCTAGGCATAGTTCTACCATACTTACATTATATTTCGGTACAAAGGATTTTCGGTCGCATTGGAGATATTTTAATGCATTTTAGTGGTGACTGGGGTCTGGCTTACTTTCTTACTTATTTAATTTTGTAAATGGTTTTCAAATAATGCGTTATTGTTGCCAACAATATAAATATTTTAAATTTAGCATAGAAAGAGAAAGGATCATTCACAATTTGAGAAGGCTTAAACTAATATGCAAAACTAATATAAAATAGTGAAAATTAATTTTTATTTCTGTTTTCGTCGGTTGTTTGTAAAGTTATTCTACGTAACAGGGTTCCAGAGCATTCTGGTTGCACTAGCATGAGCGTTCACACAATTTACACCCATTGAGATATTTACCAAATGTTTTATTTGTAAAATAATAAAATACGGCTACCATTTTTCTTAACCTAAAATAGCCCAATAAGCGTCATAAAATTTTAATTTTTTTACAAATCTGCTGAAGTAAATACAAAATTTGTACATTTAATGTAAATGATAAAATGTGCGAGTATTTCATTCAATTCTTTTTATCTTACATTATGGAATATCCATTATTTTTGCTCAGATGTAACAATATTGTTCAAAACAATATTTGTGGAATATAAAAAAGGTAACTTCATTCGTTTTATTAGTATTATAAAAACGATATCGAAATGATTGGTTCACATTGAGCTAATATTTAGAGATCGACATTTTATCAGAAATGTAAAAGCATGGAGATATAGCGAAATATTTTAAAATAGTGACCTATCAAAAAGGAAGAAAAAAGTTTTGCTTGTTGACATTCCAACTTCCAACCTCTATTTTGTCCTTTGAAACTGCAGTTATATTAAAATCCCAACTCATAATTTTTGAAGCATTCTGTTAGTATGTTAGTTAGACAACACTTTGAAAGATGCTGTGTTTTATTTCAAATGCAATTTTGAAAAGTAAATTGATCCTAACTTTTTAAGTGTTAAAGAACAACAAATCTAAAAGTACCCATAAAAATGTTTTTACATATTGTTTCTCTTTCCGATTACAGACAGCATCTCAAACGGAAGCGTCGAAACTATTTACAAGTTAGCCAACTGTAAACGAATAAATGCAGTAAGGGAGTCTACTGAGCCCAAGTACACAACGACCACAGAACCTTCTGTTATGTTACCAGCACTTGCTGGCCTGGTATATTCTTCAGAAAATCCTTCTATACCTTGGCGTGCCTGAACTTTTCTTTCGTTAGAGAGCTACAGAAAATGAGAAGATTGCAATGGAAAACTACAACTCTCCTTTTTATCCCCGACCGGGAATCAAACCCGGGAACGCACCATGGAAAGCCGAGGTGCAACAGTAACGAATTCCGGTTATTCGTGAAACAAGCGCCTGGAGCACATTGCGAAACCACGCGCCCCGCGCTGTGCAGCACTGCGCGCGGTCGCGAGGTCGACGGAAACTGCGGGCGCATCCGTCATAGTTAGCCAACTTAGCGTCTCCCGCCATGTTTTTGAAAGCAGGGCGCGCTGCTCCGCTGAAATATTGTAGAAAGCAACGTCTAGCTGGATTTACTGCTAAAGCGCCGTTGAAAGTATTTAGTGCCCCTTCACAGGGAAGAGATTTTCGCAAACGAAACTTATTACGCTGATTTAAAACACGCGTATGAGTTAGATTTGGATGAAATGATAGGCATCATTGCGGTCGGCAGAAATGTTTATTATATAGGTTCATTCGTACGTTCTACCGTTACGTACGCCTCGTCAAAATATTCAACATAAACTGCCACACTTAACGTAAAGTTTCTTTATATTAAGAAGAGTATCTTACTGAATAAAACCTTATAACGAAAGTTTATTTTAAAAAATTAACTCAGACCTTTCAAATTGTATTGAGACTAATATCAAGTATTACTAAAGTTTTAATTATTTTTTGATTCTTTTTATTTAAATTGCCAATAAAGCACTACCTTCCGATTAGGAACATAGAACATGTGTTCTTGGACGTGGAAAATCCATTACATTTTGATTTCAATCATACCATCAATGCACATTTCAGTTTAATTTTACGTCATAGAGAGAGGGAAAAGGGTGAAAAGAGTTTTCCATGATATAGAATTTTCAATTTTTTTTAGATGTTTCTAAATTTATCGTATTAGTATCATTTTGAGTTTAATCAGTCATAAACTCAGAAGCTAAATTTATTTTTGGAGCGATAGTGTACATATTCTTTCTGTAACGTGCAATGTAGTGTGCTTGAGCGCAACTAAGAAGTATTGTATTCACAGTGTAGTACTTGATATTTGCTGATTGTAATGCTGCACCGGTTCACGATCTCCACTTAAGAGTGGAGACCAGATAAGTCCGGTTAAGACCGGATAAGTCCGGTCACTGAAGGTTTGTCATTGGAAACCTTCATTCTAGTCGGGTTTCTTTTTCGTGACCGTGCAAAAGGCAGAGGCTTGTCACTGCAGCGACGACTGCAGCCATGTCAAACTGCGCCCGCACGATCCACTGGCCCGGCTGGGAAGCTCGGCGCTCCTCAGGCAACAAGCTACTTCCTCTGACTCCGACCATGGAAGGTGGCTCAGGGCATCGACTGATGTCACTGCAGTGCCTCTGACTCGGAGGTCATGGGATTCGAGTCCCGACGGTGCCAAGATTTTCGACATTAGCTATTGCTAGGTCAAGTTCAGTCCCTGTCTAGAGGAGAATTCTCGCGGTCGGCTGCTTTGATCGGTAGTTTTTTCTGGTTTCTCCGATCAACAGAAGGCGAATCCCGGAGCAGTATTCTAACAAAAGGGTCACAGACTGCGCGCAATCTTTTCTTCCTCATCCTTGTCCTAACCTCACTCCTAACACACACTTCACTAACATGGGCTACACTACCACACATGTTGAGAGATCGGTCGGGAGTTTAGAGCTTGCCCCGACTGGGGCAGTGCTCCGCTGGTGGGAGATTCCTGAATGAATAAAACCCCGCTACCCGACGGGAAGTCGGCGCTGGATCTCACCATCTAGAAGGGGAAGATCACCGCCACCTTCCAAGAAAAAAAAGTTACACTACACTTATGAGAATAATGACCTTAGCATTTGACGTGCCCAGAATTCTTAATCAATCAATCAACGAACCCCTGACTCTGCTCTCATTTCCCCTCTAAATCCACACGCACAAACTGAAGCAGAGAATATAAGCGCAGAGCAGACTAAAAGTATTTCAAAGAACGGTGGCTTCACGAAAATAAGTTTGTTTGATATTTTCTATCAAACAGCCGTAATTTGAATTTTATTTATATATTTAGCTAATAATTTCTTTATTTCGTAATTATAGTTAATGTTAACGTTTTTAAAAACCTTTCCAAGGGGCAAGTAGATAATTAAATGGTCAAACATCGGTTTTGTGAGAATTGTTACGTCGTTATTTGTTGACAGCAACCAGTGGATTCAATTGAATACGGGTAAAGCCAGGATATTCTGTAGACAATGCAAAACATTGAACAGAAGGTTTCAATAATCTCTACTGAATACTTACAATTGAATACTTATCTTTATTGAAGTTTGTAGTGTACTTTGTTATACTGATAAAAATAATTACTTTTTTGGCAGACTTCTGGCTACAACAATTTACTGAGGGCTCCTACGAGGCAAATTATTTCTTTCTGCACTGGTTGTTTATGTGTTATTTGTTAATTATATCAGTTATGTTTACGTGAATGGTAAAGTAGGCAATTTAAGGATAGAAGTCGTTTCAAATGGCCGACCTGGATGGCCGAGGTGGCTAAGAGCGAGTACCGACTCAGCGCTTCGGTCCGAAGGGTCGCGGCTTCGAGTCCCGCCTTGGGCATGGTTGTTTGTCCCTTGTCTTTGTATGTATGTGTTGTCGCGGAGGGCCTCGCGTTCTGCTGACCCCAGATCAGAGGAGCCCGCAAATGTGTTGGTGTCTAGTGTATGGTCGAATATGCGTCCCATCGGGACGTAAAGGGTAACCGGCTGCCGGCTGGATAAAAACCATAGAAAAAAAAAGTCGTTTCAAATACTTAAGAGAGACACTATGCTTTGCCTATAGTGCGTTCAAGCATTTGATTGCAGTACAGACCCTTATGGAGTGTTGCTCTCTCTTTCTTTCCAATACAATTTCACATAAGACTCTCTCTTACTATCGCAAGCTATGTTGCCAATTCATGAAGAAGCTCGGGGTTAATTCGGCTCCGTCATCCTGTTTGTAACGCAAATATTCATCATGTTTTCTCAACGATAGCTACAGTTGTGTTGATCTTAGACAAATGAGATTTTTACCAGTTATTCCCGGAACCTCTATGAATGTGATCGTTATTTTGTAATTGAGTTGCATGGTTTAATTACGAAGATATTAATTATAAATGTTGACGAGTGTTTACTTCCACATTTTGACCTCCTTAAATTTTCACCATGCGAGCAACGTTTTTATTATTGAAAAAAAAACACAAACATCTAGCAAATGAAATGACAAGGGAAGTCCAAATTTTGGTATGAGACCTTTGTGTCCTTTGGGAAATTAAAGTTAGTGCTTACTTAAAAGTTATTTTTATTTTACATCAAACTCACCCTTTTGTATTTAACGAGCATTTCTATCATGCACAGCTAAAGCACTAATGTGTTTTACACAATATAAATAATATCTTCTCTTTCACTGCGTTATTTACTTTTTTCAATATGATGGTATTATTATTTGAATTAATTAAAAACTGAAAATAATTTTTGTCAACAATTTTTTTCATTATCAGAAAAACAAAAAAATACAATAAAACACAATTTTTACTCTACGGTTCTGAAAGCAAAACATAATGGTTATTAGAAATAATTCTACTAAATCTGTAAAGAAAATAAAGGAAAATGATAATTTGAACGAAACCAACATCAGTGAACACATTGGTCAATCATTTGCACGTCTTTTTAGATTGATATTGACAATGTAACAGTCAAACATGATGCAACCGAACGCCCTGTCTAAATAAATACCACGCTCCATTCAACGTATCTACGAATCTATCTCGCAAAATATACGAAACACGAAAACCCTCTCCAACTCCCATTCACAAACAAATACAAAAATCGGCAAGGTTGCCAGGAAACATTAAATCACACGATTAACAGTTGGATTAATTCCCATCGGAGCGATAACATTAACAAACCAGGAGATCGGTTTAAAAATATTTCCGCGAGTTCAAATTAGCAACAAAGTGCAGAACACGCTTGGTTCGTGTTTCCCTCACGGCCTTCGTTAATTCACCATTAGCGGCGTCCGAACCGTGCTCGCAGCTTTGCGAGTTTATTTTAAAAGTGATGTGGATTTTGGGCTTAGCCGGTCGTCCAGCCGCTGTCCCCGACGACAAAAAGTAAATACTCTCTTTTATTTGGCTGCCTCGATGTGACATTGGCGGGCATCGATGTTTGAAAGCAACTCAACGAAGATAATGCACTTCATTTCATTTGTTCACAACCGTTGCTTGCGTTCGAACATGGTAATTGAGGGTTGTCTCTCAGATTTTGTGGTCACAGTGTGGATACATTTTGTTTACAAGTAATTCTGTAATGGAACATCAGAAATAAGAAAGGTACATCTTTTAAAAATCTAAAAGGGAAGGAAAAATAGCAGGATCAAAGTTTTATTCAGGTGAATGCTTTTACCCTAAATATTAAAGGAAATTAGTAGCAACTGAAAATTGTTAGTAAATATTTAAAGATTCTTGACATTAGGATAATTATCCGAACATGAAGTTTTTCCAAAATGAAAAATTTTCGTGCGTTTCAAATTCCTAACAATGCGAATAGAAATTTATTTCAGGGTACAACGAAAATACAACATTCGTTTTGAAACATTAAAGGTTTTTTCGTATGTTGTAACCGTCACGTATCTACCTAACTATTTCGTAGTACGCCGAATTACAGAAGTAAATCTGTTACTTACTTGTTTTGTGACGTGTGATTACACCGTCACACAAACCTGGGAAGACCTCAAATTATGGATGATTCCCTATCGGTGGTGGGTTCGTCTTTGCTAACTAATATTCATTTAACAAACAAACACAATTTCATAGTTTTAAAGAACAAGTAACATATATTCTTTCCAATATGATCCTTCGTACACTCACGTTCACATATTCTCCTACGTGATTACTTTCCTTTGATTACACAATGGTAGCTAACTCCTACCTAAACTGCAGTTTTGTAGAATAGTGACTCTGATCTACATTTACACGAAACAAACAGTAAATACATATGTACACTTCTCAAAACAAATTATCTCTTAATGAAACCCACAATTCACAATTTAAATAACCATCCTGTAAAAAAAATACATACAAACATAATACCAAAATTCACTAATACCTTTTCAATCTTAAATAATACTACACTCAATATTTACACTTAATATTCAGCTTCTGCGACTCGCAGTGCAAAATTCTGTTTACAAGTCTCTTGACTGTTCATGAAATAACGTTTTACCAGAAACAATTTAACAGCTTTCATTCATGTTCAAAACCTTTTTACATAGACAATTCCTTAAATGATTTCAAATAACATCAAGTCAATTATGTATGAATTTAGATAAAGAATTATACAAAGGACGACTTTTATCAATAAACATAAAAATTATTTAGATCTGATTTCTCTTACGACTGCAAAATAAATTTACTGGTTATCAAGACTAATATTTAGTAAAACTTGTCCGATCAATGTCTGTTACTGAGGGAAGCCATATTACAACGTTTTAATTTGTGCAATCATAATTCTATCTTGAAAGTTTCTCAAGCTGCAATTTAGTAAATATTCTTTCTGCTTTTCTGTGACTCACGACCGGCGAATTCCCCAAGCTGGTCCCGCGCTGAGTAGACGGCTGTCGAGCGACGTTCACGCCCTAAGGTCGTCGTTGTCCTGCGACGGTTCGTGCGCTGCCTACCACGATGGAATCGGAGTATTTCCGTACGCCTTCTCTCGTTGTACAGCCCAGTTAAACCACAGCTTACACGACGGTGATGGTCGCGTTAGAATGCGAGTCCAAAACTCCAAATTATAACTTTGTTTTAGTGAAAGTTGAGCCAGTTGTTGAATAAACTATGCTTTTCGAATTATCAAAATTCTCCAATAGAATTTTGAAATGAAATCCCATAAATAAAAATGAAATAGAATAAAAGTAGAACAAGTAACTGCTCAAAACTAAAACTGAAAAAGCTGTAACAAAGAAACAGAAACACGTCCTATGTTACAAAAAATCTCTTCTATATTCCAGCAACGAGAATGTAGCAACGTGGTTTTATAAATTCATTTTAGTCCACTACCACTGTTATTCTTACATTCGTTGCATTACTTGTTTAATATTCCTATCGAATTTTACGTAATCTTGACATATCACAGTGATTAATCCCATGAAAAATACTTAGACAATTATCTTTTAATAAAGCTTCATTTCTGGTATTTTCCACGTGTCCCTCGTCGGTTGTGTGGTGGAATAGTACCCATCTACTCACTTCAGCGTCTCGATCCGGAAGAAAGACAATCTGTCCGAGTCAAGCCTCATGCCACATTCGCATTTCTACAAAAGTTCTGATTGGCTAGGGCGAAAGTACGTTCAGAAATTTGTTTCTAGGTAACGCCATCTCTTCGCTACTCTAGGAACTATTTGTAGGGCAAGATGTCGGGTATTGTCACTTCAATATTTCTTTTGTCATGAGTGTAGCCGATGACAAGCGGTTACAATGTAGAATCAAAATAAGGCGATTATCCTTTGACCTTATACATTGTAGTCAAGAAAATGTGCAAAACAGCTTTCAATAGATTATTAGAGAAGATTAACTTTAAAAACTCCATAAATAATCTGTAAACGACGTTTCTGAAAATGATATTTGTATTACTAATTTTCAACTCGCCCAGGAATTGAAAGAAAACTGTGCAACCTCGAGCCATGTAAATGGTGACTATGGTTTTGTTGGAGATCCAGGAGTAAGGAAAACTCCAAAAACAATGTAAAAAATTTAATTTTTACTGAAAATTGCAAATATTTTGTTTTATTCCGCCTACTTTTATTATGTGGCGTGTACCGACTGATTTCTGATACCCAGCGAATCACTACTTATGACACTGCAGGCGTCATGGGGGTGCAAGGGTCCAAAGAAAAGCCCCCGTTTTCAAAATTTGCTATTTTCGTGTTGGTTTAAGGACAGCAACTTTTTTAATATTCACAGATAGTAAAAAACTGTTGAAATGTGTATCAGCACTCTACACTATATTATTGCAGTATTCACGAAGACGTTTTTTGTAAAAATATTTAATTGATTGCGGTGTTATATGAAAGTATTTTATTTTGTTCTTCTAGCGCAGTGTGCGCACTGCCATTTGGAAAACCGTTGAACGTGGTGTTGTTCACAAACATTTTTACAAAATTATTATTCCTTGTCAGAAAACTTAAGAAAACTTGGCTATGATTCTCTGTTCAAATGTATTTGTTTTTACAACAATCAATACTCTCTGTTCTAGTATTAAAAATAAGCGTCGATGTCAATAATAAAGACGCCAATACATTAGTTTTTTAAAATAGAAGTTTTTATACTCTTTTTCGCAAAATATTTTCCCACGGTTATTTTAAAGGTACATCTTACTTTTCATTCGTATGAATACGAACCTACAAAGGCAGCATCCTTCTCAGACAGGAGCCTTAACCCAAATCTCCGCCTAGACGCCTCCGACTTGAAATAATTCAGATTAGAGAAAATCCCGAGCTAGCAGGCGAAAATCAGAAGAAAAGCCTTTGAGAAAAGTTAGCAGAAATACAGCAGGACAGGTTTTAAGAATATAATCCTCCCAGCGACAACGAGTCTGGAAGCTGCGTCGTAGTTTCTGCCAACCCCCCCCGGTGAGCACCCCCTGTCGCCCCCACCCCCACCCCTTCGTCGGCAACATGTCGGACCGTTCTCGCTTTCCTCCTTTCTTTCTTTCTCGGCTGCAGCGAGCGCCGTTTCCTGCTGGCTTTGGAGCCCTCGTGCCTCGGCCGAATGTACAGACGGCTGTGAACGACTCCTTCGCTGGATAGGGCGAGAGAAGTTCTTATGCTCACATATTGCTGCTAGGCTGCAAAATATTTGTTTCTGTTGGTTCGTCTTAAAATACTATTTATAATATATACCTTTTTGTTCTCTTGCATATAGATTCTTCAATACTCTCTGCGTGATTCCTTTACTTTCTGTAATATTTTTCTATACTTCTGAGTCCCTAATTTGTTTTCCTGCGGACCTATCCTTTTGTAACTCGGGTGCCATTTCTTGCTTTGCAGTTGAGTCCTCGCCCCGTTAGCGAATGTACAGAGGGCTGTGAACGATTTGAGTAAGTGAGGTTCTTGTGTTCACATATTAACACATTGATTTTTTTCGGGGGAATATTTATTATGTGTTCTTTACTATTCCCTGCTGCTTTCTCAAACTTCCTATACTCTTTTCCTACTCTTCCGCATTAGCGTTTTATCTTCTGAACGCTCTCTTCCCATGCCCATATCATCTTTCGTCCACCGTAGTATCCCGTTTAGCGTAGCTGTTGTCCTTATTTACCACCTCTGTTCTCTGCTCAACTTTTGTACCTCCACACGACATCACCGTACATTACACACCAATTCATCAGCATTTGAATCGTGGTAGCAATAAACTAAAACGGAACGAAAAACATTTTGTTGCAATTCATGTTTTTTCAGTAAAATGTATTATACAGCTATTACTTCTCTACATTTTCTTCTGACCTGATTTTCATCTCGTCCTCAACTCTGCCTTGCTCCTTGACTGACAACTCTTACCAATTAAAATATGTCCGACAGATCCCCTTTCTTCATTCCCTGACACGATGTAGAGAAATTTCCTTATCACGGACATTGCCATTAGATCGTTGAAGTTGACGTTAATGAATCCCTAACCGTGGAGTTCAGGGGTTTTATTCCATTTGTCATCCCCTCTAAGGATGTCTGAGAATAAATGTTACAAACTTCTAGGGCATGTAGAGGGGCTGAAAATGATCACTTTTGAACATGTATTGGGAAACTGCATGTAATGCAGTTATTCGCATTCATGCTTTTGTCATTTTCTTGTAATTTTAGGCAACTCCATATTAATAGGTGCTAGGAGAGTATTTGAAATCTTGAGTGCGAGAGAACATGGCGTTTCAAAACCACGCTCAAAAATGTTATTTTCTGTACAGTATACACTCCCGTTATCATAAAGATTTATGACAAACTAGACGTTCACTGATATAAGAGGTATTGTATAAGGGTATAAAGGAAACAGTAGTTATACATGCAAACAGCAACGTTGCAACACACGTCACAGTGCATAATTCGGACGCGATGCGTCCTAGCTCTTTAAATCGGGACCCTAGACACAAGTAGTCGACAAAATTGTACGCTTTTGGCGTTTTATTACTTTTAGAGTGGCTCTACTCCATAATAGGAGTTGTCAGAATTGTTCAAAGTTTAGTTCTGGTACGAAACGTTTACATTTGCAATTTTTTTTATGGAATGTTTTCTAGTGTGCGAGCAGCCGGCATAAAATGTGTTTAAGGAAGTCGACAGTTTTGTGTAATTTAATATGATAAACTGCTATCAACCCAAATTTCCGTTAATGTGAAACTGCTGTATAAGGAATTCCTCTTTTATAGTGCAACAAACGTATTTACGATTTTAAAAGGATAATAGATTTGGCCATGAATAAATCATCAAGTGCATATGCAGTCTGTTTCACACATTACGCTGAAACGTATGTCACCATCGTGCGTCGTTCGAAAATTGTGGGTTATAGTCTCTTAAAATCGGATTTTCTGGACCTCGAAAACGCCCCAACTTAATTTCCTCGTCAATTATACACACTACTAATATCTTTTATCTTTTTGGATCTTCTGAAACACTTTTGGAGGTTTAACCTTTCTCGATCTGGTACTCGCTGGCACAGGTGATCATTTGTACAGAATAATAATATCGATAGTTTGTGTCATTTGATCGCACTGATCGAAATTCTGTGTTTGTTTAATGAACCCTTATCAATATTAGAATGTGTGCACACGCAGAGTAATTCTCATAAATGTTGTGAAACATACCATATCCCAGTTATTCCGGAATATTTTCACGGAACATACTATTAGCAACAAGTGGAACCTTGCTTATTTCTACAATATTGTTATAAAACCGTTTAATTACAATTATTATGAATTAATAAATTGTATTAATATGAAACTATGAAAAAAGGATTTAGAACGTTCGTGTTTGGAGCCTCCAGATTCAGAACCAGGAGATGTGCGCCATCCCTCACCCCCATAATCATCTCTTTTGCCATCTTTCATTTTCCGCCAGTCAATCTCTTTATCCCATCTATCTTCCCAGCTTTCTTCTCATCACTGTCTTCTTCCATCCTCTTCCCCCCAGACCCCTCTTACCATTCTTAATCACCCTGTCCCACCCTACCCAGCCTCATTTCCCTTCTCTCCACCGTCCTTTCCTAGTCATGTAGTCTGCGCGTCCTCCGGCAGCATTATTCGTCCTTTACGCAACCTTGCCATTCACCATCGTCACTCCACTTCCGTCCACCATCATGTGGAAACATCTTCCTTCCACGGTGGTGTATCGTCCAGCGTAGTTCTCGTTCTCAACTGCAACCTCTGTCCTCTCTCCACTTGCACCACTCGTCCTTCTCAAGCACCTCCGCGGCAGCTTTCCGACCTCCACCTCACCCATCTTTAGTCCGCCATGCTTCGCCCTCATCTTCCGCCCACCATGTTTATCGCCGGTCCAGCGTCTCGGGCGCGGGGTGTGGCGGCCCCGTCCGCCGCGGGCCGTCCGTCCGTCGGGCGTCTTGCGCCGTCTCCGTCGTGTAAATTACAGCCGCCGGCGTCCTTCCCCGGGACGGAGGCGGCTAAAAAGCCCCGGGAGACACTTAATCCCCCTCAGAGGGCGGACGTTCTGCGCCGCGCCGCTCGGGGCTGCGCCGGCGCCGGCTGCCACCGGCCGCCCGCCCGTCCACCCGCCCCGCCGAGTCCTGCTACGCCCGCGTCCCTTGCCTTCGTTGCCGTAGCGCTCCATCCATTCCCATCACACCCAACCAAACAACCCGCGCCGACCCGTTCCAACCCGCGCCGACCCGTTCCAACCCGCGGCGACCCGTTCCAACCCGCTCTGACCCGTTCCAACCCGCTCTGACTCGTTCCAACCCGCTCTGACCCGTTCCAACCCGCTCTGACCCGTTCCAACCCGCGCCGACCCGTTCAACCCGCGCCGACCGTTCCAACCCGCTCTGACCCGTTCCAACCCGCTCTGACCCGTTCCAACCGGCTCTGACCCGTTCCAACCCGCTCTGACCCATTCCAACCCGCGCCGACTCGTTCCAATCTGCGCCGACCCGTTTCAACCCGCGCCGACCGTTCCAACCCGCTCTGACCCGTTCCAACCCGCTCTGACCCGT
This sequence comes from Teleogryllus oceanicus, assembly GCA_964035755.1. Lineage (NCBI taxonomy): Eukaryota > Metazoa > Arthropoda > Insecta > Orthoptera > Gryllidae > Teleogryllus > Teleogryllus oceanicus. The sequence continues at coordinate 68,819,015 of CAXIVR010000010.1, forward strand.
TCCAACCCGTCTGACCCGTTCCAACCCGCTCCGACCCGTTCCAACCCGCCCGACCCGTTCCAACCCGCTCTGACCCGTTCCAACCCGCTCCGACCCGTTCCAACCCGCTCGACCCGTTCCAACCCGCCCGACCCGTTCCAACCCGTGCCGACCTGTTCCAACCCGTGCCGACCTGTTCTAACTCGTGTCGATCCGTTCCAACCCGTACCGACCGTTCAACCTGCCACCCCCAACCCGCCCCACCGTTCTAACCCGTTGACGACCGTTCCCCCCCAACTGTTCGAACCGTGCCGACCGTTCCCCCCCCCCGCCCGTACCGCTCCGACTTACTCCGACCTACGTCGCTCCCACACAGTCTGACCCGCTCTGTACCGATACGTACTGATACGTACTGAGACCCTCCAACACGCTTCGACACGCTCCAACACGCTCCGATACGCTCCAACAGGCTCTAATACACTCTTTCACGCTTAATAACACTTTCACACACTCTGAATCACTGTTATTCGCTCTAATCCTCACTGCCTCGCTCCAACACGCTTTGATTCACTCCATTCCAATTCTCTTTAACACGCTCTGACCCACTACGGACCGCTCGATTCGTTCCGCCTCGTTACGACCCGCTCCGACGCGCCACGCCTGGCTGATCTCTGTCCCACTCCTTCTCGCGTCTTCTCTCGCATTCGTCTGGTTTTTCCAACTCTGCCACGTCAGTGCACTCACATTGCACATCGACAAATATTCTCCCTCATCATCCAGTACTTCCTCACCCCTCACCCCCCTAGTGCTCAACATTGTCTGACCGATACATCCAGTGGCATCCTTCTTTACTATTACCCGCTCTGCCAAGCTCTACTTTATCCATTCAGCTCTGCTTCACTCACTTCTAGCCTGTTCGTCCCGTCCTGCTCCTCCCTGAACTGGCTGCTACTTCCTGTCTCTCTCTGTCTCAACGCTCCAAGGCAAACCGCGGCTCCCCCACCTCTGTCCCCGCCCCGCGTCCGGTGCAATCCCGCGCACCGCCTGACTTTCGTTGAGAGAGGGCGTTACCGATTGTCTGCAGCGACTCTGACGAAGAAGCCCTCAAGTTCGAATTTAGCGGCGGAGTATCGACTCTAGGTAGGGAGACAGGTCGACTTCAGTCGCTGAGTGGAGGAGAATTCTAGCTGACAGCTGCTTTGATCGTTAGTTTTTCGTGGTATTTCCGATCAATACAAGCCGAATGTCAAAGCAGTACCCTACCAAACAATTGACGAACCGCGTGACCTTTCCATCCTCTTCCTTTTTCTACCTTTTTCCATTTATTCACTCTCACACTTGCACTTATATATAACACAGACTGCACTATCATACATATCGCCCAGGGTGCCATCACAGCAGCGTTGGAGACAAAGATAGGCTCACAAGGCACACCCTTCACACAGCATGCATTCACTCCTTATCTTTTTTAAATACTTGTAAATATAAGTTTCAAATCATATTTTAAGTTCTCACAAGCAAAATGTTCATTCTATGTATATGTATTCTAGGGGCTACATCTCTATATCAACAGCTAACACTTTTTCTAAATTCTTTTGTACTTACTTGTAAATAGTAACTTCAAGTCTTACGTTAAGTTATTATAAGTAAAATTTTCATTGTGTGTTTATGTTTCCCAAGGGCTACATCTCAGTATTAACAATTATAATTGTCTTTTCTAAATTCTCTGTTCGCATAAAAAGTTTTTGTTCAACATCAGTTTTTCAAAAGCGAAGTTTTTGTGAACTTATCAGACTGGTCTAGGAGCTAGCGCCTGGATACCGGTCTTCCTACTGTGGCTAGACCGACGCTTTTGGCCATGTACACTTTAAAGGGAGCCGGAATATCCAATCTCGCCAATGTTAATGTAAGTAAAATTTTCTTAGAAACTATTTAATTTAAATACGAAGAATTCTTAACGGCCAATTGATATATTGAAGGCTTGGGGCTTGGTCAGAAGAAAAAGAATCACAACTTGGTTATTTGACGACATTTAAGAAAATATATTTCAATCCTCAGGGCTGTATAAAACGAAAACTCCGCACATTTACAGTAATTCCACAGAAAATACATGTCGGATACAATACAAATCTGGCTACAGTTGAACACATTTACAAATTTTGTTGACAAAAGTTACATACCTTTCAACCACCAAGTGAATATATAATTAAATTACGTGCTGCATGCTCCTCCATCTTGGGCACCTCACATGAAGTGAGGGACATACAACCATTCTCACCACACCCACACACAATATAATTGATACTAGTAGAATTCTAGGCGGTGAGACGAGAATTACACTATGTGATCAAAAGTATCCGGACCCCCCCCCAAAAAAAAAACATGAGTTTTTCATCTTAGGTGCATTGTGCTGCCACCTACCGTCCGGTGTGCATTCTCCGCGACCTCAGTAGTCATTATACATCGTGCAACAGCAGAATGAGACGCTCCGTGGAACTCACGGACTTCGCACGAGGTCAGGTGATTGGGTGTCACTTGTGTCAGAAGTCTGTACGCGAGATTTTCCCACTCCTAAACATCCCTAGATCCACTCTTTCTGATGTGATAGTGAAGTGGAAACGTGAAGGGACATGTACAGCACAAAAGCGTACAGGCCGACCTCGTCTGTTGACTGACAGAGACCACAGACATTTGAAGAGGGTCGTAAAGAGTAATAGGCAGACATCTATCCAGACCATCACACAGGAATTCCCAACTGCATCAGGATCCACTCCAAGTACTATGACAGGCGTGAGGTAAGGAACCTTGGATTCAATGGTCAAGCGGTTGCTCATAAGCCACACATTACGTACGAAAATGCCGCCTCGCTTGGTGTGAGGAGCGTCAACATAACACGATGGTACTGTGACAAAACGTTGTGTGGAGTGACGAATCACGGTACACTATGTGGCGATCCGATTGCAGGGCGTGGGTATGGCGAACGCCCGGTGAACGTCATCTGCCAGCGCGTGTAGTTGCCAACAGTGAAATTCGGAAGTGGTGGTGTCATGGTGTGGGCGTGTTTTTCCTGGAGGGGCATGGACCCCTTGTTGTTGTGCGTGGCACTATCACAGCACAGGCCTACATTGATATTGTAAGCACCTTCTTGCTTCCAACTGTTGAGGAGCACTTTGGGGTTCGCGATTGCATCTTTCAACATGATCGATCACCTGTTCATACTGCACAGGCTGTGGTGGAGTGGTTCCACGACAATAACATCCCTGTAATGAACTGGCCAGAGCATTGTCTCGAATCCTATAGAACACCTTTGGGATGTCTTGGAACGCCGATTTCGTGCCAGGTCTCATCGACCGACATCGATACCTCTCCTCAGTGCAGCACTCCCTGAAGAATGGGCTGCCAGTCCCCAAGAAACCCTCCAGCACCTGATTGAAAGTATGCCTCCGATAGTGAACGCTGCCGTCAAGGCTAAGGGTGCGCCAACACCATATTGACTTCCAGCATTACCGATGGAGGGCGCCACGAACTTGTGCATCCGTTTCAGCCAGGTGTCGGGATACTTTTGATCACTTAGTGTTTATGTTGTGACTAAGTGAGGTACACACTAGCTTCCGGTACGAGTCTGTAGTTGATTAAAACATGAATATATTGTATATTGGTTAATTCTAGTGGTTTTACATAAATATTGATGTAATAATTACACATATTTATTTATTTATTTATTTATTGTCACTTTGTTATTCCTTAATGCCAATTTAATTTAATTTTTTTGTATTGTGACAAACCCAAAACAAGGAACCGGATATGAATATAACAATAAAATTACAAATAATTAAAAAACAATTACAGGCATATGAACATGGACAATAATTTGAATTAATATATTGATTTGAAATTACTACACAAAAAACGTTTTTTTCTATAAATAAATTTACAAGCAAAAAACCACCTTACAAATTAATATGAATTAATCAGTACTGAGGAACTTAATAACCATTTAATTACAACTGACCTTAATATGAAATAATAATATTAACATAAAAATTATTTCTCCGCTTATAACAATTTGCCTGTGGAACAATTAATTACCGATGTAGATCACATCATTTCTGAAACTTGCGACAAGCAGCTACAGGACAATACTAGATGTAAATGTAGTAATTTAATAACTAATTTTGTCAAGAAAATGTTTTCATGAAGGTAGATGATTATGATAAGAAAATGGTAATCTTGCTTTATGACTCTTCAACCTACCAGATTATTAATAAAGTTTAACCCCACCCAAATGTTATCCAGACTTAACAATCAACTCATTAACATGCGTTCTCCATTAGTATTCGTATCTCATCCCTTATTTATTATAAAGGAATAGTTAGTACAACAATTTTGCTTTTCTAAAAATAAAACATGTAAAATCTAGCTTTACTGAAATTTTAAAATTTTTTCCACGAAAAGAAAATTCACACTTTTGCCGTTAATAAGTGTTCAGCGTTAACATTTAACATTTAACACTAATTTCCAGACTTAATTTTTGCCATATTCATTATTCATTATTCAAGAAATAATAAGGTAAATTCCACATTTTTTTCTGTTAGATCTGACGAGAAATCGTGGTAAATTTTAAAGTCCTTGACTAATTACTTGAAAAGTTGGAAGAAAAAGAGAGAATGAAGTAAAGATTGTCAATGGTATAATGAGACACTGAGACACGCTTTAATATTATGGATCTAGTAATTTTGTTCAAACTTTACTGAATTTCTACGAAATGATAATTCACACATTTTCCGTTAATTACCAGCCGTCGTTTTGAACGCTAACCAAACGCAAATATGACTTTTCTTAATTGTTCGCGTGTTTTAACAAAAATCTCAGAAAAAGGGAAAGAGACGTTATGAGTCGTGGTGTCGCTGAGCTAAAGATCTAAGCTTGCAGAAGTGAAACTTTAAGTTCCGTTGGTGTTCGCAGCCCGGCAGCACAGCCCTGGTGGGAAGTGGTGGGACCCGCGCAAAGTGGGAAGAGTTAGGCCATGCGGCCCCACCGCATCCCGCGAACTCGGCGGGAATATTAATTGCACCAAGTTGGTAGCAACGTCCGTCGGCGAAGTTGGCTTAATAAAGTCGCAGAAGAGTTTCGCCTCCCGTTTCTTAAGTCGGTTCGCGGAACCCAAGCACAGGGATCTCAGTTGCATCCAGAATTTGAGGGAAATCTTAAGATGACAAATGGTTATGGGTGTGAGAAGTCCTTACGTAACTGTAAAGTAGGTTTGACTTATTATTATCATCATAATCGGAAACAAACGTGACAGGGATTGCGACTTCCGAGTCTGTTTCCTGACACTTGGAATTTGTAGATTTGAAATGGTCCTTAACTTTTACAATGCTCTGTTTTCACGAAAAAAATTTCACAAAACCTGTCCTGTTTTTCTTAATAAGTAAAGCACTTGTTTGTATTTCTATTCACTTTAATTTTTGTATACGTTTCACCCTGTTGTCGAAGTTGAAAGTTTAACAGTTACACGGTAATACATTTCCCGTTTTGTAATTTTCAACTACCATGGTAACCCCAAGCAAGATGTAATTGCACGGCAGTCAAGTCTTTGAGCAGACAAAATATAATTCATAACAATTACGTACCTATTCATATTAGAGAAAAAATATATTCCGGGAATAATATTAAACAGGAATATTGTGAGAAACCAAGAACTCTGGGGTTTAGTTTAAATGATATCGGCATTGTTTGAAAACTCAGAAGTCAAAGAATTTTGCGTTGTTAGGACAACGGATCAACAAAGTTTAATATTCCGTGCTTGATGTCATAACGCTGTGCAGATGGACACAGCCCCGAATACATTAGGTGCAGGCATTGGGATGTCTGTGATCTTTTAGAGAGGCATGGGATCATTCTCTAAGAATATATTGTAGTGAACGCACGTAAGCGGTTGTTGACGTGTGATTGGATTTTCAGCATAGGCTGGGTATTATGTAAATGATAGTGAGCCGGGAAGTTGTTTGGATTGAGTAATAGTTGGAAATTCGAAATAAATAGACTCCATGTTTCGAGGAGATGCATATTAGAGTAGCTACGTAGATGGAAGAACTTTTAAATATTTTTATATAATTTTTAAATAAGTAACTGAATATAGTCAGTCGCGAGTATGCGTTTCATACGAAACACAGATAGGGAAAGTCGCGATCGAGTATTACATTTTTGTAAATATTAAGTCCTATTAATAGCAATCGTTGAGGACATTCTGGAACATTTTTTAAATTTAGGTAAGGACGCAGAAATTGTCACACCAAGGATTCCATGGAAATAATTCTGCTAGTCAGCCGAGAAGCCAGCGATCAAGATATTTTAGTAAGCATTCAAACTATAATCAAACTGTAATATTAAGGTTATAAAAAAGTTAAATATTTGTTGAAAAAAGGCTGATTATTTACTAGTTGCCATGAAGCTAATAATGGATTGGATCATTAGATAATGGATCATTAGAACATCCGGAAATCGTGATTTCGTAGAGAATTACACGTCCACATGCAACAGTAAGGAGTAATATATATATGTCGAGCGTATAGTTGAGTTGTAAGGAAATTTGATAATTCATTGTTAAATAGTTTCGTCAACCTAGTATATATGTTGACGTAATACTAAGTTGACGAAGATGACCTCTTTTATTTCTTCGCATAAGAACGTCAACAACACCGAATCAGAATTCCCACAATTTAAAGAATTTCACAATTGGAAAGAAAACACGCCTATAACAACACTTTTACATATTAAAATTAGTTTACACACACAAGAAATGGCAGAGACATTGTGCTAGTGTCATTGCTTAATTCAAAGCATCGTATACAAAATTTATCGAAAGAGATTATCGTTTAGTGAATTTAGTTACACAAATCAGATTTTTTCTCTATTCTTTAGAAGCATATTCGTAATTCTTTAATGAAGAAATTAAAGAAATCGTCTTTGTCTACTTAATATATTTATTTAGTGAGCCGGTTTTCGACGAATTTGTCATCACCATTCTCCATGTGTGGCAAAAGTATGTAATGACATCAACAATACCGCATCAGAATTCCCACACCTAATCATTTAAGCAAAATTATTAGTTGTTTTCCATGGTCCTATTTTTACACCACGAGTCACTTCGAAAATAAAAAATTAATTCAAAATATTAATGTGAGCGAGTTACTAATTTTAGTATGTTCTCCGAACTTGAACGTCTATTTCCTCCCTTTAGCTACACCTGCTCATTTCCCTAGTTCACTGCCCCACACCTCACGTCCCCCTCCCACCGCACATTTGGCCACTTATAAAACAATCTTGTAGGAACTTCAACGCCGTAACTAATCCGGGTATTTCGTAAGTAGCTACGAGACCCAGTTAAAAATAACTTCTTAAATCCTACTCATTTATTCACAGTGTGCTTAAAACGGAACCTCCCCCGGGCCGAAGCAAGGAGAGCAGCGCGAAAGTGATTATGCGAGGAAGGAAGTGAAGGTAGAGGACGGACGGAGGGAAGAGAACAAGGGGATTGAAGGAACAGAAGATGAGAGTGTTCGATCGGGAAAAGTTAGGAAGTTGATTGCTATTAAATATAAGAAAATTGGAAAAAAATTAAATACAACGATATTTTGAATCTTCCACACTTTTGTTTCAAGTTAAATCACTCCGTTTACATTAAGTGCAATTCTTAAAATTGGAGAAATAACAATTTTTTCTAGTTCCCCCATGCAATGTTAACGCTCTATACGGCATCATACTCGATATACATTGACAACTCTATCTCATAAGTCTCGAAAGCAATGAAGAAGACGGAAAAGGAACGTATGTCCCTTTGTATCCACTTACAAGAGGAGAATACGAAAATTGAATTTTCCCACAAAAAAGCACGTAGGCTCCGGATACGTGAGAGGAGTGTATGGTTTTGTTATAAATTCTGAAAGAACTAAAGACCATAGAGCAGTTCCTATTTTGACTGCAGAATGCAAATATTTCATTTTTACTCCGCTTATTCCTATATTTCACGTAAAATATAATTTTTTTTCGAAACATCTTATATGTGAATATAATCAGCAGAATTTTTCGTGTTCTCCTCTTGTAAGTGGATACAAGGAGACATAAGTTTGCGGCGGCGATGGTGTAGCGGTCAGCGTATCGGACTGCTATACCCAAGTTTGCGGGTTCAAACCCGATCGAAGCCGTGGATTTTTAAGGGCGAAAAAATCCTTCGTACGCCTTCCTTCGGAGGGGAAGTAAAGCCGGCTGTCCCATGTTAGTACATTTACTGCATGTAAAAGATCCTCAAGCCTAAATGACGCCTCTGAGCTAAATTCAAATCGCCTGTTTCGTCGCCCAAGTAATACCTTCTTTCTCCCATGATTGGTGAAAGGAGTGTAACGAAATTTGCGTGGTCAGACGGAAGAGCAGGCCTCATGGCCTGAGTCTCGCCACGTAAAATATGGCAAATTCAATTCAATTCAATTCAATAAGTTCCTTTTCCATTTGTAACCATTTAAAAATTAGTAATACTACAGCAATAAAAATACTTAACACTCTGTTGCATGGGAACGGAAGAACTTTTCCCTAAGTGTTCAATATCTTGTTTTTCTTGACATAACTTCCATATTTTACCCACCACAATCTTATGATCATAAAAATTACAAATATTTATTTCTTTGAAATTTCTTATCCACTAGGCGTGACTTTCCTCCGTGACGTTTTTAATTGAACACATCCTTCTGACAGCAAAAATTAACGATTTTATCACACTATAGTGTCAAATAAAAATCACATAAAAACTAAGAAAGTATAAAAAAATGTATACCCTGAAACATTTAGAGTGCCCATCTTTATCGAAAAGAATGTAACATTTACATATGCAACTTCTATTTTTGAGTTTATGCTTTCAACTACATAATTTTGACTAAAATAGACACTCTAGAGATTGTAAGTAATCTCGCAATGCGTTCCATTTAGGTACGCAGTCAGGTCACGTGCAATAATCATTCTCTGGTGAGCCGAACATTATTTATTTTTTTATTTTATTTTATGTCGTATCAACTACAAAAGGTTATTAGCGACAACTACACTATAACATTAATATTGTTGTACATGGGAAGTTATAACATTTATAGAAACATTCGCATCACATTATTAAAGTTTATAAACATGTCTTATATATCCGCGTACAATTTTATGCTCTTCAAAAATTTGAGAAATCGATTGCATTGTTCTTTGTCCTTTAGTACACTTGACATGTCGTTCTTAACACCATGTCTTGTCCGGTCAGTCTCAAACCTGGGGCACAGAAATAGATTATTAACATACATAGAAACATTACACATATTACACATAACAGCTGTTTTTCCTGTGATAAGTTGAGCATGTGTGAGCTTGGTGTGACCTATTCTGCATCTAGTTAACACAACCTGGTCAGCTTTGCAGAAGAATGTGGCTGGATTATAATCATCGTATTCACATATACTTCTTAATTTACATCGGGCGTTGTTATTCCATTCCTGCCTGTCCAATTCTTGTAATTTTCTCTTGATGTTGACGTGATAGTCCTGTGGTATTATGGGAAGGTTACTTCTTTCATCAGGTTGTGACGCCTCTTTTGCAGATCTGTCTGCCAGCTCATTGTCCGTGATACCCATATGAGCCGGGATCCATCCAAAAACTATGTCTTTACCTTTAAAGTTCAAGTTTCTTATCGTACTAACAATGTCTAAAGCTAGCGGGTTTCCTGAATAAAAGACATTTCCAATAGTCGACAGAGCCAATTTGGAGTCTGTTACTATCAAAAATTTACGTTCATTGTCTTCGAGGATGTAGTCTAGTGCTGTGATGATGGCATATAATTCGCTGGACAGGACTGAGTACTTGTCGGGCAGTTTGGTTGAAATTACTCTTGTTGACGTTACAGCGGCACATCCCACCAAATTGCTACTTTTCGAGCCATCTGTGTATATTTTGTTGTAGTTCTCATATTTGACAATTTCTTCTCCTATTCTGGCTCTTATCTCTTGGTTGTGAATTTTCGACTTCTTAGGATTGTTTATCAGCTCCTCAGCTTTAATGTCCTGCATGGTCCATAGTGCATAGTCAGTGATACTGATAGGTTTAAGAGGGGGAATTTTTTCTGATATTGTGCTTAGTATTTGTATAGCCCGAGCCGAACATTGTTTCAGCCATTGCTGGAATGAAATTTTAGAGAAGCGAAAGATAAAAGTTGGTGACAGGAAGAAACTATTGTCATATTATAAGGTAATCCAAGTTCCTCTTTTACAACCGTCTAGTATCTGATTACCTGGTGTTTCCCGATTATTCATTTCTCACAATCGTCTATTAAGCAGCCTTGTCCTCTCTTCCACATGCCCTATCTGGCCTCTCACGGCCGTTCTGAATTCAACTCCCTCCTACCCCTTTCGCTCCGTCTGTTCCTCCCGCTCATCACGGTTAGTCTACCTCCCGAGAGCTAAATCAAATTTAAAAATTCCTTGGGACAAGTTTGTTAGATTTTATGGTCATACAAGTACAAGAGACCGAAGAAGAGGTGCAAGAAAAATCGGAAGACTGAAGGGTTAGTGGAAGTTAATGGAGAAGCACATGAAAAAATAGAAGAGCTTGGAAAATTCTCAGTAATAAGTGAAAATGATAAGTTAAAGGCGAATTTAGAGAAAAGTTAGGTGGAAAGCATTTGGACAAGAACAGCTCAACTGTTCAAGAGATGTGTTAACAATATTTATTCACCGCTTGAGCATGATTTATTAAGGGCAACATTTTTTTTTATTTTATGGGGCATTATATTTGTTTACAGTTTCTAACATTTGAATGTTTTGGAGGTAATATTTTAATTTTTTCGGTTTTCTTCCATTTCATCAGCTTTTTATCACGTATTCAAAAGTACGAATTATTTTCACATTTAAATCTTGAAAAATTTGCCATTCCTTATAAATGACATTTTTATTTCATTTTTTAACATTCTTTAATGTAAGAAAACGTAAAAGTTTCAATCAGTTTGATCATACAATTTGCTCATGAGGGCAGCTCTCTCTTTTGATTGGGACTTTCTCTTTTCCCACTCCCTACTGTGAGATAATGCAATCACCCACGATGCCGTTACCAACGATGCCGTCACCGTCGTCGCCGTATCCAATACTCCCATCACCATCGCCGCCATCACCAACGCCGCCGTCAACAACACCGCCATCACCAACGCCGCCATCACCAACGCCGCCATCACCAACGCCGCCATCACCAACGCCGCCATCACCAACGCCGCCATCACCAACGCCGCCATCACCAACGCCGCCATCACCAACGCCGCCATCACCAACGCCGCCATCACCAACGCCGCCATCACCAACGCCGCCATCACCAACGCCGCCATCACCAACGCCACCATCATCAACTCCGCCATCACCAACGCCGCCATCACCAACGCCGCCATCACCAACGCGGCCATCACCAACGCCGCCATCACCAACGCCACCATCACCAACGCCGCCATCACCAACGCCGCCATCACCAACGCCGCCATTGCCACCGACATGATGACCATCATCGCTACGACCTGCTAAAAATGTTCTGCTTCCACTTGAGCCGTTGCCAACACCGCCCTCTTCATCAACTATTCCACTTCTACCACCACAACTACTATCACTACCACCACCAATATTTTAACCACTTCCACTACTACTACTACCAGTACCACCAAGACCACCACTACCTCCACCGCCACCACCACCACCACCACCACCACCACCACCACCACTATAATGACCGGGGAACGGATTTATATGGACTAAACATATGTGAAATATGTAAATGTATATGTATATTTTTATCAAAATATGTAGTTAAATATGGACTTGATATGATAAAAATTACTATGGTAATATAATATTTTATTGCAGTTGATAAACCTTCATCTTTAAATTCTGAAATGTGACTTCAGATATCACACAGGCTAATTGTCTTACTTTTGACATTTTACACTGGATTAATAGAGCGATTTGTAGAACCGAACCAACACGTAGTATTCTAACTGGATTGTAACTGACAATGAGAAGCTGAGTAAGTTGAATTCTGATCTCCAAGTCTCTGTGACGTCATAAGTTTTCTGGGAGGCAGCCTCACAGGGAAGGAGGATTAGCGTGGATACTGAAACGAAGGACGTTTCCCACAGGCCATTGACGTCACAATGTCATCTGTTTAACAAATCCAATAGTTCGTCTCCTTGCGGCCCCTTCATCTCGCGAGACTCTGTCTTCTCAGAGCCTAAGGGCCGAAGAGTGGATATACTCTTGCCATAAATTAAAACATTAACAGTTTGTTGACTTGCTTTCCCATTGACAATTGTTCCTAATTTTCAAAAAAAAAAAAATTAAAGGTTAAGGTATTGCTGAAATTTTTTGAGCTTTTTCTGTTGAGATACATTTTTAATATTTAATGGAATTTCACTGTAAAGATTAGTTTGGTGCATGGACTGATTTTATAAAAAATATGGGAAATATATGGACTTTTATTCAAATATGTACCAAAACCCCAAATATGGAAATATATGGAAAATAAAAGTAGCATTTTTCAACTCTACACATTGTGAAACATAAAGATAATGCAAATTAATATCTGTTAGCTTATTTAGTAAATATGTGTTTACATAGAAATCCGTTCCCTGAACGTATCAGACACACCCCGTGAGACCCTCTCGCCAAAGCTGCCCCGTCGTCCGTTGGCGTCGCCGCCCCGCTGGCCGAGCCGCACCGCCAGCAGCCGTGGCCAGCGGTGGAGCACCCTGATCCAGGACTAAGTCCGGGTGAAATTAACCTCTTTTCGCGCCGCTTGGGCTCCAGACGGGATTTACGGCCTTAAACGCAGCCTCCGCCCGACCAGCGTCACCGCGGCGGCCAGCGCTAGCCGTCAAGAACCGGTTTCAGAGGAGAGCCATGGTTCCAGAAGAACGAACCGGTTCCTGAGCGAACGATCCGGTTCGTAGCTACTCTTCGCGAAGACTACCTTGCAAGTGGCCTGAACATTGCGCTCTCACATTCGGCGCATCTTAGATTCTTAGATTGTGGGACATATGAGAATTAACTGATAGATCAACCTTAAGAGCAGGAGTAAGGGACAGCGTAAGGAAGGAGCAATATAAGACTTGTGACTCTTTTTTTAAACTAGTCTGTCTCTCAGTTCTACCTACACTATTTCTTTGCAATACTTCGGTTAAAACAAGATGTCCTTTCAACTTCACGAGCTGAAAAGAGAGGGGAACATTGACATACAATCGGGAGCTTGAATGCTAAATAGTAAGTCGTAAAGTATCTTGAAATTTGATGCCAGCATCCCCTTCTCCTACCAGCTCGTGACCTTGAAAGAACTATTTAATCGGAGTATACACTGGCACTCACGTGGCATTGATTCGAGGTAACTCCGGAAACGTTTTAAGAAAGCAGCCACTTTCTGAAATTGTCATGTAGGTAACGGCCGCATCCGGTCCACTGTAGCGTCACGTTGGCGGCCCTGCGTGGGAGGAGGAGCGGAAGTCTCGCATACCTGAGAGCAGGCAGCCTTGGCGCAACGCGCAGGGGTACGGATACGTTTAGTAGAGTTCTAAAAAGACAGGTATACGCAGACGCCATTCTTGGTCATAGCTTGCCGACAAGCGTATGTAAATATAGAGGAAAACGTCGCGTCTCGATATTTTTCGTTATTTTCCAAACAAAAAAAATACTGACGCAATTTCGGTCACTGTGAGCAGTTTCTTGAGAAGTGTGTAAACGTCGTCGGTAAGTACAGTGCCCAGAATTCTCCACTTGTAAATACAAACTGATATTTTGAAACGTTTGTAAGTTGGACTAAGGTTATGTTTTACATTTGAATTCACAATGTAAAATTAAATTTAGTTTTTTCCAACACGGTTGTTTTAAGCCACCAAGGTTTGTCTGAACAGTATGTTTTCATATTAACAATAAAATCGCTCTCAGGTAAGTCAGCACGAGAAAGAATTTGTCGCAGCAATTTAAGCACACGTTTTTGAATGGCTCTAGTTGGGCTACCCGCGATGTAAAAAGTCGCATTTATCTCCATATTATACTTCAAATTCTCACTTTGTTCACTAAGAAAAAATGTAGTTACTCTAAGGCCCTGTCTTTTTAGAACTCTAGTATATCTATATTCTCTATTTACAAATGTAAAACATAACCTTAGTCCAACTTACAAACGTTTAAAAATATCAGTTTCTATTTACAAGTGGAGAATTCAGGGCACTGTACTTACCGACGACGTTTACACACTTCTCAAGAAACTGCTCACAGTGACTGAAATTGCGTCAGAGTATTTTTTTTGTTTGGAAAATAACGAAAAGTAGCAAGACGCGACGTTTTCCTCTACATTTACATACGCTTGTCAGCAAGCAATGGCCAAGAATGGCGTCTGCGTATACTCCCCCCTATAGAGCCTTACTTTTAGTCCAGATGGACGCCGGCGTGGCTTGGACTGTCACGTGGTGGAATGCGAGCCTCCCTCCCACACTCAAGGGCGGTCACGTGACGGAAAGACAGCAGGTGTAAAATGGTGCCAGCGGCTCACGCGGCGGTGCTTGAGCTCACGCGGCGGTTTTTGTTTCTGGAAATCTCGCGCTTTGCGCAAAATTTCCTCCCAGGCTGGAGCGTTTCGTGCGTTGCACGGGTGACAAGGTCGAAGGAAGCATTCACTGGAGGCGGGGCCTCCCTAGAATATGTGGTGTGTCCACAGGTGGGTGGTTGCGAAATACCGAAACGTGTGTAGTTGAGGATCAGAATTTAATTATTGTACATACTTTGTAAAATAAACTTCTACATACTTTTAAAGGTCTGTGTGATTTTGTCCATGACGCCACACCACCTACGTTTCAAAATTCCTTCTTCTTCCGTTCACTAAACTAGGATCTCGACGTTAATAATATTTGGTTATATGCCTGCAATTAATTTCATAGCGATCTCTTTTAGATACTCTAGATCACTAGAAGTGTAAGCTGCAAACCAAATTATGTAAAACAAAAGTCAATTTTATTTTCTTGTTTCGGATACGTTAATAAATTGATACGCTGAAAAGTATCGGAAGGTAACTGTCGTCAATATTTTTTTGAGCATAAAATGATTATTTTCCGTGATGTGATAAAAGTAATGAGTTTTGATTTTCTGTTCTGAAAGCTCCTTCTGTTATGACCGAACTATCAGGTGATCGTGAAGAAACTTGCCTGCATGAGGAATTCAATTGGCTTGGTAACCCTTCTCCGGGCAAGCCATTTTTTTATCGGGGCAGTCGTCCATATACTGCTTTCAAAAATAGAGGTAACATGTAGTACATATTAAATATACCTTATTATTTTTTAGGAAAATAACAATAAAATGCTATATTCTGAAAATATTCTAACATTATCCTGATCATTAAACAAAGATCAACTAAAACACGGTATTGCGGAGGTTCTTAAAATAAACTATTTAAACTCCGTCATATATTCATTATTGAAATGTTCTCGAAACATTACTGATGAATTTCGATAATTTCCGAGTTAATGCAGTTTCTTACCAGGCTTTGTCATATGTATATGCAAATCTTTGATTATTTCATTTGAACACACAAACGTTGCTAATAACTTGAATGTATGTCAATGAAATCTCTTTCTTCTAAAATCAGTGATCTATGTTCACAAGAAAGTTGTTTCTACATAATTCTCGTTCTTGTACAAGATGCGGATGACTCTAATAAACAATTAGAATATCAACTGATTTACATATCTAACAAATATGAACCATCACAGACGTTCAACATCCGGCCTTTTACATTTAAACAAAAAAATTAATAACATTGTCAAGTTTTTAAGACTCATTCATACTGAAAACCATTAATATTTTTGCCATCCCCAATTATCATGCACAATCTTTCACTTTCTTTCTGTTTGTCCGATTACATTAAATTTAAGCAAAATAACTATTTTTATTATTGTTCATCGAGCAAAACTTGAAAGTATGCTTGACAATCCATTATAATAAGAGAAACAAAGAAATTGAAGAAAAAAGTAAAAACTATCAGTTAGTCGAATACCACAGTTAATGTTTGAGTCTAGGAGTAAAAAAAGATCCCAAAGGGTTAATCAAGGACTAGTTGCGAGGATAAAATTTAATACCGTTCAAAATAAAATGTGTATCAAATCACCATTCTCTCTTCCTCCCCGCATCTGAGAAAGAAGCGATATTTCCAGACGACCTGCTCCGATTTTGGCCGACGGTCTCAGACTGCTTCTGACGACTTCCCGAAACCTATCAGCGACGCTAAGCGAAAACGCGGCGTTCACTTGGCCGGGTCACATTGTGACCTGCAGACAAAAGCGGAAGCCGCAAATATCGAATTCCCAGAGAAAAGAACCTGGGGGCGATAATTGAACACGTGGCTGTTTCAAAAGAAATTGCCGGAACAATGGCGGCGCCCTGGGACCTCGCAACCGTTGGGTTGGAAGGCCACGCCACGGCCTCCTCTTTCCCTCACGGCCCCCTCGATCACGGTCGTTGGAGGCGGCAATTGACCGCAGCCGCGTTGCTCCGGATTCAGAATAGGCACCTCAGACGCAGGCCCAGCTCGGTTTCATAATACATTTTTAGAACTTCTTATTCTGTTAAAAACTAAACTGATTCTAGAAAGCGAATATCTTTAATTGAATTATAACGAGGCCTTGTTACAAAGGAACCACAAAAAATTGTTTATTTCTGTGCTAAATCAAATGATTTATCGTGTGCCTCTCTGTAATTACTGTTGTGAACATATGGGAAAAAGACTTTCCCAGTCTCAATAACCTTCTGGCGAGTTACCCTCATTTCATTAAGAAAATCGTAATATTCTAGAATATGCATTATTCCTTGCGCTTGCGTGTTAATGGTTATATGCGTTACTGAAGAGAGTGCCTCCGGAGTCCACAACTTACACTTTTATTTTTGTTAAGTATTACACAATTTTGTCAAATTAACACACACACACACACACACACACACACATATATATATATATATATATATATAACTTTATTTTTCATTTTAAACACAAACAATTAAAAAATTTAATTGCATTATTTATCACATTTTTTGCATGAAATAAACACCAATATACATTAATACCATAGCATTGAATTTTACTATATTATAATAAGACAAAATATTTAAAAATTTTCAAAAAGTTATTCTAAACTTTCAGTTTTCGAGTGAATTGCTTCGAATACATTTACCGAGATATAAAGACGCAGTAAAAAAATTGTAACAAATACTTGTGAAAAATCCCATCTGTTTTTAACAAAAAGCACATAAAAACAATACCAATGAGTATCAACCACCTTCAACCTTTTTAAATAAAAAAATGATAAATAATAATAGGTAGATCTCAAACTCATGTCCCTTCCTTGGCAATTCTCAGGAAAAGTGAAAGTTTTATACCATCTACTTTCAAATAACGATTAATTCTCGTTTACATAAATGTAAAATAAATATAAACATTAAACAGGCGTTTAATTGAAAGACTCTTACCATTTTATAACGCTATACGACTTCTGCGTGTTTCTCCTTGTTATGAAATATTAATATCAGCGGTAAGTGATATTTAAGCGTTTGAGTCTGTCCCATACTTTTAATAACAGTTCAGGAATAACTTCAATGAAAACAGTCGCTGTAACTTACATCTTCTTAAAATGTGAGCGTCCTAGTTTAAAAAGCAATGTTCTCAGTACAGATTAAAGTTCACGATCTATTTAAGTAAAATCTGCAAGAAAAAGAAAACCAGGGACCCAATAACTTCGAGGATGGTTTGAACTAAACAGAAAAAAACCGGGCAAGAAAACTTACACATTTTGGGCTTGTATAAAGTACTTAATCAAAAACTTCTTCGTCATCATGCTTAGGTAATTTGGCCTGTTCCTTCTACTGATCTATCCATCTATTACTCCTTGTGAGTTATTATTATACATTGCCCGTGGAACTCTTGATGCCTTCATTCTACTTACTTTCATGTGCCATTTTCTCTAAATGTTATTTTTCATTGATGGCACGCCTGTTAAGTTCTTCTCTGACCCTATTGTTTGTCTAATAGTCTTATAATGAATATCCTGCTACTCACCTTAGGTTGTTCATGTCATTGGTTTAGTCTTTGTTCATCTTCTTGTGACCCCGAGTGTCCCCGAGTACTTGTGATACCCGAGTCCATACAGCCCAGTACATACATCCATACAGCCCAGTGTAGAATGTGAAGCAACACCGTTCTATAAAATTTCAGGTATTTGTACACAGTTTCTTCCGTGTGTTCTTTTGATAAGACCATTAATGTATTTCTTTGAATCTGCATATCGTTTTATTTAAGGGCGAAAATGTTACGTACAATCAGATACTTATAGTTTGTCACTTGTTCGAAAGTGAAGACATCAATGATTAATTTTGTGCGAATTAATTCATTTGCTTTCAATGCTTTCACTTGGTATTTTCTTTAGATATTTCCAATTTTTAGGTTTTACTTCATTTCCACTTAAAATATCTTAGCATTTGCAATGAGAGTTATAATAAAATGAATTGAATGTAAATCATGAGTATAACATTTTAATTTACACTATTATTTAGTAACTTCGTCGAAAGGTTAAATAAAATTGGGAATAAA
The DNA here is from genome assembly GCA_964035755.1 of Teleogryllus oceanicus. Lineage (NCBI taxonomy): Eukaryota > Metazoa > Arthropoda > Insecta > Orthoptera > Gryllidae > Teleogryllus > Teleogryllus oceanicus. The sequence goes on from CAXIVR010000010.1 coordinate 68,837,672, forward strand.
CTGCATCCTTGTCTCAGCTCTATTCTAGTTTTCCTTCTTGGTGCGTGCTTGTGTTGAAAATATGTACATACGATTTTTGTACATTGTTTGAATTACGAAAATCAGACACGCAGGAATTCCTCATTAATTTATAGTTTACCAATGTTTTTTTAAAAAACAGAAAGTTTATTTCAAAATTACTACTTCTGATCCTGAGAATCTCGCTGAAAGGTGCAAAACATGAAACAATGCGGCACGTTTCCCAGTGCAGCCTTTCCTTTGCAGCCAGCTACCTGCGGTACGGCGCAGGCTGCTTAACAGACGGCGCTGCACGAAAGCCGAAACAAGCCGCAAGAGGCGGCGGGCCGGCCGGCCGGTCCGCGACACAGCGCGCTCTATTGCGAGACCGTCGGAAATAAAAGCGCTCCGCCAAACAAAAGACAAAGCGGATTAGCCGGTCTGCGGCTGACGGCGCGCTGCTGACGGAAATGCTGACGTGGCGTACGTGCCTTTGGGAGAACCGAGCTGATGATGTGTGCCAGCAGAGAAATCTGTCTCGGTTCACTTCGCCGAGGAACGCGGCTGTAGTTCCAAAGAGAAACTTCGTTACACAATCGTACTCGCTTGCTCGGACGAGGCAGGGTATATTGAACACGCTGAACGTCGGAAGTCATTCGAAATGTTTAGGGTTTTTGTCTACGTGACTTTTTGAGGGCATGTGCCGTATTTTCAATCTTTCGAAGCTAACCATTTTATTTTCTTAAATAGAATTTTATTGGGGGTGAGGTATTTAAGCATTAAAATTAATACAAAACCTACTAAAAATGGTGAATAATATTGCTTCTGCAATATATTTTAAAATTTATTAATTGAATTAAATGTAATACTGTTCTTAACATTTAATAAATCTTATGTCAAAACTTTTCTTCCAGCTCTTTTGAAGTATTTTTGTAACAATTTTATCAAATTATCTAGTTAATTCGTACACAGATAAGGGACCATAAGGATTTTTTCAAAAATCAAACTTCTATCAATATTTTAGCACTTTTGTGCGATCTTACCATAGATTTTAATATTAAAACTTGAATAATCTTGCATTAAAATGTTTTGGTATTAACTATCAAAATTATATTGTTTCAATATGTTAGAAATCCACACTAATTCTTATTTACATAATCATGTGTTATACAGATTTTTTCTCAGCCAAAAACTTTATACATTACAAAAGAAATAAATAAAAATATGACGTTCTCATTTCAGGCAATATCTTGAACCTTGTTCAGGAGTGAAAACTTATATATGATTTATTCTTTAAAGAAAGAAAAAATCATTCTTTAAAATAATGCATAATTCCGCGAAAAGAATAATGTTTGTAATCCTTAAAATTAAATATTAATTTTGTGAATTGAGGCAAAATGATATGTTTTAAAATTTCACCAATTAAAATTAACAATAACTCAATGTAAACTCAAAAGTCACATAGAATGTTGTCAGTGTTAAAGCATATAAAAACCACTCAGCATGGTAATATTTAAGTCGTATACCAGTGGAGAGGTTGCAAACGTCGGACATCATCGCATTTTTCCTCTATCTTTGTGTAAGTAAGCAGTTACTGTTTCAAATTTACTTTTATTATTAGAACATTTCTTCACCAGAAGTGACAGTTTTGTCTATCAACGCTTGTCGCGGGTTTGCAACACCATTCGAAGTCACCCCTTGGGCAATTACTTCCTGGAAATCCTGTCGTTTTCTTTCAGCCATACTAGGCCAAACGTACTACAATGAAAAACTCTTGTTGTATTTATTACTGTAAGATGTGATGCAAAATCGGAGCTCTCCGAACACCTGAATGACATTGGTACGCAACTATTAAAATTGCGTATTTGGGTATAAAGTATTTGTATTGACATCTCTTCTCATCAACAATTCGTATCGTGCTCTGTTGAAGTTGCTTCGCAAAGTGCTTCCAAAGACTGCTTAAGCTCAGACGCGAAAGTTGAAGCGGAGGAGGGAGGCCTGACAAAGCGCCTGTGGTGTTGGTGGTGGCCGTGGAAGGATTAAGTGGAGGAATAAAACCCGAACAAAAAACAAAAGATATAAAGAGGATTAGCGAGCCTGCCACTCAGACTTGCCCGGCCTACTGTCATTGCTGGTGACGTGCACATGTCTCGCGCGTTTTGAAGCTTCAACTTCATAGCAGCTGCAATTCGGCTAGCGCCGGCGGCGCTAGCCGAATGCGTTTACTACGCTCCGTGAAGTCACGAAGGTTAAGCGCATTCGAGACTCGCGGGTTCGTGGTTGGGTGACCGGCCAGGAACCCCGGGATCTAACGGCGTCGAGCCCCTGGCCGAAGGGATAAAAGGCACTGACTGACTGCGACGTGACGAGACTGGACTAATATTAAAAATAATGCCCATTAATAGAGGATTACTCCCAAGGGCAAAAGCGCTCAACGCCCCTTAAGGGGCATGGAGACGCGTTGCGTCAAGAAGTGGACGCAACAAATTAAAAAAATAAATAAATAAATAAATTTCCAAGAAATATCAATTCTTCACTACGATAATACAATGAAAACATCTACATACTAGTGTTGTTGTACGGTAATAATTAAATTTGTTTGTTATATCGGGAATCGGCAACATAGGGGTCGTTAGTCGTATCACGAAACAAATGCAGACGATTATTGCACCTTAAATCAAATAAAATGAATGCACACGAATGGGATACACTTGTTCGAATGATCTATTTTACAGTACAACACGAGAGAACATATATATGAAAAGTTGGTAATGCAAAGAACTACTCTTCAGATAGTTTTTTATGGCAAAATTGTGGCAATCCGAAAGTATCTCTGGGTCGAATAGTGCGGTCACACCTGCAAACGTTTCTAGATTGCTTAATTTTAACTGATATTTCTCCACGTATTGTGTTAGAACATGCACCAGCCAGTCCACTCTAGTATGTCTATAATTTTATGATATTGTTAACTTACGCCACACAAATGAAAGCAATAATGTGAAAATATAAAAATATTGGTTATACAAGGAATCCATTGTTAAAACTATCTTAATATTCTGTAAAAGTTTTCAGGTTCTACTGCAAAGTGCTTGCAGTAAAACAGGACGAACTTTCGTTGTGAACTCATTTTGACTCTTTATTTAAGTATTTATCGTGCAGTTTCTTTTAATACAAATAATTTCAGAGGCTCTACTCTGATTCTATGAACCTCAATATTTCCTAATGTAAATTATGTGGGTGTGTGAGATCGCTTGCACGCACCATAGCAGTCTCGACCCAAAGAGTTGCGGATTACAATCCCGCATTGGGGATGGATGAGCTAAATTTAAAAATAGAATTTTACGTCACTGTAGAAAATGTGTTGGTGTTAAAGTAATTATGATAACATATTCGCAAACTGCTCTAATAAATCATTCAATCACATATATTTTCTGACAGTGATACAAATGTTACTTTGAGAAATTTATTTCGAACTCATCGACTTCTGAAATGCATTTCTAATTTCTTACTAAATATATTTTCCTCTCCTATACTGTTAATACTATTACTGTTCTGTACTGCTACTTTATTGTACTGTACTGCTGTATTACTGTACTGCAAATACTATTTTAAGCGTTAATGTGAATAGCAAGCTATTGGATTACAATTGTTAATAAGTTTTTGTTTGTTTTTGTTTTCAGGTGAGTATCCTGTGAATGCAGTCACTATTTTTGAAGGCAAATCCGATGGTGGTGAGTTAATATTCTCGCAAATCCAATACAATCCAATTAATTATATGAATCGTAACAAATGATTCCGAATGTCTGGATATTTATCTGTATGCAAAACTTTTCACGTAGCTAAATATGTTTTCTACGTGATTAACTGCAATTCATAAAAGTTCAAGCCCAATTTGTGAAATGCTTTAAAACTGATTGACGTTTTGAGCGTAATGTCAATGAATACGAATGACACTCAGTGTTTCTTGTATTCTTTCTCATCTTTTCGAAAATTTTTAATAAAACATTTAATATTAATATTTCCTTTTCAGGTAATTCAAAAAGGCTATTCTTACATGATAACATAGTTTTATAACAATTGCAATGATTACATTCGTTTTCTTCATTCCTTTTATAAAGTATTCAATTAATATTTAAATATAGAAGTCATTTTAACTTCAGGTATAAGAATTATCAAGTTCTCACTACACTGAGATCTGTTATCATGTCATATTTTATGTTGTGTTAATCTACACATAAGAGATGTGTTTAACGTTCGATTTAAATTTCTTGGCCCTAGTGAGTGAGGAACGCGACAATTTGTAATTTAGCGAGTACTTCAATTTCTGAAATTAAAGATCTTTATAGGATAATAGAACCTCTTACCTTACCTTAACAGTTGTTAAGAAATAAAAATGTGAAAATATTTAGCGTATAAAATGTTAAAGGAAGTATTAATGACTAGCTCACGCTAGCAGCAGATGGTAGAGACGAAAATGATGTGAAAAATAAAAATATAAGAGGAAAAATAGCCACAAGACAGCTGAATCCAGGGCTGTGGAACTCGATTAATTCAATAAAGACAATAAAACGCATGTATAGACCCTTTATACAGAGTACGATACTTTATGGGGCAGAAGGGTGGACACTAACCAAAAATATGAGAGACAAACTTCAAGCAACAGAAATGATGTTCCGGCGAAGATGTTGTAAATTTCCATGTGAGACAAAATTAGAAATGATGAAATAAGAAATATCATGAAAGTGTAAACATCCTTAATCGAGACGATTGAAATGAAACAACTAAAATGGTACGGACATTATGAGAAGATTGGAATCAGATTGACTTCCACAAAAAAATTGGGAATGGATATCCAATCGAAGAAGATACAGCAGAATGCCGAGAAGCACATAGAAAATTGCAACAACTGAAGCCTTGCAGAAAAGAGAAATGGAGGAGAAAGACATATGGGATAAAGAGGCGTGGAAATTGGGTTGCGGAAAACAGGAAAACAGCCAAGGCTGTGAAATAACCGCCAAATAGATAGACTGACATTATAATGAGAATTCAAATGACAATATTTATCCAAAACTATGATGTTGAAAATACAATGGAACGTGGAGTTTTATTGACCAAACAACGCGACCCTCCAATTCTACCTTCAAGCTTTCCCATTCATAATAGGGAAGGATTCTCCAAATTCCAATACAGATCTTGATATTCACTTTACAAAATTTCATTTCATTCATACATACATACATACATACATATATATATTGTGACGTACCGGGTAGGCCGGCTTGTTCTCAGTAAATTTATTTGTAAGGGACAGGTGTTCTTTCTCGTGAATGGGCTCGGGGTTATTAATCAAACACCACTGTTCCGTGAACAAAATAAACTGAACTATTTATTAATTCTATACAAATCACTAATGATACAATATCTATGGTGGTCTCTACCCTTTTCTTTCATATAACCCAGAATCACTGTTAGTCTCTCGATCTTATCGATCGAAGAAATATTTACCGTTACTTCTTCCACTACGAGCGTCGGCGGCTTCGGGGACCCTCGGGTTGCCTCGCGCTCCTTCGCTGCTTGCCGGGGTCGTTTCACTTGGGACCAACCGAGGTGAGGCGCTGCGCCTCCGAAGTACGTCTCCTTTCCAATTCTCCGATCCACTCGACGTCTTTTGATCTGTGTTACTCCAAATAGCAGCTATCACTTTGGCAATATGTCCGATCGACTATTGATTGTTATCACGCACAAATTGTCCGTCAATTAATCTTTCTGCACTCGTTCGTTCGCGATACTAGTTTGCTTTTCGATCGCGGAGCAGCCCCAGATACGTCCTTCCTCGCCGGCGGCCAGCCAGACACTCACTCCTCGCGGCCTCGTTCCCACGGTCGGCCAACCGACGACACCTCGCCGCCCGTAACCGTTTTTCGTGGCTAGCGAGCGCCCTCTTGCAACCGTTCTGCCGTGTTCGTGCTTGATGTCTCGCCGTTTCTTTGGGTGGAAACGCGGTGCGTTTCAATATATATATATATATATATATATATATATATATATATATATATATATTGTGACGTTTGGGGCAACGCCACAAACCTCACAACGCTCACGCAGCGTCGGCGGAGACGTGGAGAACCAAGGAATAACAGAACGTCGGTTACTGATCGAAAAAGGCGCTACCTGTTAGTTGCGGCCTGAAGCGCGGCGGCGGTGCACTTCCGGAATATGGGCAGCGCAGTAGGGTTGTACCGTGACGTCACTGCAACATTTAAACGGCGGAGCAGCGAGGAAAAGAGCCCCTTCTTGTGTGAGACGCCGAGGTGAGAAGTCGAGTAAGGTAGCGGAATAGTTGAGGGAGAGAAGCAGTAGTTCTGGAGGTGTTAGGAAGTGGGAAATGATAGACTAGCGAGGCTACGTTGTGTAAGGAGAACATTATAGGAGATTGCAGTAAGAACTGTGAAATTTAGAACGAATGAGAATAGTGGCTGTGGTTGCGGAACTGTGAGAGCTTTTGTTAAGCATTAGTGAAGCGACACGCTAACTAGCACACGCGGAGAGACTGGGCAATACGCGTACTCGTATCGCAAGAAGGCGGGCGACGGTAGAAGAGACTGGTGGTGGGTGTTAAGAAGACGGACCGTGGATCTGGTGGTGGGCGTAAGAAGACTGGTACGTGGATCGGTGGGGGTGGAAGACGGCCCTGGTCTGGTGGCAGGCGCAAAGGAGACCGAGTGTCCTTCGGAGCGGCATTGAAGCGGGCTACGTTGCAGGAACGCGAGTGGCGGCACAGCTGAATTTCCAAATTTGCATAAAACTGAGGTGAGAGACAGGAACTAGAAAGGTAGTGTTGGCACCAGAAACCAGAATACTAAAATTTGCATGTTCGCCTTAAAATTGAGTAACGGCTAAATATTCCATAACCTCGTACGCCGGTAGTACATTTCATTCCGAACTGTATTAAAGATAGTTAATTTGTGATCCTCATTTTGTATGTAATTGACGAGGAAATTTCGTATGTGAATAACAGTAAGACCTGTAATAATGTGTGTTGGTAAATCCATTCAGGAAGTGTAAAAAAAATAATTAAATTTCATTCAGTAGTATTGGCCAACCAAGAACTCCGTGCACGGGTGGTATAAGGAAAATTATCGCTAGCTAGGCAAAGAGTGAAACCATAAGCAAATATTTCTTTTGGAAATTTCTCTAAGAGGTCTTCCCATCAGTGGTTTGCATACGTTCAAACGCGCAGTCAGCAATTGGGTATTTTGTTTTGTTCTCTTATTTTGTGACAGTGTAAAAGAGTTGATTTGTGCAATATTTTAAGAATATATTACTGTTTTACCTAATTCTGTGTGTGGGTGTGCCTTTCTCACACCCTAAAGATTCTGCCCCCTAAGATATTCAAAGCTTGAAAGAGCATTCTTTCCGACGACTGCCACACTAGTGGTGGTGTTAGTATATATATAACGCCACCAGCCACCGTGTCAGTCGTCGCAAAGAATGTTCTTTCGAGCTTTGAATATCTCAGGGGGCAGGATCTTTAGGGTGTGAGAAAGTGAGAAAGACATTCACCCAGAGACAGGATTAGGTAAAAACAGTAATATATTCTTAGAAAGTATTGCACAAAACAAACCCTTTACACTGTCACAGAAAAGAGGAGAACAAAAAATACTAAATTGTTAACTGCGCGCTAGGACGCATGCAAATCCACTAGTGGTAATATCTCTTGGAAAAATTGCAAAAAAAAAATGTTTGCTTAATGATTTCACTCTTCACCTAACTTGCAATCATTTTCCTTATAACACCCGTTAACGGAGTTCTTGTTTGACCAATATTAATTAATGAAATTTAACTTTTCCTACACTTCTGAATTAATTTACCAGTACACATTATCACAGGTCTTACTGCTATTCACCTACGAATTTTCCTCGTCAAATATAACATACACAAAACGAGGAACACAAATTAACTATCTTTACTACAGCTTCGGAATGAAATGTACCACCGGCGTACGAGATTATATCAAATACATCGCCGATACTCAGTTTTAAGGTGAACATGCAAAAATTTACTATTCTGATTTCTGGTGTTAACACTACCTTTGTAGTTCCTGTCTCCAACTTCAGTTTTATGCAAATTTGGAAATCCAGCCGTGCCGCCACCCGCGTTCCTGCCACGTAGTCCGCTTCGATGCCGCTCCGAAGGCCGGGTGGTCTTCTTTGCGCCCGCCACCAGATCCACGGACCAGTCTTCTTAACGCCCGCCATCAGATCTACGTCTCGTCTTAATTTCGCCCGCCTATCATGCGACACGCGTACGCGTATCGCGTCTCTCTGCGTATGCTAGTTGGCGTGTCGTTTCACTAATGCTTTATAAAACTCGCACAGTTCCGCAGTCGCGGCCACTATTCTGCTCTGTCCTAAATTTTCATAGTTCTTTCAACCGTATCATACAGTGTTCTACTTAAATCACGTAGCCTCGTTACTATATCACTTCTCCCACTTCCTAACGCCTCAAGAACTACTACGACTTCTCTCCAACAACAACCCCGCTATCTTACTCGACCTCTCACCTCGTCGTCTCACACAAGAAGGGCCTTTTTTCGCTGCTCCGCCGATTAAATGGTGACGTGACGTCACGGTGCACCCCTGCCGCGCTGCCCATAATGCGGAAGTACACCGCCGCCGCGCTTCAGGCCGCAACTAATAGGCAGCGCCTTTTGCGATCTGTATTCGGCTGTCTGGTATTCCTTCGATCTTCACATCTTCGCCGATGCTGCGTGGGCGTTGTGGGGTTTGTGGCGATGCCTCAAACGTCACAATATATATATATATATATATATATATATATATATATATATATATATATATATATATGGTATTATAACGTTTTTTATATTATTATATATTGCGTGACTTTCTTCGGTGATTGGGTGGTGGCAACAGCTGCCCGTCAGTGCGTCATTCAGATAATGCAAATTTTTATTTCCCATTTTCTACAGGTAGGAAATAACAACACTTTCTCACAAACATAGGTGTAGTAAACCATCTCACATTACCATTGTGGTTCCTTTACTGAACATTAACTTCCACTTGTCTTTGAATTTATATAATAATATTAAATCATCCCATATAATTTCTCACTTAATTATTCAACCGTCGCTGGTATCATGGAACCAAATTAAATCCGTACATAACCATATCTAACCTACCCTTCGAAACTGACAATCACTAGGAAATGGAGAATTACTACCGAAAACAAATTCAATAAAATTAAACATGTCACCAATAAACAGTTAGAATGTTCTTGATTGTCCGGAAGTAATCAACCAAAGGACGTAAGAAGGGCATTACACCTTGAGGAAAGTCGCAGAATGGCGGCCGAAACGTCGGCACCTGTGACTTTGACGCGGCGTCTCCCGGACAGCCAAGAACATTCAGTCTCCGACCGCGAAAGTCTACGCTCTCAGCATAAACAGTTACACAAAGAATTAGACATAGAGACTATAAACTATATCACCTCTCTAGCTACCAACTTCTTTTCACATATATCCCTAATAAACCTTATATCAAAAAGCACTTTAATATATTTTCTGATTATCAAGGTACTATATGTTTGCGTCATCGGGATGCATGAAAATTCGAATCTCAGGGAAAGCCTTTTAATGGTTTTAATGATCTTTCAGCTTACAGCACTACAAAGACGTGCAATATCCCATAAAAATGCAAAAATCTTGAAAACGAAGTGTGGTAAACGAAAGCAATGGCTATAAAAAGAAATAGATGAAAATCAATTTTTGTTGCCGTTTCCGTGAATGTTTTCAATAAACATTTGCCTGAAGTCAAAATTTAACATGAAAATAATATTATAAAGAAAGTTAAACAATGAAGGTAATTTTGATAAAAATATTTGTAGTTATGTTAAACCAAAAATATAAAAATTCAGGGAATATTAATACTTCTCATTTTATTGCAGGGCGGTTTTATGTATCTATCTAGATTCAAATTTTTCAACACACACATACACAAATATGCAATGCATATTTATGTTAAATGTTCGTTAAAATTATTTTTATTGGGAAGTATTAGTTCTTGCCTAACATTTCTTTGCATTATAATTTTAAAATAAAGAAACGTTTTGCTCACTTTTTCCTAACAGATTTGTTTTTTTTAATGATTCTTTGGTGACCTTGACCTCAATACATAAACAGGTGGACATTATTCTTCAGTGCAGTCAGTCACGCAATAGGTCAAGCTTTTCTTGAGATAACTGAAATCGATGATTTTGTTCGCTGATGTGTGGTGTTTCCATGACATGTACGTTTGTTCTTTCCTACTATATTTTAACGTAAACTTGCATGTTATACAAAATAATGAAGTATTAGTTTTTATTATATATAATATGTTCTTTCATTAATTTTGCCGTTTATCATGGGACTGGTGTTAATCCTCCACCATTGGTGTTTTTTGGATGCCGGAATGGCTCGGTATGCAACTATTATGATTCAGATCCTGGCAGGCATGAGAGAGCGGCGACTTCAGGAAATCAATAAGATGCCTTCCACTAAGAGGCGTTCGACCCAGTGCCCTTGTGTCGGTGATGGAGGGGGGAGGGCCCAGAGCCAGGCAGGGCGCATAGCTCGCGGGCGACAGGCAGAGCAATCAGCGGGGGGGATTGCAAACGCCTCGGGGGCGGCGGATGCTGGGGAGGAAGGGCGTTGGGGACGGTGGCGGGGACGGCGGCGGGGACGGCGGGGGCGGCACGGGCGGCGGGGAGACGCGGAGAGTGGAGGCAGAGGGGAGGCGGGAAGCCGGGCCGGGGGTCGGTGGGACAGCGGGGGCGGCTGGACGGCTGGGCGGCGGGGGCGGCGGGGCGGGAGGGCGGCGGGGCGGCGGGGGCGGCGGGGCGGCGGGGGCGGCGGGGGCGGCGGGGGCGGCGGGGGCGGCGGGGGCGGCGGGGGCGGCGGGGAAAGATTTTAAGATACTACCAAGCCACAACCACTGCCTAAACACTACCAATCCACACTACCGAGCCAGAAGCCAAAGACACCCAAGCCACAACCACAAATACGTTACTACCCCATCATCATTACGCCGCAAAAAATTACTAATACCATATTGTCATTGTACATTACTCCCACTGTATCACCATCACTACCTCATAAGTATCAACGAAACCATCACACAGTCATTAACCCATCATCACTACCACGATCGCATTCACCATTACTACCAAGATATCACTGTAATGATGTAATCTTCATCACATCACCACCACTACGTCGTCACCACCACCACGACCGCAACATCAAAACCACTCTTGCCTGACCATTTCCACCACCGCGCTAGTCATTACAACCGTTTCCACCAACACCACTATCACCATCGCCATCTCTACCGCCACAGCCCCTGCTGTCTCCCCGACCGCACAGCAGTGCAACGCAGGTGCAGCGGACACCTGCCCCAGGAGAGCACCGCCGGCCACTAATCAATCAATCAATCAATCAATCGAAATGAGCGATAAATCGCTAATTACTCAATCAGTGGCCGCGTTCGGTCCGGCGCGGCGCCGAACAAAAGCACAGGGACTCGGCGAATCAGCTTTACATATCACTCGCTCTGTTACACGGCGCACCGCGCGCTGCCCTTGTTTGTCTTGCTCTTGGTAAATTTATCGCAGCGACGACGGCCCGTTGAGTTCCTGGTTGGAGTTCGGCTGCTCAAAACTCCGCAGACCAGGGCTGTCCAATTACTTCCAGCTCTGCTCTCGGTTTCAAGTTCAACAGTCGCGCCTCTTCACATGTACGTTTTGACGTCGTTTTTGTCAATAAAAATTTTCCTTCGAATGGCGAAATTTTAATAATTTGACGTTATTGTGAAGAGTTGGGCAAGCAAGAAAAAATCATTAGGGTTCGTCGATTCTTTTATCTATGACTCGATATTTGATTGACACTTTTTCAGTGCAATAATTTTGCTTCACATAATATTTTTTATTTAGTTTTATTCCATATTTTGAATGTTTCACTAATTTCGACTATCAATAACCATATAATTAATCAGGTTCAAGTACAGATAAATTTTAATACATACGTTTGTATGTATTGAATGTTCAGTATACTAAACATAGTAATATTATTTTTATTTGCGCTGAAAGACATAAATTATAAATGAAGAAATAAAGAAAGTCATCTCCATAAACTTAATATATAAGTTGTTATTAAGTTGATGGAATCCACCTCCTTTATTGCATGGAATTAGATCGACAATATCACATCAGAATTCTCTCAATAAATTGTAAAAATTATTGAACTCCACTTATTGATTACTCATTAATGTTTCCATTTCATTTAGCCCCCATTGATTTTGGGAAATCTGTTTAATGAAAGAATGCATATTTTACCTTCAATAGATTTTTTAGAATATATTGCACTCGCAATATTTATTTACATAAATCAAAATCTGATGATTTGAAAAAATCCGAGAATATTCACATTCCTTCCCGCTAATGTTTGAAGGTTATGGTATGATTGTGAATATTATGTTCACTCTTACTTCTAATTACTGTATACTACTAACTACTAATTACTCGGAATAACCTATTACTAATTTATCGATTAAGCTTCAAATTGCTATAATTTGCTTCATGAATTTGTTTAGCTGATATACCGCAATTATCGCTCCAACAAGAGAACCCATTTCAAATAATTTATTGTGTACATTACATATTTAATGAGTAAAAGATGTCTTTTTATGAAAATGTAAGTTATCATAAAAGTAAGTAAAAGTTGTCTATAAGATTGCAAGTGCAAATGAACAGCAAAATATTCCTAAAACAAATGACAAACATCACAATATGTATTGCAACAAAGCACTTCTTGAAATCGAATATACTACAAAAAGATCATAAAATGTTCTCAAGAAAACCCTTAAAAAAAAACTCGCGATTCACACTAATGCGGATTCCGAACCATGCAAATGCACACACCAAACTACGCAAACGCACATGTCGAACCACGCAAATGCACACAATGAACCACACAAATACAAATACCAAACCTCACAAACACTCGTTGCAGCTCTCATGGAAGGACCGTCGCGACTCCCCTTATGTCCGATTGACCTTTCCCCATAGTCTAACGGAAGGTTATGGGAAGGGAATTTCATACACCTCCAAAAATGTGTGTGGTTGTGGGAGTAAAATTGAGAAATATGGAGAATCATTTGAGCACATTTTAAAATCACAACATTTCTAAAATTATACCTAAAATATATTATATCTAAAATTATTTTTTTGTTATTAATACGGCTTAACGTTTTACACCGAAAACTTTATAGCGTTAACTAATGGAAATAAATGTTTTCTCTCGCTCAGGAAATTCGAACTATAGGTGAAACGTTAATTAGTCTTTCCATCTTTATAGTATGTTAGCCGATATAATACATAATGGACAGATAACTTGATTGTAACGTCTGTATTAGAATTTATTCTGAATCTGATGTCTTCGGGATTCACAATAAGGCTTGTTCAGTTTCATTAAACAAATTGCTATTACTACTTGCGAGCAATTTCTACTAATGGTAAAAATCACTTTCATTCTTTATTTTGAGGTTAAAATTACTTTTTCTAAGAACTTCTAAAAACTAAAACTTTTTCTTAGAACTTTAATTCTGGCGAAGTAGTTGTACAACAGTTGTGGAATAGCGTCTCAAGACACATGTGGCAACCGTGGGAGGTGAGCTCCGGACTGGCAGTGTTCAAGTGGAAGGCGAATATTGCTGTCTTTCGCGGTGTGCGACGGGGGCGAAATCGAAGTTTAGTAAGCGGGTCGGTAGAGCGGGTGGGCGGGCGGGCGCGCTCTAGGCAAATAATGTAACCGCTCTCTCGCGAAAAGCAAGACCTGCAGCTGAACATTTGAGAATCGGCGACGCGTTCGCTTCGAAAACGCTGCGCTCGGTTTCCTGCTGAAAGCAAACTCAGTGAGTAGACGATAAATGCAAATAGTAGTCTCATTTCGTCCAGCAGTCAGCGTTTTATTTTCTTGTCTCATGAAAAGGAAAGTCGCGTGTGTTGAAAGTTGTGGAGATGATGTGTCAGGTGCGGTCGGAACAACAGCATTTTCCTTGGCCCCGAACATTTCTGGACTTTTTGTGATCCCCACGTTTGACACATACGTTTTAAATCTATTAATTCCATATTGCCATTTTTCTCTTAATATTCGTTTCATAGAATCTCTAGGTTTACAATGAACACTCAAATCACAATTCATCACCACGTTATTACCACAATAAACCCAGTCACAACTGCTCGTGATAGCAGCGACAACTGCCACAAGCCCGCGCCACTCAGTTCGTAGCGTAAAGGGTTCATCATCATAAAGAAAATTATTATGGTTGGTTTAGTTATTACCGGCTGATTGAAATTATACATTTTTCGTAGATAATTCTTTATTGTTTTTATCCAGTAAATGCAACGAAACAGTGGAATGAAAAGTCACCCTTAACGGTTGCTGTGGGTTAACTGCCCGCCGTTCGTTGAGAATAATCGAAACAAATGAGTTTCAAGTAAACATGGCGTATGAGTACTTATATTCAGAAATGGTATTTCTAGTTTACACGCCTCATTTTTTAAGATGGTGTTACAAAATGTAGTGAACGACACTCTCCCGATAACACAAATAGCAGACTCGCCTAGATATGAACATCACCTAAACCTAGGTTTAGAAACTTCAGTCACGTCTGTTATTTCCCCTGTCTCAGGCTAATGACTTTAAAATCCAAAATATGAATTTTATATTGATAATTAAACTCTGAGGAAAAGAGGGCTGATTTTCATGAAATGTCGTTTTTTCTAGTTCCTATATCTTAGGAAATTGCCAATTTCATAAGACGCTTTTTTGTACTTTTCGTTTTTTTCACTAAAAACTCATTTTTTTACATATTCCGTTCATTTTAAAGCATTTATTGCTAATTTAATTGATGTTCATATCACTTCAAAGGTGGTTGTTTCAAATAATATTTAAGAGATGCAACAAATGTTCTTCACAGAATTCTCTGGTAGTCTATTAGATTTCTTTGCTCAGTAATTGTAATATCAGCAGTTGTGAATATGTAATCTAAGGTTTCTGTGACGCCTATCAGCCATTGTCATTTCGGCTGATTTCGGGATAACCAAACACAGAGATTTCCTGGTAAAGAACAGTCCACACCAAAAGTCTCCAGGCTGAGTTCACTTGAACGAATGGAAGAAGCCTTGATTACATCAGAAATATATCCAACAACAACAAGTTGTTCCTCTGAACTACTTTTGATCAAACTTTTTAGGTCAGTGTTCTTTGCTTTTAGGGTCATTTTAAACCATTTTAAGAGCATTATATTGATCATTTTTACTTTTTCGCTTCCGCTTATGTGGCAGAGAAAAAGTTGTAATGCTGCGGAATAAAAATTCGAAATTCAGCAGAAAAGTCTTATTACGGGATCCCGGAAATGAACAATTGGATAAAGCAGACTGATAAACTTTAAAAAAATTCCCCAACTTACGGTGCAACCAGAATCCATGTTTTGTGGGTCCCTGATACGAAAAAAGCGAATGACGGCAAAACGTACGTCTGTTCGTCCGTTCGTCCGTCAGTGTGTGAACAACGCTAGTGGCTAAAACGTTCAGCCAATTTTCTCCAAAATTGATATTTGTTAGTGGATCTGGCTTATGTTTCTGTCCTTTGAATTGGAAACTGTTATTTTAATTTTGGGGTATACTTTCCATGAAGCCCCTGGAACATATTCAAAATTTATAAAAATTGACTTTCGTTTTGGATTAAATATTGTTGTTAGATACAGTAAAAGAGGTTTAAGAGAATGGTGCAGTTTTATGTTCGTGGAACACTCTAATTTATGGAAAATTGCAGAAAGTAAAACAAAAATTTCGGCGTCTACAACTGCAATTATGAAGATATATATTATTTACCTTTATTAAATCTGTTCCTTAACAATAGATTTTGAAGTAAAGTCATACAAAATGTTTCGAAAAGTAGCGTGTGAGTATTTTTCGCATAATTGTGCATGAAACTACAGCCGAAAAAGTCCGTGCTATTTTAGCACAACTGGTTATCGATGTTTTAAATCATCAAAATACTGATGACTATGATGCGATGAAGCATAACCTTGATATTCTGAAGCATCGTGCATGTGATGAAGTTATGAAGCATAATCTTGATATTTTGAAGCATCGTGCATGTGATGAAGTTATGAAGCATAATCTTGATATTTTGAAGCATCGTGCATGTGATGAAGTTATGAAGCATAATCTTGATATTTTGAAGCATCGTCATAATCTTGATATTTTGAAGCATCGTGCATGTGATGAAGTGATGAAGCATAATCTTGATATTTTGAAGCATCGTGCATGTGATGAAGTTATGAAGCATAATCTTCATATTTTGAAGCATCGTGCATGTGATGAAGTTATGAAGCATAATCTTGATATTTTGAAGCATCGTCATGTGAAGTTTGAAGCATCGTGCATGTGACAAAGTGATGAACCATAACCTTGATAATTTGAAGCATCGTGCATGTGATGAAGTTATGAAGCATAACCTTGATATTTTGAAGCATCGTGCATGAGCGAGGCATGAGCGCTGCGCAGCGCCGCGCCGACCCCACAGCGCCGGAGGCTCCTTCGTGATGCACGGCCGGAAGACAATGCACCGCGCCCTCGCCGCCCGGAGCTTCCTTCCGCTCGGACCACAACCCCTACCCCCACCCAACCACTCCACTCTGTTCTTCTCCTCTCCTTCCCCCCACCTCTCTACTCGCCTCAGCGATGGTGGATTTTCGACACGACCTTCAGGTGCTCTCTGGAGGGGAATTCTAGCGGCCGGCTGCTCTGATCGGTAGTTTTCTGTGGATTCTGCGATCAATCCCAGACGAATGACGGGGTGATCCTTTTTAAGAGCTACGTTACGTGCGCGATCTTTCTTTTGTCTCTCATGTCCACTCGTCTACCCTCACACAACTCCTTAGAATCCCTACATTACGTAACGTGTCGCGGAACCAGTCAGGAACTTAGAGCTTGCCTCAGTTGAGACGAATACACGTCAGAAGGAAAGAGGAAAATTCGTGGATACGAATTGCCCGGCAAGCCTCCGTGTAGGTCGATCTTGAGTTTCACTATCCACTAGGGAAGAAGTCTTGGCCACCTCCCGGAGTAAAACATTTACTACACTAACGGGAATAATTACCACAGCAGTTGACGTTCCCGCAAACCACAGCGAATTAAATAAACTCTCTGCTCGTCGCAGATATCTTCTTTTCTATTTTCTTGCCTCACTTCTTAATTCCGTCCTCCTATTCGCCTGTTGACTTTTCTTCTCCCCTCCATTCTCTGATTCCCTAGTTTTTCATCTCTTCTCCTTTCATCAGCCTTCCTTCCTAATCTCATCCCTCCATCCCTCACTTGCCCCCTACTTCCCTCATTGTATGGTTGCTAGCTAACTATATAGCTAGATAAATTCAGCCGTTGTTGGAAGAAAAGTGCCGGTTGATAGCTTTGATCGGCAGTTTTCCTTCGTAGTTATTTTGTATATTAATTTGGTACCTGTTCAATTGCATATACAACTTTTAAGGGAGTTGAATATAAGTTTAATACATAATGTAGAGGCAAGATGCCTGCATTTAATTGTCAAGTAAATAGTTGCCAATAATTTAAAGAACGTTCTTTCACTAACTTTAATTATGTAATAGAAAATTAATTAAGAAGTGTATAAATATAAATTAAATACAGTTTTAAATCATGGAGGAAGAAAAAAAATACTTATCAAAATCTGATCGGCTTTGAAGATGAGAAAAATTGTTTTGACCTAATGTGACATTTCTGAATCAATAAAATACGAATGGCGCTGTATTCTAACAGATAGGCTCAGGAACACGCGCGATCATTTCTCCCTTTTCCGTGACCTATCGTCTCCTCTTACTCATACAAGTATTTAGTAAAACGACACTACCACGCATATCAGCCGACTAGTCTGGAGCTTAGTAGGTGATCGGGCTGGATCGGTGCTCCGTTGTGAGAGACGTTTGGAGGGGTGAACTTTCCCTGCAAGTGGGTGGGTAGTGAGGCGCCGTATCTCCCCATCCATCGGAGAAAGAACATCGCCGCCTAAAGATTCCCTAAACTAACGGGACTAACGACCTTTGCGCTTGACGTGCCTTGAAATCTATCAGTCACCAGAAGTATTGCATTGTAAACTGTGAGTTCAGTATAATTCAATGTTTTTGGCCAAAAGATTTTGACAGACATGTCTGTCTGTCAAAATCTTGTGGACAAATACATGAAATTATACTAAACTGAAGTGAACGACACACAATTTTCTGTATGAGACGTTTAAACTCTGAGTTCACACAGTGGCAAATCTTTTTGGGGACAGGCCTACATTGGACCATTCTATACCCATACTTCGTTCTTCTCTGACTCTTCTCGCTCATTATTTTGATCTATAAACCCCTTTTGTCGCCTTTATCCTCATTTCTTGGTACCCCTCTCCCTTCGTTCACCCTTTTTGATTCCCTTCGATCCTACTCGATATCACCCTTTTTGTCCATGAAGACTGCAATAGTGACATGACATGGTTTCTTTTCTATCAGTGATAAAAGAAATATAATACATGTAGGTTCGTAACAAATATATCGTGGTTGAGTTAAATGTAGGGTTTTGTAATTTTATTAGTTTTATGTGCGATAAAACATACAGGTAAGTGTTTGGTTGTACGAGTAGTTGCTATAGATTCAGAGAGACTTTTTTACAGCTTCTTTGTTTGGTGTCGCATTCATTCATGTTCAATGTCAATGGTGACGGTATTTATGTGCATATTATTAAATTACAAAGAAATTGAGGTACTGTTACATCATATTACAATCAATAATAGTAAAGTACCTAACAAAATAATGAAATCATATGACGTATATGCAAACTTAAATGCGGACCTGTGTATGCGGAAATGTATATAAATCATTTACAGAAAGTAATCACCGAGTAATTAATTTTTACTAATTTATAGAAAGAGTTTAGTGAATCAGAGATAAGAAAGAACGTGGCAAATATTATCCAGAATTATTTATAATGTAATCTCTTCTGTTCAATGTCTATATATTTAAAAAAAATCAGATATTCTACAAAGAGCTACAAACAACAACATATGAATCACATTTTTTGTGAAAAGAATATATGCTCACAGATTGTGAAGAAACAACACCCAAGACTCTTTTAAAGATTACAGAACTTTTCAAATCACCAATCAATGCTAATGAGTATCTGGTTTCCAGTTAAAAAGCAAGACGTTAAGACAGGAAAGGAAATCTGAGCAACAAAATTTCTACCACAGCCGGACGTGGTTCTGAACTGCTCTATTTCTGCGTCTCGAAAATTCCTCAGAGAAGCTGCTTGTAATGAGATGGACGTCGAGCAATAAAATGGAGGCGATGCGAGAAAATTAGGTCGATTTTCTTTTTTCTTTTCTTTTCTCTCTCGCTGATAGAACGATGTCAGTTTGTAGTACCCGAACAACTATCAGCAGCGTTGGGGGAGATAAAAATTCCATCAGCCCAGACATTTAGTATACAAAAAGAAATTACTCTGCTCTTGTTCTTCTTGTTCTGGAGATAACTAACTGATAAAATCAATGGGGCAGACTGCAATATTAATGTTTTCTTTATGAACTGATATCTTTCAGGGTGAATAGTTGTTCTCTTTTTAAAGCGTTGATAAGTAGATGGTTTTAAAACTGTAAAGATGTGAGGATTTGAATCGAAGGGTATAATGTAACGGACTCTTCCGTGAACAGTGCTAGAACATTCAGAAGTAAAATTAAATTCTTGAGTTCCGAATTTTGTGATGTTTGCTGTGTAGTTTCGAGAAAGGGCAACATAATGCTTATGACTTTTCTAAAACTCACACGTGCTAGAAAGGGCATACGTTTGTTTATTTATCTTGTAGAAAATTTATTACAAATAATAAACACATTCTATAACCAAACGGAGCTAGGTCGCTGTTGTTATGCCTTAAGAAAGCCTATATTCTATAATTCACAAACTCAATAGTGTGATTTGTAGTAGATGATTGCTTCAAAGCCGCAGAAAAGGTACTGATGCGGCAAAGGAAACAACTCCTGTAGTGGGAAAACCTGTCATCTTATCTGAAAAAAAAAAACTCTTTCTCAACGAAGAATTTAACACGCAGGGCGTGTGACCTATTCCTCATACCAAACTTCAACCAACGATTAGCACTGAAACGAGACAACTCCTCATAAACCTACCCGGAACTCGGTTCAAACGTTTCAACTTCCACCCCCACATGATTATTTACATTCATTCGGTGATCACTAGAAGGCGAATTTTAACGAAATTCCATTTCTTTTCTTTTCACTCTAGAACAATGCCGTTTAGTGTGTGTGTATATATATATATATATATATATATATATATATATATATATATATATATATAAAAATTTTATTTTAGGACAAAAGGAAATGACCCAATTGTATGTTTGTTTGTTTTTGTATTTTTCATCAATTTCGATGGGTAAGTAATTTTTTAAGTCATTTTCATGCATTTTTGATGATTTCATCAATTTCAATATCAATATAATGGTACCTCTTTCAAATAATATTTACAAGTTGCAACAAATATTCTCCACATAATTTCTTGGTAGCCTATTCGATTTCTTCGCTCAGAAGTTGCAATATCAGCAATTGTGGGTATGTAATCTAAGGTGTCTGTGACGCCTGTGAGCGCCATTGGCGGTTCAGCCGATTTCGGGATAACTAAAGACTATTTTCTGGTGCAGAACAGTCCAGATGTTTGAAGATTTTGTTCACTTGAAGGAATAGGAAACGCCTCAATTGCATCAGTAACGTATCCAACAACTTGGAGTTGTTCATCCAAACTGATTTTTAGCATAATTTTTACGTCATTTTCCTTTGATTTTAGGGCATTTTCAAAACATTTTAAGAGCATTTTGTTGGTCATTTTTATTATGTTTGAGGTGATCTAAGCCCATCCCCTAGTGATCAAATAAAATGATAGTTGAAGTAGGATCCGCCACATTATCCATATTACATCTTGTACTGATCACGAAACTTGTATTTTGTTAAATGTATTCATTAGTGAAATGGATATTCGAATATAAGTTAATTATTAATTGACTGCGAAGTCAAACAAGAGAGCGTAAAATGCATTCATTATAGAATTTGTATTTCTAAACGACAATTTCTATTGTCGCTTCTTTCTTCTCTTAGGAAAAGGAATAAATGAATGTTATGACAAACAAGACAGCTCTTATACGTGAGCGATATGTGAGTTATATTATAGCCATAAACGTGTGCATAAATGGTGCAGATGTAAAAATTCAATTGAATCTTTAGTTGTTTACATATAAAAATTTTAACCAAACATTCAATTATCTCATGAAAGTATGCATTGTTATCC
The DNA here is from genome assembly GCA_964035755.1 of Teleogryllus oceanicus. NCBI lineage: Eukaryota > Metazoa > Arthropoda > Insecta > Orthoptera > Gryllidae > Teleogryllus > Teleogryllus oceanicus. Next base: position 68,859,136 of record CAXIVR010000010.1, read on the forward strand.
GCGTCATTTAACATTTCAGTTAAAATTAAACCTCGTTTTTAATAGTATCTATTTCCATATATTCCAGAGCTTCTAAATCACTCCCCTGAATAAAATATGAAATTAAATCTGGCAGCTTTATAGAATTAAAATTATTTTATCATTTGTAATTATTTAAAAAACGCGAAAACCTCTGTTAATTATATATTCCACCAAATTAAAACACAATATGTTGGTGAAATATTATTGGCATATTTTCCTAAACTGTTGGGCAAATATTTCTTTTTAAATAAACACACTGCATTTCTATCTCGAAACAAAATTTCATTGGTTTCTACTCCACTGCTACTAAATAAATTTGTTTTCATGGCAACTATTTTTTCTGCAATGTTGCACAATTGTTCAGTTAATATTATTTCTGAGAGGTTTAGAAGTGATTTTATCTCGCAAAAATTCCGTCGTTTTAGATGTTATTTACAGGAATATTTCTTTCTTATATTACCTTAAAATATGAATAAATTTGACTTGACAAAAATAATATATTTTGAAAATCTCATGTTCGAATCACGATGGGGGCACATCAAAAGAAGCTAAATATTTAACTACATAATTTCAGAATTGAAAGTCGAGAAAACAACGCTTTCTAATAGCCTTTTAAGATTTCCCCTGATAGTTGCCGACTGGAGTTGCACTAGTAATATTAATACCGAAACAACAGACCACAGATCTCAAGCAATTCTTTCTTCTTCATTCAGTTCTCAGTTCTAACCTTCGAGACTAAATATTGGCTATTCCCATATCGTCCACTAAGAAAATATTTCCATCGGGATGTGAGGTGATTATCTGCGAATCCTACAGAACCCCATAACATCGTTTAAAGAACAACACTCCTGATCTCTGCATTAATAAAAAATAATTTTATTTCTTGAAATTGATAATTACTCTTAAATAAGTAAAATAAAATAACTTTTTATCATAATAAACCTTTCTATTTTTGCATTTGAGTTTGTCTGGTGTCGTCAGGGCAAACGACGGAAGACGAATTCTAAGTCAGCTAGAAAATTCTAGCCGCTAGATTTCTCCCCCAGACGATGACTGCGTTCGACCTGTAGCTAGTGTCGAAAATCCTGCCTCCACCAAGCTCGATCCGTAAGCCCTCCCGGTCTGAGGCACTCCAATGAAATCAGCAATTGCCCTGCGCCACCTCAGGAGTTCGTCCCTTCATTCTCAGAATCCACGCACGCCTATGCTTGAGCCGCAGCCTCTGTCCTCACCTTCCCTCCGCCCCCGCCGCCAGCAGTCCCGCCTTCCGCGCCGAGCCCGACTTTCCGGCCCCCCGCCCCGCCCCACGCCCCCCCCCGCCCCCACGCCCCGCCCCACGCCCCGCCGGCTGCCACGCACGGAGCGCCCGCCCGCTTCAATTAGGCCCTACAAGGCGCGACGCGCGGCGCAAAAGCCAGGGGCCGCAGGGCACCGCCGCGCCGGGGCGGAGCAAGTTGTCACTACTGGAGGCGCTGCGTGAGCGGTCACGCGAGTGGCGAGTGGGCGAGGCGATGGATTTCTTTGATGTTTACGGACACGTCCACTGCTATGGATATTCGTTTCGTTAGGGTGGTAACTGTATTATTACTGGACATCGGATGTTTAGGCACTAAAAAAGAGCATTTTAGGCCTCTAGAAAGGCACTGAAAATGTCAAGAATAAGGATAAAAAAGATTCTATCATAAATGAAAAATTGTTAGTAAGTTTTGTCTATATTATTTGTATACTTAAAACACAAAACAAGTACGTACAATTTAATGTAAAACTCTATATAGATTTACATATTTACGACTCTTCTGCATTTTATTCTTAATAGTTTGAATCGCAATATATTTATTACCAGTGACTTTTTAAGGATCACAATTTCAAATTTGCTTCGTTTGGGAGACAAAAGTTGAACGAGGAGAAAATCTCACAACTTCTTTGGATGTGATTGTATTTGTATTTGTATTGATTGATTGTATTGTGATTGTATTTGATGTGATGTCTTTTGATGTAGAGTACTTGTGCAACATTAGCAACAGTGAAACGTGGAAATTTACATTTATTTCCACTTAAACTCCCGGTGTTCTCGGTGTATTGTCAATCAAATTGTTCTCAGAATATGGCTGTTATTAATAAAATAGAGAAATGGAGAAAAATCTTTTAGATCATGGTCGATTTGCTGGGATCTTAGCATCGTACTATATAAAAACAATTCATAAAAGGCAAAAAGTCCCAATAATTATAAAAAAGGTATTTATGCAAAAAAGGCATTTATGCCAAAAAAAGGAAAATAAGCATTATAAATTTCCGTCATATGTCATCATTTTTCATGATTCGTGCACATATATTTGCCTTTAAATTAGTTTGTTAGAATAAAATAAGGATTTTCCTAAACATCCGAATTATTACCTCCATGACAGGGCGGAGTTTCTCCCCAGTGGATGTGAGATCTGAACTATACGTCGGCTTGCGGGGGATTTTCTCTCTAGTTATTTCTCTTAATCGGGCACCCTAACAGAGAAAATGTCTAAGCTCTCGGCATGTACGGTAGTGTCATGTTTAAAAGTGTGTGTGTGTGTGTGTGAGAGAGAGAGAGAGAGAGAGAGGGGAAGAGAGAGAGAGAGGGAGAGAGAGAGGGGAGAGAGGGGAGAGAGGGAGGGGAGAGGGAGAGAAGGGAGAGAGAGGGAGAGAGGAGAGAGGGAGAGAGAGGACGGGAGGCGAGAGGATGGGGGAGAGAGAGGGAGAGAGAGGGAGAGAGAGGGAGAGAGAGGGAGAGAGAGGGAGAGAGAGAGGGAGAGAGAGAGGGAGAGAGAGAGGGGGGAGGCAGCTAGGGGGGTTTGGGGGGGGGGGGGAAGAACTGATGGTAGAAAAACAAGGACCTAAGAGATAACTGGCATGGGCGGGGCAAGGACATTGGCACAAACCAGGGGGATGCGGCTCGAGTAAGGTGACACAAGACGGGCGGCGGTGTGGTTTGACCAAAATAGCGTGGAAGCTTTGGGATGCGTGGTAGCGTATGGGTTTGGAGTAGTGGAAGCAAAAAAGTGTCTATGTAAATGCATGCAAGTGTAGGTGTGTGTACGTAAGGGGTGAGGAAAGGAAGGAAAGATCGCGCGGGGTCCGTCGCTCGTTTGTCAGGGAACTGTTCCGGCATTCGCTTGGGGTTTATCAGAGAAACTTCGGAAACTACCAGTCAGAGCAGCCGGCTTCAAGAATTTTCCTCCCCATACGGCGGATGAACTCGACCTCGCCGACAAGCTAGTGTCGAAAATCCTGCAAATGTCGAGTGTTGAATCCTGGATCCTCTTGATCAGAGGCGGAGCAATGACATCACTTTATGCCCTGAGCCACCTCAACTGGTGTAAGGAGCCGAGACGTCGTCAATTTGGACGGCGGAATGCAGTGACACAGACACCAGGCTGAGGCGGTAGCGGTGGGACAATATGGAAATCAGGGCGGGTGACGGGGCCGTATCGGTGTCGGGGGAGTGGGGAAGGGAGTGCGGCGTGAGGGAGAGAGTCGGGGTAGCGGGACAGAAGGGACAATGAGAACGTCGACGGCAGCGTCGACGGAACCGTAGAAAGGGTGGGAGACCGGACGGAGGCCCCAGGAGAGCTCAGAGTATCAACTGAAGTCACAGCTCTGCCTCTGACAGTGATATACTAGATTTGAGTCTCGAAGGATTTTGACATTAGCTAGATAGGGCAAATTCAGTCGTTGTCTGGAAGGGAATTCTAGCGGTCGCATGCTTTGATCGGTAGGACTCTCCAATCAACACCAGATGAATGCCGGAGCAGCATCCTAACAAACCGACCACGGATCTTTCCTTCTTTTTCCTTGTGCCTCAAGTGTTCCTCACACCTTATTTTTACACACACTTACGTGCACTACACTACCACATTTGTCGGGAGACCGCTTGGTAGCTTGGCAAGGCTTGGGTGGGAGCCCTCTGGTGAGAAATACATGGTGAGGAAAACCTCGCTAGCCTACGGTGGGTCGGCGCTGGATCTCGCCATCCAGCAGAAGAAGATCACCGCCACCTCTCGAGGAGAAGAACATTTACCACACTTATGGGACTAATGACTTTTGCAGTTACTGGGCCCTGAATCATTAATAATCAATCAATCATCGAATGGTAGCGAGGGCTGGGAGGGCGGCGAGGCGTGTGTGTGTGTGACGAGAGTGGCTGGAATGCCGAGGGCAGGAGAGCGGGACGGGGAAGGGGAAAAGTCGGAAGCAGATTGTGTGCGGGCGGAGGCGGCGGAAGCGACGTGGGCGGCGTTGACTTTGTGGGCCAGACGCCGCAAATATCGAGAATGAAACGGCAGCTGCCGGATGAACTTGGAGCCGCAGCAGTTGTCATCCTGATGGATGACTTTGTCATTAGTGACGGTCTCAACTGTCACTGGCGACTCTCCGAAATTTTTTTATTGATTGATTGGCAGCTTGTGGAGATAGTAAAAGAACAAAGCGTTAATATCGCGTGATTCTGCATGCGCTGGAAAGTATTGATTTCACCTTATTCATGAATTAACAAATAAGTGCATATATAAATTAATAAATGAAGACATATTCAGCTATGTTTGCATGATTTTGGTCAGGATATCTCCTCATAGTCTTCCGATTTATAATATGAACTTCTTACATACTTTACAATTACATACTTTACATTTGTAGTTCGCATCTGAATTTGTCTCTTCATAACCTGATATCTTTCTTAGGAATTAATTAATTAATTGATACAGAAACTTAATTTCAGTCAACATAAATTACCTTTTATATCATTGACATTATGATCATTGAATGTTTTGACAGTGTTCACGAAAGTAAGAAAATATAATACGGAACATCAGCATTATTAACATCGTGGAACATTGTTTTAACCATTTATTGATGTTCATTGTTTGATATATATGGTTTTTCAATACTTTTCTGACTATAAAAAAGTCTATTCCGATTCTTGATTACCGTACACATTTTTTATCACCGAAATTCTTGGACATATTGAAACTAAGAACAATGTAATATTGTTTCAGCACTCGTGCGTAGAAATCATTATTTAAGCTTGCTGTTTATTTGTTGGAAAGTTAATCATTGTGGGACGCATCCTGCAATGTAAATAAAACACTGCAGCGGCATGAGTGAGCATAGCGGAACACCCCCTCTCTTAAAATAATTCCTGGAGTATAACATAGCTCTTAATTTTGATTAATTAACACTGAAGAATAATACACACATCTCATAAGAAACATGTAACTAGTACACATTTTTAAATTCTCATTTCAACATTTCAGGGGGACCCTATGGCCGCCTAGCTTTTCCTTCAAGCGTCAAAAACTCTTTTTTTGTACTGGTTGTGTAGGAACTGAACACAAAACTCTCTCAAGAAAATTATTGAATTGAAGTGGTGTAGTGAAATGGTCCTATTGATCTCTATGCAGGGGAAGGTTCATTTCATTTTATGACCAGTTTGTTTTTCCACACTGAACTCTGTTCTGCGCTGCCTGTTTCTTCTCCCGGTCTCAGCGCCCGTACCAGCGCTCGCTTTGTACCTCTGACGGATGCTCTCGCTGTATCACGGGAACACGCTCCCGCCCCGTCGGCCGTCCGTGTTCTGTCCCCGGTTTGTCCGCCCCAGCGCCTCCCCGCCCGCGAACCCCGACACCGTGCGCCCCGGCCCCCCCTGTCACAGCCCGCCCCCCAGCGGCCTCGCCCACCCCCGCGCCCTCCGCCCCGCCCCGCTCACCCCGCCCCGCCCCGCCCCGCCCCCCCCCCCCTCCACCCTTCTCCCACCCCCATTACGCTCCTCGCTGTGCTTCCCGCTTCTCTCCCCGTCCCAATTCGGTCTTCTTCGTGCTATCCGGTCCTCCTTGACTGTACCTGTTCCTCTCCTTCCCTACACAGCCCAACCGGACCCCACTCACTCCTCCCCGTACTTCCCGCTCCCCTTCCCCCCCCCCCGTAATCTTTCGCCATCTGCTCCACCAGACGCCTGCCCAACTCTCACCGACTCCGTTCCATTCCAATCCGCTTGTCTCCGCCACCACTTCCGCCCGGTTCGCTCTACTTCATCCGTATCAGTTCTAGCCCGTCTCCTTCCGCAATGTCCCGTTCCCACCCTCAACCCCCCTCCACCCCACCCCCCCTCCCCCGTGCTGACACCCTCTCCGCACACGCCACAACCGGCACCTCCACCCCCGCCATGCGCGTCCCCGCCGGACGCGTTCTCCCTCGGGACGCATCGATCGGGGCGCCCCTGGTGGCCCGCAGCGGAAACACAATAATTTTAATTAAACTGAACGCGCCCGCGACACCACGGGACATGCGAGCGCGGCCCGGAAGCGGCGACGGGCGGGCGAGCGACGCGACGCGACGCGACGCGACGCGCCCGGCGGGGCGGGGGGGCGTGGACCCGGGGGGGCACCGGCGACGCGCACGACAGGTTGGGGCGGCTGGCGGGAGTCAATGAGCGGAAACTAAGCTCTGCCAACCTTGTCATTACACCAAGGCACTGATTTTTAGGCTGATACTCAATTCATTGGTGTATTTTATGAAGTAAAATGGTGATGATATGCGTTGCTAGCCTGGTCATTACAAAACAATACATGTTTGTGCTGTTATGGAAAATACTTTCGCGTTTTGTGAACTAAAATGTTGAAAATTGAAAGTATGAACGAATAAAAATGTGACATAAAAAACTGTTGGAGCGAACTAGTTGGGGTAAGTTGTGAAAGTTAATGAGCAGAAATTGTGTCAACATTACCAAGTCATAGATTGATTATTGATTGAATTGTACCTCTGGATACACTATATCATTGATAGCATACAACCTTTAGATAGACGATACGATTCAAAATTTGTCCAAAATATTGTTCTAATAGTTGAAAATTTCCGCGTTAATCCATTAGTTACGGTCAAAAATTTCCTAAAAACATTTTTAAAGGATCACTAATTTATTAGAACGTTATTTTAACAGAATGTTTTTTCGTGTATAAAGTAATATTCGTTATGAATAACATTATTTATACCCAAACAACTTTAATTTACAAAGATAGAATTTATAGATATAATAATTTAGACACAATTTTAAATAAACTGTGGTGTCGTCTAGTTAAAGGTTATAAGCCTTCAATAACAATATAGTTTTCTTAGGACACATATCATGGATTAAAGCATGTAACATAAAGTTTAATTTAGTATTAACTTTTCATTTCGTGTCAATCTGTTAAAAATAGAACGAATGAGTCAGACGGAAATATTATATAAACATTTGATAAGGGATAGCGAATTAAATTTCAGTCTGGAGATGATCTACATCGGTAAGCTTGAAGTTCCGAAATACTGACTGTTGTCTGAGAATAACAATACTTTTAAAAAGGAAATGTTACACTCGGCAACTTAAAACTAACACAGGCTGAAGTAGACGCAACGCTGGCGGGGAATCCCCTTTGATGTTGGAGCAGCGGATGGCGTTGACTCTCACAAAGGGTGAAGGTGCATTAAACGAAGTTTGCACTCCGAACGCTTGACTAGAAACAGATCGCCGATTTCAAAGACGTAGTGCAATTTTTGTACCAGTGTGGTCTCCCAGTACTCGATGAGTGTGACCGATAGCGGTAGCTCAGTGCATCAACTGATGTCACTGCAGCGCCTCTAACCGGGAGGTCCTAGGTTCCCACTTCCCACGGCGGCAGGATTTTCGACACTAGCTTTTCAGCTAGGTCGAATTCAGCTGCTGTCTGAAGGAGAATTCTAGTGGCCGGCTGCTCTGATCGGTAGTTTTCCGTGGTTTCTCCGATCAACACCAGGCGAATGCCGGAGCAGTACGCTAAAAAATGGGCCACGGACCGCGCACGATCTGTCCTTCCTCTTCCTTGTCCTATCCTCTCTTCTTACACACACACTTACACTAACATGCACCACACTATCATATATTTCGGGAGACCGGTCGGGAGTTTTGAGCTTCTCCCGGCTGGGGCGGTGCCCCGCTGGTGGGAGAGTCGTGGTTAGGGGGAAACCCCACTAGCCGACGGTAGGTCGGCGCCGGATCTTGCCATCCAGCGGGGGAAGATCACCGCCATCTCCCGAGAAAAAACATGCACTACACTAACGGGACTAATGACCAAAGCAGTTGACGCGCCCGGAAACACGAAAAAACCAAACCAATCGATGAGTGTGGGCTCGAAGGCAAACTTTGAGTCTGCAGAGAAAGTATATAATATATATAACTATTACAAGAGTTATTTGGAAAGATACCGAGGGTTAAGTGAATGTTGGCATACGAATGATGGCAGAGGCAACGATGCGAGCAGAGTCGGACATTTTGAAATCAGTATGCCTAAACACGTTTGTAGTACAAGTTGCGTATGCTATTTTTTAGTACCGATACATGAAAATGTTCAAGTATATGCTCTTCTCATTACTCTCAATATTCCAGATTGAATTCCACTGTTGATACCCTCCTGTGTTTTGATTACTTTGCAGTACCCAGTTGTTTCATGGGAAAGTCTATTTTCCGTGTGCAAAGTACGTCACTTCCCAATCAGTAAGCAATGAACGTAAATATTTTATTGGAAATGACATCACTCATTGACGAAATACTTTCAATGCATGAATACTGAAAAAAAAATATCAATAATAAAAAATACAAGACAAACAATTTTAAAATGCCAATGAATGTTATTGATTCTTCTCAGTACAATGTACATAACTTACACATGCTTTGAAAGACTTGCAGCATATCAAAGGAAGGGAACATCTTAATACAGTGCTCATAAAACGCGGTGGACGTGCTCCAACCCCCACGACGCAGATGCTACCCACAGCCGCAGTGCAATTTGACGTCTATGGCTCATGATGTAGCCAGAGTGATCAAGTGGGCGTGTCTTAATCCAGCGGTGTTCCCCTGAGCCTGCTGCTCTTCCCCCAATCGGAGGTAAAAGAAGTGGGGATGGCGCTTGGGCGCGATCTGCTCTAGTCTAATGAAAATTAATTGTTACCCAGGGCAATGGAACTGGGAGTCTCGCCCCAATTCTAGCAGGAGCGATGATAGGTTTGATAAAAAAACATTCTCCTAGTATTTGTGTGGGTATATTTACGTATATTAACTTCAACTTAGAAATGAACTTAACATTATTCTGAAATATGTGATCTAGTGATTACATTTGAATTTTCCATGAGATTTTCTCAAGTACAGTGAGATTAGTGTTGTGTAATTCTGCAAATGAGGAGTGAGGAAGGGTTGGAAACAAAGAGTTTAACGCAGCGGGATATTCATAAGTAATACTAAATGTTACAAAAGTGAGGAGGAGTTCTCAAAGAGCTAAAATAATGCGTGTGTGCTTTTGAAATACCACTTACGAAAATTAGAAATGGAGGGCATTTCGGGCAGCTTCCAATATCTTGATGGACCTCTACCAACTGATCCACCAGAGCCACGTACACCGCGATGACGTCACTTGCCGATCGCAAAGCATAAAAGTCTGTGAGACATTTACTTGAATTATTATTATTGTTATTATTATTATTAGGGACGGGTTTTGATGACTTGAAATATTGCCAAAATGATCAATAAAATGCCTGTAAAATGCTTTAGAAATGCCCTAAAACCAAAGAAAAATGACGTCAAAAATGATCAAAACCAGTTCGGATGCACAATACAAGCTATTGAATACGTCACTGGTGTAATCAAGGCTTCTTCCATTCCTTCGAGTGAACTCAGCTTTCAAACGTTTGGTATGGGCTGTTCTTTACCAGGAAATCTGACTAACGCAACCCCGAAATCGGCCGAACAGGCAATGCCGATGATGTACGTCACAAGAATCATATACTCACAACGGCTGTCAAAAAAAATTTCTAAGGGAAAAAATCGAGTAGGTTACTGAGTAATTCTGTAACTAACATTTGTTGCATCTCGTAAATATTATTTGAAGTACTATTTAAAATGATATTAAAATCGATAAAATCAACAAAAAATGCATTAAAGATGCCGGATACAGGTACAAACTTTCTTATTAGTTGAAACAAACAAAAAACGCAAACAAAAAAATTATAAAAACTGGTCACTTTCTTTGTCATAATATAAAACGAATTTCTATACTAAGCAGAATTGTTCTAAAGTGAAAAGAAAAAATACCTTAATTAAAATCCGCTCTCTAATTATTATCATCATCATCATCATTGCACGTAGTTTATTCTACACATGTCAGCTCGGGATCATATACGATAATTTTATCTCAAGCACATTCGTTTATGTGGAGGAAGGAGAGGTTCCTTAGTTAGGCGACTCATGATGATTTGCAAAATATCAACCTCGCCCGACACACAATAAGATAGTTAAACCGCGTCTGCTTAAGTGATATTGGCTACACTCAACGAATCTTAAACATTGGTGGAGAATTTTTTTCCCTAGGGCCAACCAACAGCCAATTATCCTTTACGTCCCGATGGGATTCATAATCGACCATACACTGGATCAACACACTTGCGGGCTCCTCTGATCTGGGGTCACCAGAACGCGAGGCTCTCCACGACAACTCATACGAAGTGAAGGGACAAGCAACCACGCCCAAGGCGGGACTCGAACCCGCAACCCTTCGGACCGAAGCAATGAGTTGGCACTCTCTCTTAGCCACCTCCGCCATCCAGGTCGGCTGGTGAATATATAATATATTCCTTATAAAATTAATAAGTTCAATGGTGACAATTATGTAATTTTTGTGTCATAAAAAACGCAGATCAATCCTCCGAACCAGATGTTAAAGGCACGATTCAGAAGACGAAAAAATATTTTGTTCGCTTTACAACATTACAAAAACGGAAGTTTAATTTCTTTCATGAAGGGCATCTTAAATATTACTACATTTTGCAAACATGTTAGAGTCAAATATTTATTTTACTTTACAAAATGATTTCTGTAAAATTTTGTTTCCAATCACAAAAAAATACATCAATATTTCCTGCTAGTTTAAAATTATTCTTTCGGATTGTTTATTTCGTGAGGAATGTAAATGTATTGCATGAGGAAACACAATTGTTTGAACCATAAAAACTGGCCATGGAAGTAGAATGCTTTGCTAACGTGTAATTTGAATATGAACGATCTTAATATTTTTCCATTACGCATAGCGCAATGTGATACATCACATACATTTTTAAAATGAAGTCAGGCCATTTCGGCATACGTGACATGTTAATTTATGTACGTGTAGTTGATATATTCATCTTTTGTATCTCTGTTAATTGTTTTATATTGCATCACTTATCATAATTCTGTTGCTTGGCCAATTATTCACTGTCGGGAAACAGTTAATAAATATGTATAATATTGTGAGCTTTTTCTGACCGTCACCTTGCATTTCAACGCCCTGCCCGACACGTGATACCTTTTAAACACATCGCATTAAAAATGAACGCACGACTCCAGGCTATAAAGTGATTAGTGAGTTGTCAGTTTCCAATAAACTCGATCGCAAATTCTGGTTCCAAATGAGTAATTGGTTCGTATTAACGACAAATTGGGTAGAAAAATCATAACAACAGATAGAGTGCTCAATGATGTGGCACATTATTGCAGGTTGTGGTAGGGAATTATTACGTTTGGGAAGGGTTGAAAACAGTAGTGTTTACAACCCTTAAGGAGGCGAGCAAAATACATGAACACGACATATAAGAGATTCATACAATATATTGAATCAGTGATGAGGTGTAGTTGACATTTACATAATTGGAATGATTGAAGACGTTGTCATTGAAGGCGTTGTCAGACAGCAGAAAACTGATGATGATGGCTAAGGCATCGAAAGCTGCTATTTGTGAAATAAATACTATTGTTGACAATGACAACGCCTAGATTCATACAAACTGTAAGAAAGTGCTTTGCTGTTTTTGTTAAGAGTATGGGTGTAAGTTTGCTGTAGCTGAATTGTCGGGAAGACGTTTCTGAAATCATTAGGAAACTCTCAGTATTGAGAAAATGAATTGAGTGTAATATGAGCATTTTAACCTCTTCTGCGAATGGACGACACACAATTGGAGAAGGTCTTGACATTAGCCAACGTTTGGCATAAGTTGATGAATGAAAGAAGGTAAAAAGACATGCATATTTTTACTGTGTGCACTTAATAAAAGTAGTGAGCGGTAAGAATGAGATGAGAGGGCATAAAACTATTAGAAATTTAGGAAGATATGCAAATACGCATTAGCGAGGAGAGAGATGCAATGAAAAGCATAGTCGTGGTGTACGTCAATCTTTGATGATCATCTTTCATGTTCTTCAAGTACACCTTTGCAAATTTTCGATACTATCTATATAGCTACATCGAATTCCTCCGCGTTTGGAAGAATTCTATCAAACGGCTGCTCTGGTTGGTATTTTTCCGTGGTTTCTCCGATTCTTTGGAGAAGCACTGTTCTTGTCCTTACAATTTCGTTACATTTCTTAAGACGTTTCGGCACAGAAAATGACCACTACTACCGGATCCGCTCTTATCATTATTACAGACGATATTAAGTAGACATTCAGCAAAGTGCGTTAACTGTAGGGCTCTTATTCTTCACGGAAACGCACGTATTTAGTGCTGCATGTGGTGACGATTACCGAGTTTTCATACAGGAAAAGATGGGAAAAATTCAGCAGGGCGACGTGTAAGTCGGCGCCGGATCTCACCATCCATCAGTGGAAGAACACCGCCACCTCTCGGGATAAAATATGCACTACTCTTACTAGACAAACGACCATATCACTTGAAATGCCCAGAATCACGAAATAATTAGTCATATCGATTAATTTCTCAATTTCTGTTCTAAACACTCTGCTTTGAAATAGAATGTGTATCCCAGAACGAATAATGATTTGGAAAAGATTATGAGGTCACTTTATGTGAGCTGAATACTAAAACAAACAATATTTTTGTAAGATAATTTAAATGTATATATGGCTGTATAAGAAATTAATTGTTAAGAAGTGTAAAATGGCAAAGTTTTGCCTATCTAATCCAATTGAAATATCCTGTCTCTTTTTGCTGTGTGAAACGTATTTCTATAAACGTAAATCCGTGCGTGTTCTTTTCTTTAATGCACAAATGAATAGTATTCTCTTCGAGTGGATATATAATTATTATTGAGATATTTCTTATAGCGTGGAGAGGGATTCAATTCTATTGAAGAATTTTAATCTTATTCTGGAATATGAAGTATAAATAGTAAAAATATATTTCTAGAAGGTATTTTGACACGCTAAATAATCTTGAAAAACTGTTAGCCGTCTTGAAGTAAGTCTAATTTTGTGTATTGAAATTATTATTCTACAGATAGGTGTTCAGGGTGGGATAGGTGAACTCAATAAACAGACAATGAGAGAAAAACGCTTAATAAACTTTTACACACAGGAGGAATTCCAAAAAAATACTTTTTTTTTCAGAAAGCTTTTTTCTATGAGAAGAAGTAAAATTAATTTTAATAAACTGTGTGGCATGAGTGCTACTATTTCACTTTCAAATTCTGTATCAAAAATATCTCTCTGAATATGGTGTTCGCTCTGTCTACCAGGATGCCGAACAGGTTGAGGAAATGCATTATACTCTCATTTTGATTCCTCTAAATGAATTGACACAATTCCTTAGCCTATTTCCCCAATTTTGTGTTTTATTTCACAAGGCAGTACTAATAAAATTACTTGCACAAAGTTAGGTAGGTACTGAATTCATTCTGTTTAAAGATCCCCTTATTACGAATATATTTTTGACGCAATAGAAAATAAAACGTGTGACTTATAGCATCCAGTGGTCTTATTTCTTAATTCTAAGAATATTGTGACATACCCATATGTCACATTAAAATAAACTAACATTTATTTGTAGACAATGTGGTGGAACATGCATTACGAAATATCACGAGAGCTAGAGCTTAGCAACGACCGTGAATAAACAATGTAGTTTTTGTTTTTTCTAAATGCATTAAGAGAGGGCTTGGTGCCGAAAGTAGAAAATTTGGGATTGGGCGAAGACGTTTAGACGGTCAAAAGGTCAGCTACACCAAAATATAACAAACGTATGGATTGGCTGGGTGAGAGAAGGACGGTCAAATGTTATGAAAAAAATGAAGGTAGTTTAATACGAAGTCTTCGAGGGATGAATCATGCAGGAAGATTTCATTCTGCTCGGAAACGCGCTTCTGCACTGATCGTAGGTTCGTGAGAGAGAACGAGTATAATCCAGATAGTCAGAATTGGGTTATCAGTGAAATTTTAAGGACAGTGAATGATATTGCAGATATTGCATGTGGAAGCAATATTGATGTATAAATTGGAACTTTGTCGGGAGTGGTAATCGAGTTCGAGACTATGTCATAGGACGTAATCGGGACTGATAATTTTGATAGTTTGAGACCAGCTTGGATAGGGGCAGAAAAGGATTTCGTGGAACTTTGGACTACGGCAAGCTCGCAAGATATTTCGACTGAGAAGTCTACGAGGGACATCAACGAAGAAAAGATAAGTTAACCGCGGTATAAATTGTAAATTGAAAGATATCTTGATCAAAGGCCTAAAAATTGTAAATTCACTAAATTGTTTGCTAAAAGCGTAAAAATAAACTTTGTTGAATTTTGTTCTTTAGAAAAGAAAGTGATTTTTCATTTAGTCAATCCAAACAGAAATGAACTAGGAATAGAATCATTCAATTTCAGATTCCCAGCTGCACTGTATAGTCGGCGGATCCTATAATCCATTATAGAGGTAATAAGGATTATAATATATCGTGACCCATTGACCCAGCAAGCCGGATCTAAGATCTTTAGCAGATATAAATGTAGAGAGAGGAAAAGTTTGGTATATCTCAATATTGACATGAATATGAGTAAAAACTGACTCTAAGACAAATATCTTTCCCAGAAAACTCTTTAATTACGATTAATTAAAATTTAGAATTTCAACCATTCGTTAACTTCATATACAAGCCATAAAACGTGACCATTTCTTCAATTTGATGTAATGTCAGTTCCCTTGCCATCGGGAAGTTCTTTTAACGAAGTTTCTGAAAGCTATTTCGAATGCTCTGAAAAAAAAATAGCACGAGTGTGAAGAACAGCGCGCCATGAAAGTGCAACTAATCGAATCGAGAGCTTCAGGCGTTGGAGCGCCAGCTGTGCAGAACAAAGTCGATAACATACAGCGGAAATGTTCCAATGAGGCATTGGAGGTCAGACATGATAGGGTGGATTTTGTCTCTCTTCGTGCCGCCTTCTAAGAAGATAAATCAAAACGTCATTAAAAAACAAACATGTTTTAACTGTTACACTTATTCAGAGAGAATATTTTTGGTTTCTCTTTCTAATATGAGTACGTATATGTGAATTGAAGAAGTATTTAAAAATCGAATTTGTTAATTTTCTTATGTAATCACTAGAAATGAATCCATTCAACGAAATTTCTATATATTACTAGTTAAATAAAATGAATGTAACGTGCGCACATATACAGAAAGTTATACACACAATACGCTTTAAAAAATACCTTAATATGTATTTTTCACTGGGTATATCTACGCAATTATGGTCTGCACTAAATGTTTCGTTGTTGTTTGTTGTGTATTCACCCATTAGTTTTAACTTAAGCGTACACTTTAAATAAACACTGTTAGAACTCGAACTAATTACATTAAAAGGCTGCTTGTTTATAAATTAGACGCAAGTAGAAATTTGAGGATGTTAGCTTACAGGTGTGTTAGTAGATGTTATTGTAGATGTGAGAAAAGACGATGAACCAAATGATTTGAAGATAGGAATCGAATGAATAACACCTTACTAAGGAGAAATTTTATTAATATATTTATAAATTACATCATATTAATCACCCATGAAAAATAAGAAACACATAAATAAATCTGAATCGCAAGTGATTTATTTGACGAAACCCTCCGGAAATTTTTAGAACAATATTGTTCTAAGTGGTAATAGTGAATTGAAGATGTACGAAAGCAGTTAATGAACGCTTAATGTAAAAGAACAACAACACGAATCAAAACTGTGTCCGCCCGCGGCTCTAGTGAGATGCCGCGCGACTGGTTGTTCATTTGTCAGCGCTTCGTCAGCACATCCGCGCGTCGACACTTCGCTCGCACACCAAAACATCGCATGGCCACCGCAGCCGCGGGCGCCCCCACCCCACCCCCACTCCGCCCTCCTCGTCACGTTAATGGGCGCGCGGGAGGAGAGGGAAGGGGAGGGACTGGCATGGAGGAAGAAGGGCTCAAGCGGAGCGATACACAGATCTTCAGTAGAGGGGAGAGGGAGAATGGAGGAAGAGTGGAGTAGAGAGGAGGTGTAGAGAAAGGTGTAGGGAGGAGGAGGAGTGTAGGAGGGGTATAGAGAGGAGTGTAGAGAGGTGTAGAGAGGAGGTGTAGAGAAAGGTGTAGGGAGGAGGTATTGAGAGGAGTGTAGAGAGGAGGTGTAGAGAAATGTGTAGGAGAAGGTATAGAGAGGAGTGTAGAGGGAGGTGTAGAGAGGAGGTGTAGAGAAAGATGTAGGGAGGAGGTATAGAGAGGAGTAGAGAGGAGATGTAGAGAGGAGGTGTAGAGAAAGGGGTAGGGAGGAGGTATAGAGAGGAGTGTAGAGAGGAGGTGTACACGGAAGTGTAGAGAGGAGTTGTACAGTGGAGGTGTAGAGAGGAGCCGTAGAGAGCCATATAGGGACGAGGTGTAGAGAGGAGGTGTAGAGCAGGTGTTTAGAGGGGGAAGGAGAAAGGAGTGAAGGAGGAAAGGAAAGAAAAAGGCCAAAATGGCACGTGGTAGGAAGAAAGGAAGAAAATTAGAGCGAAAAGAGAGTAGGAAATGGTGTAGATGGGCGGGAATCATCTCTAGAAGGACACAGTAATACCAAAACGACACAAAGGGGACGCCAAGAGGGAAGGTGTGTGAACGAAATCTGACGGGAAGAAACATCGTTCTGGATGAAAGATCAGGGGCGAATTGTGACACGGAGGAAGATTTGTAGTTACAGGGAGGAGGAGGAAAAGACTGAGAGGAACAGGGAGGAGTAACGGAGAGAGACAAGCGGCCAAAATGTAAGGGGACGGAACGCTGAGAGAAATGGACACTTAGCGGATAAGAAAAGTGAAGGAAACGCACGAGCAAAGTACGACAAGCGTATGCAACGTGAAGGCAAGGAAAGAATCGAAGCAAACAAAGATAAACTGAAAGAGTTGGTGAGAAGTGTTGGACAGAGTTGGACGGGATAAAAATGTGAGGAAAGGGGAGAAAACGAAAACGGGAAGCAACGAAACCAGACCAACAAGAACGTGGATGCTACGAAGGAGGAAAAGAACAAAGTAGAGAGGAGCGGAGAGAGTGGAGAGTTGCCGATAAGAATTGGAAAGAGATGAAAGTGAAACTGCAATAAAGAGAAGAAAAGGGAGTGGTGAGAGATGTAAGGAAACGCCGGCAGGAAGCACGTTCTCCGTCTAATAGGCGATCGTCCCGAATCGCTCTGTAAGTTTAATTCCGAATCATTCGACGTGGGCGGAGGGGGGAGGGGGAGGGGCGGAAACACGGGCGGGAACAGTGGAAGCCCGCGCAGCGCCAACAGGGCCGTATGCCGCGCACGCCTCGCGCCCCGCGGAGCGGCCGGGGAGGGGAAGGAGAACATACGAGCGAGACCGCGGTGGAGGGGGGCGGGGCGGGAGAGCTACGCCTGGCTCAGGAGCGCTTAGGAGCCTGGATGCAGTGCACCGCCGCCGGGGCACGTAGTGTATGAGGCGAGGGCGAAGGGTGAAAAAGGGCTGCTGGCGTTGAGGAGTGCGGGTCTCAGCGCGCCTGCAGCTCCAGATGGTGAATCACTGAGCATGTCATTAAACGTGGGCGGGTTTTTTAACAGATCCATGCAGCCAGTTGGAGAACATTGGCACTTAATTTCGAATTCTGTGTTAAAATTGAATACTTTTTTGTGAGAGGCTATTTAAATGTTTTTAACTGTGTTTATTTCCCCTCGTTTCTTTTATTTTATACGGGCAATACAAATACAAGACTGCGTTTATTTCGCTTTTAAAGTATTTTCTATGATTCTCTACAAAGATCGTAGACGATATGAAATTATTCTTCACAAAGAGAATTCTGGTTACTGTGGTGACGTCGAGGGAACCCACATAAACACATTTGGATTAAAGCAAAATAGTTTTGCATAGTACACTCACTTTCATTTGCGTAACATAAAGGTATCTGGTTGTGAGTCTGTAATATAGACATAACGTGAAGGAGATCGACAACATAGAGCACTTTCGATATTTACGTAATTAGGCTCTGATAATTTCCAAAAATATCCGAACTCTGTACTAACATATTCACGAAATTAGAGCATGTCTATAAAAATCAGCAAAAAATGAATACTCAATATGACAAAATTTTCAAAAACTTCATTTTTCATCTATTTAACAAAAATCATAGATATGTGGAACAGGAGTACAAAATAATATTCATTATTTCTGAAAATGCGCGGCACACACACTTTTTTTCCGTTTCTCAGTAACACTAGATATAACATAACTACTATATGTTTTAATAAAAGTGCATGCCATCAGTTTAAGATCTACAAGCAATGGATAAATTGTTCCGAGAAATAAATTTCTGCCTATAATGTGAGTATTCGATAAATATAAATATTTCAATTTCATCAATTTCAATAAAAATGGAAACTATAGCTATAATTTTTGTAAATAGGCTTTGGTCTATTTCACTAAAAATTTTGAAGAAAATAGTTGTAGCCATTTTGAACAAAATTTTGAATATGTCACAGGGCCATCACGCAAAGTACCCTAGAATTAAAATTCCTAATATTATCCTCAACGTCACAACAAGATATCACTTCCGACGTTTTTAGCATGTTTCAGCACAAAATTTCATCTGACAGTTATAGCCTCATAGAGTTAGACTCATACACACAAAAGAATATTGCAAGAATTCAGGAAGAATATTTCACGTATCTCCTCACTATCTTAACCGTCTTTAGAACAGGGCTAACAGATCTTAATCCTCACGTGTGTGCGAAGTTACATTTCAAAGTAAATTTAAAGGCGATTTTATAACCAAACATCGCAGATCATATTGTTGAAATTACACACTATAGTACACACAGGAGAAATAGTATTATTATTATGATTAATAATAATAATAAAACAATTAAAATTTATTTATTTATTAGGACGGAGTTAGCGAGAAGTGGACACCTAATGGAGTGGCGAGGATAGTCGAGATGTGGAAGTGTCGAAGAATGAATTTTACAAATTTCTAGTACACGTAGGGAGAAAATGATAACTATTTTCAAAATCTGGTGCGAAATTTCGTGTAAAAAAGTTCAATTCATGACACTTACCCTTGATTATTGGGCAATCTCCTGACTGCGCCAGAGCATGACCCGTCAAACGCTAATACATAAGAAGTTGCCCTCTAAACAGGGGCAATGGCACATGTATTATATTTATTATATTTTATATATTTATAAAATTTAATATATTTTTATGTATTTACCGCCATTAGCAAAACTATCGTGTTTGTCTTCTATAAATTTGTAGAAATTGCATTCTCCAAAATATATTTGACTAACTTCTTCCAGAAGTTTGTAACATATATCCTGAGAATCCTAAAAATACAAAAATCTTTTGCCCTTTAAAAATATTGTATTTATTATATAATAGTCGCTTGTGATAAATACTCGGTTACTTCAGCGAGTAGTACGTAGGCTGTAGGACTACCGGAATCAACAACCGCAGTTTCCCCTCGCACTCCGTGCTCCGCCAACCGCCGGAATCCAGCATTCCACGTCTGCTCGCAGCCCCGCCCCCTCCCAACCCCGCGCCGCCTGTCACCCCCACCCCCTCGTCCCGCGTGGGCGGAAGCGCGCTGTCGGGCCTCGCCTGTCCGCCTGTCACGCTGACCTTTCCCTGCCGCCCCCCCGCCCTCGTCCCTCGGCCCCGCCCCCCGCGCCCGCACCGCCCCGCCCCTCCCCGCCCCGCCCCGCCCCCGCCCCGCCCCGCCCCGCCCGCCCCGCCCCGCCCCCCCCGAGTGACCCCTTTCACGCGTGCCCCCACTGCGGCGTGGCTTCCTGTCAGCCCCCTCTTTCACCCCCCGCCTACCCCCTCGTGCGTGTCCGTGTGTGCCGCGCCGACGACGTCGGGTCGCGTCGTTAGAGGATTGGGTGTCCGCCTTTGGGTTGCGTTAATGCTCTCGCAATGCCTTCTCGATGAACCAATTGAAAAAATATCGAGTTTCATCGCGCTATGTTCAAGAAGTGTGTTCTTCATATCATTATCGTTCAGTCAATAGAGCAAATTTCGGTCTGATCTCTCAAGCAAACACTTTCACAAACGCTTCTTTTCTTAAAAAAGAGGAAAAATGATTCTAACCTTTTCAAATGACATGATTCCAATTCAGTCGTTTCAAGTAATTTGGAGAGTAAGTGCCCTTACTTACTCTCCAAATTTACATTAACATACTTCTCAGTCATCTATCACCTACAGAAAGAGTTTTTTAAATAATTATTAGTCCATAAATAGAAATACGAGTATATTCTACTTGTATCACTCACTTAATCAAATAGAATGTCAGACTAACAAATTATTTTTTTCAATTTTGTCAGTTATAACTTTGTTCCGAAGGGGTCCAGAAAGCGAAATTATTCAGAAAAGTATCAATAATCTACGTTTTAAATAGCTATTGCATACGTTATAACATGAAAGATAATTGGGACGTGAGTAATAATTTATTATAATTGGCTTCATTGAAATTGGTGAAGTAATTAAATCGTTGTTCGGGAGCAAACAGTTATCCCATCTAAACATATTGCGATTTTGCGTTCCACAATCGAACGGCAAATGTTCAATATTCTGAATGTTGAATTGAATAATCTAGATCCACCAACATTTAATACTTTTTATCTCGAGTCGTCATCAGAATTTGATGACGTCAAGGGTCAATGATTGAAAATATTGTAAGTTTCCAGAGATTCGACGATTGGCTTAAAGGATTAAAAAGATTTAGCAGATTGACAGGACAATTTGATGTTCCCTTACGTGTCGTACTAATATGTATTTATATCTTTCATAAAAGTTCAAAATACGTAGAAGAAAGAGATGATTACTAGTGTTGCGGTAATAAAAATATAGAAATACACACTTAAGGAATAACCTATCTTCATACTATATTTTTGTGTATGTAATCTATCGTGTACGAATCAGCAGTCACCGCTTCAGCGAAGATAAATCTCTGCTCTGCTCAATTCTCACAATAAAACAAAATAAATAATATTTAATCTAATGCAATATGCTCACACGTAAAAATAAATAACTTTCTAATAATAATTTAGAAATTGAGATATTCGTAGTGGGCTTAACTGTGTTTTATGATTTAATAGAAAATACAAGAAGTATTTTGTTCAAAGGTTTTTAAAATTTAAAAAATTATAATTTCAGATTATTAACCCGTATGTGCTCTTAAATGACTATTATACTCAAGTACTCTAAGAACGTGCAAATATGTTTTATTTCATGTTTATCTCAATTTTATAATATTTATCCTGCAGTTTATCCTTTGTAATTATTTTATTTTATATTACATCTTAATGCTCTTTACACTACCACACATTCCAGGAGACCGTTCGTGAGCTTAGAGTTTGTCCCGACTGTGGCAGTGCCCTGGTGGGAGATACCTGCATGGGAAAACCATGTTAACCGATGGTAGGACTCACCAGATCTGGCCATCAAGCGGGGGAAGACCACATCCACCTCCCAATGAAAACATGCACTACACTTACGGGACTAATAACTCTGTTATTTGACGCGCCTGGAATCACTAACTATCAACCAAGCAACCAACCAATTCTTCTCTCTGGTATTATTATTGAGAATGCTTACCACAATTCCGGGCACGCAACTTTGGCTTTTATTCCCCCTATCTGATTCGCTGCTGCAACTATTTGCGCAAATCTACAAATTCCTTAGAACAGACCTCAATGCAGTAGTTTATTCCTTACCATTTATCTCAGATATGTGAAATTTACTTTTCAATTTCTTCCATACTACATACTACATTTATTTATTTTTATTTAATAGGTAATTATTACAGCCAAATTAGAAACTTGATCCAATGTGGCTAGGCCGAAGGCCTTTGAGCCATTACAATACCTACATTCTACCGAGTTCTAACCTTTCGCCTTCTGGTATTCACCCCCAATGGTCTCTCCATCGCCTCAAAGCCAGGAAACGAGACCATAAGGTACAGCTGAGGAAAACCCTGAAGGGAAAACCTGCAGTCAGAAGCCGAGTACATGCTACTCTATCCGGTTTTTAGACTATTTATTTATTTGGCGCGGGCGTCAGGCATTCTCCTTCCAGTGTTTGGCCTCCACCGCACCTGAAAACAAACAGCACCACAGAAAATCGTCCGCACCAACGCCTCTGCCCTAACATTTCCGATTCCCACTTCCCTTCGCCCCCTAATGTGCTTTATTTTAGCCGTTTCCTTTTATTTTATTTTAATTTAATTTATTTAACTTATTTTAATTAATTTAATTATAATTTATTTAACTTATTTTGATTAATTTAATTTTAATTTATTTAACTTATTTTAATTAATTTAATTTTAATTTATATAACTTATTTTAATTTATTTAACTTATTTTAATTAATTTTTTTTTTTTTTTTTTTTTTTATATATATATATATATATATTTTTTATTGACTTATTTATCTACTTATACTTAACAATTGACTACAATTTATAACTTTTATTTTATTTTATTTTTTTTTATTTATTTATTTTTTTTGTACTGTTTACTAACCTAACATAACTTACTGACTAACTTAATTATTCTTAGTTTATTGATTTATTACATATTTCTCTCCAGTCTAGGCTCTGCTCTGTACTAACCACTGCTGTTTTCCCACTCCTTAATTTCCGTTTCTCTAGTGGTCGAACCTTTCCGAGAAATGTTCCTACTTCTTTCATGAAATTAGCTCTTTTATCCCTAGAATGTTTTGGGCGAGCGTTACGTTCCTATGTTGGAAGTAGTAATTTCCATTCCCATCCATTTTCCTCTCCAAATTTCGGTCGCACTGCAAATTAAAGGATATGGATCCAGTCTTCCTATCACCGCAAAGCACACAGATGCCATTACCATTCGAGTCCTTTAATCTACGTTGCATCCACCCCCGACCTGAACCAAGCGTATCCCCCTCTTGCGTCCTTTTGCAGTGTGTTTACGTAACGTTCGCAACCCCATAACGGACTCGCGTGAATTTGCGCAACTAGCGAACGTTTTTCGGCCGTTGCTGCCAGGATCTCTTGCCTTTTAATATCCGCAAGTCTATCCGAAATTAACCGTTCTATGTCACGTGTTCCCTATCTCCACCATTTCCGGAGAAACGTCTCCCAGACCTGAACGTTCCAGTAGCAGTTTAATTTTATACGACCAGTAGCGTTGGTTGCTTCCTGTAACTGCACCGAAAACATCTATTTATAAGTGAGTCAGTCTGTTCACCTGCTAATTTAATCCAAAGTTTAATGGGTTTCATTTAAAAATCTTTCCCAAATTCCTACACTACCGACCTCTCTTAGGCCTCCGGCATTGGCTGCGAATCTAGAGCCTCGGAGAATTAATTTGAAATAATCTGTTTCGACGCTTTCTAGTCGATCTATCCTATCCACTCCCCAAATTTCTGCCCCATAATTCATTGCTGGGAGAACTAGCGATTTAAACATCGTCTCGCACACCTTTAAAGGCAATTCGGAACCCTGCACTGCGCAAACGATTTCTTTGAGCGCAATTCTTCCTTTACTGTGCGCCGCCACTATGTGATTACTCCATCCACCATTCATGGAAAATTTTGCCCCAAGATATGTAAATGTTTTTACCGGTCAATCTCCTCCTGAGCGTAAAACCATTTCTCCTTGTTACCCAGATAAATCCATTCTTGAAGACAACTACTTTGGTTTTGAATATTTACTTTTAATCCCCATGTTTCACTATACGTTTCTAGGATATTTAAACTTTTTGTAAGCCGTCAATAGTCTCCGAACATAAAACTAAATCATCAGCATATAGTAGTCCGGGAATGTTCAGGCCTCAATTTCCGGCGCAGATGTATCCGCATCCTGTAACCACGTCAATAAATCGTTTATAAACAAGATAAACAATGCGGTAGAGAGGACAGCCCTGTCTTACTCCTACTGTCGATTTTATTTTTCGCGTTGTACTTCCATCACCGCACCTGACACAGAAATTTACGTCTTCGTATATGCTCTGCAACACTTTTAAAACTTTACGTGAGACGCCTAGCTCATTAAGTTTTTGCCATAAAGCTTTCCTATTGATAGAGTCAAAGCCATTTCGAAATCTACAAAACTGCAATATAAGTGGCCGTTTACGCGCAAGCGCCTGCTTTACTAGGTATCTAACACAAAGATATTGTCGGTAGTCGAAGCCTCTCCTAAAGCCTGCTTGCAATTCTGATATTTTATTGTGCTTTTCCGCCCATTCACTCAGTCGCCCGTTGAGTATTTTACAAAATAGCTTGCTCAGCGCTGGTAAAAGACTAATTCCGCGATAATTTTGTGGGCAATTCGTATTACCTTTATTCTTAAAGACTGGTTGGAGGATCGCTGTACTCCACGTTTCTGGATACGATCCAGAATCAACTATTGCATTAAATAAATTTAGAATACTCTCTGGGTCTATGTGCCACAATTCCGAAATAAATTGTGGCGGAATGCCGTCCGCGCCGCCTGCCTTCTTATTATTCATGGCTAGCATAGCCCTATTCACTTCATTCCAGGTTATCGGTTCGTCTAATTCAGGGACATCCCGGTCCGTGATAATATATATCCCTGTTTCAATATTCGCTATTTCGAGCGCCCGTGAAAAGTACTGCTCCACGCGTCTGATGAAATTGCATTACTTACATTTCTTTTATTACGCAGTGATCTTATAACGTCCCAAATTGATTTATTATGATTGTTTCTTAAAATTGCCTCTATTCTTGCTGTCTCACTCTCCTGCCAAGATTTCTTCGATTTCTTAATTGTGGCCTCGTATTGCCTACGTAGTAACAAGTAACTATTTCTCGCTTCCGCAGTTCCACTGTTTCTGAACATTCTTAAGGCTACTATTGCTTCACGCCTGCTCACCCGACACTCC
The DNA here is from genome assembly GCA_964035755.1 of Teleogryllus oceanicus. Classification (NCBI taxonomy): domain Eukaryota; kingdom Metazoa; phylum Arthropoda; class Insecta; order Orthoptera; family Gryllidae; genus Teleogryllus; species Teleogryllus oceanicus. The sequence goes on from CAXIVR010000010.1 coordinate 68,884,318, forward strand.
TCGCTAAACCATCCTTGGGTCAGTACCCTTCCTCCTCTCCCCCACATTCGCATGCCCTCCCTGCCGAAAGAGTCTCCTTCTAAATTCTTTGCTTGCCTTTCCGGTGACCGCTCTCTCGTCCCACCCTACCGAGTTAAGAATAGCCTCTGCAAATTCCTGTCGCTTTTCCTCTTTCCATATACAGCGTCGTCTTGCTATTGTGAAGTTTGTTGCTCCGCCGTGCCACTGCCTGTAGCAGTTCAGTAGCATTTACTGCTAAATGAACGCACACAGGCAAATGGTCGGATTCTGCCCGTAATTCGATTCCAAAATCTAATAAATTGTTTATTATTTCATGAGACAACAGAGCATAATCTATTACACTACCTCCATTCCCACTAATAAAAGTTAGTTCCCCTTCAGTATCCTGTCCATAGTTGCCATTTAAGATTTCGAGATTAAATCTCTCGCATAATTCTAACAATTCCTGACCCTCATTATTGATGACTACTACATACTACATACTTAACCAGAAGAGATATAGTATAGTAATGGTGGAGTAAAAAGCGGATATTCGACAGAAAACCTCGTTTTGTGAGTCTCTCGTATCGAAAAAGTGGATAATTCTTGCCCTCGCATGTAGTAATATAGTTCTTTTAATACATTGTGAATTCAGAATTTTTTTGAACTTTAATATTATTTATTGATATTGATTATTAAATATGTTAGATATTAAGACAAATCTGTCTGTCCGGCCCGTCTGTCAGTCCATCTGGTTTCTCTCTCCATCAGTCCAAAAATCTAGCACCTATTCCGTTCATAGAATTTTCTACAAAATTATTATTCTATCTCTGTCCTCTAGACTACAAAATAGTTTTGCCCCGTCCTCTCTCTCGTAACAGTCAACGTATTCAAGATTATACGATAAAGCTATTATGTAAAATGCGTTGGCTCACGATGCTGCTTCTTGTCTTCTGTATTCTCTTTGTATGCTCGCTCGGGCAATTGCAATGCATATGAGAGAAGCGAGAAAGACGTAACTAACATAGTTCATCTCAATTTAACACAATGTAATGAACAACTTCCTCCAGCTCTGGATAGTATGCAAAAGCCAAACTATTAAATCATGCGTGATTATCCACCTGTACTGATGCTTTAAGTAGAATATTAATGCTTTAGAAATATGTTATTCTATAAATGTCTTTTTCTCTTTCTTTGATGCTAAATTGTTTTACCATATTATACCAAGGCTCGAAAAATCCCACTTTCAGTAAATTTGAGACCACCGATGAAGGGATTGATACAGAAAGTATTTCAAAAGAAGTGCAATATTAAATTGGGTTCTCATCTTGCGAACATTTTTGAGTTCAGACACTGTTAGCTCAAGAGACATTTGTATCCATAATGCGAACACTCTTTTGGGTGTGAAGCAACCAATACATGGAACTTATTTGCAATAAATGGAGTGAAATTACAAAAAAGCGTGTTGGGTCTGCAATCCTCCACCGCTTCGTCGCCGACACTTCTCTTTGCGTGCACCACCGCCCCACCCCCAACCCCCGGCTTCTTTCGCGCCCACACCCGCTTTTGAGCGGCGGTGCGGAGATGAGCCGAGCGGCCGGGCGAGGGACGGAGGAGGGACAGTGGGGGAGGGGTGGGGAGGGGCAGTGGGGAGGGTGGGGGAGGGGCAGTTGGGGAGGGGTGGGAGAGGGGGGAGGGGCAGTGGGGAAGGGGGAGGGAGGGGATGGATCGTGGAGAGCGCTGCGATGCGCCACGCTTTCCAATTCCGAGCGAGCGAGCGCTGATTAATTCCTGACCTCTGGTGGCGGCCGCCGCAGACGACGCGGGTTCTCTGCACAACCCCTTCCCCTCAACACCCCTCCCCCTCCCCATCCCTCAGGAGTGCTCCGACGTCGCGCAGCTAAGCGCCAATCCGCTGGAGGTGAATGACGGGGTTGAGCGAATGAGCAAGTGGCTACTGAGGTTTAGTTGCGGATTAAGCATTGATTCAGCGGCCGGTCGTCCAAAAAATACATTTTGCCTGTGATGCAAAGAGAGTATTAGAATAAACAAGAAAATGGTATGACTGAAGCTGAGAAAAAGGAAATTTTTGAGAGATTGAGCGAATGAGCAAGTGGCTTCTGAGGTTTCGTCGGGGTCAAGCATCGATTCAGCGGCCGGTCGTCCAAAACATGTTTTGGCTGTGATGTAAAGAGAGTATTGGAATAAACAAGAAAATGGTATGACTGAAGCTAAAGAAAGGAAGTTTTTGAGAGGTGGAGCGAGTAAGGAAGTGCTTCCTGAGGTTTAGTTGGGGTTAAACATCGACTCAGTTTTCAGTCCTTGGAGAGATGTTTTTTGCTCATGATGCAAAGAGAGTATACAAATATAATGAGGAAAACAATTGTATGGCTGAAGCTGAGTAAAATAAACTTTGTAGGCGCTGAAGGACTGGAGCAAATGAGGAAGTGATTATTGAGATTTACTTGGGGCTTAGCATCGATTCACTTGTCGATCCTTCAAAAGAAATGTTTTGCCCACGATGCAAAGCGACTCTTCCAAGAGAACAAAGAAAACAATAGAATGACTGAAGCTGTGTAAAAGGAAGTTTTCGGGGATAAAATGGTGGAGCGAATATAGGAAGTAGCTACTGCGGTGTACGGGTTAAGCATACATTCAATGGTTAGCCGTCAAAAAGATATGTTGACAGTGATGGGAAGAGAGTATCGTCTTCTATATTATTTCAGTAGTATACATTCCTTTTGTAGCTCCCACAGGCAACCAATGTTTATAAATGAGGTCTCTTAAAGAAAGAGAATTTTTGCGAAACGTGACGTGTTGTATGTTGACTTTAAAAAAATGTGAAGTATTTGTTGAAGAAACGCATCTAAATATTCATGTCAAACGCAACACGCATCACTCGTCAGCATTGTCGAAATCGGTATAGTTAATAACTCTTAAACGAAGCATTTTTAGGCCAAAAAATTTGGAATTTGAAGGCTATAAGTTTGATGAAACGTTCCTCATACCGTTATCTATAGGGTATGATATTCTTGGATATTCTATTACGATTTGCTGTTCCGGCTCTTTTCGATAATATCCCACCTGTTTACAAACATGCAGAATATGCAATTGTGTGTGAAAATAAACTAATTACTTGTCAATCTACGTAATTAAATTGGACGGGTGTAGAGAATTTCAATAACAAAGTTAAATAATATTCCAAAGAGTAGGGTTGTGCTTCCCAGCTCCTGTATTTTCGCATATTTTCGTAATATTTTTGTGATTATCAACGAAAACGAAAAGGTAACTGTCAAGAAAGGTTGTATTACTACTTCAAAGTTTATTTCAAGGAAATGTTGTTAATTCTGCCAATAACGTGTCTATAACTGAATAAACCGTTTTCAAACTTTGTTTTAAACATCAATTTAATTGTTCTCTTCTTATTTTAAATTATTCAAATACATCGGAAGTTATATTTTTTTGTTTAAACAAATATACACGTTTTGTTAACAAAAGAAAGATAGAGAAGAGGGTGAAATTTAACATGCGAGAGTTCTCGCACAGGTACGCGAGTTGTAATTAAATGAAGAGAAAAATCATATTGCTGAAGCTGGGCAAATGAAGTTTTACAGGAAATCTAAAGTTAGTTCTTTTGTTCTGCGATTACCTAAAATCCAAGCATTTTATTATTACAATCATCTATTGATGATAACAATTAAAGCGCTATGAGTACTAGAAGACAACCGTCACCAAACATTTCACGTCACCGCCACGTTTGTAATTATTAATAACTCGATAGAAAGCTCATCTTGTTACTGAATATGCCGTGTTTACACTTATTAAGAAATTGTGTCAATAACAAGATGAGACACAGTTATAATAATATATAATATAATAGATATAAATAAAAAATAGATCATAGAGTTATTTACATCCCTTCGAATGTCGGGATGTTTTCAGTGGCTAGAGTGGCATATCTTGTTAGTTGCTAAAGCCTTTTAGTTTAATAAATAGTGGAAAAGGGAAGTAATTTTATTTACAACCCACGTCGATGCATCTTAATTCACTCCGTAACGCCCGGCTGCGCTCTGCTCTGGCCAGACCTGTCTGTACCGCTCTGTCCTCACTGTCCGTCCCCATCCCCGCCATCCCCCAACGCGCCACGCCCATCACCGCCCCGCCCCGCCCCCTCCGCGGGTTGGAGGTACGCTCAAAACAAAGTTACAGTGAAAAAAATCACGTGGTACCTCATGACCAAGTTATAAAAAATGTTGTTAAAAAATCCAAAATATATTGAAACATACCCCTAACTGCTATAATTATTGGTCGATTCGTCGTAACCCGTTTCCGAATTTCCAATATCATGGGCGCCAGGAAAAAGGTTACGATAATATTTTAACTATTATTACTCTGATAAAAAACTGAATATTATCCCTCTAGCTGGGTCGGTGGGTCACGTCAGAAATAATCGCTATTATCTATTAATAGCCGATTACTCGATCTGCCATCTATACAGAATGGCGAGGAATCTGAAAACAGATTATTTGATCTAGCTACTTATTAGCTTGAATTGGCTAATGAAAATTATTTATCTTTATTTCAAGAGAAACGTAATGTTTATTTCCTATCAAATGCAGAAAATTAAAATGTAAAAAATTTACATTGAGAAACTTTCTTAGTCATGACCTGGTTCGAACCTTATACGGCGATTCTGGTCTTCGCGTGCTCTTGATTGATGCTATCTCGAAGAAACGCCTTCCCTTCTTTTTTTGAGGCTCCGAAGTCCCGAACTCCAATTACCACGAATCCTCTTCTCTTCTTTAAAAACGAACACCGCCGATTCACCGCTTCGCACCACTCAAATATTTGTTCCAGCTCCACTATATTATATCTGATGCCCATTCTCACCGTATAAATATCCAGTGCTTTTATGATTACACAGCAAAACCAATCTCTCAGTTATATCTTACGTTTATAGCAAGAAAATATGCAAAGTCCGGTATCGTTTGTGAACTGCATACATTTATATGTTCCAGAATGATTAGAGTTCACTCGCGAAAAAAATCCAAGTCTTATTTTGGTGCACAGCAAAATATTCAGAACTCGACACGTTTCCCAAATCTTAGAAGTATCACAAGTTCACTTCTGTCCGAATATGTCCCTCAAGTCCGATTCTTGCTCTACAACACGAAAATATTTCAAAGTCGAAACACCTATTGTAGACCCCCGAAATTTGTATAAGTCCTAACATGCACAAATTAATCTATTCGCGAGCGAACTGCTCACCGTAACGACATGCGACCGAATGAATTTTATCCTGCCTTTTAAAACCCACAATGCCTCGCCTTTCTTTTATTTTGACAAAATGCCCAAACTTCCGTTTTCATAATCAGTCGACGCTTCTTCAACCAATCCACAAATCTCTTATATTTCCTCCTACTCACGCCGTCACCTCCACGGTCATCTGACCGTGGACATTCATCTGAATGTTTGTTTATCCTGACAACAACCACGACGTGTGTTACTAAAGCCCCATATTGCCTATTATTTGCCCTAACCATTTCGCCCATTTACGACAAATATTCTGTAATAAAACATGTCCCCATATTGGTATGTAACAATATGTTTGCCCATGATCTAAAGATTGGTTGGTGGGTTGAATTGTTAGCGAATCCCGGCGCGCCATCAGCTTAGATCATTGGTCCCGTAAGTGTAGTGCATGTGCGTTTCCTCTGGAGATGGCGGTGATCTTTCCCCGCTAAATCGGCGCTGACCAACCGTGGCTAGCGGGGTCTCCTCCAAACCAGGACTCTCCCATTAGTGGGGCACCGCCCCAGCCAGGACAAGCTCTAAGCTCCCGACCGGTCTCCCGTAATATATGGTAGTGTAGTGCATGTTAGTGTACGTGTGTGTGTGAGGGGAATGGATAGGAGAAGGAAGAAGAAGGAAAGATCACGCGTGGTCCGGGGCCTGTTTGTTAGGGTAATGCTCCGGCATTCGCCTATTGTTGATCGGAGAAACCACGGAAAACAACCGATGAGAGCAGCCTGCCACTAGAATTCTCATCAAGACAGCGACTGAACTCAACCTAGCTGACAAGCTGGTGTCAAAAATCCTGCCACCGTCAGGACTCGAACCTAGGACCTCCCCGTCAGAGGCGCTGGAGTGACATCAGTTGATGCACTGAGCGACCGCTCCTGGTTGATCCAGAGATTATTCTATTTAACGAAGAGTGGTATGATTGAAGCTGGTCAAAAGGTCGGTATCAGCCAAGTATCATTGTATTTCCTTATTCCAATGATATAGTAGTGGAATTATTTGAAGGGCTTAGCAGTAACAAGAGAATCATGTCAAAGCACAGCGAAGACACCTGCTAACACAGTAATTGAATAAACTTTGTCTTACATCTTGTATCAGACATTTAAAACCATCTGGAGGAAAGTAGCCAAACAACTCGCATTGATGAACTCCTGTATTTCTTATGTAAACAATATGAATAAAATACTCATAAATATAATATATTTTCAACATATTAATATTATCCCTGGAGAGTCTTGCCTTCAAGCGGTCACCTGCGAGGAGAATCCAGAGAAAATTGCGTGTCGTAGATATCTTCTAACTTTATGAAATAGTAAATTCGGTATTTAAGGGACTATAATATACTTAACTCCCTTTATCGAGTATTAGTTTCTTAAAACTACTAATATATTTGTGTAAAATTGATAGACAGTTTGTTGACATATTTATTTTTCAGTCATTGTTCTCTCCTTTAATGCAAAAAAGTGCTTAAACATGAATACGTGATAAATCTTTAATTGAGAATGTATTTTTAAATCTTAGTATTACATTTGTAAATAGAACCTTTACGAATGAAAAATGAGTGTGATATCCGTACGAATTCCATAACTTGTAAGTTTTCTATCTTGGAAATGCTTGTTTTTGTTCTGAGTGTAAATATTGCCCTGTTTTTGATAACTCTTGGACAATCCTATTAGTATGAGTGAAAGTTTCCGGGCTGGTAGGCCGTGGTCCAGTTGGCATTAGCGACTGACGCTAGCCAGCCGCCGACCCGGAGACTACCCCGACGACGCTGCCGCCACTGAAGATGTCCACCGCAGTCGTGGACGAAACGTTTGGCTCTTCAATGCCAACTGTACCACGGCCTTCCAGCCCGAAAACTTTCACTCATTGACTCCGGCCGTGAAAACCTACGATGCTATGTAACCTATTAGTATTCCAAACATGCAAAATTCCGTGCAAAAAAAACGTGCCAAATTCCGCCTGAAATTATCGTTTCTGACGATTCCTATAGTCACCAGTTATGTTCTACCGTCCTGAAAGTTCATTAGACCTGATTCGATTTTATCTCAGAAAAAGGAGGTTTATTGCAAGGACTTCACGGACGATACGCCGGTCAGCTCTGCCTTTCAATGCGTGTCTCATGTAGGAAGGCGCGCGGTTACATTTCGACCCCGAAGATATCCAAAAAATAAGCATAATTTCTGAGAATTGATAGATAGTATGCAATCATAAAATGAAGTAAATAATTTTGCAGAGAAAAGATTTGGGATAAGTACTACTGAAAATCACAAGGGTAAAGTACTTTCTCAAACAATAGTGAACATAAAACAATAAAGCATGGGATCCACGCGTGACCATTTCCGATTTAATAGTTGTGTATCACAGCTTAAAACACTTGGAATATAGCGAAAATAGAAATTTGATCAAAATGGTGTCAACATTTTGTGAGATTACCCCGTACAAACCTATCATTCTTTTGTTGGCACATTATTAGATGCTACAAAGTAAAGTAATATATTCTCTGATCACTTGTAGAATCCCTTCTCTTATTTTCTATTTTATCTTGAATTAATTGATGTCTCACGTGTTTAATTATGTCACTTTAATACAATTAAAGTAAACAGAACATTCTTTTGTTTTAAAAAATCATATTTTCCCCATAATTTCACTTTCATCTCCTGGGGTTTTGATTAATTGGTTTTCATTAAAAATAATATCCACCAAATATCTAGCGGTAATAGCACTCAAAATCCAATAACGGAATTCACATTGTGATTGTGTTAAAAAGCGGTAATTGTAATGAAAGCGTAGTGAGCCGCAAGTCCGAGTAATTCAAAAGTTGATGACACAAATTCCTCGGCAGCAGACTCGAGAGACTGAATTGCAGCTAAATAACTGAAAATCCTCACATATCCATAAAATTAGTTTGTAAGCGGTTTACCGTCGTAAATAATTCTCTCTCTTTCACTAAATCCCACAAATATTCAAAATAAAAACGAAATGTGATTCGAGGGGAAAATCAAACAGCAGGGTTTATTATCGTTTCTTGGAAGGATTGTGTTTTCGGTTTTGAATTCAAATTATTTTGGCACGTTCTAAAACAAATATATATTTTATTTTTCTACAAAAATATTGAGGAAGGATTTTGTCTTTTTTCAATTTTGAAAGGTTACCAGTTTTTTCATTTCCCTACAGACGTCTTCTGCACATCTTTCTCTTCGCTAAGAAATTGTGATAGTCGATTTTATATAAGGTCAGTTATTACATTTTCTGGATTATAACTTTTCGTAGACACGGCTGAAAATAATGCCATGAATCGTACCGCTCAGTCCAGGAGCTCAAAATGCACCGACATTATTGCACCCAAAGTATATGACCGATATCGCGTATCTCAGCGTTCAAGTTTGAACGTGCTCACTGGAAATGATTCAGCGAAAGGATAAAAATAAAAGGCCAAGCGATCTCAGAAAAGTACAATGAAAGAATACATGAAATATCGAACAACTAATGTGTCTCAACAATTCAGGAATGTAAAATTGCCGTGGCTTAGATCTCACAGATCTATTGCGAGCACTCCCGGATTAAGAAGTTCCAAGATAATACTGGACTTTTCAAGTTTATTATTAAAAAAATACGATTTTACTAAAGAAATACTTCACTTTTTATGTTCAAAGAAGTATCTTTTCTTTCGGATCTGCTGCATGTTTCACACGTTCCTGAACAATCAGTGTTGCCATCCTCGTAGAATAAATTATGGCATTGTGGGGCGAAAAATGTTTCTGGATACTAGTGTTTAGTCGATGCCACATTCATGGATCTATTTATGTGGCGTTAGTTTAATTCTCCACCTTCCCACTTTAAATTTACTTCTTTACAATGAGTGGAGTTTTCTGACGCGTTCTGCTAGTTTGCTTTTGTTTGTCTAAACCAAACATTGTTATGTTACTCGATGTAGCGAAGACGGAGCGGTCAGGGAGGAACCTGGTAGTCAGGGACTACGAGGCGGTCATTCACTACGAGAAGTTAGTGAAGTCGGGATGGACAGCGAGAACGCCCGGGTCTGTCAACGGGGAAGGGACGGTCAGCAAGGACAGGGCAGTTAGTAAGTAGTCAAGGTCTGTCAGCGAGGACTAAAGATCAGGGAGGGCGGGGCGGATAACGCAGGACATCCCTGTCCTACGTTTTTTGGTATCTTAATGGCATTGGACGCTGTCAGAAATGAATACTTTCTCTTTCTAAATCAATGGGTTTCTGAGGGATACATTATATTAGAAATGAGCTCTACAATTATTGTTATGTTGGTGAAAAATTACGTACTTCATCATTATACTCTCTCCTTCCTTTTTTTATTCTTTGCTTCATTGTTATTTTTCTCTTTTTTTCCGTCTTGTGGTCCTTTTCTTTCTACACATTATGAAATATAATTACTTTGACCATTTTTGACTTTATTTTCCTTCCTAGATTCTTCCCTGTTCAAAAGCTTTAATTTCAGCTTTTTAAATGAGAGTAATTTTATTTCCCCCATTACCATTCGAGTCCTTTAATCTACGTTGCATCCACCCCCCGACCCTGAACCAAGCGTATCCCTCTTGCGTCCTTTTGCAGTGTGTTTACGTAACGTTCGCAACCCCATAACGGACTCGCGTGAATTTGCGCAACTAGCGAACGTTTTTCGGCCGTTGCTGCCAGGATCTCTTGCCTTTTAATATCCGCAAGTCTATCCGAAATTAACCGTTCTATGTCACGTGTTCCCCTATCTCCCACCATTTCCGGAGAAACGTCTCCCAGACCTGAACGTTCCAGTAGCAGTTTAATTTTATACGACCAGTAGCGTTGGTTGCTTCCCTGTAACTGCACCCGAAAACATCTATTTATAAGTGAGTCAGCCTGTTCACCTGCTAATTTAATCCAAAGTTTAATGGGTTTCATTTTAAAATCTTTCCAAATTCCTATACTACCGACCTCTCTTAGGACTCCGGCATTTGCTGCGAATCTAGAGACTCCGAGAATTAATTTGAAATAATCTGTTTCGACGCTTTCTAGTCGATCTATCCTATCCACTCCCCAAATTTCTGCCCCATAATTCATTGCTGGGAGAACTAGCGATTTAAACATCGTCTCGCACACCTTTAAAGGCAATTCCGGAACCCTGCGCACTGCGCAAACGATTTCTTTGAGCGCAATTCTTCCTTTACTGTGCGCCGCCACTATGTGATTACTCCATCCCCCATTCATGGAAAATTTTGCCCCAAGATATGTAAATGTTTTTACCCAGTCAATCTCCTCCTGAGCGTAAAACCATCTCTCCTTGTTACCCCAGATAAATCCATTCTTGAAGACAACTACTTTGGTTTTTTGAATATTTACTTTTAATCCCCATGTTTCACTATACGTTTCTAGGATATTTAAACTTTTTTGTAAGCCGTCAATAGTCTCCGAACATAAAACTAAATCATCAGCATATAGTAGTAATTCTTAATATTACAAGATTGACGGCCTTTACAATCACCCTACAAAGAAATTATTGTGTTTAAATTAGTGAAGTACATACATTGTAACAACCTAGTAGTGCTATAATGGTACGCACTTTTTCTCAGCACTAACTGTTACCTAGTACTATAGTACCGCGATTTCTACCATACTAACACATACCAGCCATCACTAGTTAAAATCTATACCAATCGTGGCTAATGAGGTGCGAAAACGAATTATTTTAAAAATAATACGTTAACATAAATTTAATAATCCAAAACTGTGTTCATCACAATGAGAAATAATATTCATCTAGTACACACAAATGTATCTCGTAAATATACAAATATTATGTACAAACAATAAGATTAAATATACATACAATAACTAAACCTACCGTTGTGTATTTTCATAGTGCTAAAGAACCTTTAAGTACCACGAAACGAGTAATTTCTGCTGCAAGCGTTTAGGTTAAAGTCCATTGTATGCGTTCGGTGCTCATTATGTAGTGTTAGCGGCGTTCTTGAGCGAAAAGCAACCAACACATTACTATCAAATCCACTCGAGGATTACCAGGCGCCCCCTCATCCCCTGCGCGCCGCAAAACCAACCATCGGCCCCCCTCTCCCCCTCGAATTCCGAAGTCCTCCAGCGGCCAGAAGTCCTCTCGCAACCAGCGCCCAGATTGGGGGAGCGTGTAGCTGTCACGAGCAATAACAAATGGGGCCCTCCGGCTCCCTCCGTCCTCTTGGGGGATCTCTCCACCCCCCCCCCCCCCGGCCGCCCCCCCCGGCCCTCTCCCATTCTCTTCCTCAGTCCTCTTGGACCGACCTCTACCACCACCTTCCTCCTCCCCGTCCTCTTGGACTATCCTCCTCCACCGTCCTCCTCCCCGCCCTCTTAGACCATCCTCCTCCATTCCTCCTCCTCCTCCGTCCTCTTGACCGTCTCCCCACCGCCTCTTCCCCTTCCCTTCTCGTCTCTTGACCGACTCTCCACCATTTTCCTCCTTCTCGTCCCCGTCCTCTTAGACCATCCTCCTCCACCGACCTCTTCCTCCGTTCCCCTTCTCAGTCCTCTTGGACCTATCTCTTCCACCATTTTCCTCCTTCTCGTCCCCGTCTTCTTCGACCATCCTGCTCCACCGACCTCTTCCGCCGTTCCCCTTCTTCGTCCTCTTCGACCGCCCCTACCACCCCTCCTCCTCCCCTCCCCCTCTTGGACCGTCCTCCTCCCCCTTTCCTCCTTCCCCCCCGCCCTCTTCTAGAGTTCTCCTCACCGTTCTCTTCATCGTCTTTCTCCAACACTCTCCACAGAATGTGGAAATAACCGTTCTCTCTGCCGACCTCCTCCCCCTTTCACTCCTCTCCTCCTCTTTTTTCCCCTTTCATTTTTCCCCCCCCACCCCTCTCTCCACTTTCCACCATCATTCTCTCTACTATTCTCCGTTTACCATTCTCTCCACTGCCTTATTTCACCATTCTCTTCCATCATATTTTTCAGGTGCGTTTCTACCATCTCCTCCTACTTCTATCTGCAATGCCTTTTAACAAACTATTTCACAATCTTCTTCCCCCTATTTCTCCATTTATCTCTTGCTCTGTCCTTCTTCATGGTTCTTGCCACGATTCTTCTTCACCTTTCTTCTAACAAATTCTTTTCACCGCCTCTAGCATTTCCTTCTACCGTTCTTCAGCGTTCATTTTGACAATTCTCTTTCACATCCACCTCCACCATCCCTGTCTGCCTTCCTTCTCGCCCTTCCTCCTCCAACGCTCTCGAGACTTTTTCTCTGTCTATTGTATTTTAAAACCGTTCTTATTTGTTTCTTTCATTGGCCTACTCCTGTCTCGTCATTTCATCTCCGCTGCTGTCTCTTCTCAATTCTGTACCCTCCTCGCACAACCATTCATTTCTTCCGTCCTCCGCCTATGACATCCACAACAACTTTCCTCCTCCACCAACCACCTTGGGTGACATATTTTGGAGTCCTTACACGTCATCCTCCTTTGATCTCCACTGCTGCTTTGTTTTCGTTCTCCTTCCTCTTTTACCTCCTACTTTACTCTAAAGCTTCTCCGTTAATATCTTCTCTACTGTCCATCTTCTCCAAGATCAGCTGCCTCGCTTCTCTGCGGTCAAGTCTATACGCTTTCTTCCACCACTATTTTATTCCATCATCTTCCCGTCTTCTTCTTCTTCCTTTTCCTCTTCTTCCTCTTCCATATCTCCACCTCCACCATCTACCACCTCCGCCCTAACTTCTATTCACCATATCTTCTTCCATCGTACCCCTTCACCTTTCTTCATCGCCCTCCCTACTGGCGTTCCCGCTGGCCCAGCCCGTTCGCAGCACCGGAGAATATGTAGCAGTGCGAGCCAGCAAAAGTCTGCAGGGGTCCTCAGGGGAGGGTTTGTGAAAGTATCGCCCGACAGCCGGGGGAACCGCTTGCTTTTTGTTTTCGCCGAAAGGTGGAGTTGGAGCAGTCTGCTGCGCTTCTTTCGCTCGAGAAAAGTCTACGAGTTTGATTAACGAAATTGTGAAGTTGTTGGTTGGTGTTCACAGTGGAGAATTGGAATTTAAGGAGAGCAATAAAAAAGTATGTAAGCACTTGATTTAAAATATCAACTGGAGAATGAAAATATAGAGACGCAGAGGATGCAGAGGTCTTAATAAATGAAATGAAAGAGATCTTTGATTGGGAAATGGAGATGTAATGGTCCGCAGAGTAAAGGCTTTTCGCCCCCTACTCGGTTAGATGGAAGCAATTCGAATTTGGTGGTTCAGTGATCGACGGAACTTGTGGAAACTCGGGTTAGCTTGTCAGCAATAAAATTATCTGACCTGCCTGGAAGAGTGACCTCTATCGTTATGTTGATAAATTCTTCTACACTGAATTTTAATTTTTTTTTTTAAGGGATATACTTGATTTAAAATTTAAAAAAACTGAATTTCTGATTTCATTTATTTTAATTTTAATTTATTTAAAATGTTTGCGGTAGATGTATAAATATGTTCTATCGTTATGTTGATAAATATCTTCTACACTGAATTGTATGCATTAAAATAATTTTTCTTAATTCTCAATTATAATTTGGAGTTTTAATTAACAGTCTTTTGTCGAATATGCACGGTATTATGCTTGTTCCATTTTTTCTCATCTCCTTATTCAAAGATATTTTAAATTTATATAAAAAATAATACGCACCAAAATTGAAAATTGTACACCTATATACATTTTGCTATGAGTTATGAGTTGATTTTAGAAAATCCGTATAACAGTCTAAAGCTATCTTCGTTTTCAAATGGTCAATTAACTTTATATATTTCTATTCCTATTCTTTATTCCTTCCCGAGCCGTCTCAAAAAAGTACAAGTTGGGGAAATATCTGAAGATAAGAAAACAGTTTTATTTATTTTAGTCATAACCATGGTAGTTTATTGCTATCTAGATATTTTAGAGTTTTCAAATTTCCTTTGAAACGTGCTTTTCTTTAATCGATCAGAAACAAACATTTTGTGCAGTAAAAACTACTGACAAAAAGCACTGTACACCAGTTGCATACCTTGCGACTTTAACTATAGGCCACACCAAAATTACAAATTAGTAAATAACTGATCTTAAAATTCTGTTAATTTGACAAGTTTCATCGATTTCCAAGCATTTCGAAATCCAAGCATTTTAAAGCAACGTTGGATCTTTTGAGTTAGTAATGGAAATATATAGTTAAGTATGATTTTCAGTGTTAAAGTGGCAATTTATTTTGCGATTTGGAAAGGTTGCGACAGGAAGCCGATAGACCGAAAAGCGCAATCTTACTAACTACTCGTATAGAAAATTACTTTTACTATGTGTATCACACTCTAATTTTAGTAATCAGCGTTACTGTCATTTTCTTTTAATCCAAGTTAAAAAATAACTAAAATATCTCTCCTGTTTTATTCAGTAGGAGAAGTGAACTTTTATATCGTAAGGCTTGTATCAACATGAATTCAAAGACATTCACATAATTAAATTCGTTTTTCCGAAAAAGCCATAACTGAATTTTTAAACGTCTATTTTAATTTGAATCAACGTACCAACCATCAAGTCAGGAATGCCATGAAAGGTATCTTCATTAATCAGAATAAATTAGTGTTTTAACGTACGCTTTGTGTACTCTTGTTCATTTCTTCGTGAAATTGCAACAACAAACTAGATATCTTACATTTTCGTTACCATTATTTCACAAGACGATTAATCAAAAAACGTAGAATAGTTAATTCACTGCAAGTCAAAAAGTTCACATTTTTCACAGTCCTCTAACAGCTAGAACTGTCTTTTGACTATTCACTCACGTGCAGGTACGGCCTTTTCGTGTTCTCTATTTGAAAAATGACAGGCTCTTTTTTCTCCGCTCTGGGCAGACAGCAGCACGCTGCTCTGGAAATAACGAATCGACGAGTGTCATGTCGATGAAGAAACGGTGCAGTCGACGGATTTCCTCCTTTCCGGTAGAAAGCTCGTTTTATTTTTACTTTCAGGTATATACGACGTTATTGTAAATTGTCTTCTTAAAAAATAATATATGGAGTAATTTGGAATTTTTTTTAAATTTTTTTTATAATTAGTGTTTATAAATTAATGTTATAATAAATGTGAAATTATGTATAACGTGCTATTTTTAAATTTAATTTATTTAACAATTACTAAAAAATAAAAAAAGTCATAAATTTTTTTTTTTTAGTAATTAAAATTTACGAATCTAATGAATTTACAAATACATAATGTTTCATATCTTTTTGATATGGGTCCTTAAATGATAATATATTAAGCGACTTGTGTATTTGAACTCAATGGTACATCAGTCAATTGGCGTTAAAAGTATTTACCTGCTGTCTATAATAAGCATCAAGGCAAGATAAATTATTCTAGAATGAAAAGTGTAGCCAAGAAGAAAATATATAAATAGCCAAGAAGAAAGTGTAGCCAAGAAGAAAAGTGTAGCCAAGAAGAAAATATATAAATAGCCAAGAAGAAAGTGTAGCCAAGAAGAAAAGTGTAGCCAAGAAAAAATATGGCAAGCTGGCTTTGAAGCTTTTGGCATAAGAACAGTGTTGAACATATCAATGTAAAGTAAAATAAAAAAAACTGATGCGATAGTAATGTAATAATCTGAAGAAAGATTTTATTGTGCGTTTTCCTTTCAATGTTCTAGTCTATGGTGCGGTGTTACGATGCAAGAACTCAGTTCTTAGATTGAAAAGACCAGATTGTGTGCTACCCGCACGTTCCCCGTAACCCATGGCCGCAAGGCCGGGACGCCACTGACTGGTTCAGGCTTCGCCAGAGGCTATTGCGCCAAAGTACATACATACATTATTTCTAAACGTATTGGTCGTAAAATATACTATTATCCATTATAATATTTTTTTTGTATACCATCATTATAAACGACCATTTTCGATACCCCGAATCGTGCATAATCCAGTATTTTATCGCACGCTACATGACGTCATCAACATTTTTAAACGCGACATGACGTCATCACACATTCAGGCAATAGTAGCGAGAGAATCGTGGGGAGGTAGAAGAAGACGGAACAGCCGATCACCGTTTTCTCGCACGGATGTCAACAATGCCATCTTGAATTTGATTTCCAGAGGGCGTTGGATGTCAAGCACCCGAGACGTCAGAAGAAAGTTGTTTCGCGAAATTAAGTTTGATTCTCTTGTAAATTTATAATGCTGTTATACAAAAAATAGCCTATGCAACTCGTTTATAATGTTGCTTTATTGCATTCGTACAAATTTGAAAACTCGCTCCTAACGTCGCTCGTTTTCAAAACATGTACTCATGCAATAAAGCTTATCATTATAAACTAATTGCATAAACTACTATTTTTGAAAAACATGATGCAAAATTTCATGCTCACGCGTATTGGAAAATATTTCAGACGATGATGAATGGTTTGATGTGGAAGATGACAAGCTGGCGGACGATGAGGACTATGGAGTAGACGAGGATGATGAAGATAACGGCGAAGACGCCTGAGACAACAGGGAACTGTATTACACGGTGATGTTAATAACTAAAGATGTCTGAATAGAGTCATTAAAGAAACAGCGATGAATAAACAAAAATCAGAAAAGGGTAAAAATTACTGCAACTCGTCTGCGACAAAAAGGCCTTCAAGGACAAATGATCACATGGAAAATGAGACACATAATAGGCGAATAACAGTCGTTGGAACCCTTTGCAAAGTATCCTATCGCAAGGGATGGATTCACGAAGAATTCAAATCCAAAGATTACAAACACAAAAAAAAAAAAAGAATAGAGGATTTGCAAGTATCTACAGACAACAAAAGACCTTTTCTTGATATATTTTCTTGCCACACTCTTTTTCTTACATTTTCCTCACCCCTTACCTACACACACACACACACACACACACACACACACACACACACACTTACAAGCACATCTCTGCCACAAATTTTGGGAGACCAGACAAGAGCTTAGGGTTTGTTCCAACTAAGGCAGTGATCCGTTGGTGAGAGATACCTGGTTGTGAAAACCCACTAGCCAAAATGTAGATCGATGGTCTATCTGATCTAGGTTTCACCATTTAGGTAGACAAGATCACCGACACCTCCCGCGGTAAAAACAAACAAACATGCACTACATTTAAGGGCATAATGTCCTTAGCTGTTGACTCACCCAGCAACACGAAATATTCAGTCTATCAACAATCAGATGTAAATATACATGTAACTTCCTGCAATGTGTGTAACCTCCTGCAATGTGTGTAACTTCATTAAAATGCAATCTTCCACTACATGTTTAGTGTAAAAATTGATCATCTTCGACCTGGAGTTTTGTAAAATGTATTCTGGGTCCCCTGCGTATTATTCGGTGGCTCTTGGGCGAGTTATTCTGCCGCGGGGGGCTCTGTATCTTTTCGACGATGCGTTTCAAGCCCCTAGAGGGGCAGCTCTAACTTTTCCAGTCAACTGAAGTCAACGTTTGTTTGTTTTTTGGAAGGAAAACAGGAAGGAGGTTTGTTCTTTTGGTCTCGTAGGGGGATTATTTACTGCATCTCTCGCTTGCATGGCCCACATTTGAACGTACTTCGGGGTTAAGGACTGCCTTGGGACACGGTCTTGAGAAGTTTTTGGGAGCAAAAACAGCAATGCAAAGTATGCGCATGAAATAAAGTTAAAACGTTTTAATTATGTAATATTTTTTATTAACACTAACTTTATGAATAGTTCAATGTATTAAATAAAAATGATCAAAATTCTCACGTAACAATAAATACTTCTTTGGATCTTCTGAACAGTAATCCCACATCATAATTCACAACACGTGAAATTACCTTTAGATCAAATTCAAAAATACACACAGGAAGTACCATACAAATGAAGGCAAAGGGAAATCACCACCAAAGAGGAAGGCACTAAGACGCAGCATATTCCCTCCCTACGCTCTCTTAACAGACAGCCCAAGTTATCGTCCTAGTATTCGCATCAACATTACACCACAAATCGAACTAAAGCAGTGTATGTCAATACAATTTTTTCTCCTAAACCAATATTATTGATTTTCTAGCATCATTAGCCTAGTTGCTTAATTACGCTCCGTGAACGCATGGAAATGAAGTTTTCTGTGAACCTCAATTACTGATGACGCCGAACTCCAAATTGAAGGGAAAAGGCAATGACTGAATGCGACGTTACGAGATGAGACAAAATTGAACGGATGATTACTCCATGCAGTACGAGTATATAGTATTTTCAAAGCCCAAAATGTGTCTGACAGTAGATGATGCGACAATTCGCAAAAGAATATTAAGGCAAGTAGTGCTACAGAATGACACAGATTTTCTCGTACTAGTTTTCTAATTTTTTGGATCTGGGCTAGTTTTACGATTTTACCTCATACGTTTTCGTAGCTGCCATGTATTGTCGCCCAAAGTAGTACATTTTTTCTCATTTTCTCAATTTTTGATCCCCTCACGAAAGAACTGATATATAACAAAGAATATTACAGAGGAATAAAACCACGTCATGTATGCAAAGTTTCGTTGAACAAACGATGTTTTAGACGCAAGCACTTACTGCAAAGAAGTTGCGGCAGCAAAACGTATTTTAAAAATTAAAAACTAATGAGTTCTGAATCAATTCAATTCATATATGACTTATATTACTTGACGAGACTTAGAGCACACGTATATTTATTCGCTTCTTTCTCCATCAAGAAGCCAAAGACGGTATCAATTGAGCCGTAAAATAGGTTACTAGTCTTAAGGTCAGAGGCTTCAAGATCACCTTCAAGATTTTTTACCTGCAGAAAATCGACAACACAGGACTGTCGGCTTTACATCCCCTCCAAACGGGGGCTTACAAAAGTATTATCCTATAATACTCCATGGCCTCGATCAGATTTTAACTCGTAAACATGAATACAACAGTTCTATATGCTAACCATTACATCAACAAAGTGGCCTTACATGTTTGCCACAGCCTTCTTATAAAGGCCCTCAGAGTTCCCTCAGCTTTCCCTTATAAAGGCGCAAGTAGTGGCGCTAAAACATCGCGTGCTTTCACGCAATATTACGTGAAAAAATAATCAAATTTTCGAAAAATTGTACATGACCTTATTTCAAAATCTACCTGTGGAACAAATTTCGTTAAGGAAAAATCTCTTCATAATTGTAGTAGTAGGAAAACGCCGGAAAGACTTCTAATTTTTGCAATTTTTGAAAGGAAAATGAGATCTGCTTTATTCTTTAAATGTCCTTAACACTATCGGAAAACAAGTTTTAGTGAAAAATTTAAGCCAATTTTATTGAAAATTTGAAAATGTCCCAGAAGCTTCATGTAAAGTACCTTCGAAAATTAAATATCGGTTTGAAATTGAAGGGGCCGTGACATCAGATCGATAGGGAAATGTCAATTTCGGAGAAAGTCGACAAAACGGTTTAACAGCTAACGTTGTTCACAGACGTACGTACGGACGGACGGACGAACAGACGGACGGACGAACAAACTGGCACGCGTTTTGCCGTCATCCGATTTTTCGGTATCCACGACCCACAAAACAAGGATTGTGGACACCGTGTATTAGAGGATTTTTCTAAATTTAGCAACTAGATTTATCCAGTTCTTCGTTACCAGGCTTAGCAACAAGAGTTTTTCTTCTGAAAATGTGTCATTTCTTTGCGCGGCATTACATAATTTATCTCCACTGCGTACCGAGAAAGTAACAAGTGGCAGTGCTCGTGTCCTCTCTCTCGCTCTCTTTGCCTTCTCATTCCACTGCAGCGCCATCCCCTCCCCCTGCCCCCTGCGCAGCGGCTGAGGAAGACGTATGGCCAGGTGGCGGCGGCCCCCGGGGCAGTTTATCGCTCGCTCCTCCTCATCGATCTTCATCGAGAGGTCGAAACCTGGCGCTGGAGTCATACACCCGCCACCAGCATCTCCACTGCCTGCGCCGCCATCTTGTATTCCCGCTATGAGATCGGCCGTTACTTCGACATGTTTTTAAATGACAATGTTCTAATTATACTGTCGGAGAAAATAAGTTGTTAATGAAACAAGGTTGGACTTAGCTACAAGTATAACACAATCATGATAGAATTAGTGAACAAATAGATTCTGCAAAAAAAACTGTATATTGGTAGGAAGACAATTGAATAATGAGTAAACGAAAGTTTGATACCCATGTGTTCGAAATGCTTAAAATATTGGTTGTAAATTTTTCACTTCAAAGAGTTGACTTGCCGTGTTTCAAGGGTCAAATTTAGGTGCTGCGTGGTCCTGAAGCATGAAATCGTGAGAGATCCTCGTTTTTGTATTGATTTACGAATGAACTTGTTAGTTTGTGCAGCAGTCTATTTGATTAATGATTATTTTATAAATACATGCAGATTAATATTTTCTTTGAATATTTTATGTATTTTTGAAGTCACAGGTTCCCTCCTTGTTGAGTGCTCCTATGAAGCTGCTTATTTTCCTTTACAAATCTACGGCTCTTCTCGAGTGAATTTGACCCCAGTAAAGTGACTGCGCGTGTTTCTTGGGCCTATAGACACAATAGCAGAATAGTAATATAAACTATCTGACTTTATATACATTTACGGAATCTTCGTTATCTGTGTTACGTTCTGAGAGTTGATTTTGTATTTGGTGTTTCTTTCCTTACGTAAAACAGTTAATCATAAAAAACTCACTCATAGGCACTGAAAAATGCATTCATTCACCGGCATACGGACGCTAGAATATCACTTTAGGTGTAAAACAAATGGGCGGGTGTGAAATTTAAATGTAGTACACATGGCCTATCATTAGGAGGCAAACACTGCGATGTTTCTCGCATTTTCTAGTACGCAAGTCTAATACTTTTCAAATAACTTTATATAGAGAGTATTCGAAAGACTAATCTTCCGTTCAGTTTTAAACAGCAACTAGCTTTCAACTCACTTCATTGTTTTCTCTCACCCTACGTAAATTAATATTTCAAAAACACCTTTTCGACAATTCTCCTCTATCATTATGAGTATATTACAATTTTAGTATTGTGCATCTTAAACTCTATACAAACTTCGCGACAGTCCATAAGATAATGTAGTACATGATAGTAAATTTCTCAACGTCGCCGTACTATAAATGCTTACAATCAGTCAGATATTTGCTCTTTGTTTACAACTAGAGTTTTTGCAGTGTTACATGCAGGACTTAAATCTTGTAAATTATATTTTGGTGCGGCTGAATGACCTGTCCTGTCATAAAAAGGCTGTTGTTGGGGCGTTCTTCGCCTGAGGCTGAAGGGTTGGGCAGAGAGGGTGGGCTCCCTGCGCCCGCACGCACGGCAGATAAGGGAGCTGCTGCATCGTAAGCGGCAGATGGCGCCGAAGGTGTTTATATCTCGCTCGTATCGTTCGCGAACGCTCGTAGGCTGCCCCTCTGCCGCTCCGCCTCTCCCGGCTTCACCCCGACCACCCACGCCCCACAGTCAGCCGCCCCCCCCCCCCGCCCCCCGCCCGCCTGGCCTCGCCTCGCTCCGCCTCGCCCCAACCCCGCATCGCCCCGTCCGCCTCTTCCGTCCTCGCTCCTCACCCTCGCTATGCCTGGCTTAGAGTCACCCCCGCCCGTCGCCTAGCTCCGCCGAACCTCACTTCCCCCTGCCTTACTTGCCCTGCTTCGCCTTGCCTTGCTGGCTGTACTAAGTATCGGGTCCCGAAGCTGGCAGGATTTTCGACCTTAACTAGATATTCGAGGAATTCAGCAGCTGTCTGGAGCTACCAGAGGTAGTTTTTCTGGTTTCTCCGATCAACACCAGCGGACTGCCCAAGCAATAGACTTATAAATGGGTCAAGAGCAGTGCGCTATATATCTTTGCTTTCTTTACCCTATTCTCACTCCTCACATTTAGATTCACATGCACTACACTCCTATCGGGAGAGCAGACAGGAATTTAGAGCGTATCTCGGATGGGATGGTGTCCTTCTGAGGGAAATACATGGATGGGAAACCCCAGAAGCAGATGTGCAGATCGGAACCGGATCTTATCAACTACTTACGTGACTGATGACCTTAATGTTTCTCGCACTGGGTAACACGAAATATTGCTCTCGCCTCTCCTTTCTCCGCCTCGCTCCACTTCGCCCTCTCGCCCCGCCACGCCTCGCCCCAACCCACCAGGACCCTTACGCTCCACCTCCCTTTCCCCACGACGCCCGGTTCTTGCCTTCAATTTAGGTCTATTATTTTATTTATGTATTTATTTATTTATTTATTTATTTATTTATTTATTTATTTATTTATTTATTTATTTATTTATTTATTTATTTATTTATTTATTTATTTATTTATTTATTTATTTATTTATTTATTTATTTATTTTTTATGCACAGTTTCTATCTCTTTTTTTTTTTTTTTTTTATTTATTTATATGTTTGTTTATTTATTTATTTAATTAGTTACTTAGTTTATGCACAGTTTCTATCTCTTTTTTTGCTTTGTCAAATCATTTGGTACCCCAAAGTGATACCTTCAATCAATATGTATAAGTCCTAAAGAATAATGTCATCGGAAACATTCTAATAATTTATTAGTAATTAGGTTTCCGAGAATTACAAATTTGATCGTCCGTTTAAACAATTAATTCCAAAGCAAGAGAGTCTCTTGGGGGTGGTATAGTGCAATTGAAAGCATTAGAAAAGTTGGTCACGAAAAAATCTTGCGCGATTTCAATACTCTCTCTACGCATTGTCAGTGTGAAAATAAAACAATGTGTAAGTTTGTTGATAACCCGTAAAAGCAAACTAGAGTAGTTGAAAACATGATTACAGGTGCAAATGCTTTAGAAGCGATTCAGAACGGTGTAGGGTCCTCGAGAAGAGAACTTACCGATGCGAGTCCGGGGGAGTTGAGGATTCCGTGAATCGAGGCTCCCGGAAAATCTGAAAAGCGCCCAGACCGATGATTCTACGGAGAAAGTTGTTGTGAATAGCGGCCAAAGTTCTGATATTAAATTTCTCTGTAGCTTTGCGAATAAGGGAGGGCTTTGGAGCGAGACAAGATATGCGACGTTGAGGGTCGCAGTTTGAGCTCGGGATCGGTCTTCGAGGCTTGTGATGGACGAAGTTTCCCAACTTCCAGGAGAGCAATCTCAGTAGTCTTCAATGTATGAATATTGCTCACCATTTTGAAACAAGTTGAAGCGCCATGTCATAGCGGTTCAAGGAACATTTGTTGAGTAATAATATGAGATACTAGTTCTTGTACTTGTTACTTTTATATGAACAAGTAAGCTGGTTACATTGGGTCACTTTGCGAATAAGGACATTTTTTAAAACATTTAATTAGAATTCTGTGACGTTCCTCCAATCCAACCACTTGGTTTAGAAAGCGTTTGTGAAGTTAAACTACATGTTAAACACGGTTAAACTATACTATATATTATAGTATTAATAGATGTAGCTATAGCCAGTAGTCTTTAGTCCGTATGTCGTGTCAGGAATTGTGAAGACGAACGCCATGTCGCATCTGCCCTCTCCGATTCGCTCCTGCCTCACTATCCGGCGGCCAGTATTGAGAAAGAATTGGGACAGTGTTACGGTTTAGGACAGTTCGCAGGGGTTGTACTAGTCCCCTTAAAGCAGGCAAACTCGTTTTGTCGGAACATATTTCACACGAGATTGTCCAGGAATCAATCCTGAACCTCCTTGTTCAAAAGGCAAGCGACTCAGCCCTGAGCCAAGAGCTACCTGACTAATCTCAAGAAATTTTGTTGTATTTTCTGTTATTGTTTTGTACACGTTCTGGTATTATTAAATTTTGTTATATGTTAATTGTCATATATTCTGTTAAATTTTGCAATAAATACATACAAGAATAATTTGGAAAAGTAAATGTAGGTATGGGAGAATAGTTATATTGGAATATTTCATCTTATTTTTTGTTTTCAAATCTGTCAAAACTGATAGCGTAACGTGAATAAAATTTATTATTAAAACAGTAGGAACGTTTTACTTCACGCCTCTTAATTATGTATCTTTCGGGAGTCCAAATATCCAATCTTTTCCACTACATTTAAATATAGTGGTGAGATGTTGTCGGACGATTACACGAACAAATTAACATACCATCTACACCACCTTTTTTGTTTAAAAAATCAAAACCTTTCGTTGACAGTCATTATAATTATCATTATTTGATAGTAGATTTGATTTTACAAAGAAACAGGATTATTCGAATAAAGTTCATTGAAAACGTGTAACAACAAACTTGAATCTTAATGTGTAACAGCACATCGGCTATTACATCAACGCCTTTTATATACTACTGTGACACTTGCGTAACCCACACTACATGTGTAGTGTAGGATTCATCAACGCTGTCATTTAAAACTACGTGGGCAGTAACGGCATAGAGTGAGTGAATGTAAGTTATCTAAGTTAACTCAGTGATAAATAAACTTATTAACAATGTAGTAATTACGTTGTATAATGCCAGAGTGCAACGAATAAACCCGGTAAACTGAATATCCGTAGGCATACACCTCTGGAGAATGCTGTAAATATGTTTTAGAGCAATCCATTATTAGCATTGTAACGTGCCTTGTTAATAGTATCGTGTATTTTGGCCACTGCCAAACCTGAGAAACAAAATGACATGAGCGCTACGCTATCAGCGGTGTAAACACATCCTCTGAACATTTTTATCATTAATGAACTGAAATTGAATATGTTAAGTGAGTCCTCTGCAGCGACTAATAGACAGGGTGCTAGCTTTCTGTGAGGCGGTCCCGTGTTGGGTTCCCGGACGGGGCAAAAATTAAGCTATAGCTTTTAAATAGAAATGTTTTCAGTTTCTGTAGCTGTGTGACAAAAGAAAAAGTTTAGGAAGGTCAAGTGAGCTAATTATGTTGTTGAGCATACGTCATACTTAAATTTATCCCTTCCCTTCGGTCGTAGATAATGAATAAAAACGAAGCCCACGCCTGGGAACATAGTTAGCTGGGCTTAATCTCTTCATCAAAAGCCATGTATATACATACATGTAAATATACTCAGTAGCAGGATACTAATTTTCTAAAACTTATGATAGCCTCATCTGCTCACTTTCACGCTAGTAGGCGATTGTTTTCCCTATACCACCTTCTCTGTCACAAGTCCTGAGACTGCAATGGTCCATTGCTTGTGCTTCGCTAGGGAGTCGCCAAATAGTGACATCGGAACAGGGCGTTAGCGTACCGCACGTAGCAGTTGTGTGGTGAGGGCGGAGCGGAGAAGGGAAGGGGCGGCCTGACAGCCGACGACCAACGCCCGCATCAGTGTTAATTAACGGCTCCCCCGGTTAATTAGCGGCTCATTGATACTTTCGGACGCCTCATTAGCGGCGGGTCAGCGAGTGGCGGGGCGACTTCTGGGTCAACGCAGCTCCCCACACTCCCCCTTCTCCTTCCCCGACTGGGCGCCCACTCCCCTCCGCCTTAACACTGGTCTCTGTGCCAAACTCCTCCTTCTTCACCTATCCCTCCGCCACTGGCGACTCTTACGCACCCACCTCCGTTTCGCCTGGTCTGACCTTCTATTCCTCCTCCTCCTCCTCCTCCTCCTGCTCGTTCACTTCCTTCTCTTTGTCCTCCTCTTCCTGCTCATTCGCGTTCTCCTTCTCTTCCTTCACTTCACCTCCTTCAAACTGTTCTCTATCCACCTACCTACGTCAACGCAATATATTTATACTGGTTAAGTTGAGTTCATTATTGCCGCAATAACCTCATTTTGACTCTTAACAGTGAAACCAGCTACATAGCTAGGTGAAATTTGAAACCAGCTACACAGCTAGGTGAAATTTGAAACCACCTACATAGCTAGGTGAAATTTGAAACCAGCTACATAGCTAGGTTAAATTCAGTCGCTGACTGGAGGAATTCTAGGGGCCGACTTCTCTGATCGGTTATTTATCGTAGCCTCTCCGATTAATACCAGGCAAATGGCAGAGCGAACTGATATTTTATTTCTTTTCCTCGTCCTATCATTCTCTCTCTCTCTCTCTCTCTCTCTCTCTCTCTCTCTCTTTCTCTCTCCCTCTATCTATCTATTATCTTCTTTTTTCTCTCAATCTTCATACTCCTTTCCTCTGCCTTCGTTTTCCCTGTCAATTACCAATTTCGTTTTTTTTGGTAGTATATTTCATACAGGTTATATGCCGTTTTCGCTTTCTCCTGCCTTTCCTTGAATTTACTAATAAAATTTAGTCCTATAAATATCGTGGCTGTAGCTTTTGGAGACATGTAACAAATTTGTTTCTACCTAACTTTATTCATCTAATGATGTGCTTGAGTTTCTCCAGGCCTACAGTCGTCCATCAGTCTCAACCGAACTCCCCTTCCCTTCTATTGAGTATTCCCCGTGCGCTTCCCGATCGCTCTCCGGCGCTGCTTTCAGCTCCCCGCCGCTCGCTCACCTCCGATGTGCACCCAAGTGAACTCAGCCACTTGGCCTCCGCTTCCGGTATCGCCCCGCCCCCTCCCGGCCACTGCGCTCCGCGCCTCCCGCCCTCACCCTCACGACCACGCCCCCCGAACCCCCCCCCCCTCACAGCCATGGCCCTCCTCCTGCGACACCCTACCCACTGCTGCCTCCTCTGGATCTCCTCTCCCTTCCCGCCCCCACCCCGGCCTTCATCTTCCATTTCGCCTCCTTCCCTCCCACCTGTTACCCTCCTCTCATTGGGCCACAGCACTCCAGCCCACCTGTCCCTACCACAACAGGACAGGAAGACGGAACACAAAGTATCTCAGTCTCTTCTTTCTCGTCTTCTCCGCCCTCCACATTCTCATCTCCCTCACCGCTCGTCCCGCCTTACCGGCTCTCCTATTGCTTCCTGATGCCGCCCTCCCCGTCCTGTCCGTCTTCCCCACACTTCACGCCTCCCTCCATCCTCAACAACCACGTCCTCCCCTCCTTTGTGGCAACACACTTCTCTCTATCTCTCTCACCATCCTTCCTTTCCCCGCCCTCCCCATTCTCCCTCCTCGTCTCTCCCTCGCCCTTCGTAAGTCATCATGCTAGAAGAGTCTTTGCTTATAACAAACGCACCAGCCTAACAATGGAGGATCCATTTTCAAAAGTAAATAGTTTTAAAGTATTTCTTTATTTATTTTGGTTCTTCGTGACTGTTATATGTCGCACATATTTGTCAATGGGAACAAACAATTGTCACGCCACATATCAAGGAACTAGAGAAACGCACACCTCAGATATTAAAAAATTATTGAGAAATATTATTGATATATTTACAACATAAGTAGTATAATTAATTTTCACTTCAAATATAATACAAAATTATCTCTCTCAATCTTACATATTTTGGTTGTCACCTGGAGTCATTAGACTAAAAATTATCATATAAACAAACCAAACGCATAAGACCCAATGATCTCGTCCTAGATTCTGGAATTCTTTAACTAATTTAACAACGTTAAAATGAAGAGTGCATAAATACTTTTAATTTATCTTTTTGGTAAACTAGGTTTTCCAGTTTCTTAGGAATCAAAACATACACACAATGAAACAAATAAACGAAAAATCTTTTAAACAAAACAAATAATTTTTTATGATAAAAAGTAAAGTATTCTCATTCTTCACATCACAAAATCAGTCTTTACTTTTACTTTACTCCTTCAAACTCACGTTCACTTAAGTCACAGTCGTTTCCTCTCCCATCGTCTGTTCGTTCCCCCGCTCCTTGTGCCATGTCACCTGGAACACTTTCCCATGGCGCGCGCTTGCACTCTCGTCTCCCATCATCCGCACTGCACCTGCCCTCGCCAGAGCAGAATCTCATCACCCTCGCGCTGGGGCAGTCGCTGCGACATCTGCGCCCCACCTGCGACGCGACTCCGGGGCCCTGCACCTCACGGATTCATACACACACACACACACACCAACTCCGCTACACCCACCACTGACGCCACCCACGCAGCTCGTGCAGCCTCCGTCGCCCACGCCGCCCCCTCCCGTCTCCATCGTCCCCCGCTGCACCACGCCCCCACCGCCCACGCAAACCACGTCGCCCACGCCGCCCCCTTCCGGCTCCATCGCCCCTAGCCGTCCCCCGCAGCCCCACGCCCCCGCCACCCACGCAAGCCACGTACCGGGAGCGGTAGCTCAGTGTATCAAGTGATGCGACTGCAGCGCCTCTGACCGGGAGGTCCTAGGTTCCCACTCCCACGGCGGCAGGATTTTCGACACTAGCCTTTCAGCTAGGTCGAATTCAGTCGCTGCCTGGAGGAGAATTCTAGCGGCCGGCTGCTCTGATCGGTAGTTTTCCGTGGCTTCTCCGATCAACACCAGGCGAATGCTGGAGCAGTACCCTACCAAACGGGCCACGGACCGCGCACGATATTTCCTTCCTCTTTCTTGTCCTATCCACTCCCCCTTACACACACACTTACACTAACTTGCACTACACTACCACATATTCCGGGAGACCGGTCGGGATCTTAGAGCTTGTCCCGACTGGGTCGGTGCCCCGCTGGTGGGAGAGTCCTGGTTAGGGGAACCCCACTAGCCGACGGTAGGTCGGCGCCGGATCTCGCCATCCAGCGGGGGAAGATCGCCGCCATCTCCTGAGAAAAAAACATGCACTACACTAACGGGACTAATGACCATAGCAGTTGACGCGCCCGGAAACACGAAAAAAACAACTAACCAACCAAGCAAGCCACGTCGCCCATGCGGCCCTCTCCCGTCTCTATCATCCTCCGACGCCGAACTTTTAACGCCACCGACTATGCCATCCACGTCGTCCACGCCGCTCCCACCGTCTCTATCACCCTCCCGCCCCTCTACCACCCTTTGCTCCCTGCCGCTTGCAACGTTCGCTGATCTCTACCAGTAGTTCGATCGGTTAGTCAGTCGGAGAAGTTAACTAACAAACGCGCCACGGACGTTTGCTGGGGTCAGTTCACGCAGTCGTTCCGTCCACTTTCTTGTATCCTCGCCCCTTACTTACACACACGCACACGTACACGTACACGTACATGCACTACACCACCACACATGTCCGCAGCTTAGAGCTTGTCCAGCTGACGCGGTGCATCCGTAGGGGGAAATAGCTGTATGGGGAATAGCCGGGACCGAAGATCGGTGCCAGACCTCGTCTTCTAGAGGGAGCACCACCCGTGAAAACAAACATGTAATATACTTACAGGAAATATAAACAGGGTAGTTGATGCGGCCGGAAACACGAAATAATCAATAATTTCAACCGCCCTCCCTCGCCTTGGTCCAACTTCCATATTTCCGTCCTCCTCCATCGACCCCGCAACTCCACTGACCCACACCGCCGCCTCTAGCCAGCCTCCACGTTTTCACCATTTCTCTGCTTTTGTCGCATTTCACCATCCCTTGCCCCAGCGCTCACCGTCCCCGTCTGTCTCCACAAACCCCAACTCTGAGGCTCCTCCTGACCTCAAGGTCATTCTTCCTCCCCTGTCCCATTTCACCATCCCAACTCCATTCCGCCCGCCTGGTCGTGACCCCGTCCTTCCCGCCTCCCCAGTCCCCACCATCAATTAACCCACCACCCCTACTCTCAATACTCTCATACCGATCCTCATCCCCACCTCTCGCAAACCACCTTTCCCCCCCCTTCCCCCCCCCCTCTCGCCATCCCTCTGCGTTTGCCGCATTTCGCCATTCCCTCCGTTTATTTCTGCCCCCCCCCCCTTGTTCCAGCTTCTCTCTCTCACCCATCTCATTCTCCATCACCACCGCAACCTCCACTGATCCACCTTCCCGTCATTTCCGACCTCAACACCTCGCTGCCTTCGTCGTGTCTCCAACCTCTCCCGCCTCCGCCCCCCCCCCCCCCCCCGTCACGCCTCCCCCCTCCACTGCCCCCGGCGGCCTAACTCCTGGCTGCCTCGTCGCATCCCGCCCCGCCCCGCCCCCTGTCCACCACCGCCTATCGATTGGCGGCGGCAGGTGCTCCTCCCGGCCACAGCCAGAGGCGGCGCCCCCTGCGCCTCCCCGCTCGCCACTCGCACCCACGCACTGCAGCGCGCACTCCGCACGCACCACCACCACCACCACCACCACTAATAATAATAATAATAATAAAATAATAATAAACTTAAGACTTAAATGTCTTAATACAAAAAATGTTAAAGTTACTTCTTTCCGTAAAGTTAATAGTAATTATTATTACTATTATTACTATTACTATTAAATAATAATAATAATAATAATAATAATAATAATAATAATAATAATAATAATAATAATAGTATTGCGGATAGATGGCTCGTTTTCAACATATAATCAGTGTTCAACCCATAACATCGTACAATTGTTTTGTAATATTCTGAAGGTGATGTCCAATTTGATGGTTAAAATTATTTATATGTCCTTGCATGCAGTACAGAACCAGATATGTTAAGGAATGCATGTGCAAAGATTAGGACAATATGGAGTGAACAGTGGCAAACGTAATTAAAGATGTTTGTTTATTATTAAGGTCTTATAAATTTTATTGAGTTTTAGTCTGCCATTTTTGGTGTTCACAGCATCATTTAATATAATGTGCATGGCGTTATATGTTGAGCACTGATATAAGCACGAACTTGTATCTATGTATTTTAATATTTTTGTATTCCATTGTTTTTATTACGTACAAATATATTGTTTATGCTATTGTCAACCATTTGTTCAATATCTATATTGATCTTGAAAAGGCACATGCTAAATGTGCGAAACGTAAGTTGTAAACACACACACACACACACACACACACACACATATATATATATATATATATATATATATATATATATATATATAAAATACAAATATCTTAATTCCTGGTATCCTCGTGAGATTGATCCTACAAGGTTCAAACGAGCAATCTATGTGCAACATTAGACTAGGATCAGCAGGACGAAATACAACAAATCAAGAATTGATAATAATAATAATAATAATAATAATAATAATAATAATAATAATAATAATAATAAATTTTCTCAAATACGCCTTGGGGATCTCATCGGAAGGAGTGATGTTGAAATCATTTAAACAGAAATTGATAAATTTGGAGCTACCAATAAAATTGAAACTGTTGGGCAAATGCAGTCTTACTCCAGGGGTGTCACATTGTTCCAAGGTTTTTACAGTAAGCTCAAGTGGGATAGGGTGGATTCCCTTTTCATAAGAGCAGAAACTGGTTCTAAGACACCAAAAGACAGATTCCTTTTGCCCAGTTTAACTGAAATATAAAGTTAATAACAATGGTAATAATAATAATAATAATAATAATAATAATAATAATAATAATAATAATAATAATAATAATAATAAAAAATTTTGCTTTCTAGGGTCTGATTAATCCGACGTTTGTCAGCTAGGGGTGATTGCAGGCTTGGTCCACGTTTATTTATTTATTATCCACGCCGCGGGGTAGGGAGATAATGTGGCGAGGAAGACGTATTTTCATCTCTCGTAGCTTATTTAGCCTGCTTGAGCTTTTTTGTCACACAGCTGTAGCAACTTACACAATTTGTATTTGAAAGCTACAGTTCTATTTTTGCCTCGATCGGGAGTCGAATCTGGGCCCGCCTCAGAGGTAGGTAGCACGCTGTTAATGAACCACATCAGGGGATTTAAATGAAAAAGTTTCGATTTTGACAGAAACGTGCAACTATTTCATTATATTATTCTGCCTATTCTCAAACTGCGCTTAACGACTAATTTATCAAATCCAGTGCTTCATTACTTTTGACACTGATGACGTATTGCGATAGCCATTAAATATTTGTTAGTCACGAGTTGCCTCACGAAACAGTAACTATTTTTATATTCTTGATATGTAAAGAACCGTTGTACTGATTAGTATGTTATTGCAGTTTTTGTGAATTTACTTACTTGTTTAAACATATAATTTGTTGCAGTGTTATACGAGGGTTTTTGATTTTTTCTTGAAAAATGTGTGACCCTTTTTTTAAACATTTTTTTCCGGTTTTATTCAACATTTTTGATGCTGCATTCTCATCTCTGTAATTTTTGTTTGTATTATTCTTATTGTAATTATTTTTATTAGTAATATTATTTATATTATTATCATTGATATTATATTCATATTAATTTATTTGTTAAATAACTGGCACCGAGTTGTACTCAATTGCAGTTAAATATATGTTGTTTTACTAATAATAAAGAAGATTGACGGCACATAGCCCTACAGATCACTTTTTGCTGCGACCTCTTCTTCAACGAAGCACACCTCTATATTGAAACAAAGAATACTCCATGTTGAACCATAGTACCAAATAACGAGTGGCTCGAAAAAAATGTCTCAGAAGCTAAAGCAGAACAGCATTCTACATTCCACAAATACACCTATCTTTGATACAGTCAAAAGTTTATGTCGCAGATGAATTTTTGGAAACACTCGAACATTTTTAGAAATCATCGGCGGAGGAACGTATCCAAGCACTTAAAATCATGGTGAAATTGAAATGCCCAGGCACTGGAACATTCAGAATGAAGGGATCAACGAATCCACATAATTACATCATTACATTCCAATTTGTCAGACATAATTGAATCTTATATAAACGAGAGGAAATCCAGGAAAGGCCCATAAGGAAAATCACGTGTTCCACCCAATGAGTAAGACTCTGTTGAAAAAGAATTATAAGCAATCACTTATCGAACGGTAACATATTTATCGGTCGGTAATATATTAAGTCATAACTGCAGCAACAGGAAACAGAACTTATCTAGAAAAAACCGTCTCTTTCTTCTTAAACAAAAAGGTTCCTTTAGCTTCAAGAAAATAATTGCTACTATTAGGAAAGCATGCCGTACATTGCAAAATAATTTTCAAGTAAGTAAGCAAAATATTTTTATGAGAATGACTTAAGTTGAATATGAGACAATAAACTTCACGATTATGTGCAGAAGATTCTCGAGAGCTATCGATTTAATCTCAGATCTACAGAGATATTTAGGGTAATGAGGTCATCGAATTCAATATTACTTTTACATTGCGGACAGCGAATAATAAAAATAAGAAATATTAAGTAACAAGAGAAGCAAGGGTCGAAGGGTAGCAAGGGACGTTTTCAAGAAGATTAGCTACCCTCTGTTGTTTTGCATCCCACTATCTACATATTTGTTGCTGAGTTCAATTATAATCTTAATAGTAAACGTCTCGTAGCCCATTTGTTTTAGATTGGCGATTTTAAATTGTCTGAAAAGAACAAAGCAATTTTCTCTCAAATGTTTTCTGTGGTAAATAAACTCAGCAATAAAGTCTGGATAAAATTGAGCTTAACAGATGTGAAAACATAGAGACAACGAGAAAACAATATTGTTATAAAGTTTATATTTTCACTGTGATTCAAGACTTTACTTCTTGTAAAACCTGCGAATATGAATATAACATCTTGAACGACTCTATTAAAGAGAGAATATGAGTGGGGACTTGCCTAAGAGTAAGACTTTTCCAACAGTTCTCTTTGAAATAGATAAAATTTCTGCAATTGGTAGTTTGACTAAACCTGACTACACATGGGCCAAAAAATCATAATACAGCTTACAATGCCGAAGATTTATTGTCTTGTTTATTTAAGGAGGTTTTACTTTACAACTTAGAACTGTCTTAAAACTTAGATATATTGAAGTAAATGCAATAGACGGATTCATTAAATATATGAGCATTCCTCAATATCAGTTACTTAAATTATTCTCAATAAATCTCACCGAAAGTATGGAAACAGAAGCATTGGATACGTAGCAAGAAGCATGAAAAAATATGTATCATACGCTTAATAACACACTGAACTAGTGATGCTACTGAGATATAAAGATGTTAAATAAGTCGTAAAGATACAAAGCAATGGACAATGTGTTAAAAAACGGACAAGGTGCAGTTCAAAAAATAGGATCTCTTAATGTGGTTTAAATGAAAATAATAAACCCAAAATGGAAACCAATTGAAGTATCTTAATTTTTTTAAATGTTCCTTTTGTATAAGAAAAGTATTGTTGCTTCCAGTATAGTTCCTTTAGTATTTTAGTGCTTTTGTACGTCAATCATTATTTTAATAGTTTTACTGTCGTTAATATTTTGTAGTTGTATTGTTAGTATTACTAGTGATTTTTCGTTTTCATGATTTTCACTTTCATTAGTCTACATACGGAATGATTAGTATTTTGTAGATATTTTTTCATCTGATATACGTACTTATGATTTGTAATTATTTTTTTAAATACCTTTATCTTTGAATTACTTTTACAGTTTATTTTTTATTTACTAAAGTTTAATTTCTATTCATACTACTTTTTCGTTTTCTTGAGTGGTATTCAAGCGCAGCAAAAGTAGTTTGTGAGCCGAAAAAGATAGCAAACTAATTCCGCTGCAAGCGCCACATTTAAAAATCTTTCGCGCGCGGCCTCGTCGCAAATGTCAGCCATCGCAGTTTAAACGAAGCAAATTTGATACGTAATTCCCTCCCTACGCTCTCACAGGCGGGCGTTTACGCAGTCACTGGGTCGTGAAGCGAAAATTTCTTTCGAGACCATTCGTCGTCTCCGTTTTTCCACGTTAATTCCCGTTCTCGTCACGTTTTCTCCGTCCCTTTCCGGCTTGCCTTTGGAAGCATGCCCATGTTTACCCGGCCTATCTTCTTTCAACAGGGAAGGTAGCCCGTGCTTTGAGACTGTCGTTCCTTTCGCCAGACGGTCACTGACGCGTTTTCTGCACCTTGCCCTCTCGGGACGCCCCGTGAGAGGGAGAGAGGGGGAGGAGGACCGATCCTAAGAGGTGCAACCTTTCAGACTGAAAGAGGAAGGGGGGAGAAGGAGAGAGAGAGAGAGAGAGAGAGAGAGGAGAGAGAGAGATGGAGAGGTGCGTATAGACCGGAAGGTCGGAGTTCCCAGACCTGACGGGGGAGGACGTTTGACATTCAGACACCAGTGAATGCTTCTTGAGTTTGCGTGAGTGCGTTGTTTTTGTATCCCGGCACGTCAACTATTTTGGTCATTAGTCCTGTCCCACACTGGCCCAAATTGTCAAAAACCTGGCGAAAATGTGAAGGTTATCCTCGATTTGCATAAATAGTTGTGTGTGTGTATATATATATATATATATATATATATATATATATATATATATATATATATAAAATGGGAATTCTGATTTGGTGTTGTTGACGTTCTTATAAGAAGAAATAAAAGAGGTCATCTTCGTCAACATATCAGCTTTATTAAGATAGCCGGTTTTCGACGGCTTTGCCGTCATCGTCAGTCTCGCTGCTTTCGGCAAAAGTCGACCGACTTTTGTTTAACTTAAAGTTTTTTAAGTTAAACTTTAACTTTAAGTTTTTAACCCTTTAAGTTTAACAAGTTTCAGGATAAATTTGTTTAAAAACTTTCATTTATATTATTTAGCATATCACAAAAATATGACTGAAAAAAATGACTTAAATAATTTTGTAAGATTAGACCCCGAGATACAGAGGTATCTTTCTCAGCGAGGCGCGGTCCTAAACGGAACAAGCACTAAGCTCAGGACTGGTTTCCGAACTATGAGATAAGGTAGCCGTTTTAAGTGGTGTTGCATGGGAATAAGTGCAGGTGAATGGACAGGGAAGAGGAACGATGATTGCGCGCGGTCCGTGGCCCGTTTGTTAGCGTACGGCACCGAATTTTCCGGATATTTCTCGTCTTTCTTTACACATTAACATTCTCATTTACATGCACTACACTATTACACAGATCGGAAGAATTGTGGGTAGCCTGGAGAGGTGCCCCCATTTCTAGGCTGGAGAAGTTCTCGCAAGCCGATAGGTGCTTCGGCGCCAAGTCTCAGTTTTGGGAAGGGAGGAACATCGTCTCCCTCTTAATCCTTAGCTGATGACATGGGAATTCAGTCTGGTAACGACGTAGAGTACCATGGACTCTTGAAATTTAGTTTCAAATATTACAGTATTAAATTTATATCAAGTGAATAGTATTCAAACTTACAATAAATAACAACTAAAGGGAATGTTAATCAAGATATATTAGCTAATAAGTTATACAATGAGGCAATATCATGTAACTACGAATGGATGAGTAAAATTAAGCGTACTTTTAAATTAACGAATATATCTTTATCATAAAAGAAGAAATAAAAGAGGTCATCTTCGTCAACATATCAGCTTTATTAAGATAGCCGGCTTTCGACGGCTTTGCCGTCATCGTCAGTCTACAGAATACAGAAAGATACAAAATTTTTTTATAAATAAATACACAATAAGATAGAAAAAAAATTAATTAAATTACAATAGATGGTTAACTCTAAAATATTCAGTTACAGATAGATAAAAATTCAAAAACGGTAAGGGGGGATTTAACGGGAGGATTAGTAGCAGTTCAAATTAAACAAACAATCAATACGGAAAGACACATTGTATGATTGTAGAAGTTAAGGAACATATACCAGATAAAATTATAAAAAATAATTGCGGCGGGGGGGGGGCGGAGAGGAATTAATACCTATACAAGCAGTTCAAATTTCAGATTATAAATATTTGTGAAGAAATACACATTCTCATATTCAAAAGGAAAACAAAATTTATATATATATATATAATATATATATATATATATATATATATATATATATATATATATAAGAAATGGGGAATAGTAATAATAATTCATATCAATGTTATTACAAAGATGGGGAAATAATTGAATAGCAAGTTGAGCCGTTTTTGCTTACCTCGCTGCTGTCGGCAAAAGTCGAGCGACTGTGCCCAGAGAAAACGTGACACGGGGTTTTTATTGCTTTCCGGAGATCCGGCGGGGGTGGGTGGGTCGGAGGAGGTCTGTTTAGTGTTCGCTTGGAAATGTCTTAGGAGGCGGGGGAGTCAGTTAGGGACGTTGGGGTGTGTAAAATTATTAGTAGAGGGGACAGAGGGAAATTAGTTTGTTCATTGAGAAGGGCCTCAGATTTCTGTTTGGCTTGAAATATGTGAAAGATTTCTAAAGCACTTCTGTTCCAGAATTTATTTTCTATTTCAAGAATTTTGATGTCTGAGTCTGGGTGGAAAGTATGGCCTGCGTTTATAAGATGTGTAGCAAAGTGCGATTTGTTTGTGTTGTGTTTCCATGCATGTAAATGTTCTTTAATTCTGGTATTAAAGCTTCTACCTGTTTGTCGGATGTATTTAGCCTCGCAATTGTGGCAGTGTAGTTCATAAACTCCTGATTTCGCCATGAGTGGGGTGATGTTGCGAGGTGAAAGTAGTTGTTTGAGGGATTTGTGTGTGGTAAAGGAAACGTGAAAATTGTATTTGTGAAGAATATGGGCTACCTTCTGCGATATTTTTCCAAAGAACGGAATAGAAATAAATTTTGATGGTTTCTGGGTGAATGGGGTGAGGCTTGTATACGTTTTCAGTTTCGTCTTATTTAATTTACGGCGTAATATGTTGTCAACGAGAGTGGTACTGTATCCATTGGCGGTAGCTATGTATTTAATGGTGCGTGTTTCTCTTTTAAAATTGTCTTGTGATACGGGAAGGCTAACAAGTCTGTGAATCATGGCATGGAAAGCTGCGTGTTTGTGAGCAGATGGATGTTGGGGTGTGTTATGGATGACAGTGTCTGTGTGTGTGGGTTTTCTAAAAACATTGAAGATGTGTTTATTGTCCACCCTAGAGATGGTTAGGTCTAAGAAATTAATTGATTGGTTTTCATTTTCTAGTTCTTTAGTGAATTTTATGGATGGGTGTCTGGAGTTAAGGAACTCGAGGAAGATGTCGAGTTGTCTTGTTGTACCTGTCCATAGAGCTAAGATGTCATCGACGTAGCGGTACCAGTACGATAAATTTTGAAGAAGGGGATGTTGTGTCTCAAACAAGAGTGTTTCAAAATTGTCCATGAAGGTGTCTGCAAGTAGTGGTGACAGTGGTGATCCCATCGGAAGACCAGAATTTTTTTGTAGAAAGAGTTATTAAACATAAAGTAATTAGTGTCCATGCAGAGTGAGATCAGATTGTACAGTTCTGTTCGTATTGGTACGGGGCATGTAGCTTTGTCCAGGATATTTTGTAAAATTAATTTACAGTCTTGAGTTGGGGTGCTAGGGAATAAATTTGTAACGTCAAAGGATATCAGTTTGGCATTGGCCGGTACGTGTATGTTTTGAAGTTTGGTCACAAGTTCCAAACTGTTCTTGATGGTATGGACGGGTTTAAAACGTACGTGTTCATGAAAGAGGTTGTTGAGTCTGTGAGCGAGTCTGTGGGTAATAGGCAATTAATTTTTATAATTTTATCTGCTATATGTTCCTTAACATTTACAATCATACAATGTGTCTTTCTGTATTGACTTTTAACGGACCAGTAATTTTTTTTCTGTACATTCCACGTTCTTCAGTGGCGCCACAGAACAAACAGTACGAACTGGCAAAGTGCGACGCGCACTCAATGAGATTTACACTGCTACTGACGTGGAGTCCTTCGGTCTCCTGCGAGCCAATCAAGATTGATAATTTCCCTGAAATGCATTCCACAACAGTAAGCTCCGAACATCTTCTTATAGATATAGAAGGGAAACGTGGAGGAAGAATCGAGGTTTAAAATAAGCGTAAATATAGGTTTCAGAAATTTCACGAAGTCGGGGAGTCCCAGGGATTCCATTTCGCCAGCAGAGGGTTAAATACAACGTGCACTATACTCACAGGAATATGTACTAAAATATTTGAAGCATTAGAAATCACCAAATATTCAACTTTCTAGAGGGCTGATTTTTAACACTCACTCACAAATACCAGTTTTTGTTTGGAGTATACGTATTTAAGGTCTACAATTGACCTACGAATTAGTAGCAAAACAATTGAAGCAAAATGTTATATATTTAATAAATAACGCTTTAGGTATTTAGCAACATATTACAACCATTTGCCCGAAGTGTATGTTAAAATATTTTCAAATTTTGCGGTATACAAGAGCATTTATATTTTGAAAATTTTATGTTCTTGGAATCCTTTCCACATGGGCACTGATGGCCACTTTCTTTATATAAAAACTATTTCAGCATATAGTATGTTGACCCACTTCCCCAACTGTTCTATACATAGATATTAAAATAAGATTGTAATGTGAATATGTGCAGGTCTCTCTGTAAGAGACCGCTAGAGTTTCCA
This sequence comes from Teleogryllus oceanicus, assembly GCA_964035755.1. Lineage (NCBI taxonomy): Eukaryota > Metazoa > Arthropoda > Insecta > Orthoptera > Gryllidae > Teleogryllus > Teleogryllus oceanicus. Next base: position 68,923,773 of record CAXIVR010000010.1, read on the forward strand.
CCAAGCGACTTGGCATGTTGGCAAACGACTTGCATAGAATTGTTTCCGAATCTCACATGCTTTGACGAAATTATCTATAAAGGTTCAGTAAGTATCTTAAAAGTCTTAAATGTTGAAGGAGTAAGTTTTTACCGAAACGAAGATAGAAGAACAAAATTCTTTGGGATCCGTTCGTCGCCACCACCCGAAAACTAAACACCGGACTGGTCTTCCGATAGTGTAGAATATGATATGTGCGTTAGTGTAGTAATGTAAATATGAGTCTGTGTAGGGGGTGAATATTGTACAAGAAAAATGAAGGAATGATCGAGGTCTGCCGTGACCTGTTTGTTGGGTTAGTGCTTTGGCATTCTTCAGAGAAACAATGCTTATGAGAGCAGTCAGCCACTAGAATGCCTCCGTCGACAAGAGAACCATAGGACCTCCAAGTGAGTGGCACCAGAGTGACAACAGCTGATGCCCCCTCAGCCGGTCAACCGAAAAGTATGAATGTATGTATATATGTTTTGGCCGCAATAGCCTCTTCTACTTAGCCTGGGCCTAACAGCGGCGTCCCAACCTTGCGGACATGGGTTACAGAGGGTTACATCCCTACGCTGTGTTCTGGTCTTCTCAACCTGAGAAGTGAGGTTTCTCATTGTCTCACAACAATATATGCTAGGACATTTCAAGGAAAACGCCCACTATAATCTTGCTCGACCGAGAATCGAAACCGGGGTCGCGTCGTGGAAAGCGAGCACGCTGATCAATGAGCTATCCACGAAGGCCGACCCAAACGTAGATGACTGTTAACCGACCTAAACCTCCCAGCGCCCAAGGAAAGCGGACGGCGCTTCATGCGTCCATCCACCGCCGGTGGGCGGAGGGCGGAGTGGGCGGAGAGGGTGGGGCGGGGCGGGGTGGGGCGGGGAGGGGCGTGGAGGGGCGGGGCGGAGTGGGGGCGTAAGGGCGAAGGCGTTTCGTCCGGGCGAGCGGCTCGCTCAGCGCTTTGAGTCACCAGGTGGCGCGTCGCTCACCCCGGCCGCAGAGGGCGCACCCACGAAGCGCCCTGGAGAAAGCCAAATCACGGTCTTCGATGGAATTGTTGTGTAATTGAAATGAGTTGGTTGGTTAGTTAGTGATACCGAGCGCGTCAACAGGTTACGTCATTAATATGTAAGAAGAGAAGACTGTGTGTAAGAAGAGAAGTGACTGTAGTGCATATTTTTCCTCGGGAGATGGCGGTGATCTTCCCCCGCTGGATGGTGAGATCCGGCGCCAACTTACCGTTGGCTAATGGGGTTTCCCCCTAACCAGGACTCTCCCACCAGCGGGGCACCGCCCCAGTCGGAACACTCTCTAAGCTCCCGACCGATCTCCCGGAATATATGGTAGTGTAGTGCATGCTAGTGTAAGTGTGTGTGTAAGGGAAGAGGATAGGACAAGGAAGAGGAAGGAAAGATCGCGTGCGCTCCGTGTCCCGTTTCTTAGGGTACTGCTCCGGCATTCGCCCGGTGTTGATTGGAGAAACCGCGGAAAACTACCGATCAGAGTAGCCGACTGCTAAAATTCTCCTCCAGACAGCTACTGAATTCGACCTTGCTGAAAAGCTAATGTCGAAATCCTGACGCCGTCACGACTCAAACCTAGGACGTCCCGATCAGAAGCGCTGCAGGGACAAGAATTGATACGTTAAGCTACTGCTCTTGCTTAGAAAATGAGAACTAAGACGTTTCATGCATACAAATTTATTGACACAACATAAAACATTCATGGGCATGAGGCACGGCCACATGAGAAAAACCTACAAAAATTGTCTTCTTTTGCCGAATGTCGAAATCTCGAAGGACGAGGTAGTCGTCAAAGGTCCAACTTCTAAATGTCTAGTGGTGGGCACAGTATAGATTCCCTGCGATGGCGTCGGTTCAACTTTGACTAGCGCGGTTACTCCAAGCTTGTGATATGGCTACGACTCGAGGCTGAGACTCCATTTGCTTGGCGTAGTCGCCGGGTTTATAGGCGCCGCCGTCGAATGGGGAGGACGGACGGCGACAGAGTTTGCTAGGAAGCTTGGTCGTCTGGTCACAGCAAGACAATGCTTCGCCCTACTGACCGCTACCCAAGGCTGAAGTCCGACGCGTACACAGCAGGAATGATTGCGGTATGCGGGTACAACACCTGCTATGGTCATTTCTCTCGTTAGAGGACTACATTGCAGGTAATCTCAGTTGTAGTGTACCGGGGGAATTCACTCCAGGGTGGACACCTGGGCGTTAGCTTCTAGTCCTACCCCCCGCAGGCGTACAAGTGCGCCCTTTGGTTGATATCAATTACTCGCGTTAGATTAGTGAATGTTTTATGTATAAGCTGGAGTTCCTTTCCCATTGAATGATGAGATATCGCGCTGAACTACACAGTGACTCGAGGGAGATTTGCTTATGCTGATGGCCCCTCCCAAGCGGGACAATGGCTGAATCAGGGCAAGTTGTACGCTCTAGATTGGTCCCCGTCATGTGTTATACATGTAAGTGTATATGTGCGTGAATAAGGGACCAAGTTAAAACAATAAAGAGGAAGAAAAGAGTCCGTGAACTGTTTGTTAGGGTACTACTCCGCCATTCGCCTGGTCTTGATTGGAGAAACACTGAACTCTACCGATCAGAGCAGACGGTCGCTAGAAATCTCCTCCAAACTGCCTCAATTCGGCCTGGCTATGTAGCTATTGTCGAAAATCTATCACCATCGTGCCTCGAACGCTAGGACCTCTCGGTCAGGGTTACCGCAGAGACATCGACAAAGTTTATTATACGTTAAGCTCAGCCGGTTCCAAAAGGGTAAAGTGGAGCTAATCGAGTGGAATCCAAAATGGCGAACAAACGAGATAGTCTGCTTTTTTATTGTAAACTTCTTATTTATGTGGAGTTCTTTTTATAGCGTAAGCGTGTATTAATATCATTAGAACATCAAATTACAATTGCGATTTGAAGTTTGCACGTCGAAGTATTAGCCAAGTTTTATAAACCAAAATCGTGTGTTACTTTTTGACGTTCAAAACTTTTCTTATAGGAAACGAAATGTAAACAAAATAGAGAACGTAGTTTTCTGTGGCCGGAATCAATAGCTACTCTGCGGTTTGAGAGACGCTACTTCCTCAGCACAGGTGCGAATGTTTTTGCCGTAATTCTGTAGACTTCTTAAACATACCCTTATCGCACACCGGCTGTTAAGAATGGCTTTTTGTTACATTGTTTGGTTGCATAAGGTTATGTAATAGTACTGAAACAAAAGAATAATTATTTATTTTTTATATTTTTATTAATGTTTGTAGTTAGGTTTGCATTTCTTTATGAAGATTTTTTTAGAGTATATGACGAGTAACAGCACTCCCATTCTAATATAAAAACAATATAAATGCACTACTCTGCGAAATTTATTGCGTAGAACAGAATTTCAACGTTAAAAGACTTTTTTTAAGGAAACCAGTGAGAGAAAACCGCAACAACGAATAATAAATTTGGGCCTATGACCAAATATTTCCGAATATTTCAACATGTTTGATCCCATTTAAATATGCCCTGACTTAGCAAACTGTTTTATCAAAAACGTAGCTGACCTTCTTTTCGTGTAATACAAAAAAGGAGGAGGAATAAAATGTAATGTAACTCGATCAGCGTTATCGCCTAGGATGAACATGATCAATTTCTAAATCCTTATTCCTTCTATTAGAGACATTTTATAATCATCCTCCAAAACGCCCAACCAACATACAATGCAGTCTCAATTTTCGTGGTCAATTCGTTTCAAAATGTCGGACAAAAAGCATGGACCAAAAAATTAGGTAATATTAATGAAAAAATTATCTCATCCTTCGCCGTACGAGTAGACCTAATAAAATATGGGACAAAATTCGACAACACAAGTAGTCCAATTCCGAATTGAATTAAATCTAATACAGAAACCAATGGTTTTCGATACATACTATTTTTTACTGTTTTAAAACTTTTCAATTTAGGAAATTGTAAATTTAACTCTATGCAAGTTTTGGTGACGTTGTATTCTTGCCTCTCCGGGATGGACCGCGTCTCACTCGATGAAGCTGACGTTTCGGTCATCTTGTTGTGGTTTTCTATAGAACTATACTGCACAGCTATCCGCAGACGTCACAAGATGGCCGGAATGTCAGCTCCATCGACTGAGAGTTTATGGTTTTTATGTTAGTACATCCTCAAAAAGAGAAATAGTTATGAAAAACACTGATAAACTACTTTCAAAAATATCTATCAATGAAAAAATAGGTTTATTATTATCATCAATGTGATGACGGAAGTCGTTGCGCGTGTAAGACATATTAGTTTACATCGCTGAGTTTCCTTTAAAAACCCTTGAAACACTTTTTAAACTCTCCTAGAATATTCTTGAAATATTGTGAAAATAATATGCAAATTGAGTCTCGAGAAGAATCGGCTGAGCTACAAATTACGTCTATCGTCGTCTTAAAGTCCTCAAGCGCGTTTACGCGCTTGAAAACTCGCACAAAAGAGGGAAATTCTCTTAGAAAGTTCTGGAAGCTTCCGAAAGGATCGGTCAGTTCCTCATGTGCAGAGAGGGTCGAGACAAATGACATCTCACTTGCTTTGATTAGTGGACCGAAAAAGGGGTGTAACTTAGAGTAATGGATGACATACAGTGATAACGTACATTAATATATAGATTATGTACTCTGACACTGATTACAAAATATCTCCTGATCAAGGGCCCATTAGGGACGGCCGAATTCTATGAAAAGCAGGTCCCAACCCCTTACACCAATATAATGAATATAAAATATAATAAATTAATATACACGTAAATAAAATATAATAATAAAAAAAAAAAATTTTTATAATCATCAAACTGAAAGATTTACAAAACAAAGGGTTTGTTAATAACGATAAAATTAGTTAAAATAAAAATATTAGAGAAAGTAGACCAAACTTTCGAATACCTGACAAAAGCTAGATTTAGTACAATTTCTAATTTTCAGACTATACGGTAGAGCAAAAATAATGTTGGATATCGAACACAAAAAACATTAAAAAAGGGTTGCAAGAATTTCGTCGTTAATACTATTCAAAAATTGTAAAAATGAATATCAATAATTGAATTTGGAGTAAACAATAAGCAGGAATTCCCCCAGTTTTTCCAACACCCCCCATCACACTGCCACGCACCGGCAGGTCAGGATGCGACGGCGCCAAGCGGGTGCTGGGGGTAGGTGAGGGGGGGAAGGGGGGCGTGTGCCACCAGGTGACGCGTACACGTGTATGCCCCATAGGATTATCATCGCAGGGCTAACCCGCCTCTATTTACATACATTTGCATGCCCGCCTGCGCCACCCGCCGCGTCCGTCCTCTGTCCCCTTCTATGACGTCCTGGAGAGGGAGGCCGGCGAGCGGCGCATCCTCATTCACGTCAACAGAGCGCGCCCTCAGACGTGCTTTTGGATGTGGTAATGCGACGCCTTTCGGCCGGCGAGGGCGATCGGCACTTGCGACCGTCCAACTCACGTCTACTGTTGTCTGGTGCTCGCGGGTTGCAGCTAACGTCTCTGATCAGGGGGCGGTAAAAGCTACCATGTTGTTTGGTTTGGTTTTGTTTTTTCGTGTTTCCGGGCGCGTCAACTACTTTGGTCATTAGTCCCGTTAGTGTAGTGCATGTTTGTTTCTCTGGAGAAACTGGCGGTGGTCTTCCCCAGTTGGATGACGAGATCTGGCGCCGACCTACCGTCGGCTAGTGGGGTTTCCCCCTAACCAGGACTCTCCCGCCCTCGCGTCTTTCAGACTCGCCTTGCTCTTCCAGACTCGTTTCGACGTCCCCAAACCTTCTGCGCCTGCCCAAACTGATCGCACCGCTCTCCCGCTATACACATGTGTAGTGCGGGATGCATTTAATATTTACATGCCTTAATAATAAGAGTTATTGGTTGAACATACAATTGTGGATTACTTAAGAGGTACGACATGTATATTTTGGGAATTTGTAGTTTCTTCGAACACCGATGTATTTATCTTTTATTTTATTTTATTTATTTTTTAAATTTATTTTTACGTCAAAAAACAGTTTAAAACTGTGTATGACGTGCTATGGGTTATGGGTGCTATCTTGTTAAACTATTTCGATCAAAATGTATATAAACCGGCTTATTGGTTAAAACATTTGTTCTGGAAATATATGATCGTTATATTTTATAGTGTAAGGTAACCTATGTAGTCTTTGGAATTCCATTCGTAAATTTATTATTTGATTTTGACATTATCATTATGAAAACATTGTAATTCTATAAATATTGATCATTTTTTGTATACAGAGCTGAGCAGCGGGAAATATATTTCTTAATAGTTCTCAGATACTTGCTCTTTAGCACCTGCAAGCAGCAATTTAATAAACTATCATTTAATTGAAGGAAGGCCCTAATACAATTATTAGGACCTTTCTTTACTGATAGTTCACCTAAAATATGAGACATTAACACATTATCTAGCCAAAAAGAAAATGAGACTCTTCATTTAGGTTCTCGTTCACTTTTCCCTACTGGTACTCATCTACGAGTCCATATTTCTTTGGGCCTCTTAAATGCTACGATATAAAACGTGGTTCTATTCTTCTTTGTCCGGTATTCTCTCTCCTTCATTGCGTCTTAATTTTTCTGGAAGCATGTATGCACTACTGCATTGCACTGGAATCAACCACGAGAGTTTAATTAGTTACATGCACTTTGCATCCATTCTTCAGGGGCACGCCTTCTTTAAGCTAACTTTCGTCACATCAAAAATGTGTTCTCTCATCATCAAATGCAATTATTTTCATTACGCGTTTTGTCAATGGCTGAGATGAGAGAGGGCAACAGTTGTGAACTCAAGCTATTCTGCGGCATCCCGGACCGTGAAGTTCTAAGATTTGAAACTCAAAACTATCTAAGAGTGCATAGCTGAGTCGAATTCAACCAACTTCCGGACGAAAATTTTAGCTTACGGCTACTCTGATTTTGATATTTCCCTGGTCTCTCGTATAAATTTCAGGCGAACAGTAGCTCAACAAACGGGCACAAAGTATAACTCACACATGCCGGATTAAGAGTAGCGGCGGAAGCTTGTTGCGGTTGGGGCAAGGCCGTCCTGGTAGTGATATGTGGAATTGGTATTCTTGCACGGTGACGTGTACTTCGACGTGAGATCAGGTTACAGTTGGAGTGGAACATCATCACATCGCCGGGTTTACCTCTACTGACGGGACTAATGAGCATAATAGCAATTGACGCACCAGGAAACAATGTAATCTATTGATTGATTGATTAATTTTTTCGTGTTTCCGGGCACGTCAACTGCTTCGGTCATTAGTACCGTTAGTGTAGTGCATCTTTTTTTTCTCGGGAGATAGCAGTGGTCTTCTCCCGCTGGATGGCGAGATCCGGCGCCGACCTACCGTCGGATAGTGGGGTTTTACCCTAACCAGGACTCTCCCACCAGCGGGGCGCCACCCCAGCCGGGACAAGCACTAAGCTCCCGACCGGTCTCCCGGGATATGTGGTAGTGTAGTACATGTTAGTGTAAGTGTGTGTGTAAGGGGAGAAGATAGGACAAGGAAGAGGAAGGACAGATCGCGCGCGGTCCGTGGCCCGTTTGGTAGGGTACTGCTCCTGCATTCGCCTGGTGTTGATCGGAGAAACCACGGAAAACTACCGATCAGAGCAGCCGGACGATGAAATTCTCCTCCAGACTGGGACGGAATTCGACCTAGCTGAAAAGCTAGTGTTGGAAATCCTGCCGCTGTCAGGACTCGAACCTAGGACCTCCCGGTCAGAGGCGCTGCAGTGACATCAGTTGATGCACTGAGCTATCGTTACCGGTGTAATCTATTAAACCTACCACCCTCCTCCCTGTTAAAAGTCGTTCTCCGGCCGCGAAATGGTACTCTTTGCTCCCGACACGTCGTCCTCATTAGCTCTACACTAACGCATACTACAGACCAATTGCACTATCGCAGCCTCCGCAACGAAGTATTCCACAGTGAAAAAGTGCGGCCAGAAGCATGAGGAGTCACTTTGCTTATCTCCTAACGGTTTTTCCGACAAAGGAAAAGTGCTCATTGACATTGACTCAATGACTCAAGCGCCATTCTGAGCGTCTCTACACGAACGCATTCTGCACTATCGCAGCCTCCCGCACAAAATTCTCCCACGACGCGTTAGTTCAGCAAGATGCACAGCAAGTATGTAAAAACTAAGTTGTTAATCCTTTCTCTCATCTCTGATTTAAACGCTGTCGTCTTGCTTTTGCTTCTCTGCTCCAGCCTCGGAGTGGTGCTCTTTGCTCCCAAAACAAAGTTCTGAGATTCTCTACACAAATGTGTTTTCACAATCGCAGCTTACGCCAAAAGTTCTTCCACACCGTGTTAGTGCAATCACAAATCTGACGACTATGTGAAAATGTGTACGCGAATTTGTTATTTCCGTCTATCATCTACGATTTCAACGCCGAAACCGTACACCACACTTTTCTCCGTTTTTGTAAATATGCTCTTTGCTCCCGGCGCGTCGTTCTGATTGGCTTTACTTTAACAGGTTCTGCACTATTGCAACTCTGCCAGAAATTCTCCCATAGAGTTAGTGCATGATAAGATAGACAAGTATTTAAAATCGTAAGCGTTCTAATTTATGCCCCGTTGTTCTGATTGGCTTTACTTTAACAGGTTCTGCACTATTGCAACCTCTGCCAGAAATTCGCCCATATATGTTAGTGCAGTGATAAGATAGACAAGTATTTAAAATCAGTAAGCGTTCTAGTTTATGCCCTTTCTCATCCTTGGCTTTTACACCGACCCTTTGCATTTGCTCCTGCCGGTTGCTCCGTTCCCTGAAAGGTGCTCTTCGCTCCCGGCGGGTTGTTCTGATTGGCTCCACACTAACGGGTTCTGCACTATCGCAACCACCGCCACAAATTCTCGCACAGCGCGTTTGTGCAGCGAGATGCACGACGAGTATGTAAATGGCTGTAGGCGAACTTGTGCGCGGTGCGTGATGCGCGTGTTTCGATATCATATCTAGTCTCGTCGCGCTCCGCGGGCGTTTCCCCTGCCCCGCCCCCTCTTCAACCCTAGCAGCGCGGCGTTGGCAGCCGGAGCACGTCAGCGAAATGCGCAGTAATTGCAGCGTCTGACCCGAAGTCACGGACGGCAGGCGAACAGGATGAAAGGCGAAACGTAATAAGGAGAATAAACAGCCAGGTTGCGTCATGAAACGAAATATTTTTAGGTTTTTAATTAACAGAAATTTGTTCTGTGCTGCAAAATAAACATGCATTTATTTTGTAGTTCTTGGGAACATAAATGTTTTATTTTGTATCTATATTTTTTTTTTAGTTTTTTTTTTAATTTATAAATATTGTTTGGAAGTGACTAAGAATAGCAGTATGAATTTATCTATAACAATTGTTTATGAAAATTTCACAAATTTTACTTTTAATCAAATTTCTAATGAAGTAATTTTAAATTTTCTTTCAGCCAACGTTAAAGGTGTCACATAAATGCATACAAAATCTCATTTTTTATTATTAAAATATAGCATAATATAAGAGACTAATTTATCCTCTAATGCTACTATTTATTCATAAATATAGCTATCTTATAATATATTTGTTCTGTTTCAGAGTGTTCCAGAAAAGACGTCACATTACCCGATACTAAACGTGAGTTAAATTACTATAATTTTCAAACACGTTTCATTTTTTATATGGAATTATTATTTCATGCAATCTGGCAGGGAGTGGTTGTTCTGTTGTGGTCACATCTTTACATTTGCTTCTCAATTCCTAAATTCTAAAATTTAAGCACTCTCTGTTCTGCTATTTATGGATCTCCCCATTGCAAAAAAGGGCTATAGGTTCTCTCTATTCTTATCTCAACAGAGATAGATGAAAACTACTTAATGAAACTCCAAATATAAAACCAAGATCTTCACATGAATAGACTAAACATTATATTATAGGCATGGGGGTTGTAGATTTTCTACACCACATCTAATTTATTTCTTTATTTACGCATATTGCAAGTATTTGCGAAGAAAGAGAAGTCTTAAGAAATTTTATTTTCGACGTGAGGCATACCCCAGAAATTCTTTATTCAAAATTATTTGATGACGTTCAAAAGCCTATTCTGCTAGACCAATACACTACGACTTGCTTCTACAATAATTGTAGAATGGACGTAGCGACTCCTGATACCAAACCACATCGCCCCATCATTTATCGCCTCCGTTCCGATTCACGACACGCAGCGTTTGTCGCCAGGCCACGCAGCCATGCACAGCTCGTAACTTGGTGCGAAATAGCCTGGGCGCCCTTTGTCTGACCATCCGTCGCCCCCACCGCCCAATCCCCAACCCGCTTTCCCACCAAACCCCATCGACTTACCATGCAACCGTTCTCCAACACTCCCATCGTAATCTACCATCGCATTGCCCCCATCGGGCGCTCTACATCGCCACACCATTCTCACTGTCTACTCCCTAATCCGTGTTTACATACTCCAATTTTCTACAAACACTTCCTTCGAACTCATTCTCCACCGTAGCCGTTTACGCCACTCTCTACCACTCCATCGTGATTCACCACTCTCGCCATTCCTATTTGTCCTTGGACATCGCGGGCTCTGAGCTTCGGCCACTATCTTCCTCTGTCGATAACTCCACTACTCTATGCTTCGATTGAAACATAAATTCCTTTCTGGCAGAAACGAGAGGGACACTGACATCCTCCGGGAGTTTCAATACCAAAAATTTAAGTCGAAACGATTTACCGATTCGACTAGCGTCGCCCCTGCCCGCTATCTCGTGACCTTTGAAAGACACAACCTCCCCCAGCGCCAAAACCACTGTCACCGCCTTAACAGTTCCACTGTCTCGACAGTTCCCTCCCCATTGTCTTGGCCAGTTCGCTCACCTCCAGCCTGCTCCCCTGCCGCCCGTGAAGGGCTGTCCCCGCTCCGCCCCCTCGCCGTCTCTCAACCTTGCCCCTCGCCGCAACCACTGTCACCGCCTTAACAGTTCCACTGTCTCGACAGTTCCCTCCCCACGTTCGCTACCCTGTGCATGCCTTTCTCTCTACCCCTTCACCAAATCCAGAACTCAGCTATTTCAGGCGCCACTAACTTCCCTGTCAATCACGCCCACGGCTATTGCATTGTTACTCAGTGTCCTCTTCCATCGTCATCTCACCAAGGTATTGCCGCCTCCACCGCCACCCCCTATCCACCTCTTCCGGTGCCTCACACTATCCTCTACCACCAACCCTTTCCTTTCATTCAACGCCTACTACTTCACACCTACGCGTTCGCCAACTTTCATCCTACTCTGTACCCTCCCCCCTGCTTTCTACAGTAAACCAACATCATCGCCGCCGTTTCAGGTGCCACCCCACCATGCCCGTTACCGTCACCATCCACATATGCATCCAAGTATCTCACTTCTTTCTCCCGCACGTACGCCATGCCTCTTCAGAACCCCACGCACGCCTTCAACACCTCAATCCTGCTCCACTGCCGCCCCGGCTGCTCTCACCTGTCCTATACGCTTCACCGTGGTCACATCGCCACCTCGCCACCCCACCCGCTCAACCACTCCCGCCGCACCCAACGCCCATGCCACCTCCTCCTCTACTCGAGCCGTCCTCGGTGTTCTCGTCCTCCCCCATCCCGCAGCCATTCTATTGGGCCAATTTCCTTCGCCGTCTCCGTCGCTGTCCCCGCCACTCGGTATTTTCGCGAATTGGGACGCGCTTGACTACTCCAGAGACGGCAATATAGTCGTCAACCCGTCCTTCCCCTCCACCTCAACCGCCCCGCCGTCCTCACCCCCGTCCTTAGCGACTCCAGGCATGCTAAGATCGCGAGAAACATAACAAGATTCCCAGAACTCGCGGACACTGCGCCTAGAGAAATTGGTGCGACATTTAAAAGGAAGGTTTGAACAGACTTCTCTGGAGTGGCGGTACGTCACTGAATACCTGGCCCATGGCAGTCATTGGGAGCTGTTACTTGACGGATATTGTCACAAAATTAGCTATATTAATTCCCATTTTCTCTTTAAGGCAACGAAATTATCCATTAAAATGAAATAATACACCTGTCCAATTTCAAATTCTCAATTAAGAGTAAAATTAAAAAAAATTATATAAAAGAATCTTGATTTTGTTGTACTCTTTACTTGAGAGTATATCACTCTCAAAGCATAAACTTTCTACGTTCAGTTTAGAAGGTTAAACAGACAATCTTATTTGTTATTAACTTATAAAGACTTAATTTATTTAATTCATTATTGCTTAATACAATAAATAACGAAATGATTTTACAACAGAACATAAAACGAACACGAGGACCAATCAAACATATTTGTAACTCTTATAAAAGATGTTTATATAAGTAAAAGTTTAGTAAGTAAATAAACGTCGAATAGCGATAAGCAGTAAAGAATGTAAACATAACACAATTCTCGATTATTTGTTAGAAACAATTTGGCAAATATATTTTCGTATGGATCCACTATTTCCTGCCTTGCGCGGCTTCAGCTTGCGCGCGTACATCCCTTTCTGGATTTGGAGAGGGATGGAGGCCGAAGTCAGAAGTGTTCGTGCCTGTGAGAGCACCAGCTCTGCAAGTGCCGTTAGCGCCCGCGCGAGCGCTGCCTGACGCCAGCTATATTCCTGCTCCTGCAGCCCCTCTCCACCCCGGGCGACCATCGTTTCCAACCAGCGGAGATTATCTCAAAGCGAGCATTGCCGCTGTCTCCGAAGATGCTTTAGCTGTGAGATACTAGAGTTTCAGTTTCGATTGTGACTTATTATCGGTACTAGCTAGATAGCTTGGTCGAATTACCCGCTTACTGGAGAGAATTATAGCTGACGATCACTCTGCTAGGCGGTTTGCCGATGTTTTTCGATCAATTACTAGGCGAATGCCGGCGCAGTACCTTAACAAATGGTCTAAGTACCGTGTGTAATCTTTCCTTTCGCTTTCTTCTGCTATCATCCCTTACATATTCTTTGACATACATGCATTGCACTACCACGTATGTCGAGGGACCAGTCGAGAGTTTAGAGCCTGCCTCAGCTGGGGCGGTGCCCCACTGCCTGAAAACAGAAGTAACCTGCTATCCTACGTGTTCCAAGTTTCACCATTTATTGGGGGAGGGACACATCCATATCATGGGTTAAACATTCACCACACTAATGGGAATGATAACGATCATAGCAGTTGACAGGCTTGGTCACATCAGTCAATCAATGCGTGGTTCCCACCTCCCTTACCACCCCGCATCATCCCTTCCGCAATCGCCTTTCAGCTGCTGCCTTACCACAGAGGTCGATTAGGCACGCACAAAGCATGCCACCAACAACCAGCAACACCGATACATGCACAACATGGCCCGAGGCAAATCGCTACGACTCGGCGTTTGTGGTGTGGTGAACGCTGGCGAAGCTGCTTATTATTCCATTTCACTCCTATCTGATATCTATCTTACTAGGAAAAATATACGTAACTTGAGGGGACATATGCTTCGTATATGTAAGTATTAACAAAAATAGATATAAAAAGGTAAAAGATATATACATACATTACTAGTAGTGCTACAGAATGGCACAGACTTTCTCGTATTTTTCTTTTATATTCTTTGGCCTGGACTAGTTTACTGGACTTGCCACATACTTTAGTCAGAAGTATATTCTTTAAAAAAAAAATTTAATCCTTAGGTTTCCTAAGAGCAAAACTGAAATATTACTTCAAGAACATTACAGAAGAGTAAAACCACGTCCTAAATGACAATTTTCATTAAAAAACTTGCAACCGTTTTTAAGAAAATATCGTTTAAGTGTTACTAAAAATGCAAAATTGAATATTTTTCGAAGAAACGTTTTGAGTTTTTCAGAAAACTTCATTAGAAGTAATTTAAAGCACTTAAACTCACAAATACAATAGTGTTTACAAATTGCTGGGAATATGCACATGAACGGCGTGAGAGATATTTAAAACTATATATTTGTGTAATTTTTGAAAAAACGAAATAATACACAAAATGAGTTTTGTGTCAAAATAAACGGTGAAATTAGCACGAACCGTTGGAAAATTTATAACAAAAAATTTGGAGCCTTTTTGAGAAAAAAGGCATTTTAGCTGACTCCAGCGGTTCCTTCGCAATGTTTCAAGATGGCGGTCCGCGTTGTGCGGTGGCTTAAATGTGAAGTTCAAAGGAGCCACCGTCTACTTTCCTTTCTGTGCAGTATCTATTCTGTACTTGCGGTTCCTTTGCACAGTTTCAAGATGGCGGCCCGCGTTGTGCGGTGGCTTAAATGTGAAGTTCAAAGGAGCCACTTTCCTTTCTGTGAGTATCTATTCCGTATTTGCGGTTCCTTTGCACAGTTTCAAGATGGCGGTCCGCGATGTGCGGTGACTTAAATGTGAAGTTCAAAGGAGCCACCGTCTACTTTCCTTTCTGTGCAGTATCTATTCCGTATTTGCGGTTCCTTTGCACAGTTTCAAGATGGCGGCCCGCGTTGTGCGGTGGCTTAAATGTGAAGTTCAAAGGAGCCACCGTCTACTTTCCTTTCTGTGCAGTATCTATTCCATATTTGCGGTTCCTTTGCACAGTTTCAAGATGGCGGCCCGCGTTGTGCGGTGGCTTAAATGTGTTCAAAGGAGCCACTGTCTACTTTCCTCCTTTCTGTGCAGTATCTATTCCGTATTTGCGGTTCCTTTGCACAGTTTCAAGATGAGCCACCGTCTACTTTCATTTCTGTATAATATCTATTCTGTGCCCCTGGCGGCCGCGGGGTGCGCCAGCGAGCGGATTTGCGCGGCGCCACCAATCAAACGGCGCCGCCGAGGGCGGAGCGCGGGGCGCGATGGGCCGTGGCCGGAAGCGCGCGGGGCGTCCATCCAGGCGTGAGCCGCTGCGGTGCGGGAACAGTCACCGAGCGCTAAGCGACTGCTTTAGACTACGAACACTCACGCTTCTCTTTTGAATAAAAGCAGTAAGAGAATCGTTGATGTACATCAGATAATGTGTTGGGATTGCGCGTTTCTTCCGTCGAGGTTGGCTGCACGAGTTGGTTGGCGGCCCTGGATGGCAGGAGCGGCATGCAAGGGACCAGTGAGTTATTGTAAGGTCAGCGGCGGCGAAGGGAGGTGCCCTGCGAAAGACAGCCAGACAAGATGTGCCGAGTGGAATACAACGCCTGTGTTGTTTATGAGTGATCGCAAGGACACCTCATGTACCCTCGCTTGCACAAAAAATGGGCGATGTCCTGAGCCGAACTTTACTTATTTCCGGATCTCGTCTCTGTCTCGTGGATCGAGCTACACCAATCCGCTTTAGCTTCATTTCAGGGAGGTAATCTATTCATCTGAACATTACAAATGGCGGTAATGGCGAGTTATTATATTATAGTAAATATTTGAATATAAATATTAACAAATCAACCAACAATTTTATATAAATTTTGAATATACATTAATATATACAAAGTGGCATGCAATTTCCTCAGTAAAACATATTTTAAAACTGTTATAAACGGGTTTTTTGCAAAAATAACACTGACAACGACTATTAAGCTCCATGTTCAGATTTTCGTCGTTTATTATTGTATATTTAATATAAAATGCAAATAATTTGCATTGAAGTGCATTGTCTAACCTAGTTATTTTATTAGAAAAATAATAACTCTAAAGAAATACGTTTTAGAGTCAGTTTCATAAACACGTCTCCGAGAGCAGCTTTCAGTTGTGAAATACTTCATCATCAATTTCTCAGATGACCCAATTGAAATATAACATATGGTCGCGAACATTAATATTGTAATAAACAGTTTTGATATGTAAAATACTAAATAAACTTAAAGTGATTAAAGTTCATTTAGTCACAATGAAAGTTTTCTGCAGACATTATGATTGCAAGTGCAGCTGCTAAATGAATGATTTGATCTTTTGTTTCGTGGGATCACAATTAATTACCTCTTCAATCTAACGTTAGGGTGATTGCATTTTATATGAGTTCTTTACCGCAACATTATTGCAATCATAATACCTAGTCTTAAGGGATTTTGCGAGAATCAAAACGACATATGACTCTTATATAACATTTAATATCTTAATGTTTGCAAAGGTAGAAACACCAGCTGTCTATTGCGTGAACATTGGAGGAACACACACACATGGTCACACACACACACACACACACACACACACACACTTCAATATATTACTTGTTGTAATTTATGTATGATTTCCAATCCAACGCAATGAAATTAATATATTTATATTATTATAGTGGGCATATTTTTACATTACGATATTTTTATTTTCGAGAGACGACAATGCAAAGATTTTTACACGTCATCGGGAATGTTACACCTACTTCTTCAAGATAAGCAGACCTATGCAACACTGTTTTTGCTAATCCATTAAGAATCACTTAGAGATTCTCCTGTCATAAATTATTTCAAATGTAATTGCTAATAATGTTTCAAAATTTGTCAAACCCTCGGAAATCTGTACTACGATAATCGTTAGAAAATGAATAGGGATCCTCTTCTGTAAAATATTGTTGCAAAATAAAATTTTTCTATTTTCATACTTTTTACATTTCATAAATTGCTAAATTATTGATATGTTCACTAACGCATCTTCAGTAATATTGCACTCGCATATTTATAATTTTTAATGAATTGTTAATAAATATTGTAAATAAATATAATTAATTTTTTTATTTGGAAAATTCATTTAAGTTATAAATGTTATAAAGTAATTACTAAAGTACTGTAATATGAATTAAGGTTGAATTTAAAACTATAACTACAATATTATTATTGTTGAAATGCATTATTATATTACAATGTAACGTTTAAATGTAATGTCGGATTGATAAATAGGTTCGCATATAGTAGTATATTCACAATAGGTAATATCTTACAAAAACAGCAAACCAAATAATAACGAACAACCTCAATTGAGACCATTGGTATTTGGTCGCACAATTTCATGACCACTTTAATGCAAGGTTTGGGAAGAAGGAGAAATCTGCGCTTATAGACGGTTCGTAACCAAATCTTCAGGGTTTACCGCCACCATTGCGTTCCTTTTACTTCTAAGTCTTAGATTCCGAAAGTGATACTAGATATTTCAACATTAACTGAGAATAAATGCTGTATACCATGAGAGAGAAATGATGTAACAAATGTCTGGAGTTTTAAAATCTGGGTCTTTGAATACTGTAATTGAAGTCCTACTAAGGCCATTGTAATTACATTTTCTGTCATTCGTCGATTAAAACTGCCGAACACTTTCCGGTGGAATTATGTTATCGCTTGCAAAGGAAGTACTTCAGGTTAAAGAGACCCACATATGTTATTGGTGATCGGAAAATGATTTCGTAATTGTGAATTGATATTATTCATTGGTGCAACATACAAGAAATGTGAATTTACTTATTTGTGCTAGTTTTCTTTTCACTTTAGTCCTGCCAATTTTTCGAAAACATAATTCAATCATCTTTTTTTTTTTACCTAAATACAATATTTACTTTTCGACTGTCAATTCGGAAAGAATGGTTGTTCCTACTTTGAAAAGGATCATGCCGATAAATGGATTAAAGTTTACAAATATCAGAAATACCAAATATAATATCTGATATTTGTTATCTAAAGGGACTCTCTAGAAAATAATCAAATTTTTCTTTGTTTCATTTAATCTTTTCAAATAAGAACGTAACTTTGCTTTGGTTTGTATTCCGGCAAGATCTGTTAGGACTCCGCTTACTTGTGCCAGCACATAATAACAAGGCTTCTTCTATCCGGTACCTCCACTTCGGATTTGCTGTAATTGATATTAATTTGCCGAGTATTTTACAGTTCTAATGACCGATTTTCAATCTACACACCAATGCTTTTTGGTTCCGTCAGGCATCTTCCTATTCTTTTGCCTTTCATTGTCAAATCCATGACGTACTTCACATTTTTGGCCTTTCTCGTTTTCTTCTTTCTGAAAGGGATCACCAAAGATAATTTTTGATATTCTGGTCAGCATGCATTCTGCAGCATACTTAATAGTTGTTTGGATTCTTACATTTTCGACCACTTGTCCTCAATCATTATTATCTGTCTAATCTCTTCGTTTAGTATTCTATCAAACAGTATAATTACAATACCTGTTCCAAAATTCATTTTCATAGCATTCAACTTGAGAGTTTATTGCATCATTTTTAATTCTAATTTCCACATCATACGTACACAACTCTCCACCATTGTCTTGTATATTGTCTCTAGTTTTCTTGCAATTTTTGTTTTATAAAAATATTATGAAGTTTACTAATAATTGGCCTTCCCTAGTTTATTTTTTTAATAAAGTCAATATTATTAGATCTCTCTCTGCTCTAATAATCACCTGATATATTTTAATTCTTTCCTACTGGAAATATACACCACTTTGTTCTAGATTATATCGAGATTTACAACCATGTGTCTTGACTTTTATATCATTTATTTTGAGTTCCCATTTTTATGTTTTTATTAATTTCTGGATTAAATGTTACAGATACAAAAATATTATTTTTCTACCATTTTTCAAGTGATATTGACTCCAAAAGCGGGGAAATTGCTTATGTATGAATTGTGTTTTGCAGTCGTTCTTAAAGTCTTAAATGATATCCACTAACATTTTTAGTTATTTGGATTATGCAATTAATCAAAACTTTTCAATATTTTATAGTTTTACCAGTCTTGTATGACTGATTAGTGTCTCCTAAAATAATGTAACAAGTATTTCAACGTTGTTATGTAAAGATCTGTTTCTGATGAAATAATATTATATAATAAAAGATCTTCATCTTCATCTTCATTACTAGTTTACTACTATCATTATGAGAGAGAAAATGAATATTTTCTAGGATTTATTTATTTATTTATTTATTTTATGTCAGAAAAATAGCAAAACTGCGTATGATGCTATGGGGAAAGTGAATTGTAAAAAGTACATTTTCAAAATTCTGTGATCCCTACGCTTACTCATATACTACATTAAATTTTGAATTTTTGGAAAGGAGAAAAAAACAAAACCCCATGCAATAAAATCTATGTTCAAGGATAAACAAGCAATAAATTTGAATTTTGAAATTTTGAAAGGGAGAAACAAACTCCCATGTAATAAAATCTATTTTCAAGGATAAATACAATCAATTTTGAAAGGAGAAAAACAAAATCCCCATGTAATAAAATCTATTGTCAAAAGATAAATACAATAAATTTGGCTCTTATTACTTCCTGCCGCGACAACATGGAAACGATAATTTGAATAAATGTTTCCACTGAATTCTAGAAGATGCACAGAAAATGAAGTTACATTTATGTCCAGAAGTGTAAACAAGGGGCCATCTCAGCATTTGCTCAATGGATCAGGGAAACTGACGAAAAACCTGATCGAGATGGGATGAAGAGAGGGCACGTGACCCGAGTCTTTTATTTTGATCCGCGGTTGATGGTTTAGTAAAAGTAGTTGAAACTTGAAATGAATGATTGAGAAGAATATTTAATAATCGACTTGTTTATTAATCAATATCATTCAAACAATGTAATAGTGTTAGCAAATGGGCATGATACACATATTTACTTCAACTAATAATCGAATATTTATTATGAATACATGGTTTTAAAACCAAGAATTATTTTTTCAACTCTAATATTAATTTATTCCTTAAAATTACCGCGTGACGCATGTTAACAAACACTTCGACATATTACATTCGTATACTTACGTATATACAGAGTAAATATACGTAGTATAGAGAATGTTATATACGCTGCGCGAAAAACTGCGCATTTTCTTGCGAAAAAATCATTGCCGCGCTCTGGGTGACGAAAACTGAATCAAAAAATTACAATTAAGAGAAAAGTCCTCTAACACGCGGTGTAGCCATAATCCAGCTTGGTGGACCCGTGATGCCAAAACTAGTTCGAAGCAAACGTCCTGTTCTGTCCGTCTGATACAATCCCCTGAAGCGTCGAACCATGCATACGATTTTTCCAAATTGAAGAAACTCCTGCCGTTTTCGCCTGAGCTGAAGCTGGCGGCGATTTGAAACATTCACAATTTTTGTGATTTAGTCGTAGCCTTCCGACATTTTAAATCTTTTCAAAAACGACTCAAATTGTTTCTAAATTTCGTAAGGACTGTTTACGGTAAAATACGCTTATAAAGGTAGAATATATCCAATTTTCACGGTTAACCTGAATTTTGAAAAATCACAAAATTTGAATATTTTGCGGCGTCTTACTATAACTACAAAATTAAAGATAGAGATTTTTAAGCCTAAAATGAAAAGGTGTTGCTTATAATTAGATCTTTAATAAGGTCATGCAATTTTTTTAAAGTTTTAGCGATTTCGTACAATATGGCGTGCAATATTTGCAATTTTAAAATTCATAAACAAGATTTTCAAAATGGCTCCAAATTTTTTCTTTAAATTTTGGTTGTGGGTAATGCCAATGCAGCCTATCCGATGACATAAACGAGATATTGCTCTATTCTATTGTTTTTTAAAAATTACACAATGTAATTTTTGAAATACTCTCTCACGCTGTTAATATGAGCATTTGAAGGATTTTGTATAGATTATTTAACTTATAGAAGTGTCAATGATCAGAGGAAGTTTTTCAAAACTCAATAGATTCCTGTGAAAAAAAACTATTTTGAACCGAAAAGGAGATAATGTCAAAAATGTATTTTCAGTGGCGATAGATGTCAGCTGGCAAGAGAACGGTAAGAACCTTATGAGCTGCAAGAACCTTAAAACCAGTCCACACAAAGGAAATTATAAACATTTACATGAGAAAGTCTATGTCCATTCTGTAGCACTCTAGTTCTTCATATTTTGGTAGTAGCTATGTAAGCATTTCTTAATTCTTTTAAATGCAAATAAAAAAAAAAATTTAGCTAGAAAACTTGACAAAGTGAGACAATAAATAAATAAAGTTAATTCATAAAGGACGCAATACTCGTATTAGGATTGGAAGAACATGTTCAAATAACAAACCAAAACGGCCTATGAACAGGAAAATATGGAGTAGAACGATCTGGTAAACGACCAGTAATCGAGGTACATCAAATTCTTTCCGCAGTTTTGTAATGGTATTCTTGCAAAGAAAGAAATGCTTGAACATTCTCGACATCGTTATTAGGAATTTATTTTCATTGCTCGTCAAGTAAAAATCGCTGATATCGTACGGGATTTGAATGACGTTAAAGCCCCTCTATTGTAGCTACAACTGTTGATTGCGCTACCAACACAGTCGTACGTAAGCATTTCCGTGAACTTACTCAATTAAGAATCTTACGAATTTTGTCTTCAAACTCATTGCTTTTCCACTTCGCACTCAAAATATTAAATAAATTAATTCTATAGACAATAAGAAAGCAAAGAAATCGCGCACTATAAAATAGTTAATTCACTAAGAATGTCATTCAGCATCATGTAATTTTGCAGGCGCTTGGTCTTCTAGCCTCGACGCTCAATCCTTATCGCCTCTGCCTAAGGTGAGATTATTAGACGTGATAACGTTAAATAGCAGACAAGTTTCGACACGGCCCGACATTCAGGTTCATTTAAGGTAAGTAATTACTAGAATCTAAGAAACATTTATTGACTTCCCAAGAAAAATCACCTAATAATACGCAGTTATTATCTTTTTGTTCATTCATCACACATTTATATAAAACAATTTTTATTTTCTCGTGTTATTGGTAATGCTTTAATATATAACAAATGTTACACTATTACTAATTCATTCGTTTTGAAAAACTCTAAACGACACCTGTAAAATGCCACCTTAAATTAATATTGAAAAGGAAAAGTATTAATTAAAATCTCACATTGTCAAAAATAAAAGTTGCATGAAAAGGCCAGACGTAAACTCGAGTCTTCCAGTTCTTCAAACAAGCACCTGCACTACGACGTCACTCCCTGCAGTCACTTATACAATGTTTACATATTAGAATGTGTTGATTAGAGTGATACTTGTTGAGTTTTGCTAGCTGAAGATAGAATGCTTGCAACGAAAGAAAGAAAAGTACGATTTCGCAAAATCGGTTTTGAAACGTTTTAATAGTAAGAAAAGAAAACGGTTTCATTGCAGTTTTGTATTTCCAAAACCATTCTTTAAATTGTAAATATTGCTTGCACTTTTGCACGAAAATGCACACTACCAAGAAAGCCTACATGATTGTTATGCAAGAACGAATTATGGACAAATAAATTTCATTTGAAAGATTAAATCTGTTTTCAATTTTGTAGTTGTAGAAGATCAAAATGCTCAAACTTTAAAATTTTCGAAAATTTAGAGTTAACTCACAAATGAACGCAGTGTCATCCTTCTAAGTGTATTTGACTTATTCTTACCAGAAAATTAGGAGCCGTTTTTGAGAAAATTTTGAAAATGTCCGAAAGGCTTCTGCAAAGTGCAATTCTAATTTAAAGAGATTTTTCAAAAATTTCCAAGCTTCAACTACAGCCAGAAACAGGTTTCTTCACACCAAGGATCGCATGTGGTTTAGGCGCCAGTAGTAATCAGCAGACGGTTGGGATTTACGGCTCGATAAAACCACTTTTTCGACCTAAACGTGTGGTCACTGCTTCTTCTCTCTTAATCGCGAAATCTCGATTTTCCGCTGTATTACATAACTTTCTTTGTTACGTATGCGCAATGAATATACATGTATATATTGTCACATACGAATATACTACTTATAATGTATTCGTGCATATGAGAAAGTAAAAACGAGGGCATAAGTTTAACAAATGCTGAGATAACGAATTATCATAGTTCGCAAAATCCATCTAAACGTATTACAGTTCCAAAAGGTGAGATACAAAAACAGTACTGATAATTTTCAACATGGATTGTCATTTCAAGGTGAGTTTATTTTTTACATAAATGATTCGTATTGCAAAAATATGAATGTATTTATCTAATCAAGAAAACAGTAATTTGTCACAATCTGGGCATTTACGTTGTGTAAAAGTCACAATTTTAATATCAATTACTTAAAGGTCCAAACCTTCCCCCCTATACTTTCACGACTTCTTACGTAAATGATGACAGCGGTGACAAATATCAAACGTGTGGGAATATATCGAGCCCAAGAACCCAACTAAACGCATTTTTTTCGGAAGCTCAGTGGTCAGAGCAACTGGTCGTAAATCGAACGATGCGGGTTTGATTCCTGTCCGCGGAATTACATCTTAGTACTCAATTAATACTTAAGAATAGTCGCAATTATGGATATCACGAATGAATCGATAAACATTTTCCTATTTCATTTCCTATAAAGTGACAGAGCGCATAAACTTTTTGAAGCGAATGCAAATGTATGTCAAAACGTTCACTATCTTAATTCCAAGGAGAAGAAGGAATTTTTACTAACTCAAATATAATAAATGCACTTGTATAAATATTTGTAATAAAGCACATCAAACTAATGCACAATATATAGTATAAAAGTTCACAAAAAGATCCATATGCAATAAATAACATACACGTATTTTCCAATAAATATCTTATCTTTAATTCCTACCTAGGTAAACAAAACGCGGAACAGAAGAAAGGCATCGTGCAGAACTCGATCCTCAATAATTTTGACTTTAAAACTCCGGTGTCAAACGATTTCAGCTACAGAGAGTTATTGGTCTCTTCGTGCAATCTGCAAGTCTTAATGTATCTACGAATACGAAATATTTGTTCTGTAATTTCTCCATTTTCTGAGAGTAACATTTAAGACGTACAGAAATCATATTCTTAAACATATTCGTCTTCAAGCAGTACAATTTCAGGAAAATGCAATATTAGGGGCAACTGATGTTTTAACAATACATATAATATATTTATTTATCTAACTCGTTATCATATTTATGAATTTAATAATAATTTAATATTTAGATTTATAAAGAACGACTTTATCCAAGACATTTTGAGATCCGGAAATTCGCACCTCCTTGTTTTTTCCTATATTGAGACTAAATATAGTGATTTGCATTGATCACCTAAGCACAAAGTATGGCGAATAATCATTGATATAACTAAATAATTAAAATTCCTTATTTTCGTGAAAATTGGGACTGATTGAATGTCACTACTTAGTCTCGCCCACCCTGCACTAAAGATAAGCCGTATCAAAACATTGCTTATTTAAAAATGGAGATAATAATAAAAATATTGATTTCTTTCATGACCACGTCAAATCGTACTTGTCATGTTTGAGTTCATACATTTTGAAATGTGGTCTAATCTACCGAAGACTTACATTAAAAATTTCCAAGAAGTGACCATAAAGAAATAAAATTATCAATTGTTACAAAACAATTAAGGGATGCCTGTTAGCATTTATCACTAAAAGGCACAAACACAAATGGTAATTTTAATGAGTTCGTAATAGTCTCTAAGGAACTTTGTTAAACGAGTAAAAAAATATTCTTTCTCAATTAATAAAAGAACGAAGAAATTACTCTATTGCAAAATTCTTATAATAAAACCTAATAGACTTGTTAAGGATTCTGATTATCTCTAGAACTGTTAAATATAAAATTACTAGTGATTATATAACTTGGTACAGACTTTTTCATATTATTTCATCTGATTTCATAAAAATATGATAAATGATATTGCAATTGAGACACTGTTAATATTTTTTAGCTATCTCTTCCAAATTCCTGTTTCGTCACATTGCTCGGAATACAAGATACTGTTGACACAATCTTAATATAATCACATTATCGTTTGCTATAAAACAAGTTTGTTCCTCTTGCAAGAATTTTGGAATGTCTCTCTCATGTGATGATAGTGATTAATGTGTTCCAGGCATCAGGTAAAAATAGTATATTCGGCAGGATTTGATCTGGCGTCCATTCCTCTATCTACTACTAAGCCTAATCCACTTGAGCTATCACAGAGGCACCTTACAGCACTGATGAGGGGTGTTGTAGAATGAATTCTATCTTGAAATTTATTAGTTCTTATGATGTACAACATTTACTTCAGGTTACAGCAAACTCATGATTTTGATAAAGAATGTGGGAATCATCAGCGATAATTATTCTATAGTTGATTCTAGTAAGAAATATTTTGATTCGAATGTCTTTTAAAGGCCTGCGAAGAAGCTATCCTATGAACTGCTATCTTGCCCTCCCATATCTTCAAGGTGATCTCCACATTACGCGATAAGAGACTGAACTGTAACTCTCGTCGAAACACCAGTCTGAAATGTCAACATGAACCGTGTAGTATTAAGCAAGTAACTATGATTTTTAAAACCACCAACACAACTAAGAGAATTAAGCCGGTCAAATTTATATCTATTCATGAAAACTTGTAACCTAAACTTGAATGATATAATGCACAATATTTTAATTATCTGCAAATAGTTGATTGATTGCTTCTAAAGAAAATTATAATGCTTATAACAAACAACGAAGTAGTTAAAATTTTTCCATAAACAGCACATACTTTCTTCTCTAATGTCACTGCTCCGCAATATACTATTACATGAATTGGGAAAAGAGTTTTCAAACCAGTAAGATCTCTATTTTCAATTTTGTAGTTTTGAAAAAGTTAACTTTTTCAATTTTCAAAATATATAGAGTTTCTGAAATAGTACTTCAAAGTGCCTGGTTCAGATACAGAACGGAGGCTCTGGTCGTCACTGATGGACGACAAACCTGGCCCTTTACGGCCCCTAAGTCTTTTCAAAATTATTAATTACAAAATATTGACATATTACTACTGAAATCACACCATAACAGAAGAAAATATCACCTTCTGGGGATTCAACCCACAACGTTTTCAGCATGCTGACAGCATCTACATGATCAACATTCAACAAATGTTCTTGTTTGAGTTTCAGCACTTAGCTTTTTAAGCTAAAATACAAATAAAAAAACTGCATGCCAAAGGAACATAATCGTTTCTACATATTTTTTTTGTTTTCATAGAAGTCACATCCTTTAATTTTAAATACAACAGATATATAATATAATATAAAATGTAAGTAATATAGGGAATATTAAAATGTATTAATATAATAATTATATTTTAATAGAATGCGAACTTTTCATAGAAAGAAAGTATAATATTTTTACTTTTCTCATGCGTACTTCAGTACTACATTGTCATATTAAAACTGGAAAGGGATCTGCATAATTATTCGAGAAGAGCTCAATGCCCAAGTTGCTAGGATAGTTTTAAAGAATATTTAAAGATACAAAACAGTTGTACTTTCTCACTTTATTTTCACGGAAACTTATGCTGAAAATACTAAAAGTTTCTGAAAAATTCGTACATGATCTTATTTAAAATTTTATCTTAAGGAAAAGTTTCATCAAGGAAACTTGAAATTTCATTATTTTACTTGTAGAAATACTTTACGAAAAATCAGTTTTAAACGAACATGAGATTCTGCAATATTCTCTTAAATGCACTTCCCACTATCCAGCAACCATAAATGTGGGAGCCAAAATTATGGAGCCATTTTGTTTGAACATTTGAAAATTGTCCCAGGGGTTTCATGTAAAGTACCCTCCTCCTAATTGAATATCGGTTTCAAATTCAAGGCGCCATGACATCATCCAGATCGTTTGAGTATCAATTTTGGTGAAAATCGGCTGAACGGTTTAGCTGCCACGTTGTTCAGGACGACGGACAGACATTTTACCGTCAGTCGTGATTTTTCACTAATGTAACCACCCACAAACATGGATTCTGGCTACACCACGATTTGAAGGATTTTTTTCTAAATTTAGCAAGTGGATTTATCCATTTTTTCGTCACAAGGGCTGTGTAATATATATTTTCTGCAGACACCTGCCGTTTTTTCATGTGAGAATTACGTAACTTCTACTCCTTAAGAAGAAAGTGCAGCCAATATATGAGAAATGGATTATGCGTCAATATTTGAGAAAATTTGTATGCTTTCTTTACTGCAAAGCAATTTTCCAAATTTGAAAACATTTATACAATTTTATAACTTCATTTGTAGAATTAGTTAAGTACTGAGAAGAAGTTATAAAGAGTTCAAGTGAGAAATTTGAAACAGATTAGTAATTGTAATGTTGAAAAATCCCAGAGATATTAATAAAGGTGACATTTACAAAGTACTATTTGTAATAACGGTATAGTGTATTCGAATGAAGAGTGTAAAGTAAAAGAGTATAGTTCTTTTTCTGTAAAGTTTCAATAATGCAATATGAGCATAATGTACATACCCTCCAGAAATATTGAATATCATTGATTCAGAATCCCAATGAACATAGCACATCACTCTTGAAAAAGAACATTGATTTAGGAAGTCAGTAATGTTTTAATTTTTTTGCGGTACCATGCGTACACAGGTCCTTTTCCTACAACGAGTCTAAAATAAATACATGCCTGCAGAGTCTTTTTGAAATATTTTTGGAGTTCGTGATTTCAAAAGCCGAATTCTTCTCTTCAAAACCCTGAAATACCATTTCTCTTACTTGATATCATTGTTTCTGTAGCGTGCTGCGCATTCGAGAATGTAAAATATGCAGTAAATATTTAATGAAGTCTTAACTCAATATTGTGACAATTATTTTCCGTCACTGTTCCTCAGCTTAAAAACTATGAATATTGTAATGAAAGAACATTATTAAATTCAGTGGTACTCAGCTTAATAAATAAATATGTTTATTTTACCAACGAAGCAGAGGAAAGCGTGAATAAATATGGCTGGGCTGGCAATGAAATATCACAATATTGTAGGAAATCTCTGAGAGAGTTGAATATTAAGTTATAACACAATCGAATTAGCTGATCATATATGAAAATTTAATTTTTGATTAAATACTCTTCCGTTTTATAATACTATTTTACCCAGGGAAATAAAGTCCTTAGGTTTTATTAGCAATGATTGGCTGAAAGCCCTGGAATTCAAATACGTGACATTTTCTTGGACAATTGGAAGTTGTTGTTTTCGTATACTTTAATGTCTCTTTTTTAACTACTAGGTCATATAATTAATCTACTGTGATTTTTATGTTTGGGTTTTCTGTAGGGAGAATACGTAAGACATCACGAACACACATCTATGTCCGAGGCGGAACCCGCGGCCCGAACCTGGTGGTAGCTACGGCCTTGTCGTCCATTTCCCTTCTCTCCCAGTAAAACCTTTGACATCATGATATCCAACATCAAATACACGAAGATATCGCTTAATTCTCCATCATTTGAATTACGTTTTTTCCTGTGTCCTGGCCACGTGGGGATAAGTGGAAATGAAACCCTGACTAGGGTAGTAAAGTGTTGGCCTCGAGGAAGCCAGAAAGACATCTTTTATGGTAATATCTACCTTACTACCAAGATTTTATCCAACGTTGCATTTGAGTGCAAACAGAGTGGTAGAACTCTTTTCAAACTCTACAAGGATCATAAGACTTTGTCGTTGTCATCCTGTGGCTCTAAGCACGAGGCAAGAATTGTTTATTCACTTTCTGGATCGGGCACTGCCACTTTGCAATGACATTCTAAGTTACCTCCACCCCTATCCCCAGAAATGAAGAACAGACCTTACTGCTGTAAAGCATGTCTGTACCATGATAACAGAAAGAGCTGAAGAAGGTATAGCTTGTCGATTATAGAGTAGATGCTGGCTACTGTCCTCCGTAAACTTTAAACTTCTAGCTGGTGGATTTATAAATCTAATACGCAGAAGGGGATGATTTTTAACATGCCTTATAACTTATTTTGCGTTTTTGATGTAACACACTGTCTTTAAGCTATTTATTTCATTTTAAAATTAGTCATATTTACTGTTTTACTCTTTAATCTTGTAATTAATAAAAATATTTTAATCTGACTTTTATACTAATTTTTCAGTAAAATTTATGAATAAATAGTTGAACCATGTAATTGACAAGATATTTGAGCACAATATACAGTTCTTTAAGTATTATTAAAGAAGGTATGAAGTTTCATTTCATGAAAATAATAAAGACTGTAGTTTAGTTTTCAGATTTGAGAACCTTGTGATCACATTGAATCTCTTGTGTTTTCCGTGTTGATTCAAAACCAAATGTGGTTTTCAGGTTCGATATGCATTCAAGTATTGGGATCTTATGAACAAGGCCCTTTTGTCATGCGTATATTCATAAATGCATAAAATTATTTCAGAATTAACAATAGAAAACAAGGACGGTGTGTTTCCCTGTGAATAAAACTCAGTTTACTTCAATATCGATAACCGTGCCTAAGGTTTTCCGGATGTTTGAATTAAGAGAGCTTTGAATCGAACTAAACTCCAGAAACTGTTTCTAAATATACAAAATCCCAACATAAATTGGAAAGATAATAATGATTCGAAACACTGTGTTCCGCTTAAATATTTTAATTGAAAATTCGTCATACTCAATTTCTTTAAAGTTTATTCAAAGACATGTTTTTGTTTTCTTAACAGCTCGTTTTAAGAAAAATTATAATGATTCGTAACATTATAAGTTTTTCAAATTTGGCCTTTTACTACGTGGTTATTCAAAAATATTTAAGAAAATATTTAAATTTCAGTGTAGATTTCCAAAAAATTAAAAGAATTAAAAATTTGCTGCTGATATTATTAGCTATTTATTAAAGATATCAAATATTGGCAATTTTGCTATTAATATATGTTATGTGATATGCTGAAAATAACAATTATGTTAGCGCTATTCAGGCCATATCAGATTTGTACTGTTGCCTGTGTATATTACCTTAAATAAATAAATAAATAAAATATCACTGGGAAGGATAGATATAATCTTCTCAGCATGTAACAGAAAAATAGCAATCTTTGAAAATATATAAAGAAATAAGACAATTATATTTTCGAAATATTTCAATGAGAGTGTTCTAGTTCTCACCGATTATCACTATAAATTGCATCAATTTTTATAATAGGTTCAAACAATATTAATCTATATACTTTGCAATGATAATCTACTTGGGACACCTGGCAGTGATTTTTAATTGATTAACGAAATCACTGTTTGCATGCACCTGCTCATAGAAAAATGGGCGATTACATTTTCATAATGCGTAATAAAATGTGTGTATTGCTTACTTCCTTAATAAAGGCGTAATAATGTCACAATACAAGTTTTAAATACGTGAACATGAATTTCAATTTGCTTGATAGGAAATGTATATTATGTAATAAAATGCAATGATATATTGTGTTTCAAACATATGCAATAGTTAAGCGTTCCTTGCCTCCAGAACCGTTTATACCTAAAGGTTTAAATAACAAAACTTTCATCACTGCCACTAACTGGTTAATACTTCCTTCTCAGATAGTTATGTCAGCAAACTGATTTGCGCTTCCGCAAAAGAACCCATGCGTGCCGTTGCTGTCCTCTCCCTAACCTGCCGCCTCTGGTTTGTCAGCGTCTCAAGCCCAGCCAACGTCCAGTGCAGCAATTGGCGGAGTGATCCCTGCGCCTGCGCGCACCACCCGTTTCTGCTTCTGTGCCCTCCTGTTACTCCTCCTCTTACTTCCTCTCATCCCCTCCCCAGCACTCCTGTCACGTTAGCGGAGGCAAAGGTCAATGACTCAGAAATTGCCCGCCCCTTTGAGATAAAATTGTGGAGGAAAATCTTCGAGGGGGAGGCATCGCCGTGTCAAATCTGGAGCAAAAGCCAATGATAAGAGCGGATACGCCTCGACGCCAGGATTGGTCAAGTGTCCAGCGATGGTTGTCCAAGCTGTGGAAAAGCCAGATTTGGCCGCACAGGGCATCGCCCATATTCTGTGAGAGTGGGTATACAAAGTGACGAGGAATGTGGGGTTTGTGGGATTGTGGAGGGAGAAAGGGTGTGCCTTGTATAACAATTGCATTCCTGTAACAATTTGTTAATGAAACTGTATTGTTGAAAGCTTATGTTTCTTTTAAAGAGTTTTCCCTCCGGATCCACCTCCCCAAATATAGTAGTAGTGTAAACCCTCATTAACACAAATTTCAAAGGACTGAAATTATCGGAATTCGTGTTATCTGAGTCTTATAAACGTCCGAATTACCGTCATCTCTTGCCGGGACCGAATTTTGTTCGTTTTACGGCGAAATTCGTATTAAGCGAATTCGTGATAACGAGGGTTTATTGTATTGTAATGCATTACTGATTTCTTATGAGCGCAAAAATTAAAAGAAATCTATGCATTCTTTGTCTTATTAGGTGTGTCTATATTTTTGTTAGGTACCCAATAATTCTGAAAATATACAAAAGCACTAAAGGTTTAGATTTTGACCCAAAAATGTAAATACTGAAATTCTCAGTTTGTACATCCGCCACATCTGACATCACTACCGATCTAAGAAAGTGACAACCTGTCATTAAATATCTTTTATTGACGAGTTGCATAATGGTACATTCACCTTCTTATATTATTGTTACCTAAAGAACTGTTGTATACTATGCTATGTTATTGAAATACATTTTTGCAGTTTTCCTGAATATTTTTTTTGTTAAAATATTTATTTTGTTGAAGAGGTATATAGAATATTCCATTTCTTATTCTGCGGCGTTGGTTGTGCTTTTTGGACTTTGATTTAAGTGGTTTTCTTCAGAAAAACGTTTAAAATTGCAGAACATTAGTCTTAATTACAAATTTCCAATGCGTGCAGGAATTCAAAGAATTACTATACAGCTTCTGGTCAAGATAAAGGGTATCTAAATATTCTGGAACTCCAAAAAAATACACAAAAATGAAACATTTTTTTGACGATATACATGACGTCATACAAGAGCAAGAAAGCTCCAAGTAGCTTCAGGGAAAGATCCATCATTCATTAAAAACTTGTATTTTTTACATCTTGAGTAATAGAATAGCAACTTTTGTACATTCCTGACGTGTAAAGTTTCTGCACATACAGATACTGCATTTGCGAAGACTATTTGTTAAAATAATTAGTTGCAATGTTATATAAGAGTACTTTTTAATATTTCTTGAGCAGTGTGCATGCTACCTTTTCTAAAATAATTTAATAAGATTTTGTTCAGCAGCATATTTGTTGCTGCAGGCGTTGTCGTTACTAAAATCTGAGATAAATTTTATTTTACCAATATTAACAAATGCCTGTGTTGTAAAATTAATTTTACTTTAATATTTGATACCCTGTGTAGATAGAAATTGTGTAAAACCCTCGCCAGAAAAGATCGTTCCTAGGCGCTTTATTTTGTGTTATTTTAAATGTGTTAATATTATAATTATAGTCGTTTAATATTATCTTCATATATACGATTAGGTAGATTTTGATACGTATAAAAGAACATTACGAATACCTGGTAGATAAGAACATCATAAACCATTATTGAAGAACGTGTTGAACTGAGTTTCAGAGATATTTAATATTACATTACTTAGTTTTCATTCTGTATTTTCTCTCATTTACTATCGTAATTTTACATTTTTAAAATAGATTTTGAGGTATTAATACAGCATTAGACTCTGTTAAATGAAGCGTTTCCTAAAGTTCTATTAAATGAACAAATACATGTAGTATTTGAAACCACATTTGTGAACATATATTTCGCGATGAGTTACAATTTAAGTTGCAGCACATATTCGTTTTCCAAACTTGTGCACTATTATCCATAAAAATTCGTTGAAAAATTGAATAACCGCAGATTTAAACATAGTGCACTGATTCCCTTTTCTTAGAAATAGTCTTGTACAAGGAAGAACTAAATCAGCAGTCCCCTCTCTGATATTGGAGTGTGTTACTGGGTCACTGAGTCTGTACAACTTGCAAACTAGGGCGCGCTCTGTATGTTTGCTTTGTTGAATAGCAATTCTGACGGCCACGTGATCTGCTTCTCCAAAGACCATAATAGTCCTCACCCGCTTCTAAGCACACGGTGTTTAAAGTTCAAGAACTGCAGTACTGTGACAATATTCTTACCTACATTTACAAGATGATTAATTTAATTGAACCATTTCATTTGAGAATGGAGGTTTTGTTGGTCACTGAACATAAGAACAGCAATTAGAAAAGAAATAATTAAAGCCAAATTTTTTTGCATACAAAATATGTGCGAAATTGATGTGATGCACAAGAGTATGTACATTTAATAATATATACAATGTACACTATGTGCGTTGTAACCGTCCAGACAATAATATGGTATATTATATTTTACATATTTCCTGTTAATTTACCTTTTATTTCTTCATTATCAGCAATAAAAATTTTACTATCATGGATTTTCGATTTCCGCTGGAAGCTTTTCCCTGGGACTAAATTGGGTAATCGAGTTTCTACTCTGCAGGGTATAGTCATGGAAATTTCCACACGTGGAAAATTTCCAAAAGTCAGCCAAACAACTTCAAACAAAAAAGCTTTTAAAAAATGAAAATAGATGTAGCTTTCTTCAGGCCCGGCTTAAAACTTACAATACTAGACGCGGCGATCTTACATATATCTACTACCTCGAAAATTTAGAAAGAAACAAAACCCGAAATTGGTTTTACAAAAATAAACAGTTCATTACAAAAAACTTAGCTTGTCAATTTAGAAGAGGAAATGCGTAGCAATGGATTCACTTGTCATTTATATGCATTTTGCGCATTAATTCACCTTGTTAATTATTCGAGACCAGGGGGATTCTACAGCTAATTTCGAGAGAAAATACAAATGCGGTGAACGATGATATTTCACAAATCTAGTAATGCAATAAGATGATGGTGTCCTCTTTCGTTTGCTATGATGCATTGACCTGCGGTGGATCTGTGCAGAATCTACTCTTGTCCTGCAAATACTCCGTAAGTATGTGCCTGGTAGAACTAACCGTTCAAAACATGGGTTATAAACATGCTTAAGTTTGAGTACTTTAGGGAAATGAGGGTTATATATGTATTTCAAGAACTTGAATTTTATAACTCATGTAGTTGCACAGGTCAAAATTATATTAATATTGTTATTTAAGTTTTGTGCCTAATATAGGAGTGAGTATTTAAATATAGCCATGATTATGAGCTGTTAAAAAGTATAACAGAGTATCTGTCCGTCATAACGGAATTTATCACTGGAACTGATTAAAGGATATTACATTTTGAAAACATTCAGAGGGGGATATAATGCAAGCAAATAAAACTTTTAACTTTAAAATAATTATCAGGAGTGAAGAAATATGTATGATTCTAATTTGAGAGAATTCGTCCAACAGCCAGTTTTTCTCAGAAACCTTTTCATTTAACTTTCTAACCATTTAACTGGTCCAAACGTGTTTAAAATCTGTGGTGACAAGAGTAGCGACTGCAAATAGACAGAGGTAAGGGATACCATAAGCTTCAAATCACTCATCCAGTGCGGCTGAGGGCAACTGTGAGGTACTACAGGGGCTGAGTGTAAACCATTTTTCTCGTATGGTTATGAATATGAGTTTTAAGATTGAACTAGGAAGGTTAGGGAGGTTGTAAGAATTGAATAATATTCTAAGACTCGAATTACAGCAATGTGTTTCTTCCTACGTGGTTTACTATAAAAACAATGAAATATGAATCATTTATCGAAGAAGACAGTTTCCTCGCAGGAAATATCCCCACTATAAAAAGGTTTTACCATTTCCTTTTCAGTTTTTACTTGACTCCTAACAGAGATGCTCATTTCCTGCACACGGCAGCACTGTGACGGTAGAAACGTATCATTACAATAATCATTTAGTGTATAGTTAACTCTTCAGTAGAATCATCATAAACATTCCGACACTTCATTGAGCTTTATGGCTAATCCATTTAACGTGTTCAGCCCTGTTTGGAGGCAACGTTGCCGTGTGCAACACCAGAGGCTGCCGCGGGGTGACAGTTATCGAATGGCGCATCCGCTCACAGTCGCTGCACAAACAAACGTGAGGTGGCAGCGTGTTCAAAGTTGGAGCTTTATTTTGCATCTCGTAAGTTACGAGTAATAACGGAAAGGGGAAGGTTTGACAGGTTTCTAGGAATTAAACAATAAGGACTCGAATTACGGAAATATAGTTCCTCTCACGATCAGTTCAGTTTCTTTACTACATTTTGAAATATAAATCATTTATCAAAGAACTTTTACAATACAATTTTGTCAAAACAATACAATACAATTTTGTCAAAATAGGTCTTTCTGTTTCATTTCCTGTGTATTTTTTTATATCTGGCAGAGAGACTTGTTTAGTGCTGGTGAAATCAATGCGATTGTAAAAATTTACCAAAACAAATAAGTATTTACATTATCGTCAAAACTTGATTTGACAGAAACACCATAAAGATCGCATATCATTGAATTTGTGACCGATCCGTTCCACGTTTCCATCCCTGTTTGGAAGAAGTGTTGTCGCCGGCAGGCGGTTATCGAATGGCGTGATCCCCACCCGGCTGCAGACACTGAGTAGACAAGGGTGAGGTACCTTAGTCTTCGAAGTTGGGGCTTTATATTATATCTCCGTAGTTACGAGTAGCTGGAAATCGGAAACAACAAGGTCTAGGAATTAAACTTTTTTAAGGAACCAAATTACAGAAATATAGTTATCATGATCAGTTCAATTTCTCTAAAACATTTTGAAATTAAAATCATTTATCAAAGAAGGAGACACTTTACAAGAAATGATTATTTTGTCAAAATACATTTTGCTTCTTCTTTTCCTGACTCGTTTATTCTATCTGGCAGAGGGACTCGTTTTGAGCTCGTCATTACTATTGTAGAAATTTATCGAAACAAATAAGAATTTACTTTATCGCCAAAATCTCATTTGATAGAAACACCATAAACATCCCACTTCGTTGAGTGTGTGACCGATCAGTTCAACGTTTCCAGCCCTGTTTGGAAGCAGTGTAGCCGCGGGCAGACAGTTATCGAATGGCGCGGTCCCCGCCCGGCCGCTGGCGCCGAGCAGGCAAGCGTGAGGTGCCACAAGGTCCGGAGTGGGGGCCTTATATTTCGAGGGCATGGATATTCATAGAGGCCCAGCGCGCGCCGTGCGTCTGCTGGTGCGGACGAGCGCCGCTGGAGTGCGCTGGGGTGTGCGCTGGCTATTTCCTGCTCCGGGGTATTATTATGACGCGCGCTTGGCTCCGTCGACCCTGTGGACGCAGGCAATAGAAGTTAGCTAGGGCGGAGCGCGAGCGGTGAGTAAGTGGGCGGTGACACGCGAGTTATGCAATGCTAGTAGTGAGGTGAGGTTTAGAGAGTAATTACATGAGAAACTGGCATTGTCTTTTATGGCGGTACACTTGGTGATTCAGTAAAGCAGGCTATGGGGGAAGGATAAGTGAGCATTTTTTGTTTCCGGGCGCGTCAAACATTTTAATCATTAGTCCTATGAGTGTAGGGGAGTAGGGCACACTAAAGCCGGGAGATTGGAGTATCCCCTCGGCTGAAATCAGGCGCCATTCTACTTGTCGGTTTGCGGCGATTTCCTCTCCAAATATCTCCCCCACAGGGGTACCCATACAGGCGAATGAAGCTCTAAACTTCCGACTATACGTGTATTGAATTTATGTTTATGAGTGTATTTGTGTATTTGTGTGTGTGTGTGTGTGTGTGAAAGGGGGATAGGTGCGGGCAAGAATAAGGAAATAAAATCAGGAGCGGTTAGAACCACATTTCTTATAATTACTTTTCCGGCATTATCGTTGTATGACATATTTAGATAATTTCACAGTATACACGAACTTAAGGTGTCCCATAATAGAATAGAAGTATCCATAATTTAGAGTAAATAGAACATGTAGTTATATGAGTGGTTCTTTGACAAATGACCAACATAAAGTGATGTTAAAGGTATTCAACCAGAAAGGATTTAGTGTACTAGTGAAGTCATTTTTGATGACTTGCCGACATATTCATATACGATTTTACCGACTGTTTACCCTTTATTTTCCTGGGCAGTAGTTTGCATGCGTTTTGGCATTGCCTTTCACTGGATGGTGAGGGGTAATCGTTAAAACTAAGGAAAGTAAGCACGAAAAATAAAGGATAATATTTGTGACCATATTACAGGTGGATGACGTACTGATGTGATATGTAAATCACGCTACATTCACTTCACAAATCACTCATGTTTTCAACGCTTTTAATGTTTTCAAGATTTGAAGGCACATCCTTTTACTCTGCGTACTACATCCTATCTAATTGTACATCTGATAGAAGCTATAACATTTTTTTAAATTCAAAATTCAAGTAGTATATGATTTAGTGTAGGGAACACAGAACATTGAGAATGTGCACATAATTCACTTCTGCCCATAGCACGTCATATGCAGTTTTAACTGTTTTTTGACGTAAAATAAATAGAATAAAATAATTTAGAATAAAATGAAAGATCATAACAAAGTATCGTTGTATAAATTTCATCTTGTTAGAGCGGCACGTTCAAAAATTGTGTAAACATTAGCACACAAGAGGGTAGACCTACTAAAACCTACACCAAGAAATCCAGATTTGATTCTTTGCCGAGACAGTCAATTTTTTGAAGAGTCAATATCTTTTCTAGTGCCTTTTCTTTATCTTATTTCGATATTTTTTCCGGTGACATTTTTGTTTCTTCTTTTCTTTTATTCAGCAATAACCTATTTTTGTCGCTGTAAATCTATCTTTGCTCATGGTTATTCGTGACTTCGGCATCGGAGATAGATAGAGAAACAAAAACACCGGCCAGATGGCATGGCGTATGAGCGCTCAGAGAATTGAAGTGCGGATAGACGGATGTGCTCGGACCAATCCCGCATTGAATGTATCGGAAATCAGCGACGGCCGGGACAAGCTTGTGTGTGGCCGCACTGCTCGTGACAGCTTCAGCGCAAGCGCGATGAAATATGCTCTTTGCATATTTCCACAAGAATGTGCTAAGTATTAAGAGATTCAGATAAATTTCCTGCATCGGAAATGAATAGCCAGACTGTTCAAAGATTGATGGGTAGAATGCACAGTTATTTATTATAGACCAGGATTTGGGGACTTTATTTTCGTATTATATAAATAAAGAAGGTATTTCACGAAAATACCATTTCACTTCATTAGTGTGTCTATATCATATGTTGCACTGAAGCTGTCACGATGCAATTGTACGCATGCTCGGGAATCAAAGAATATACGTTGTTAAAACAATCAATAAACAAAGTGTAGTATTCCATGCTAGGTGTCATAGCGCTGTTCATTTGGAAAGACACGACCCCGGAGACATTACATGCGAAAGGTGTGCAGAGGGCATTGCATGCCGTGATTTTGTGGGAAGGTTGAAATAATGACTCTCTTGAAAACTATTGCACTCAACATATCGAAAGCAATCCGTGCGGTGCGACTATTTTTTCAGCATAGACAGGGGTATTAGGGAAATTATAGTCAGGTGGGTAACATGATTAGTTTTGATAGCTTGGCATTGTACAGAGTAAGAAGTCAAATAAGTTATTCGCATTGAATTATAATTGTAATATTTGTTATTGTAATTTGGGATTTGAATTGAAATAGACTCCGTCTTTCGAAAGGGGATACCTCTGTAGATGGGAGGAATTTTCAATACGTCGGCTGAAGATAGTCACACGTAGGTGTTTCATCCGAAACAGCCAGGGCAATTCGTGACCACGAATTGATTTAATAAACATTATTGAAGCCTAAGAAGTATTAAAGTAGAGGATATTCCGGAAACATTTTAATATATTCTATTAACATCAATAATGCGGTAATAGGGATATAGAGGACATTCCACGGACATAGAGCCCGAAGACATCAGAGAAGAACATTTGAGAAGTCATCGCAGTAAACTTGTCAAAATCCACGATTAAAATTGAAAGTAAAATTAATAAAATAATGTTGAACGTTGAGAGAATTTATGAGCATAGCAGGGTAGCGGAAAAAACAATAATATTGATAATAGCCGAGGAAGTAATTCCATCATAATATTTGTATAATAGTTTTTTAATTGTATCAAGTATCAAGATTTAGTAATACTAAATATCATAAGGCAGGGTATTTCACAATTGATCAATAAGTCCATACTTCTTGCACTTCGGATATCTTGTTGTGCACCTCTTCCAGTGCAGTGCAATTTAATTGCACATGCTCTAAAAAGTCGTGGTCAAATACCCTCAAGAGCTAGAAGTGTCACACTCCTACAAGTGAACATTTTACGTACGAGTAGAGTGTTCACTTCTGAGTAGATGTTGTGTAATCCTAGCTAAAATATCCTTTCGATCCTTGGAATCATTATTACAATCTTAATGCATCATCAACATTGTTGGAAGTATTACAATTTTTTTTAATTGGTAATTTAAGGTTGCATCAACATCTTAGGTCATTAGCGACCACTATTGCTGTTAACGGTATGGTAACTATGAGGATGAAACGATATGGTGATGATAACGGGTGAAAGGACGAACACAAATCCAACCATGCCCGAGGCGGGACTCGAACCCGCGACCCTTCGGTCCGAGATCACTACGACACTACTGCCTTAGCGATCTCGGCCACCGGGCCGACTATTGCAACATTTATAATCACATGTTTTGTTAATTTAATTCGAACGGGTAGTGTTAAATACAAAATAACATTTCAAAAAGGAACATCATGAGAACTGAATGAAAACTCTAAATGCCATGCAATTCTCGTTGCAACCACATCAATATAGTTACACATCCAGGACATGAGATTAAAAGGCGAAAACTGATTTCATGATTACTGTCATCAGACAATTCGCCGAATTCATGTTCCAGGTTTAGTGCTAGTAAAATGAAAAACAGGAATTGTTTGGTGTGCTCATGGATGAAAAACAGGCCATAATATATTCAGCTCAATTTTGTATGAAATTTTAGAGATATTTTTGAATGAGTTCAATATCCAAAATGTATTAGTAACAAAGTTTCATGACCGAATCGCTTCACATTTGATTTTGATTCAATGTAAGTATTTCGGGTAAGATGCGAATATGACCTATTTGCCGGTGTCCACGTTCTCCGAAATGCGTGAAAGAATTACGAAGTTGGAATAGCTTCCAAGCGTACTTTGTACTTAAGTCGAATGAAGTTAACATTAAGCATCAGAGACTGACATGGCAAATGAAGAAGTACATTATCGTAACGCGAAATAGCAGATACATGACAAAGACTTCGGGCGAGAAGTTGCAACTGCTAGCGATATTGATATAAACATTAGTTGAATGAATTCTGAAGGGAACACTTCATTGTCATTCATACAACGTTATTCACACAGCCTAGCTAATGAACATTTTAATCTAACACACTTAACAATAACTATGGTTTAATGGATATCAGTAACATTTTTGTTGAACATCATTTAATGGCAATGTTTGTATGAAATAATTGATAACTAACTCTGACTCCAAGTTATCACCATTTTCTGATTCTTGTTTCTGAAAACATGCGTTTCATGTGCTAATTTTACTGCAAGTTTTCACATAAATAATGCTGACTCCGACTGCTAGACTTACGAATGTGATGCAAATCAGCAGCGATGACTGAAGAAATCGTGTGCAATTTTAGACAGTCTAAAATTGCAAATGAGGGTGATTTGGTTGAAAAAAGCAAACCAGATAGACTGGAATTCGGTAGTATCGTACTTAAATGCAATTTCCATTTCGGTTAAATCAATTTCAGTCGAGGCGATTGAATTGAGTTTCAACCAATCTGACAGGATCCGTTCCGATAGGGCTAAACTTAATACCTTTGAATGACCAAGTGGTCGAGAAGCTTATTAGATTACAAATTAGCATGTTCGTTTCCGTTAGAACATGATTTCTTATGCTTTTACCTTTATTCACCTTAAGCACTTTTTTCCTCAATACCGTTTTTTGTCCAATCCTACGGGGCTATCGAATTTTGCGTCTTTTTTATGAAATAATGACTCCAATGACGTCACCAAGACACGACACCGGAAAGAAAATTTTGACAGCCCATTTCAGTTCATATGTTTGAAGAGGTAACCAGAGTGTCTACAATTCACTTCATAAAACGCAATTCCTGCATTGTATAAGTCAATTCCATCCTGTTCGTTTCAATTTGACTCGCACCATTCCGATGCAATTCGAATAGAATCGATCTGATGGAGCTTAACACGTCGCAATTCAATACCTACGCGCGAGAGGATCTTATTGACTCACTCATTATCCCTACGTTTCGCACTTCAAGGTCCTAATTTGTTTATAGAGTTTCTAATACAAAATCTATCTCCAATAAATAATCGATTATTTCGTGTTTCGGAGTGCGTCAAATACTATGATCACTAGTCCAGCGTTCGTAGTGCATGTTTTTCTCGTTAGAGGTGGCGGTGGCCTACATAAGGTAGTGTAAGTTTGTAAGTTGTATTAAGAAATGAAAATAAAATTTTGTAAGAGTGTATCATCTCGTAAGAAATAGGACAATTGAGGTATGTAGGGAGTTGCTACGGAGGGGAGTTTTGTTTGAGAGAAACTGGCAAGAGTTCGAAATATGTGAACGCCTAAAGATGAAGTCGCGATATTTAAAGTGGAATTCTGGTAAAAATACCCTATTAGGAGCTTCTTCAAGACTTTAGATTGGCGAAATCTTGGGGAAATATTTTTATATCATAAGTGGTTCAAGAATGTCGAACAGAATATTAGCGAATGCGGAGTTACAGTTTGTCGATTGATTGGCCATTAAGAACTTACGAACAATATATCTTAGTTTTCTTGGAGTTTAAGTGTTTTATTTGACATTACAACAAGAGTGAGCTGAACGGATCTCGATCTACCTAGCTAAAATTGACAATCCTGTTCCCCCGGCTAAATCGAATCCTCTCGAATCGACTCGAATCCTAAGACCCGGTTAGATTTCATGTAGTGCCATTAACTGATGTCCTGAGTCAATATAGCCGGTAGGAATAATTGGTTAATAGGATTGATGAAGAGATATGGTTTAAGTTAACGTTACAATATTATTCATTATTTGTAGAATCAAAAGTTCAACATGTACGTGGTCGGAAGACGGTATATTGCTTCATAATTGTTTAATAAGTTGACTGATTACGGACTGTGATTAGTAATGAGTTTCTAAGAACAGTTGTTAATTTTTGTAAATCCTTCTTTATTGGTAAATATTTTCAGATCTCAATGAACAGTTGAATTACAGAGGCGTTGGCTATTATTCGGAGAGTTAATGACTATAATATTCGTAGTAGACTTACATTGAATGTTTTTTTGGAGTTTTATATATAAAAAAACAGAGGTCGATATACATTTCATATTATCTCTGAGCAAGCATTTTTTCTTAGAGTGAGAAAAAGTAGATTTCTTTTCTTTCATACTCAGCGACGCAGCACTGACTGGGCGCCATGAGCCTTCACGCCTAATATAGAACAAAATTATAGAACGTTTATAGAACAAAATGTCTTCTACAATCACCAAATGCTGCTTCAGAGCGTTGCTGTAGTAGCATGATTGAGCAACAAGCAAGGAAGTAATAAACGTTGAAAACAGGTGCAACCAGGCAGCTCTCTCAATGAGCGCACAAGTGTGACATGACTACGAATGCGGGACACCCGGAGACATCATTTGGGCAATAATGGGTTAAGTTATCTATTGATGCACACAACGAAACTAAACTCGAAACACAAAACGAAAATCAATGTTATTTTGCAAGGGTTTGTGTAAGAAATCAAAAGCGTTCAGAAAAGCGACAAAAGTTGCAAGCAGATGAAACCAGATAGCTCCAACAAAGACTGCACGGGTGCGACGACAACGACAGCCCAAAACTGATTCGGACAATAATGGATTAATATTGTGAGTTACGGATGGAAAGAAATAAGTATTTTATATTTTGGGAATGTGTGTATAAAAAAGAATAGGTTTAAACTGAAAAAACAGACTTATACTCACTGTAAT
Source organism: Teleogryllus oceanicus (assembly GCA_964035755.1). NCBI lineage: Eukaryota > Metazoa > Arthropoda > Insecta > Orthoptera > Gryllidae > Teleogryllus > Teleogryllus oceanicus. Next base: position 68,966,679 of record CAXIVR010000010.1, read on the forward strand.
CATGAACACGTCATTTATTTTAAACAATTTATTTCTTCCTTTCTCCCTTCTTCCCCTTTCCATATTCCTCCAAGTCACAACTTGGAAGCCATAAAGTTCCAAAGTTGCAACCATTTAGCTCCAACAATGACATTCCGTGCAGTGGCGCATTGGCAAAGAAAGCGGAATTTGTCAATAAGAGTAAATATTCGCATGACCTAATGTACGTTGTAGAAAAAAATAAATTAAACGTTTATGTTTTGCAGAATTTGTAAAAAGAATAGAGGTAAGCTGAAAAATGTTGGGATTTATTATCAGCATCAAATGAACACGTCATTTTTTTCACACTTTATTCCTTCACGTTCTGCGTCTCCCTTTGCTGACGTTCTCTTTTCCTCGGCTGGCTCGAGCGGTCTAGTTGGGTAATTTATCGTCAAACAATCAATATATAAAAGTTGAAAACATAAGCAGATAGCTCCAACAATGACCTTTACTCATTGGTCTCAACGATAATGAAAGAGCCAAAACAATTCGGTCAATAAACTTGGACTTTTCTAACGTGGCATCTGTGGGTAGTATCTCTAAGATGGAATTCGGCACGACTTTTTGAGACATTCTCAGACCTGCCGCTAGAGTAGGTTGATCTGCAGCGTTACGTGATACGATAGCGATCAGGCGACGTCTTGCGGTCGGACTAAGAAAGGCGCAAGAAGTCGTGCCGAATTCTATCTTGGAGATACTACCCACAGATGCCACATTAAAGAAACAAGTTTAATGGTTTGCAGATGGATCAGATAAACGTTAATTAAAGTTCATACGTTACGTTCAAATGTTGAGAAAAGTATGAATGAAAACCAGAGTAAGTTACAACTTTTCGACTCTTTAGAATAACAAGGTTCCCACTAACATTTCTGTTGTTTCCAATAAATGAATGTTAAAGTTTTGTTAACTCATTATTCAATCATCTCTCCTTTCAAAGTAGTAACGTTTACCTGACTGTATATTTATTGCAGCACGCCTCTGTTGTACTTTTAGCAAAGTATAATATAATCAGATTTAAGTGTAAGACACATCGATTTTTTTTATCAACTGGGACAAAGTCGTTCAATTGGAAGTTTCAACATAAAAAATTAAATTGCAACGAAATTCCCTATTGGATAAACACAACCACGCTGATTGCTGTCAATTCACCTTTAATTTTAATCGGACTGTTGAACCTGGTCACACTACCAACCTATTTTCTTCGAGTTTGTCAGTTGGAACCGTGTCATTCCAAAGGGTGACCTTGCCGACGTCCTCTTGTTCTGGGCTCCCTCCCTAGGCAGCGTCGCCTTTGCGTCGTCGCTCTGTCCCAGGGACCTGTGTCCTAATGGAATTGTGCGTCTCCGAAATGTTTGAGTTTCATTAATTAAACGAGAAAGCGCGTAATCGCATTTGGACCACTAATTCCTCTCTCGATATACTTCGTCCCTCCGGTGCTCGCGGGGCTGGAGCTTCGGAGCGCCGGCTCGCTCGCCAATGCGCTTTGTTCTGCCGCGTTGCAGCTGTTTTCACCCATCGCCGTCACCGGCGCGCAGTGGGGCGGAATCCCCCTTCACCCCTCCCCCCCCAAAAAGGAAAAAACTCCCTGGAATTTTTCGGTGCCCAAAAATTGATTTTTTACGTGAAGACGCCTATTCGAAAAATACATCGTTTGAACCATGTTGCGTGACAACAGTTATTTATGAAATGCCGGGTGGTTATTTTATTTTGCGGATTGGAAATATTGCGACATGAACCCGATACGTCGAGTAGCGCAATCATACGAGCAAAATATAATCCTTTTTGTCACATGTTTCATATTTTACATTTTAGACAGCCTTACTGGATATCCGTTTATTTTAATTCAAATATACAAATCACTTAACTGGGTACCATGTTACATTAAGAACGATTACAGCGTGTCAGGTGAAAGTATTTTATTTTTATTACTGTATTTGTGGTCTCATTTGAACATTTAAGCATCATCGCACTTCAGCTCTAGTGTCAAAAATTGGTCTTTAGCACTTAGTGTTTGTCCTAAAAGTAACCGTTTCTACTAGTGGTTGTCTTAAAACTAACTTACGATGTATTGAATGACTTTCGTCAATATAAAACATTAGTAAAAATATATCTTTGAATATGTATAAATAGTATCTATTTGATCATCCGGTAGATGCCACGTCCTAGGCACATATGTCAACGTTTCGGTGGTCTTGCTGAGACCTTACTCAGGGCGAAATAACCTAACATGGAAAATAGTGAGACAATGAATTCCGGAGATCAAGAAAACATGCGCAATGAACATTACTAAATAAAAGCTATCAGTACCACGTATGCCATACATAGCAATCACAAATAAATAAGAAAATTCATACAAAGAAGATCATTAGAAAATATATTAAAAAGAAACAAACTAGTATGACTAATGTATCCAAGTTTTCGCAACGGGCCGGGACGTTCAATTCTTCGCAATGATAAATGTAAGGGTGAGGACCATATTTTTGGATAATGACAGATAAAGTGAGTATTTTCTGATAATATTTAATGCTACCTCATGTTGTTCGAGACTGCGGTTGCTGTGTCATTGATATCGTTTGCCGCTCAGCGTTGAGGGCTTCGCCTCACTGTGCGGTGGCCGCTAGAGGCGCTGATGCGAGCGAAGTGGGAGCAAGAAGATGAAAAGAAGCGCGGCGAGAGGGTGCGGACGAGGGAAGGGGGAGGGATCATGAATTGCTGATACCGCGAGGAAGAGGAGGGACTCGACGATAACAAATTCGGCTGGGGATGAGGTGCGCTGTATTTTTAAGTAGAGACCCACAGACGGACGCGAAGGAACAATGATTTGAAGAGCATCGTTGTGTTGGGTATTTATTCTTGTAGGTCACGCGTCACAGTTGTTCCACCATACCCTACCATGTTTCATGCATTTTGTACCCACCCCATACCATGTTTCATGCATTTTGTACACACACCATACCATGTTTCATGCATTTTGTACCCACACCATACCATGTTTCATGCATTTTGTACCCACACCATACCATGTTTCATGCATTTTGTACCCACACCATACCATGTTTCATGCCTTTTGTACCCACACCATACCATGTTTCATGCATTTTGTACCCACACCATACCATGTTTCATGCATTTTGAAAATGTAGTGAAGAATTATTAGAAGCACAGGAGTTCTGACCGGTAGTATTGCATTTTCTTATAACAGTAACGCGTTTGTTTTGATTTGAGTGTTTGAAATTTATTTGTTTTTTCCAATTTCAACAATCTACATGCATATACGTTACATGTTTTTTCAGAATGTAGTTGGCTATCATTAGGTTAGATTGGTTGTACTGAATTTCTTTATCATAGTAATTTGTATGCTTTGATTTGGGTGATTTGAATTCTCATTGTTCTCTACCTATCTTATCTATCTACTTGTTACAAGTTTTCTGAGAATGTAGTCATCTATTAATAAAAGCACAGTAGAATTGAATTGGCGACCTGGATAGCCAAGTTGGCTAAGGGCGAGTACCGACTCAGCGCTTCGGTCCGAAGTGTCGCGTGTTCGAGTCTCGCCTTGGGCATAGTTGTTTTCCCCTTGGCTATGTATGTGTTATCGTGGAAGGCCTCGCGTTCTGTTGACCCCAGATCAGAGGAGCCTGCAAGTGTGTTGATCTACAGTGTGGTTGAATTTGCGGGACGTAAAGGATAACCGGCTGTTGCCTGGATAAAAGCCCTAAAAAAGATTTGAATTTTGTGATTTGAATAATATATTGTTCGCTTTGAATTGAGTGATTCAAGTTATTCTTATCTATATATTATTTTTTCATTGTGCTAAAGAAACAAAGTTGAATGAAACTTGCATTGAAATGTCATTTCTCTGGGATCTTTTCACGTATTTAGAACAAATGTAAATTATTGTGTACATAGTTGGTTTCAGATACTACTCGTAGTTTCTGGACTTTATTTTATTTTAAAGAAGATTAAAGAAGAATAAATGGATAAGAAAATAATATTAAGTATTTCGTCGTAGTTTTCTAAAAACTGTACTTAACATCTAAGCGAGTTAAGACGAACAGATCTCGGGAATCATACACTTTAGTGTCATCTAATTTCTAATTATTCACTTTAATTGCACTTATTTACATATTCTAACCCCGAAACACGACTACCATCATTTGATCATGTTTTTCCTTATACTTCAACCAACATTTCTTATTCTTATTTTCTCGTATACGTGCGTACTTGCGGAGTAATGTACGAAGTATAAAGTCAAGTAATGCTGCGGAAAATCGATTTCGAGATTTCAACGGAAATACACGTTTTGGGGTCCTCTGATACCGAAAAAGTGCTTTTTCCAAACCTCCGTTCGTCCGTCTGTGTGTCTGGTGTATGTGAACAACACTAGCGCCTGAACTATTCGCACGATTTATTTTCAAACTGAACTATCCCTGTAGATCTGCCCTGAGTCGCAGCTGTGCGATTTCACTTTGTGACATAAAAGAGAGATTGCATATTTTTGTACTTGTTATTTTAATTTTTTGTTTTTTGCGTAGTATTATCACTCTAAAAAATGTAGTGCATTATACAATGTGCTCTGAGATGCAGGATTTATCAGAGATCACGCTGCCTGCATAATTACAGATAAACAAAATATAAAGAAATAAATTCGATATCGCAATATTTTTGGTTGCTATGGGAGATCGCGTGTATCCCAGACATTCTATCGGCCCGCTTCATTTTTATCCCCATCCCCAGCGACGTGTCAGCGGAAGGTGCAGGCGGCCTCTACCCACGCGCGAGACGAGCCCTCCACGCCGCCCCTGGCTCCGGAGCAGCACTGCAAATTGTCACGCGCGCCGCGCCGCGCCGCGCCGCGCCGTTGAGCGTAAGCCCCCAGTTGCGTCGCCGCCGCCGCCGCCGCCGCCGCTCGTCACTCGACGCGCGGGAGAACTTGACATCTCGTTACTCGCGCGTCTGGCTGGCGTTAAGGAGGCAGCCGTTGCACCGCCCCGCAACGCCCCCGCGCCCTCGCCCGCCCCCCCTACCTCTGCCCTCGCTTGGGCGATACGCGGCGCCTAGCCCTGCCCCACCCCGTCGCGGCGGCTCACCCACCGCCCACCGATTCCCCGCCGCGTTTCGCCTCTCCCCATTCGACCTATCCCCGGGCAGTGTCCCATCCTTCCCCTGGAGACGCACAAATGGGACCGTCTGCTCCCTGCTCCTAGACTCCCATCGCGCTCCCATACTCCTACTTTCACCCTCCTCTCAACCCATCCCCGCACCCTGCCTTTCGCGCTGCCCAGCTTTACCGCCGTTCGGCCCACCTTTCCCCGCCTTTTCCCATCAGAGGGCATTCCTCCGCCAGAGACCTCGAACTCCTCTCCGAGCTGCCCTGCCCCGCCTTCCTCAGATGACCAACTTTGCTCCTCCCCGCTTCTCTTTTCCCCACCCATTCTCGCCCTTTCCCACCCCGTCCCCCCCCCCCCTTTCAACTCCGCCCCTCTCCTACCCGCTCTACCTGCACTCCTCCATTCACTCCTTCCTAAACTTCTTGCAATCTGCCGTCTCGTGCTGCCCAACTTCGTCTAGACCCGTCATCCCTTCCCCATCACACCATACCACTCCACTTCCCTCCTTGCGCTTTGATTCTTGTCCCTGCACCCCACGCCACTTCCCCAACCTTTCCCTCCACTTTCCACCGCACCCCACGATGCGCACCGTCATCCCCTCCCCACCTCACCCCTTCCCTCCACTCCAATCACACCGGGAGGGATGGCTCAGGGTATCAACTGACGGCACTGCAGTCCCGCTAACCGAGATATCCTTAGTTCGAGTCCCGACGGTGGCAGGATTTTCGACATTAGTTTGTCAGCTATGTGAAATTCAGCCACCGTTGGGAGGAGTAATCTAGCGGCCGGCTGCTCTGATTCGGTAGTCTTTCGTGCTTTCGATGATCAACACCAGGTGAACGCCGGAGCAGTACCCTAACAAACGAATCACGGACCGCGCGCGATCATTCTTTCCTCTTCTGTGTTCTATTCTCACCCTTTACACACTAACATGCACAACACTACAATACATGCCGGAAGACCGATCGGGAGCTTAGAGCTTGTCCCGGATGTGACGGTGCCCCGCTGATGGGAGATAACTGATTGAGGGGAAAACCCCGCCTGCCGGCGGTAGTTCGGCGCCGAATCTCGCCATTCAGTGGGCGAAGTTCACCTGCATCTCCCGAAGCAAAACATGCCCTACACGTACGGGAATAATGACCTAAGTTGTTGTTATTGTCGCTTCCGAAATCACTAACAACCAACCAACCATCGAATCCTTTCACCGCCCACCCCACCCCATGTCACGCCCCCCCAAATCCGCCCGCCCGTTTTTCCCTGCGTTTCCCACTTCCAGTCCACTCCGTTCTGCCACGGCCTTTACCAACCCGTCATGCTCCGCCTCTCCCAAGCCCTGCGTAACTCGGCCCGTGCCCCACCCGGCGTCGGCCCGAAGTTCGAGCAAGTGTGGCACGCGTAGCCCAAACGCTGACACCCAACGCCCCCAGGGAGCGCAATGCGCCCGCCCACCGCCCACCGCCCACCGCCCACTGCCCGCCCGCAGCAGCTGTCGGCCTGCGGTAACGCCTGGCGACGTCAGCTGCCGGCAAACTTCGACGCTAGGGCCAGCGGTCGCAAGGGGTGGTGCGTTGGATTTATTTATTTATTTTTTGCCTACCATTGTGTAATTCGCTTATGAGATGGCTGCAGAATGATAAGCATTTTGATACAGCTTCATTATAGTGCATGTGTCTGACTAAGATACTTACATTTGAGATATAATGAATCATTAGTCACCGTTCTAATAAATGTTTTTTTTTGTTTATTTCTATCACTGTGCTAAGACAGCCTATGTGTACGGTTAGGAATAAAAACTTGCATTTGCTCCTAAACGCATCATGTAAACAGTTAATAGGTAAGATATAAATAGACATGAAGATATCTGTAGCAAAATACATAAAGTTGGCATTTGTATGTAATTTTTGTAAAGGGTGAGGGAGGAAAGGAAGTAGCTTGCTTCGAAATCGCCATACGACAGTTAAATCCCGAAGCTCAGCAGAACCGTAGGAAACGCGTTTTGCCGCAGCCGCCGTCACCACCAACAACCACCAAGCACCAACCGCGTGAAACAATGGGACAGGGATGCAATTACTCGCAGGCACTATTATGACTCGCAGCTCGCAATTACTCTGGTGCCGAACAACTCTGCCATTGGCGCTAACATAAGGATACACTGAAGGTGCAAGAAATAATCATGTGAAACCCTACCAACTCTGCGTTGGTACCCATAGAAGGTCATACTGCAGATGTAAATTGTGAAATCTTAGGAAACGTGCATGCCGTAATATAATAATAAATAGTGCCTAGATTCCTTTTTTTTAAGAATTAATGTATCATCTGAAATAAATTTGAAATCAACACTGTAAGTTTCTATACGAAAATATATTTACTTTTTAAAGTATGCTAGTAGAGTAGATCGCATATATTCGATAGATTAGTTGAAAAAACGCGTCCAAACTAGGCAGACGAAAACGCAACCCGCAAGACAAGGATGCCTAATAGTCGTATACGAATGGAGCTCCATGCATGGGTCGTTTCTTCCGTCTTTGTTTATGCAAAGAGTTACTATTTCACATTTAACTGTTATTATTAAAACATACTCTTTCTTTTTCTTAAGTGATAGTTTCGTATTTCAACGCGTATCGAATTTTACACAATATAACTCAAAGCCGTTGCCATACCAATCGAAATTCACACGAATACTTAGTCAGTCTTGCATGTAAATGAGTTTCTATCATTTCCTAATTTCTGCCTCCATTGATAATAGTTGGATAAACCAAGTAACTATTGAACTATTTCTTTAAAAAGACAAGACCATATGTGGCCTCACGGAGGGTACCTCTTGTTCAGAAAACGTTCAAAATGTATGTGCAAGTGACATAAGTCAAAAAATTAAATAAAAACTGAATCATAAATTTGCAGAAATTTATGCTAATATGTTGCGAAATACATGTAACGCTAATTTTTAAATATACAATAGTTTAATTTCATTATTTTGCAATTTATTCTGGTATCCACCGTTGATCATTGGACCAACTTAGGTGGCCCAGGGTATCAATGCATGTCACTGCAGTGCTCTGCTCGAGAAGTTCTAGGATTCGAGTCCCAACAGTGGCAGGACTATTCACACAAGCTACATGACTAGCCCGAATTCAACCGTTGTCTGGAGGAGAATTCCACCAACCGGTTGCTCTGACTGATTCCTGGATTCTCCGATCAATATCAGGCGAGTGGCAAAGAAATACACTAAACGCGAACCTAGCGAGATCTTTCCTTTTTCATCCTTACAATCTCCACACGTCTTACTTACACACACTTACACTTACATCACTACACTACCATATGTGTCGGGAGACCATTTGGGAGCTGAGAGCGTGTCTCGACTGGCTCGGTTCCCCACTGATGGGAGATGTCTGGTTGGGGAAAATAGCACAAGCCAAAGCGTAAGTCGGCGTTGGGTATCACCAACCCGCAGGGAAAGATCACCACCTCCAGCATTACAAAACATACACTACACTTACGGTAATAAATACCTTAGAAGTTCGTGAGTCCCGAATCACTAATCAATCAGTTTTCTTCTATTGGTGTTCTTCCCGTACAGAAATGATATTGGTATGTTTCTGTTTAGTGTCTGCCTTGATATAGATAGTAGATAACTCAAATCTAATGCGAGATATTCTATTAAAATCTGGTTCTCAGAGTCAAACGTCTCCATTTACTCTTTATTCTACAAGATGTGATCTTTTCGTAAACTTGATTTACATTTTGGGGCGCTCGGATCTTCTGGTTAGCCTTAGTCCTTAGTGAAGTTTTGGAGTGGAGTATCTTGTATTCAGAGTCACGAAAAATCTTGAATTTCATAAAATCTTTGCGCTAAAAGTTTCCTCTTCATAAGATGAGAAGGAAAGGACGATGTTCGCGGGACGTGTTCGTGGAAAGGATCGGGGCAAATGTGTAATTAAAATTCCTTATACTTTATGTAGCAGTATTAAATATTTCTCTGGGATATATGGTTTTATGTCAGGTCAACGCCGTGTTACGTCAACCTTTAAGACATAAATAATATTTTTATAGATCTACTCTACAATTTTATTGAGATTTTTTCTTAAAATATTTACAATAGAGCTTGAAACCAAGAGAAAACTGAGAGTGCGAAGGTAGTGTGTATGATGGAGGTGAAGGCGAAAGTGATATTTGAGGAAGCGGAAGAGTGGTAAGGTCAAAGTGGCAGCACAAACGCCGGGGTGAGCAAAGTGTAGCGACGAAGACATCAGACCGCGAGCGGTGACCCAGTGCATCAACTGATGTCACTGCAGTGCTTTTGACTGGGAGGTCCTGGGCTACACTCCCCACGATGGCAGGATTTTCGACACTAGCTTGTGAGCTAAGTTGTATTCAGTCGCTGTCTGGCGAAGAATTTTAGCGGCTGGCTGCTCTGTTCGGTAGTTTTTCGTTGATTCTCCGATCAACACTAGACGAATGCCGGAGCAATATTCTAACAAACGGGCCACGGACCGCTTGCGATCTTTCCTTCCTATTCCTTGTCCTGTTCTCACCCCTCCCTACACACACTTACACTAAAATACACTACACTCCCACACATGCCAGGAGACCGGTCGGGAACTTAGAGCTTGTCCAGGATGGGGTGGTGCCCGGCTGGTGAGAGATACCTGGTTGATAAAAACCCCATTGTGATCCCCTTTGCGTATATGGGGGGTCAAAGTGGTTGTGTCTGTAGCTGCCGCGGAGGTGGAGGTAGATATAATGGTTGTTGTGGATGTGTTGAGGGCTATAACTGCTGTTGCGAAGTTGAAGGCAGCAATGGCAGTGGCGGTGACGGCTGCATAGTGGGAGGCAACTGTGTCTGTCTGTTACGAAGTTGAAGGCAGCAATGGCAGTAGCTGTGGCTGCTGCATAGTCGGAGGCAACTGAGTCTGTCTGTTGCGAAGTTGAATGCAGCAATGGCAGTGGCTGTGACGGCTGCATAGTCGGAGGCAACTGTGTCTGTCTGTTGCGAAGTTGAAGACAGCAACTTTGTCTGTTGCGGGGGAGGAGGAGGATGGCGTGCCCACTGCTCACCGGGTGACCTCCGAATTAGCATTAATCGCGCGGCGCACGAGAAGTTTACGAGCCGCGAGCGCCGGGCCGCGGCTGATGATTGGCTAAAAGTGAGGATTTACTGCGTCCCCAGGAGCCTGTGACCGGCCGCACCGCGCCGCAGTCCACCTCCGTCCTCTCCTCCTCCTCCCCACCCCACACATCTCTTCCTTCCATTTCCTCCATCACTTGCACCAACACTGCCATCGCTAGAACTTCCTCCATATTCAAAACTAAGAATATGTATACCCAAACCAGGTAGAAAAGTACAAGTTTTTAATTTTGGTTTATCTTTTTCGTTATTTTTGTCAGAGTTAAAACTTTTTAATCGCAAAAAGAGAAAAACTGGCTTTTAAAATAAATCATGGGGTCGCTTTTAAATGAAATATTTGTAAATTAGCTTTCTATAGAAACAAAAGCACATTTTGAATTGTAATTTACTGGTGGGTCATATTCCGTCGACTGTTAATTGAATTATTATACATAAAAATATTCGTATTGATTTTGTTTTTGTATTACAATAGAATGTAAAAATTAAATTTTATAGCTCCAGTAACAATGTAAATAATTAAGCTTATAAGCACCATTGCAAATCTGGTTGTATATCTTATTGGTACAATGGAATCTTAATTGAGTCGTACGTGTATACTGGCATAATTTTTTTTTCAGTGACCTTTAGAATGATGTAGAATTTCTTCACATCACTTTGCTTTGTTCCTCCGATAGCTGCAAATGTGCTTCTGAGATTTTGAATTTAGTGAAAAATAAGAGTTAAACATTACCATATAACTCATGCTTTTGAAAGTGATTAAATTATGTTTCAGAGCCATATTGTGAATATTTGTAGATAGAGAGAACAATTGTTAAGAGTTCTCCGAAAATATTTTGTTTTACTTCGCAATGTATTTTCAAATACGTCACTTTTTGAATTTACGGTTAGTATAGTGAAATTTTACCACAAATTCGTGCAAACGAATAAATCCAAAATCACGTAATGACTTTCTTCCCTAATGAACAACGCTTGGTGCATTGAGAATGGGGTGACGATTTGAATGATTCTGTTGAATAATAGTGACACGAATGTACTCAACCCAAACAATGGCCCGCTAATGACCCAGCCGCAGTCTAGTTTTGGCGTTTTGCTGCGAGCACGACCACATTCACCCGACTGTGGTTGCATGATTTTGTGGTTCGTCTCCGAATGAGCAAACGCGGTAAAACAGTTGTGTTTCTGTTGGCGGTTCGTTTGGTTGTCGCTTGCGGCGACGCCGGTGATGATATCGTTAAAATTTAAAGTAACAAAATTTCTGTTGCAGAAAGAGTATACGTTTGCTTTTGAGATATATTATTAGATTTTTAAACCTGAAATATTTTTCATCAATTTTGAAGAGTAATAAAATTTCCTGTCGTGATTCGTGACAGTAAACTTTGGAACTTAAACCAGAGAGACAAAAGACGCATCTAACTCCCATTTTTATTCTACGCGTGGCATATGATTGTATTGATAGAATAGTTGTTTGTCTTTAAACAATTGAAGATAAATCTTCAATTCAATGTGTTTTTAAATTCAAAGGTTTGTAAGTATATGTAAAAGCAATGTCTAGCATTCGTCAGATACATGTTTTCTTTAGCAAGAAAGTCATTGATTATAATTACTGCTGCATTTAGGTTCTATGTTAAGATGGCCGTCAGGAATTATTTCCATGTTTCCCTTGTACACGTTCAGAACGTGATAAATAAAAAAAATATTCTATTTTCAGAAAAGTGTTGATATCTGGGTTCACAGTGAATAGTGATTGTTTTGTTTCAGAATGTGTAAACCTTCCTTACATCTATCGTCTTCATGAATTAATACCAAACGATATGGAACATGGTTTTGGGGGTTTTATATTTCCGTGTAGTGAATATGTATAACTTTTCTAACCCTTCTATAGCCATATCTCACACGCATCTAACTTTCTGTATCCATCTTTCCTGGTAAATATTTTAATATAATTCCAAGTTTAATATAAGTCAAAGTTGCCAAGCCGTATTGAATTTGACATAAATTTTCAACCATATTGATTGTTTTTACTAGGAATTTTCTGAATAAACGAATTTAATTGTATAACTGTAATAATATTGATGTCCTGAACTGTTCTTAAGAATCTTGGTAGTTATTGAATTATATCACTAAAAGATGGAAATATTTAGAAGTATGAGGTAAAACACATATCTATCCATTTTAATCAAACAGTAATATGTAGAGCCTAGAGCCAGTAAATTTTCAGTGGTCACAATATTTTTGTTATTTAATTTGTTAATAAATGTTTGTGTGTAAGTTTGCAGCGGACAATTCTTAATCGGATGAGTATAGTTTGATATTTTCTATTACAAAAGTAAGAAGGGTGAACGTCAAAAATACTGCTTTTGACATGGTGTAATTCACTAGTGAGCTGATACATTCAGGATTCCAACTAGCTTTGATTCTTTGGTGTTCTATTTAAATAATTGTGGAAACCAGATTCTCTGAAATGGACGAATATTGGAGAATTTATCTTCTTTGTTAACTAGTACGCATTTGATAATATCTCAATGCGATGTTAATTGTTTATTTGATACTCGTATTTTATAATAAATCACCCATGTATGAATTTGTTTTATTGTTATTTGTTTGTTTAAAGTTAAAATTGATCATAATATGTACGTAGGCAAAAATCACTTTCAATTCCTCTACTTACCCCTGAAGTTTGTAACATTTATTCTGAGAGTACACATCACATGACACATAAAAGAGAAATGTAACTTGCAATGAATACTGCACCACAGGCGTAGTACTTCCGAACACTCCGCGCAGAGATTCGATGCTTTCGTTGGCCTTCCAGGGACCAAGCTATCTACCCTTCGGAGCCACAAATTCGATTTCCTCCCAACGACGCGTCTGAGAAGTTAAGCGTTGCGTATCGGAACGCAGTTAACTGCTCTGCATAGGTAGTTAAATTTGGTTACTTTTTCGCAACTTCATAAAAAATTGATGCCACCATTTCTTCCTTCTTTGGGCTGTAGCCTCTTCTTCCCTTCCGAACTATACCCACCAAGATAAACATTAACGTGAACTTGCACCGCCACCACCACCACCTCTGACGCTGTTGCCAAGGCCTCTGTCAAGTTCGAGAATGTTCGCGCGATACGAGCGTCCAAACATTTCATAAGTCGGATTTGGAGTTTCGCAATTAATTAGATCCGTTTCTGAATCCCCATTGATGGCCCTTCGTTTCATCAAAGCTTGGAAGTTCTCACTGGGCGGAAATTGGGTTAGTGCGTTTGAACTTCAGAATACGAATGGAGGAATCTCGTAAAAAGTTTTCCCTGTCGTAGTTTGTTGCCGGCGTGTACAGAACTGTGGCTATAAAGCGCTCTCATAAAATATGTAATAGAGTTAGATAGATATTCAATCCTCTAGAAGTTAAAATACAAAACTAACGTTGGTTTAATGCATATATACTATAATGATTTTTGTAATTTTTTGAAACTTCTTTAATTCATTCATTCAAGGTTTTCCTTGTCTATATACATATATATATATATATATATATATATATATATATATATATAATATAATGCGTAAAATGATGTTTTCATTCTGTGCAGGTTGTAACTTGTTGTACTTAAAATTGTTTATATAATATTTATGTTTTTATTCCGTTTATTCAGTTTATGTTTTTAATCCGTGTTTATGTATTGTTCACCAATTCTAAATCTGAGTGTTCGATGACCCCCTGAGACAAAGAAAATATTAATTCAACTTTCATACTTTCACATATTCTTAGAAAAATATTTTTTATCACTTCACACTTTTATTTTCACGAACTAAAATCGATAATCATTAATCAAACCTCCAGCGCCCAGTGATCAACAATGAAAGTATTTTGTGGTTACTTAATATTTTCTGTGACCTAAATGAGGAAAACGTAAGAATGACAAGGCCAGAATATATGTAACGCACAAACATTACCTTACCAAATGTAATGGGAGATATGATAAAGTCGTATTTGCTCAATGCGTAGTTAGTGACCCATGGCGTTTTTATTAAAGTACAACTGCACAATAATTCAAAAGTTTTACTTTTTAGGATCGCAGCAACGCAACATCACTGTACCTAAGACTCTTACCTCTTAAGAACTAAAAGATTATTTCGTAGACGGCGGAGGATCTGAAAATGTCGCAAGACAAGTGCGAGAAAAGATGCTCAGAAATGCAATAAATATTATTGGTTGAGTGTTGAGATGCAGGAAATGGCGAGAATATATATCTGCGGGATGTCTAGTATCATTAATAATAAATATTTAACAATGTAACAAAGCGTGAACGATTTTTTACCTGGGTCTTTAACGACCCATTTGACATCTCGTTGAGCATTACATCAACGTCGATTTTGTAATCTAGATAATTTTACGAAAGAATTACTAGGTTTACCTACAATGTTGGGTTACTGTACTCGTTTCCTTTTAAAAATTTACGAGATGTAATTATAAATTTACATTGAAACAATGATGTGTTTTACAATGCAGCAATGAAATCATCTGCAGGTATAGAAAGATTAGTTCTTAACACAACTCTAAATATGATATTCTATTAAAAATACAAGTCGGTGCAGCTAATGTTTAGTATTTATTGCCCATTTGTTTAATTATGTCGTACATATTTATTTAACCACCCTTATTGTGTAAAGTCAAAGTTTCGTAAACTGATATTCGTAACGTAATGATAATTATTATGATTCAGAGCTCAAAATTAACCACGATCCATTATTGGCAGAAATGTTCAGTTTAACAAAAATTCAATAGTAATTTTACAAAGTGGATATATGTTGTACGCTATTCGTGTAGTAGCATCTTATGATACGTTTATTTTATTGTGAACATTCGCGAACTAGAGTTGGGTCTGAAAGCGTCTGAAGGCGCGTGTGTGAACACGGGATGTTGGAGCTTCGTGGGGCTGCGAGTGGAACCTTCTGCCGGGGCTCAGCCCCTAACGACTTCCGGTGTGTGACGTCACGCGCGCGACCGGGCAGCCGGGCCGTGCGTCGCCGGTGCATTATTCAGGGCTTCTCTGCGGACAGCGCAGCGGCGTCGGTGGGATGTACTCTGGCGTGGGGCCACGCAGGATGGAGCAGGGCAGGGCGAGGCGTGGAGAGGCTGGGGGGGGGGAGGATTTTCGACACTAGCTTTTCAGCTAGGTCGAATTCAGTCGCTGTCTGGAGGAGAATTCTAGCGGCCGGCTGTTCTGATCGGTTGTTTTCCGTGGTTTCTCCTTTCAACACCAGGCGCATTTCTCAGCAGTACCCTACCAAACGGGCCACGACCGCGTGCGATCTTTCCTTCCTCTTCCTTTTCCTATCCTTCCCCCTTACTTACACTCACTTACACTAACATGCACTACATCCTATTCCGGGAGACCGGTCGGAAGCTTAGAGCTTGTCCCGGGTGGGGCGGTGCCCCGCTGGTGGGAGCGTCCTGGTTTGGGGGAAACCCCACTAGCCGGCGGTAGGTCGGCGCCGGATCTCGCCATCCAGCGGGGGAAGATCACCGCCATCTCCCGAGAAATAAACATGCACTACACGAACGGGACTAATGACCAAAGCAGTTGGACGCGCCCCGGGAAACACGAAATGTGAGAGGTAGAGGGCTAGAATGAGAGGGGCCGTCCTGTGTAACATTGCCAAATTCCGGAAAAAAATCAATCAATAGTCGGGGGTAGTGCTAGGTGGAGCGGGGCTTATTAGAGGAGGGTGCGGCGAGGCGGGGCTCGGGGGGAGAGCGGTGTAAGCAAGGCGAAATGTGAGAGGTAGAGGGCTAGAATGAGAGGGGCCGTCCTGTGTAACATTGGGAGGAATGCCGGGTCTAGGTGGAGCGGGGTTATCACTAGAATGACCGTCACCATCATTTTGGCCGCTACAACGTATTCAAATAAAATTATCTTTAATAAAATGAATAGCAGGCCATTGTGAATAGTTGGCTTGAAATGTATTTATTATTGAAAGTATATGTGAAAAATTCAAAAATATTCATCCACTCCAAATTGTTATCGATTTATCTTAAGTGCCCGACAGCCGTCAAATTAACTGCTACACTGTGAGCTCTGTGTGTCAAATTGTTTTGTTTACATCACCTCATCTCACGTCCAAAAAATCGTGGTCGTCCTCTTTCCAACAATATTAATGCAACAAAGCATTAGTGTTCATCGTATCTGAAGTGTTGATGTTAAAAATCGTTGATGGAATGAAATGCTAGCGGGACTGTCATCTTACGACGAACGGCAACTCAGGAGTGAGCAGCCAAAGTTTTTGTAATTACTTTGATGTAAATTGCATATATTCTTCTAATTATTGTAAGCAACCAATAAAAATGTTAACTGAAGTATATTTATTTCTGTGTATAAATTCCACAAATCGACAATTAGCCCATTAAGTACAGGAGCCGTCAAAATGACTGCCCATGAGCATTCTCAGTAAATGCAAGGTCCGGTTGTTCTTTGTGTTAAACATAATAGGGTGTTCTGAGACGGACCTGGTAGGGCTGGCAGTGCAGGGTAGTGTTGGGTGGAACGGAGCATGGCAAAACGTGGTGGGGTGGCCTTGGATGAGCAGGGGCGGGACTTATGATGGCATTGGGAGAGACGGAGCGGCCTGGATGAGACTAAAAGGAGCGGGTAGAGATTAGGTGGAGAATGGTGGTGGCGTTGAGTGAAGTTGACTGAGATGTGGCGGATCTTGGAGCTAGCTTGGGCGGAACGGCGCTAGACTGCATAAGTCGGAGCAGGACGGGCTCAGACGCGTTGGAGATAGGAAGGATCTGGCCTGGGAACAAGAAGCCGGAGCTGTGCGTGATTGAGCGCTGGAGCTGTGGAGTTTAGTGCAGGAGGGTGAGGGATGGGTGGTGCGGGGTTGTGCAGCGTGTCATTAGGGGGAGCGGGGTGGTTGGACGGGGTGGGACGGAACGCGGCTGGCCTGAGAGCTGAGCGGCGCCGGGAGGACGTGTCTCCGGAAGCGGACGTGCCGTCACTGCAACCCTCGCCACCGCCTGCGTCATTGTCTTCCCAACTTTCCCCCCCAAGCCACCGACGCTGCAGCCCCAAAGACTAGCGTCGGGTCCCCAACCGCATCGGATGTAAAGGGCCTTTACCGGCGGAGTGACCGGTGGAAATCCTTCTGGAACAATCTGTGGTACCTGGAACTGACCGGTTGGAACGTCCTTCTGGCACAATTTTCTGCAGTGACCGGCTGGACCGACCAGTTGGTACAATATTGTGCGACGATCTGATAGACCGATCGGCTGGAACTGCCATCTGGAACGATCTTCTGCGGTGACCTAGTAGACTGCCAGTCTGGAATGTTATTCTGGAACAATCTTCTGCAGTTATGGATCAACCGGCTGGAACGTCCTTCTGGCACAATCTTCTGCAGAGACCGGCTGGACTGACCAGTTGGTACAATCTTCTGCGACGACCTGATAGACCTGGAACAATCGTCTGCAGTTACATACTGAACTGACCGGCATGAACAATCTTCAGCAGAGACTGGCTGGATCAACCGGCTGGAACGTCCTTCTGGTACAATCTTCTGCGACGATCTGATAGACCGATCGGCTGGAACTGCCATCTGGAACGATCTTCTGCGGTGACCTACTGACCGCTGTCTGGAATGTTATTCTGGAACAATCTTCTGCAGTTCTGACAACCATCTTCAGCAGAGACTGGCTGGATCAACCGGCTGGAACGTCCTTCTGGCACACTCTTCTGCAGAGCCCGGCTGGACCGACCAGTTGGTACAATCTTTAGCGACGACCTGATAGACCGACCGGATGAAACTGTCTTCTGGAACAATATTCTGTGGTGACCTAGACCGTCAGTTTGGAATGTTATTCAGAAATAATCTGCTGCAGTGACCGACTGGACCAACCGGCTGGAACAATCTTCAGCAGCAACTGGATGAACCGACCGTCTGGAATGTCCTCCTTGAATAATCTTCTGCAGAGAGCGACTGGAGACGCCGGTTGCAGCAATAGCTAGAGCAGCGGCCAAGAATTTTGGGAGGGACGAAAAAAGCACCCCACTGAATTCTCTCCAA
This sequence comes from Teleogryllus oceanicus, assembly GCA_964035755.1. Lineage (NCBI taxonomy): Eukaryota > Metazoa > Arthropoda > Insecta > Orthoptera > Gryllidae > Teleogryllus > Teleogryllus oceanicus. The sequence continues at coordinate 68,984,994 of CAXIVR010000010.1, forward strand.
ACAGAGAATACGACGTAAGAATTTGTCATATCTTGTTGCTTTCAAACTAACAATATCTGATCTCATATCACATGCTCTACTTCTTCAATGAAATGATTTATTTCTAACGGCCTGAAAAATTATTCCAAAGATAAAAAAACAAAAGATCGGATTGCATTGAGAAATGTTGCTTAAAATGCGAATTACAGGAAAATCATTAAATATATACAATTGAATATCATGACATTATGTAAACGAAATTTGTTTGTCGATTTTATCTCAAAAATGCCCTTAAAATAGATACAATTCAAACATTAAAATAATCGAAATATATGTAAATGTATAAATACACAGTTTTCTTCTTATTTGTTTTCTTTAAGTTTATTAATATTCTTTTATTCTCGTTCATCTTTTTTCAGTTTTAGAAACATCTCATCAATTTATACAGCACATCGTATTTAAATATCTCTGCGCTTTGAAAAAAATTAATCTAAATTCGAATATTTTAAACCGAATGACAAAAGTGAAAACATTGCATCAATTAGGTCGACAGTTATACATGTGGTTTGTACTTATTTAAAAGGTTCATTAAATATATTAAGAATACAATATTAAAGGAATTCTAGTTATTTCACGTAAATGGCAACGATTCCATGGTTTGACTGTTCAAAATGAAGAACTCATAATTCGTACGTTGCATTTTCGACCGACGACAACACGCAAAACATCAATTCAACTAAAGAGCAACGTAGCTTTTCATAGTGATTATTTCAACCTATAAAGTAAATAAAATCTCATATTTATGAGCACATTTAATGAAGTAATTTACCTTCATTTATTAGTATATATAAGTATATATATAAAGATTTGGACAACTGAGAAGTATACTTGCCACATTTGTAGCAAAAGAGACTAACTTCTTCACCGGGGACATATATTAAACAAATAATATTTTTGTACTACTGGCTTACTGTTTTTATTATAACCTAGCACACGAAAACATTCTACACACACACATACGTATCTTGCTTTATCCCACTACAACATCCTCCCTTCCATTACCAAGGCCCTTCTCCGACATCCCTTCACGTAACACCGAAAGGAAATTTTTTCCTCTGACAGTATCGACCTTGCTCTTCGCAAAATATATCGAACACCAGCTCGTGTTTACGTCACACTGAAGAAGAAAGTCCCCGTAACTTTTGATTTCATGGCTGCCAAAACAAATGAAGCCCATCTCTCGTTACGATCTGTCAGCCAACCAGAAGGAACTCCCTCTTTCATGTCGCTGGTGAGGTTGAAACACACGTCTGCTCTGGTACTTTTGTCAGAGGGTAAGTAAAAAACAAGATCTCGGATTTCGTTTATGAAAAATGTTTTCAAGGTACTAGAATAACATCAGAGAGTCTCTTAACCTCTCTCTTTCTGCAAACCGATATTGATTGTTTTTCATAATTTGATTCTTGACCTGTTGAAATTATATTTATATTCTTCTAGAGTTCGTTACGTAACAAAACAAATCCACTTTTATCGTAAAGAAATTCAAATATTTTTCTACATTAAACAAATTTATGTATTCGGGAATTAATACATGTTCATTTTCCTTCAGTTTCAAAATTAAACACGTATAAACTAACGTCGTATATGGAAGAGAGGTCTCAAATGGAAAGTTCTATTTTTCGAAATCATTGTTTATTAACACGAGCTATGTAGCTCAGAACTGTCATTGCTGATCTCTGCAGCGATTCTGACTGAGAGGTCCTCGATTTCGTGTCTTCGCAATGGATTTTCGCCACTATAGAATTCCAATATTCGCCAGATCGAATTCTGGAATTTTCGAGATTTCTCAGATCAGTACAAGGATATAACTGGAGCGTTATCTTAACAAATGACCATAGACTGCCATCTTTCCGTTCTCTTTCTTATCATATCCACTCCCTTTAAAAATATACACTTACATGCACGACACTAATACACATATCGGGTGTCCAGTCGAGAGCTAAGCGCTTGTAGGACGGTGACTCGGTTCGTGAAAATAACAGGAAGGGAAAATCCCCGCAATCCGACGTGTAGGTCGGATTCGGATCTCTCAATCCCACAGAGGAAGAATCACCGCCGACTTACGAGTCATCATTCACTACATAAATGGGACAAATAATAAATAAGGATATGACTTGTCCGGAAACATCAATCTATGTAGTCTTCTTCATATCATCGAATCACGTTGTATTCGATGCGTTTGTTCGATGCAGTACTTCGAAACAAGGAATTACGTTGTAGTCCTACGTCATACCTGCAAGAATGTGTTATACTTTATGTCCGCTCTTTTCTTATATTAATATACTTTTCAAATAATTCTCATTAATAAAATATTTTTGTGTGATAAAATTCAAAATTGATTTTTAATTCTTATCAGACAGTAAAAATATTTTTCGTAGATAAAACGTAAACAAACGAGATTGTAATTGACGGAAACAGTATCTGTATATTATATTTTCCTCTTGGTGAAAATTTTGCAATGTATTGCCAAATGTTTATGTAACATAATTATTGTATACCTACTTTCTTATAAGATATTAAGCACACGTTTTAAGATATATGTTATCTTCAGTTACAAGACAGAATAGTAAAATACACTCGTATTCAACGCGATGTGCTAAGTAGGATCCTGAACAGAGAAATGAAAATAATATTTGGAAATTAGAAGTTTATCAGATTGAAAGCAGCATATGTATTATTATTATTATTATTATTATTATTATTATTATTATTATTATTAATAGTAATAATTACTATTATCTTTATCAAATCTTAATCTTCATCTTATCTTAAGTCAAAGTGCTGCTCGACAGAAATAACATCTAGTTCAAAAGACCTGTTTTAGTCAATCCGAAACCCACTATTCTTACAACTCTGAATCGATCGTTCCTCGTACACCAATGATAAACAATGGCGAATCTGGATGATGCATAACAGGCCACCTACTGCTCTTGCTCATACCACCATGAACCGTCACCACGTACCATTATTCAGCAAATTTACAGTCTAGAACCATGCGCTAATTCACCTTTCATGTACTTTGATTTATACAAGAAAATTTTGGTTACATCATTATATATATATATATATATATATATATATATATATATACTCCCCAGAATTAAAAATATTTTTATTTTCTCGCTACGGAGTTATGTAATGCGTAAGTTATGTAATGCTGCACGAATACACGGCGAATTTTCGACAGAACAACTTTTATTGTTGGGCCATGGTAACGAAAACATGGATAAATCCAGAAAATTTCTAAAACATTCTTTAGCACCTGGTGTAGCCAGAATCTGTTTTGTGGGCCTTGGATAGTGAAAATTCGATTAACGGCAAAAACTGTGTCCGTCTGTGCATCAGTGAACAAGGATAACGGCTAATCGGTGCACCCGATGTTCTCCGATGTTAATATTCCGTAATCGATCTGTCTGATGTCGCGATCCCTTGAATGTCACACCGATATTTTAATTTTGGGGATACTTTACATGAAATCTCTAGGAAATTTTCATAATTTTCAAAAACATGGCGCCATTTTTTTCATTACATTTTGTTGTTGCATTCTGTGAAGCACGTTGAAGAGTTTGGGTGAAGGACGTGAAGGACGTGCAAGTCTCAAGTTTGTTGAAAACCCGGATTTTTCGAAAGTTGCAAAAGCTTAAAATGTTTTCGGCATCTTCCTAAGCTTCAATTATGAAGATAGAGATCTTTTCTTGAAATGAAATGAAAACTGTTTCTTAAAGGTAGATTTTTTAATAAAGTCATGTACAAGTTTTCGTAATATAATGCTATTCGCATTATTTTGCGTGAAAGTACCGGACGAGAAAGGGCGTGCTATTTTAACGCCACTAATTTTTATCTTTTATCCCTACAGTTTTTTGGTAGATCGGCATTTTAAAAATATTTATGGACAAAGGGATGCAAACTGATAATTACTACTCTCAGAAATGTGTTTTGGATCCCCACCCACTTGGTATAAAACGTATCTGAAAGCGTCCAATTTTCAAATTCTTCTTTCATATGTTCTGAATTATCGTAGTTAAGAAACTGCAATGATAGGTTCTCTGAACTCATGAGTATTGTGTTTGGTATTTATTAATAGCATGTTATGTTACTAACAACACAAATCAGTAAAAATAATCATATCTACAGGTTATTTTGGCTCGACAAGCCCAGAATTGTTGCAACAGCCATTGTCTGTTTTATATAGTTCGGCGATGTTTTTACAGTTAATAAATCATGAAGCTTGCAACTATATTTACTTTATACACGCTTCCATTCGTATGGAAGCGAATGTGTTATCTCCGGACCCAATTAAGCGATTTAGTGACGCAGAGGTGCAGACTTTAGATATCTACGAGTAGAACACTCGGATACAAACGTTGAACCTACAATGAGACAAATGTCTCCTTTCTGGTGACGATTATGTGGAAACATAATGTAACATGTGTTTGAGCTGCTACAATAAATGTTACCATGGATTTGTGATTTTTTGAAAACCTAGGAAAACTTACTTTCTGGACATACCTAGGAGTAACGGGTTAAGCTTCACAGAAATTAACATTTACAAATAGGAAGAGAGCTAGATCCCTATAGCTGATCAATCTTACCTTGTTATTGACCCAACATCATTCAATTCCATTTTCACGGAGAGTTCAGAAATTCACAGCCTGAGCTTTTTGAAAGCTTCGTAAAAATTAGCCACCCTTCTTTCCGTGAACGACAGGAGCAGCTGCTGCGGGTGGCCCATGATTTCCCCGCCACGCTCGTCATCTCTCGCTTTAACCCCCGTCAACATGCCCAGCACTCGAGAGGTTTGGCGTTTCCATTTTACTACGGGCTGACCTTCCCTTCAAAACACAACGTGATTTACACGAAGACGTTTATTGCTCCGATAGCAAGCCGTAGAAGCTATAAAAATTCCCTCACTCTATTCCTCTCCCTTTTGGCCTTTTTGGGTGATATCCCGAACCGAGCGGGGACGGTAAAAGTGGTAATGGGTTCTGTGGTGGTAGTGGTAGCCATGTCGAAGTGTCCGGCGACTGCGGTAGCTGTGGTGGAGTTGACTGAGATTGTTGCGGCTATGGTGATTGTGAAGGTGTTACTGAGGTGGTCTTGGTTGCGAGTTTGATGGCAGAAGAGATGGCAGTGGAGAGAATACTACGTGTAGTAGATGTTGTGGTGATGGCAGCGTTGACGGTGGCATGGTGGTTTGTGGTAGATGGGGGAAATGGCAGTGAGGTGGCGGAACGCACATAAATGGGTGACAACGTGGAAATAGTAATGGTGATGGTGGTGGTGGTGGTAGGATCGACGGTGATGGCAGTTCTTATAGTGGTGGCAATGGTGGCAGCAAATGAGGGGATGGTGGTGAATAATGTAGACAGGCAAATTTGCGTGAATAATGGAATTTGGTGACGTGTTTATTCTGGTGGTGATGACGGCGACAGTGGCAATGGTGAGGGGTAACTGCAGTGCTGGAACGGTTGGTGATTAATTCTATTCACCGAAGAATTCTGTTCGCTAATCGATTCTAGCGCCGGTGTCAAAAATGGTGACGGGGGTGAAAGTAGTGGTGCCAGTGGCAGTGACGAAGGCAATGTCCAAGGTGTTGGCAGAGAGAGACGTAAGTACAGTGTTGGCACCAATGGTAAAGTAGTCGAACTACAAAGACGGTGGCCTTGATTGTGGTTGTGGTTCCGATTGCTGTGGCGACTGTGATGGTGAAGAGGGGTTGGTGGCACCAGCAGTAGCGGTGGCGATGGGGGAGACCGTGACGGTAGTGGTGACGAAGGCGGTGACGATGTTTGGTGGCGGGACGATGATAGCGACAGTGGTGGTGAAGGTGGCAGTGATGGTGTGGTGGTGGCGTTGGTGGGGCAGTTACGGTGCTGGGGTGATTGTGGTGGGGTGACTGTGGTGGTGACGGTGGTGACTGTGGTGGTGGCGGTGGTGATGGCGGTGGTGGTGGCGGTGGCGGTGGCGGTGGCGGTGACAGTGACGAGGCAGTGATTGCAAGAGTGACTGCGGCAGAGCCGGAGGCGATGGCGGCGACTTGAAAGCGGCGATGGTAGTGATTGTGGTGGTAACGACGGCTACTTTGGTGACGTTGGCGAAAGGTGTGGTGGTGAAAGTGGCAAGAGAATGGCGGCAGCGTCTACAACAGCTAACTCATGACATTGTCGCACACGCGGGGCTGGCGGAGGAATATAAAACGGAAACGCGGTGTGCCGTCGACCCAGCGCGCACGCGAAAGTAGTTCCCCCACTCCGCGCGCGAGCATGGCGCGATCTACAGGTAATAACTAGTGATTGTCGTGACACCCGCGGGAGGCGCCACCTGCGAAAATTCTCCGAGGTCGAAGGAAATGTGGAAAGGGAGAGTGGAGGAGAGGAGAAAGCTTTTATTATTTTTCATCAGTGGCGGCGGAGGGACTTTTCTTTATGGCTGGGAAAGCGCTAAGCACCAATGAGAGGCGGCGATGGAGACGTAAACGCCAGGGAGCCAGGGAAGGAAGTACCTTTCATGGAGCTCCGATATTGCGAGTGGAGCGGTGGAAACGGAGTACGTGGGCGTTATCATTTTTCCTCCATGTGTTTAGCACCCTGCGTGCACGGGCATATTGGATTCGCTGGAGTGCTAAGGGTTCAGTGGAACATCTGGAGTTCATGTCTTTTTTTTCTTAATACAGTCATCTGCACAGGGTGTCTATGAATAAATGTTACAAACTTCTAGAGTATGTAGGGAGTCAATGATTATCACATTTTGCCAGTGAACGAATTTCAAAAGAAGGTATACAACGATGTTAGACGTGATATTTGTTCCAGAATGGTTACTCCATAGGGCACATGTGTTAGACAGATACAGGAAACATCTGTGACGATGTGAGATATTGATCTGCAAAACACCAGCACTTACTGAATTGCCTTCCAGTTAGGGGATATGTCAAATGTAGAACTTCTTAGTAAAAAAATTATCAACATAGAATCATTGGTAAATACATTTTAAATCATACATAAATCATGTTTGACCCTTCTCATTCACCAGATATGGCTTTTGTGTCAATGGTAATGCATTGCACTATTTAGCAGTACATTTTTAAAACATATTCTATTTTGGAACCTCATTATGTTTTCGTAATCAGTGCATAAATTCCTTATTATGGTATTTAAGGTGTGTTAGAGTAAAATAATAGATAAAAGTATGTATGTAAGTACCTGTAGTGAATTTTCTTTTATGTGTATTGAATGCATATTAAAATATATTTAAAAAGCAAATTTTACTGCATTATAGAGTTTGAAAAATTTCTTTGGTGGGCACGAAAATGTTATTAGGCCACTCGTCGCCCCCGATGTCTATCTTGAAAGATCGGACACCAATAACCCCTCCAAATATATAATTTACAATTATTTGATTTTGCACGTATCTCTGCATTCCAGGAAAATATAGATAGATAGATAGAAATTTATTCTACAATTGGGCTGATGATGCCCGGTGGCAGAATGCAAAATAACAATTACAAATAACATAATAATATATAAAAAATAAATATAAACAAACCAATTGACTTTGTCATTTCCTATATATGCAGATGGCATTTAAATTCCTAAAAAAATATACACTAACATATAAATGAATAAACATACATATTACTATACTAAACATTAAAATGCATATACACTAAACATATAAATGAATAAACATACATATTACTATACTAAACATTAAAACACGAAGGAACCCTCACATCACTTCAAATGAAATCACTTCACTTCACTTCACTTCACTGCACTGCATATAACTTTATCTAAATATTAATTGTTCATTACTTTTTACTGTAGACTACGCATAATCGCACCTTTCACTTCACTTCACTATACGTTTTCACCCTATTGACTAATTTCCTATATTTTTTTTCTAAAACCTCGCGCTGAGCAAGGAAAGGGCTCAAAAACTGCCGCAGGCAAATCGTTCCAATCTACTATAGTTCTGTTTACAAAGGCGAATTTCCCTACGTCAAATTTCCCTACGTCAAATCCCGACTATATCAGACAAAGATCACACAACAGTGTATATTATAAATTATTTCTTCGTTTTTTACTTAACCTACTTTTAATGTACACCAGTGAAAGTATATAGTTAACTTCAGAAAAGCATTGTTTACCAAACATTTTAACAAACATTAAAAGAAGCGACAGTCATTAACATTCTCAAATCTTTTTTTGGTGACCAGCATAAGGCGGAGAAAAACGGTCTGCTCGAAGTGAAATGTGTTTTCAAATACTTTGCAGCTCTAGATTAGCTCATTTTGTTTTCAAATATTTCATTTTTCAAACTTCGAATAAGCATCCGCTTGTGAGTAGCTGAGCTATTTACCTTTCCTTGTAGTGCGGCGGTTACAAAGTTGCAGTCTACTTTAGAGGTTTAGAACTGTTGTTATTTTCTGATCAACTTTCCAAAATCTGAAAAAAACATATTTTTAATGTGGCACACTACTCTTTATTATTTTCAATTTTTTAATGATGAATAATATTATAAATAAATAACACACTAAACATTTCACAATCCGTTTACTATTTCAGTAATTTTTTGAACGTTTATAATATGTTCTGAAATATTTGTGTTAAATTATATTGTAAACACTTTTATATCAAAATGTATTATTGCTGTGATAATAAGAAATACTGAACTAAATAACTTCAAATCAACATAGAAGTCATACATAATTCGCACATAAGTGAAATAAGAATTCACGAGAAAAATCTAGTGTAACTGTTGTAAGATGACAACATGGATGTTGAAATCAGTTTGTGATTGTGTAATGGAGGGAAATTTAAACCCTCCAGATATTCCATATTATCAATTACATTATCACACTCTGGAAAGTAATTTTCTGGTCATGCAGCAACCGAAAAGGTAAAAAATAAATTAATAATTATGATTATAATAATGGTAATTTTATTACTATTAATAATAATAATAATAATAATAATAATAATAATAATCGAGAAGGAATTAATAGTAACACGATAAAAAACCATTTTGGAAAACCAATTCCAAATTCCAGAATGTTCAACAGTCTTTCAAGAATTGTAAATAAAATTCAATATCAAAGCCCTCCCGGAGAAAACGAAAATATTTTCCTGCCCTGCCGAAGCAATTTCAACTTTGCGGCTCACATTATTCCAAAGCCGCCCGTTTCGTTCCCAAACGTAATGGCCTCCCTTTCGTTTTTCACGATCCTCAACTGTTTTCCTCTCGCGCGTACGGTAGGAGAAATCCGAATAATCTTGGAAAAATTCTAAAATGTATTCAATTTTCACCAAAATTCAAGTAATATACTATATAATTTGCTCGGCAATGGCACATGCGATTTAAAATTTCTAATTTAATGTGGTGAAAAACATTTAGAAATTATTGGTACGTAAAATTTCAAATATTTATCATTTCAATCATCGATTTGTTTATAGACTTCCTGTGTCAATCAATGTCTCTGACTTGTGCATTCTACAGGGTCTCTATCTTGCGTAAATCAAACATTGTGATGTCTATAGCTAAGTGATCAAGAAACTATTGTTTCTAAACACCAATGAAAAATTTTTATCTTATTACTACTCGAAGGTCCTCAGTCAAACTTCGAGAGAAAATATAGAAAAATTGCGTCTTTGATGGGTTAGAAAACCGGACTTCCATATCGAAATAAGAAAAGCGAGTTCAAATTCGACCAAAGCCATAGCTTTTTACGGCGTAAAAATACTTTATCCTTTGGAGGGGAAGTAAAGCCCCAAGACCCATGTTGTAAATTTACTGCATGCAAAAGATTATCAATCCTAATAGAAGGCTCTAAGATAAATTATAATTGCCTGTTTAGTCATCCGAGTGGTGTCTTCTTTCTCTACTAGATGGCGAAAGGAGTGTAGCAAAATTTGTGTGGTCAAGCGGAAGAGCATGTCCGATTGCTTGAGCCAGGTAAAATAAGGTATAATTGATTTCAGTTGAAATGGCACTTGACACTCCAACACAAAATTCATTGACCAATGAAAGACAAACTACCTTCTCGCACTCAATATGTAGAAAATAATTAGACATATAGGTAGACCGTTAAATAGATAGACAGACTGATATACAGATCGATAGATAATTAGATAGACAGATACATAGAGACATATATACATAGATAGATAGATAGTTAGATAGATAGATGGCTAATGTCGCGTTCTCTTGAGTTTGAAACCGTTATTTTAATGTTGGGCGTATAGGATATTTAATAGCGTATAGGATATTTAATGGAATTATGCAGATTTCATGTTCATTAAAAACCCTAATTTTTCTAATATTAGAAAAGTCCAATTTTCCTCGGATTCTTCCTACAACTAAGATATTTATAATGGAGATATTTTCTATTGATAAAATCTATTCCTCAGAGATTGATTTTGAAATCAGGTGAAGTACAATTTTTGAATAATGATTTGAGTACTTCTGCGTGAAAATAAGGGCGAAAAAGTACGTGTAGTCTAGTTTTGTCCAGCTTCCGGGGATTCCCCCGCCGTGCGCGCCCGCAGCGCTGCGCGGATCGAGTGGAAACGAAGTGCGTCGTTCCGCTCGCGCAAATGGCGGCGTGGGGCGCGCGGCGGCGTTGGAGAGCGACATGAATTCCATTACTTCCTTTTGCCGCGAAATGGGACGTCGGTCCGCGCACGAGCGCGTCTATGTCAGGGCCAGCTCTAGGGAACTGCCTATTCGCGAGGGCCGGTCTTGCGTGCTCGGAAGAAGGGTCGCATGAGGGCGAAACAAACGTCCTAATGAGGTGCTCTGTACGAGCGTGCTTCTCGTTGAAACCTACTGCGCTGTATTGTTTGTATAGCTAAAACACTTAAATGCACTATTTTAACGAGACTAAAAGAACTCTCTACTCACAGGAAGCTTTCAAACAACTTTAAATGGAAATATAATTAAAATAACTTCACGCCCCTTCGAAAGTGTTTCAAAATTAAACAATAACGTTTTCACTACCAAAGCAAAATTCACGCAAAAACTATTACTTTAATTTGTACATTACCATCTTTATTGACCGAATTATTTAAAGGAAATTTTAATTAACATCAATCATACTTTTGAAATGTTAATATTTTACAATTTTCAAAAATAGTTCTCTGAAAATTTGTAAGCGCATTTTGCTCCATTCCTAAAAAAAGCAAAAAAATTGAAGCCGTTTTCGAAAAAAAGTTGTTTTAAATCCCTTTATTTAATTCATAAATTAGGTGAAAACTGCTAGATTTTTAAAAAGTGTGTATGAATTTTACATAATGTAATTTCAATAACTGTATTTGCAGCGTTTTGTAAAGGAAAGGTCTGTATCATATGTAGTCTCTAATATTGTAGGTGTAGGAAGACACCGAAAAATATTTCAACTTGAAGCAATTTCCGAAAAATTAGAGATTTCAACAAAACTGAGACATGCACGTCATTCATTTTATCTGAAGTGAAATTTTAATTAAACGATTTCAAGCAACAGTTATGAAAATTTAGAAACTTGTAATGATGCACTTTGTAAACAATCTCCCAAAATCAGAATAGCTCTTTCAAACTTGCACGGTTTTGAGATCGTGTAAATCAATCGGGGAATGTCAGAGTTAAAGAAACTCATCTGGACGGTTGAGTCAAGACTGTTGACTACAGACATTCAGATAAACAAGCTTACTGGCGAACATACAGGCGTTTTCCCGTCAAACTATTTTCAGGTATCAAGGTTCAAGAAAACATGAATTTTGACATGTGTTGGAGTAAGTTATTTACTACATATAGAAACAAGATTTATTCACTTTCTAGTTACTAGGGCCCGGAAAAAATAATTATTCTAACGAAAACTCACCAATTTTCGCCGCTCCATAACAATACATTTTCTTTAGTACGTGCTTGAATTTTCCTTTATTAATCTCTTGTATATTGTGGTTTTGCTTAATTTTGAGTTTCACTTCATTTTCTCAAAAATCTGCTTTTGAAAGGCGCAATGTTTCTATATAATATTTCACTTTTCCTAGATGCATTATACAATTGCTGAATTCTTTTAGGAATGCCAGCATTTTCAACATTACAAATCCAAAAATACACACCCATTCCCAAAATTACACACGCACTTCATAAAAGCATTATCCTTTAGCGCAGTCTTATGATCTCGCCTGAAACGTAATCGAATTATAGGATTGTTCTTTTTTCTCTTTGGAACATTCTAGGCACAAACGGATAGTTATACGGATACGTCATACAGAGAGAGCCCTTTTCCCAATTGATTATTAAATTAATTATTTAATTCATGTTTCCGGGCATGTCAACTCCTATCGTCATTAGTCCCGGTCGTGTAATGAATGTTTGATCCCTGAAGGTAGTGGTAATTCTTTCTCGATGAGATCCGGGGCCGATCTACACGTCTGTGGTGAAGCGAGAGCTGTCCTCTTCGAAATGGCTCACCCAACGGGACACTCCCAGCCAGACTCAGCTCTGAACTCCCGACTTGTCATTTGTGTGATGTATGGCAGTGTGGCCATCTTAAGCGTAAATACGAGGGTCAGGATAGGTCAAGGAAGAGGAAGTGTGATTTGTGACCTCTTTGTTAGGACACTGCTCTTTGCAATCTTATTTTATTATCTTTCTATTTAAAAAACAGTTGTGCACTCGGAGCAATATGGAAACATTGAACTGGTTCGTCAGAAATATGGCATGTCCCGGTAGAATTGTCCGCAAGTACAAAATGTGGTCTAAATACTTGCCATAATAATTGGTGATCTTGCCATAAATAAAAGCCTGGAAAATTTTCACAAAATTACTGTAATGTGTTTCTAAATTCTACCATTATTATTATTATTATTATTATTATTATTATTATTATTATTATCATTATCATTATTATCCCTTCACATCACTTAGTAGGGAAACGGCCTTTTATATTGTAAGGTTCTAAATAAGCTAGCACTTCACTTATCAGTTATATCACTTCACTATTATCACGACACTCAGCGCGTCACTGTCACTTCACGTATCGTTGTGATGTTAATTTTTGTGTCACTGTTCCTTTTTATTTGTTCAATATTTTTCTTTATGGACTTCTTCGAGTGTGTGGATGAATTCTATCCACCTTACGCGGTCTCCTGCTGTTTTGGTCCATAGTCTCCCCAGTCTCTTTACTATGTCGTCTGGCCACCGTGTGCTCTGTCTTCCGATATTGCTCTTGCCAGTCCTTTGGTCCCATATTGTAATTTTGTAGGTCCATCTGCTTGTGTTCATCCTCATTACCAGTTACCTCATTACCTCATTCTACCATTTTCAGTTCTTAAATATATACGAATTTCCTTCAAATATTTTTCAATTTATTTTGGGTTCTACGTTATCCCTCCATCTTGAGTGTTTTGCGGGTAAAGGATTGTTTTGTATTGTAAGCGATTGTTAAGACTATTGGTTGTGGAAGGGACGTGCTCCTGAAACTTTGCTAGATTTTGACAAATGTATGAAATGTTTGGTGTACGTGATGATGGGTTCAATGGATACATGTTTATGAATATTTGTATTGCTAACGATCCCAGGGTCGTTTATGCTCTTCTGCAGATCTTGTTTTGGAAGAGATGAATTTATTGATACGCGTTTTGTTACTTTGCATCAATTATACCAAGATGCCACCCCAACACTGACCTGCTTGCCCTAACCACTGCATGTAAGTAAGACTGTACATTGAATAAGTTCAATGAATATATATTTGCTAATGTTATTGCCTTTGTAGAAAGGACGTTTACTGCTATTTTGAAACTTTCTTTTCAAATACTTATATTTGGTGATATGCGTTTTGTTGCATTGCGACAAGTGTAGGAGATAGTTTTGTGATGTATGAGGGGACGGGTTCGACGGATAAACGTCTGAGAAGAATATTTTTGTTTACTTACAAAATGTCCGTTATGATATTCTTGTTTTGAAGGAGGTGAATTTCATTGATACGCGTTTCGTTACATCGCACTGCTGATACAAAGCCGCACCCGGTGGCGCTAACCGCCGCGTGTAAATCAGGCTTACGGCCTACAGGAAGCTCCCCGGCTGGGCGGGCACGCTCCTTCCCCTGTCCGTCCTCCCGCCCCTCCGCCCCCGCCCCACGCGCCACGGACGCTCTTTGATGTAACGCCCTTCTTTTGTCTCTGGAGAGGGGATGACGTCACCGACCCCCGAAGGAACAGCCCGCCGCTAACCTCAATGGGGTAAAGGAAGCTCGCTGAATAGAGGCCGCGAGTTCCGCGGAAGGGTGGCGGGCAAAGAGGAAGGGTGGGGGGACGCAAAAGGGGCGAAGGGGGTGGAAGGGGTGAGAAGGAGTGAAAGGAAAAAAAACGGGGAAAGGAAGGGGGGCCAAGGAGGTGGCGAGAAGAGCGAGGTGTGGTGTAGCATGGAGGGGTGAGGCAGGGAGGGGTGGGGAAAGGTGGGGTAGAATATAGTGGGAAGGGTAGGGAAGGGTGGCAATGAAGGGGGAAAATATGGAAGCAGGGAGGAGTGAGGGTGGGAGGGGGGGGGGCGAGGGGGGGGGAGGCGGGCAGATGTGCGGGGAAGTGGAGGTGGAGGGAGGCCTGGTGAGGCCCAGAAAGCTGGGGCAGGATTGAATCAGTCATTGTGGGACGGAACGAGCCGGGGTGAGTCAGAAAGTAGTGGGGAAAGGAAAGGGAAAAGGGAGGGCGGGACGAGGGGAGGGGGGGGGGGGGGAGCGAATGGAGTCCGTATGCAGTGGGGAAAGGCGGGAAAGGAAAAAGGGGCGGGACGGGGAGAGAGGATGGGGCGGGGCGAGGCCGGGTGGGGAAAACGAGACGAGGCGCGGCGAGCAGGCGCAGCAGGGAATTAGGAAAATGCAGTGAACTTCTCACTCGTCTCTTTCTCCGTCTCGCTACGTCACCTCTCGCGCTCTCGCCTCCTTTTGCTCCGTCCGCGGCCCCCACGGGCGAGGGCAACAAAAACTTTGTTCTTCCTCTTTCGAAAAGGGATGTGTAAATTAGAGAGACTTAATCTTACAGCCTCTTGGCGGCCTTGCGTTGCGCGGGGCGGCGCGGTACGGCTGCCGGGGAGACTGCCTTCGTCTGCCTTTCTGGCCTCAGCCACCGCCGCCGCCTCCGCCGCCGCCGCAGCCTCTGTCGAATTTAGGTCGAGGATGGACGAGAGAACAAAGAATCGTTGAGAGTTTTTTTCTAGCCCCATTATATGGTTCTCTTATTAGATTGCTGTCATTCGTTTTATAAAGATAGTCGCAATAATACAACTTCATTATAGCACAGAGCCGATAACAGATGTTTGCAAACCGATCACAGATGTTTAGACGGGATTAATAATGGGCATAGTTATAGTATTTTGTTTTATTGAAAAGGCCGGGAGGAGATGATTTTCACCTAACGACTGACACAAATAATAAAATGTTGAATGAGTGTGATTAAGACTTGAGAATAAAATCACGAGAAAATTCAGAAATAATACGTAAGTTGGAACTTATTAGTTTTCATTAGTTATAGATACTGTGCAATATTTGACTAATGGGTATTAATACATTTATGAAGTATACAACACTCTCTCATGTCATAATATATTGCATTATTGAGTATCAAAGCCCATCATTATCACCTACTATTACCGATTTTGATTTTGTGTGCAATTTATTCTTGTGTGATTAATAGAAGAATGAACTTCATTGTAGTTGGTGTTAACAATATTTATGAATGTATCGGACGTGGTAAAGAATTTATTTAAAATGACATTGTCTTGTTTCAGCCATTTTTTAAAATATATTTAACAAGGTTGCGCACAATTGTTGATTTTTACCAAGGAACAATAATACAGTCTCTTTATCACTTTTTCAATGTTTAAAGTGTCGATAATATTGATGTTTAATTATTGTACTTTGGCCTCTTTCATCTGCTTTGAATTTGGTTATGGAAACTAATAATTGTTCACGTATTGATCGTTAAGAACAATATGACAATTTTGTTCTGATGAGTTGATTGTTAGACATGATTGCTAGTTGGAAAGAATGAAAAGTCGTTACGATAAAGATTAGAAACATATGTAAATTATAGGCAACATTTACATTTTTTCGAATTTATTGCTTATAGACTCTTTAAATTGTCATTAATTTACCTTAATATTACTGTGGGGACAACTTGAAGGTAAATACTTTTGGTTACATGCGTTAAAAATGCTAAAAAAATAGAATCTTTCAAATGTTTATCTTCATAGAAATGAATGTCGAAAGGGAGACTGTTAATGTTAATGTTCAATATCATATGCATATATATATATATATATATATATATATATATATATATATATATATATATATATATATATAGACAAATATTTAGATTGTGTTAATGGGAATGGATATTAAGGTAAAATCGAATCATTTTAAAAGACAAAGCACCAGCCTTATGTTTCAGTTTTTCTCTTGAAAAAAAACAAACAATTCGTTTGCGGGCACGTATCAATAAATTAATATGTTTATAATTCTTACTAACATATCTAATCTTTTTTCCTGTGTATAATCCTTAACAATTCTTTGATTAAAGATAGGAAAATAGCAAATAAACGTCAGTTTCCTCATAAAAAACGGCTAGTTGAGGATGGTTTAGTTCATTTTCATATTATTATCTTCTCTCTTTTCTCTCCGCTCTGTTTAGTGTTCTAGTGTGTGTGCCACCTGCCTACAAAAAAATTGTGTTGGAATACTGTTAACATAATTATTTTCTGAAATAATGTTACCAGATGTTTTTTATTTTTTCAAAAAGACTTCCAATAATATTAATTAAGATTGTCTCTTGTAGGGTATCAAATTTTAAAAACATGTATTACATACTAAATACATGCTATAAGAATCAATATTTTCTTTACATTTGTATTCTTATTTGTTACAAGAGTGGCAATTATCTTTTCTTTTATGATAAACTCTTACGATAATCAGCTACAAATTAAGTCAACCAGGTTAGCATTCACTTCATCAGTTTATTGGTGGTTTTAATGTACCTCAAATGTATAGTCAACTGCGGAGAAGCACACAACAGACTCAAAACTTCTCCGGAATATGCAATACGCAGGCAATTTCCTGATGGTCGTCTCTCCGGAACTATTCTCTGAGTGCCGATCCTGCCCCGGGGAAAACCACTGAAGCACACGAGAGACCACCGCGCATGCAGTTACAGCAACGCGGCACTCCACCACAACACCAGGTATTGGGGTTTCTAATTAACTAGACTGCCAAGTGCCTGACTCTAGCGATAGAGAAGCCGAAGTATCAGGCTGAGAGTTGTACTCTGGGAACTTTTTAATTTTTACATGTCATTTTACTGGGAACTCTCACAGATAGCAAAGAGTGACAAAAGCACAGGCCGTAATAGAATGCAATATCAGGACAGATAATGAGGATAGATGACAGAACATTCAGGCGGCTTTAGTTTATATTCGGACCGTTTCCTTATTTTCTTCGAACATATAACAGTAATAGTAGGAAATGTTGTGGTGTTTACATTGGCATCATTATAGAAATAGATATAAGACGTTGTTTTGTCGGAGGTGTTTATTATCGAAGCACTGAAGATGGCCGCAATGCGACCGAAAAAGCTTTCTGAAAAATAAACACGACGAAACAAAGCCTCATATCTATTTCTATAATGTAACAGTAATTTCCGTGCTGCGGACCGCGCTGGTCGTTCTTTCCGCCTCCTTTCTCTTCCTGTTCCATTACACACACATACATGCATGCGCTGTACCACAACACGTGAGCTTAGAGCTTTTGCCGAGTGAGGCGTTGCCGCGTTGGCGAAGATACCTTAAGAGGAGAACTCCCGCTTCTCGACGAGTAGGTCAGTGCCGGTCGCACGTTCCTTAGCGGAGGAACACCGCCACCTCCCACGATATAATAGGCACTACACTAATGGGTCTAATAACTAGGGGGCGGATTTCAATGAAATGTCATTTTTTAATTTCCCTTTACAACAATGCCGTTTAGTATAGACGTCCATTTTATGTTATGACATAAGGAAATGACCCATTTTATGTCATTTTTTTGCATTTTTATCGATTTCGGGTAATAAGTCATTTTTTCACATTTTATCTCATTATTAATGCATTTTTCGTTGATTTCATCGATTTTAATATCATTTTAACATGCTTCAAATAATATTTGCGAGGTGCAACAAATGTTCTCCAACGAATTCCTGAATAGCTATACCAGGTAGCCTATTCGATGTTTTTGCTCAAAAGTTGTAATGTCAGCCATTGTGAGTAGGTAATATAAGGTTGCTATGACACCTGTCAGCGTCGTTGGTGGTTCATCCGATTTCGGTATAAATGATGACAGAGATATTCTGGTAAAGAACAGTTCAAATCAAAAGTTTGCAAGTTGAGTTCACTTGAACAAATAGAAGAAGCCTCAATTACATCAGTAACATATTCAACAGATTAACGTGTTCGCACGAACTGGTTTTCGTAACATTTTTTACGTCATTTTTCTTTCCTTTTAGGGCATTTAAAAAAATAAGAGTGTTTTATTGAGCATTTTTGGCAATGTTTTATGTTATCAAAATCCGCCCTCTAATAATAACCTAAGTCGTTGATGCGCATGAAGACACAAAATACTCGCGCATCCGAACGAAGAGACGGGAAGTGCCATCGCTGCGTAGGGAGGGAAATGCAGCGGCGCAGAGTTGGGGAACATGGAGTGGGCGGGTTACAGAGGGAACGCTCTCTGGCTGCACAATGCGCAGTTAATATACTACTACTCATTATCCCTACACTCTGTTTGGTGTCTTTTCTTGGCCCCAAGGACAAAAAATGATTCGCAACTTTCTGGAAATTATTCACATCAACTTCTCCAGTTTTACATATGTTGTAATCATTTCAGATTACTGAAACTGAAGACATACTTCTTCCTTTTCATAATTTTCAGTATGTTAGTGTAGCTTTTCTTTACATTGAAAAGGTTTCAGATAGAGTTTGGTCCCCAGGTCTAATTTACCAACTTTCACATTTAGAAATTCCTCAATATCTCCAAGATTTAATTCATAGATGTTTAAAAAATCGCACCGTTTCCATCCGTTTAAACCACTATATGTCATATCCAAATCAATTTTTGCCGCCGTCCCTCAAGGAGCTGCACTTTCATCCATCCTCTTTAATTTATTTATTTCAGAGTTTTCTTCAACAAATAACCCATCATTAGCATTATTCCCAGACGATTCTCTCCTATACATTATAGAAATCTTGAAACAACAATTCCTTTGCTTCAAAATCATTTAAATAAAGTATATTCATGGGCTAAAAAGTGGCATGTCAAATTGAATACATCAAAATGCAATGCATTTTTTTCTTACGTAGATATAATGAATCACCTCCTCTCATGTATAAAAATGAACCAATAAAATGGCTTTCGTTCACAAAAACAATAAAATATTTAGGAGAATTATTAGCCAAAAGACTCCACTTGCGAAATAATACCGCCCATAAAATTTCATTGGCCAATAAATGACAGCATCAACTATTTTCTCTCGTTAAATACTCTTCTTCACTAAGTATACGGACTAAATTGCACATCTGTAAAACAATAATTCGACGTATAATAACATATAGTCGTCCAGTTTGGGGACTTTAAACAAACATTAATAAAATACATTTTTTTAGAATACCCATCTAAGAACTATTATTGAAGCCCCTTGGTTTATTTCAAACATAAAAATTCATCAGTCGTAGTTCGACAGCGGTAGAGGCAACAACTACTGCTGCGCTCTATCAGCTTACCGATACACTGTATCTCCGAACCAAAACACTTCAGTATTAATATTACCTAACAGTGTTATTTAAAGTGCTATCAGTGTTCCAAGCAGTGTACAGCGTTTCTCTGGCTGCCTGCCGGCTGGCTCAACGTATCCACATGAATAAAGCAGTACCAGCCAAACTCAAGATGAATCCGTCACTTAACCTCCAAGAGCAACCCACGAAGTCGTACGCAGGAGCTGCAAATACTGTGAGTTTTCCATCAAAAGAACAATCTATACTACTGGACGCATGCGAAAATCTAACTGTCAAAGACTATATAAGTAAACTAACTGAAATTGTTCCCCCCAGTGCCATTACTTTCATATCCAATAACAGAATATGTGTGTTTCTGAACTCGAAAGTCAATGCTGATCTTATAACTAACAAATACCCTACTCTAATCATTAAAAATACTATTGTTAATGTGAGACCCCTAATTAACAAACTCAAGAGAATCATAATATCAAATGTATACCCTTTTATTCCAAACGAGGAAATCACAAATATTTTCAGAATCATGACATCAAAACTACCTCCAGTATATCTTTCATCAGAGCTGGTCTGTCTGACCCTAACTTCAGTCACATTATGAGCTTCAGAAGGCAAACATTTATCCAACCTGAGGAACTTCACAAACTCCTCAGTCATCAGTGATTGTACATGAAGGTACACCATATAGAATCTTTTCTCTGCTGAAAACATTACTTGTTTCAATTGCAAATGGAAGGCCATACTGCTAGTAACTGCCACAAAATATCCCCAAAGAGAATTGCCTTCTGGACACTCCAGTACAAATATACCAACTATCCTTCTAATAATATGGAAGTACAGCCTACCATAACTGAAACCCCCACTGCCCCTCCACCAGTGACCCTATGAACTTTCCTCCCTTCTTAAAAGAAGCCTCCCAATGAACCCTCTTCCCTATCTGAAGCAACAAATAATGTTAAAGATAATAATCAAGATAATAATGTTAAAAACTAAAAAGAAACAGAAAAGAATTCTTCAAAACATGAAGAACTGGACCAAGATAGCAATCTAATAAAACACTTGAAGACATGCTTAGCCCAACTAAAGATCTGATTGAAAGGAACCAAACTCCTTCCTCTGTCAGTGAATCAATTACACTTACTACTAGAAAATACTCTGGGCTCTGCTGATCCTCTAACCATAGTAAGGACTATTCCAATGATATTCCAGCTGTTATAAAAATGCTCAGTGACATTTACCCTGTATTAAAGGATAGAATTATCAAAAGCAGAGTTACCAGAATAAGAAACAAACTGCAGAATCACCTACTGGAATCATACACAACTGACTCTGAATCCAGTATGGAAACTATCTGACACTAAATCTTTTAATTCAGGTCTCTTAAAGAAACACCATTCCCCCCTTGCTAAATAAATTTCAAGCAAACAAATGAAGATACTCCAATGGAATATTAATGGACACTATTGTCATCTTGAGTATCTGCAACTATTACCCAGATATCATTTGTTTGCAAGAATCCAATTCCAAGGCTAATCACTCAGCTAATATTAAAAATTATCAATGTTTCTTTAAAAATAGAACCAGTGATCATCCTTCTGGTGGAGTAGCCATATTTTTAAAAGCTGCAATTTTGGCTGATAACCTTATGATAAAATCTAATCACATCGTCTAAAATTAATAATTTTACCTTATTTTTAAAAAAATAAAATAACGTAATTTTCCATTCTTTTTTGTAGTAATTAACAGTTATGTAATTTTCACGTTTAAGTTTTATGTTTTTATATCCATATCATCTCTGTACTGTAACCTCAATTGTAACCTCAATATTGTAAAAACTAAAAATTGACAATGTAAAATATAATGTATTCATTTAGTCGCTAATGACCTAGCCGTTGATGCGACTTAAAATAAATTAAATTAAAAAAAAAATTCATTATGAGTTAGGTGTACACTTACAATTCAAAATTTTTCTATAAATTTCAGCAAAATTCTATAGGCAAAATTAATAATACTCCATCTGCACTTCATTTTGAACCAGGTAAACATAATTCCCATCGTAACCGACTAAAAAGAAAATTACCAAGACAATTCTTTGGCCCTCCATAATCTCCTTTTGAAACTTAAATACATGAAATAGTTTTGTTCTTGATGCGTGAAATGCATTTTTATAGGTACTCATTTTCTGTATTTAACATTCGATTAGTTCATCTTCCGCTACCAAGGGTGTAACTGTTCATAGGCGTGTTATTTATTCAATAAAAAATCATTTCAGTTTTCTAAGTTTGTTTCTTTGTTGGAAATAATTTTATTTTAATGTCATTGGAGTAAAAAGTGTCAGATTTGACATCTAAATTACAAGAAAAAATTTAAAATCGTGTTCAGTTCGATTTTTTAATCCTATGTTGCAGTTTCTGGTTGATAATTTGGTGTCTTTCTCTATTATGATTTAGTTGCCCCGTTTGAAACGTTCTCATGCTGGTACGATAGATATCTATGTATTGTAATGTGGATATGTTAAAATGTGTTTTTCTGTAAATAATATTATTCTTTGTTATTTACTACAATATAGTAAATAAAACAAATAAATAACATAATTTTCTCAATTAATAATTCCAAATAACATTCCTGCATCAAATATTTGTAAATTATAGTGTACAACGTTTTGAGGCAAGAAAGACAGTCCACGTAAGTATTCGTGACAGAGTCGAAGAGTTAAGGAATTTAAGTTAAGGTGTTTTTTAACGCTATTTGTGGTACTTTAGAAGTTAATAATTTTAAATGACTGCAAAATGTAAGGAATGTAATGTATTTTCGTCGTGATGTTGGTTACTATTTTTATAATTACTGATTGGAATATTTAATACAAATATAAACTTGAATAATTTATGAAAGTTGCAATATAAATGTGAAATTATCTACAAAACATTGCTAATAGTTGAGCATGGGATTCATCAGCCGGAGAGCGGTAAACAATATAAATATAACATTAAGCATTTCGAAAGTTTGAGTAAAGTGCATAATAATGATTAGTTATTTTTAAAAGTACATATTCATGTGTCAAATATAAATGACCTAAGAATGAAATTGTTTTAATTTTATTGCAAATAACAGTAAATCTATCAATAAGAAGCACAACTTTTTCTGCAGATAAACGGTAGTTTCACACCAGTTTAGGTGTCATTAGGCGATAAATATGTGTAAATGATGTTTTGAAAAAATCTTTTAAAAAATGTTTATATTTAAAAACAATCAGGTTTGTTTCGTGAAAACTGTCGTGTACACCTTGATAATTAATATCGCCCTGTTGTTTTAATAAAGTTATACGCATTCTCATTATTTATTTTAAAGAAAAAGAAATAGTGTTGAGTCAGACCAGAGCTCTCTTTCCCTTGCGGGCAGTTTTTAACACATTTCATATTTTCCAAATACCTGTACACCAACATACAGGTCATTTCGTGTCTCAGGCTGAGTGACTCGCAGCAGGCGCCATTAACGCGCACGCATTAGGAACTGTAATTGTCATTCAGGCAGCATGTGCTTCGTCCAATGAGTAATGTGTATCTGCGAACTCGGGAGATAATTGGGTCTCCCCGTCTGCAGCCTACTGCCTCAGCTGCTCTCAGAGCCAACCGCAGGCCAAGCACTTCGGCGGCTGTGCGGATTCACTCCGCTCGCCATGGGAGCCACATGCGCGGGGCATTCCCCCTCAAGAACAGGATTACATTACTTTAGGGTCGGGCTGAGATGGCTCCGGGGAACTGCACCCGGCAGGTACCAGTGTTAGAGTAGTTACATAGCTAGGTAGGATTCAGCTGTGAGTGGGGAATCATTCTAGCCGCGGACTTCACAAATCGATAGTTTTCGTTGATTCTAAGATCAAGTCTAGGCCAATAACGAAGAAGTGCCCCAACGACAGGGCCACAGAACACGTGCAGTCCCTTATTCTGATCCTTTCTCTCCCATTATTCTCTCTTTCGCTCTCTTCCTCTCGCTTTCTCTCTCTTTCTGCCTCTCGCTTTCTGCGAGTAGTGCGAATTGTATTTATATCATTTGAAGATTTCCTTTTTCATAAATTGTCCCCCTCAAAATTATCTTATTAACTCTCATAAACAAATATATATTTAACAAGGATATGATTTTTATGTGAGTTCCATCCGCTGAAAAGCGCCTTAAAATAAAGAATTACCCCAATCATCCGTCTCCCAACCCCAAATTCACTCCAACAACGCGCCGCGAAAATTACCGATTGTACCGCCAGATATATTTTGAATAGCAAAATATTCTACAGTGATTTTATAGGTCCGGTCACTTACACTTTCTCGTATACGCACGTATATACAGAGTAATATACGTAGTATACAGAAAGGTATGTAATGTTGCGGAAAATCAATTTCGAGGTTTTAACGGAAATACACATTTTGGAATCTCACTCATACATAAAAAAAATCAAAATGTTCTAAAAATATCTCCATATTTTCTTTGCATTTCTTATAAGAATATAGTGAAATACATATACAAAGATGAATAGATCCGATTTACACTTTAATTCTTTCCAAAATCTCCAATAATAAGCTAGAAAACTTGTCTTCAAATGATTTTTTTCTCAACAATTAGTCCTTTAACTAATGCCACTTTCATTGCCATTAGAAAATATTAGAAGTTTTTGGGCTATTTTCATTTAATATGGATAATGATACAAATATTAAAAACAAGCTTTTGAAAAAATCCGCCCCAATTTTTTCTTGAAATTTTTTGTGTAATATGAAATTTATAACATAAAAGACACTTTGCTGTATTCTTTAGTTTTGTCAAAAACGACACAAATGTAATTATTTTAATATCTCTCTAATGACGCTGAAAACTATGTTTTTTTCTGTAATTAGTTCCTGTATTTTATAATTTCCTTAACCTGCATTGCAATATATTCTTGTGTCCATAGTTATTCCTCCACAATAGGTGTTCCACAGGTACCAAAATGGCATTGGTATGCGACCGTTAAGTTTCTATGGTTAATGACATCCCCCCCTCGACTTAGATAATCGAAATTAATCCTTGCCGTTGGGTCATGGCCGTTGTGTGGCCGTGTCTTGTCCCTCCCTCGGCTTCAAATCGGACTCCGCGCGCGTGTTTAGGGGCGTTGCGCTAGAGGTGTCCCACAGGGAGCGTCGGCCGGCCCCGTGAATAGGCGAATCGATGTCGCCAAATGATAGCGCTGCTCCCTGGGAGCGGCTGATGGCAAATGGACGAGGCTGCATAGCGCGTCGCGTGGGAGGCGACGCTGCGCTGTAACTAACGTTGAACGATGGGGTTTTCAGAGGGCGTGGCACAGTAAACTACGGGGCTTTCTCGGAATACTGTTGGAATGCAACACACCACTTTTGTTCAACAGAGCAAAATTTAATTTTTCCCACGGCTTTGTTTGGTTTTCATGTTCACTACTATCGCCTTGCGAATTATATCAAAATATACTTATTTTTCTTTTTTTATTTACTAAAAAGCAATTTTTAATCTCTGAAATTTTCGAGGATTTTGACCATATGATTAGGACCTTTTGTGTTACAAACTATTCTAAAGACATGGATGCGAACGTGGCAGTCATTTGGGGAACTCAAATGAAAATGACAGCCGTGATTCCTTCATTCACAAATGTAACGCTAACATACAAATTCAAGACTACAGAAAGACATGGCTCCTCTTTCACGGTGGGGTGATGATTTTGTAGTTGCAAGATGAATCTATATGAGAAACGTTCCCTGAAATAACAATGAATCTTCCAAGTGAAGGCAATTGGAATATTTTAGAGACATAGATTTATTTTACATAATTATTTTTTGCTATTTTACCTTAAAATCTCAGTTTTTGTTTTTCACTACAAAGATTATCCAGAAAAACTTTTAGTGAATAACG
The DNA here is from genome assembly GCA_964035755.1 of Teleogryllus oceanicus. Lineage (NCBI taxonomy): Eukaryota > Metazoa > Arthropoda > Insecta > Orthoptera > Gryllidae > Teleogryllus > Teleogryllus oceanicus. The sequence continues at coordinate 69,010,728 of CAXIVR010000010.1, forward strand.
AAATTGTATGGATTGTTTGGAAAAATATGGCGGAATGCCATGATGAAACAATGAAGGAAAAATAAGTAATGGGAAAAAAGTAGTGGAATACGATGAAACAGGGAAGAATATTCGATAAAGAAAAAATAATATTTTGTGTTTATTCGAAGGTTTATCAAACATTTGGGCGAGTAATTTTTAATAATGTTTTGTTTTATATAATTAATTTTCTGTTGAATGTTTAAAAACATGGTTTTTGTTCAAATATTTCTAAAAATAGTTTCCTAATTTCATATTATTGTATTATTTTATTTAGATATATTTTATTTATTTTTATTTGTTCATCCTCTTCAATTCAAATGTTATCTTATCATGTCAATCAGTTCTACAAAATGTATTTTCCAATTTTTAAATCTGTTTTTCACTGGAAGTGATATCCATGTAACTTACGAGTAAGAAAATGCATGTCATTCATTTTGTCGTTAATATAAAGGATATGATCAGACTTGTATGGATTCACATAAATGCTTCAAATATTTTATGATGCTCGACATGTTTTTGAAACCTTATAGATACTTCATGTTCTGATTTTACTAGACGATATCAAATTACAATGTACTTTGTTCCGGTTTTTATTCTCTCATTGAATTTTGCTGCGAGCGTCTAAATTTTGTTTGGATTCCAGCCGACTCGAGTCGTTTAGTGGAAATTCGTTGAGCTTGGTCATTTGAGGCTGAGCCCACTACCGACCGCGCCTCTTGCGTGTCAAACCGATCCACGCCTCCGCCCTCTCCTACCCCGCCTCCCTCCTCCCCCTCCTGCCGCCTTTTCCGGCAACGTGCATGCGCTCCCCCACGCACCACTTCTCGTGTCAGCACCCCCGTCCCTGCGCTGCCCAACCAACCCACTGTCAGAAAATCCTTCATTCTCGCTTCCCCCCGCCTTCCCCTCCCCCTCTATTTATCTATCTATCTCCCTTTCTCTCTCTCGCTTTCCCGCTCGCTTCTTCGTAGGCAATACATGTTTTACGCCTTCGCTCTTTCCACGCCAATGCTGATTAAATGATCGTCACTACACGTCACTTCATATGTTCATTCGTTTTATTCGCTTAGTGGATGTTTTGTGTTTAGAAGTGGCGATGCCCTCCTCCGCATGATGGTTAGATTACGCGCCAACTTACACGTTTGCTTACGGGGATATTTCTCTCCACGTATCTCCTTTATCGACAGCCCTCCCCAGCCAGGATACGCTCTGAGCTCCTCACTGGTCTCTCTGTATATGTAAAAGTGTACTGCGTGTGTATGTAAGTGAGGGGTGGGAATAAGGAAGAGGAAGGAAAGATCACGTGCTGACCGTGACCCGTTTGTTGGGGTACTGCTCCGGCATTCACCTGGTATTCATTAAAGACACAACGGAAACCTACCGATCTGAGCAGCTGATAATGGATTTCCCACTCCCTTCCTTCAGCCCTTTCCTCTGCTCCCACCCGATCATGGCTTTCGCTTTTGGGTCACCGTATCCACTTGAATACACCGACGTCTCGATTCTCACATTCATCTTCGTTCCAACCGCTACTTTTGCCTCCGCGCCCTCCACCTGCTGAGGTTAACTAGAGACCGCATTGGCACTGTCTGTACAGCGACCAGGAGGTCTAAAGTTTCGAGGCACCACTTTAAATAAATGCATAAATAAATAAATGTCTTTATTGGTGGCGAGGCTCATGCCATTTAGCCTGCTCTTCCGCCTGACCACTTTCAAAATTTATATTACAATAGTACATAATGAAGGAGGCCATTCAACGAAAAATACACACACAATTTGGATGCCACTTTGGCGATTTTTTTACTCTAGATAACAAGATACGTCGATTTAGTCGTCGTATCGAAAACAATTGTATCGACCGGTTGCTTTGATGGGTAGTTTTATGTTGTTTTCCGATCACTACCAGGTGAACTCCAGAGCAGTTCGCATACAAATGAACCTCGGATCGCGCGACCTTCCTATACTCTTCGTTGACATATCCTCTCCATTTACACCCACACATACAAACCTACAGTTACATGTCCTACACCACGGCACATGTCGGGAAATCAGTCGCGAGCACAGAACTTCTCGCGGCCGGGGAGATTCCTGGAGGGGGCAATGCCCAGCAAGGCGACGGGAAGTTTGGCGTAGGATCTCACCATTCAGCAGAAGAGAAGCACCGGCACCGCCCGCTATAAAACATTGACTAAGCTAACGGGACTAATTACCATAGCAGTTGACGTGTTCCAAACACAAATCAATCGCTTGACCTGGGAGTGCTCGCAATAGATCTGTGAGTTCCAAACCACGGCAATTTTATGTTCCTGAATTAATGCGATGCATTAGTAGTCTGATTTTGTGAATTCCTTCATTGTACTTTTCTAAAATCACTTGGCCATTTATTTTTATCCTTTCGCTGAACCAATTTCCGTGTACATGTTCAAACTTGATCGCTGCACTGCGCATTATGTTGACGCTCACGGAGCGTAGGATGCAATGGCACCAGTGCATTGTGAGCTCCTGGCCTAAGCAATACGTATCATGGCATTATTTTCAGCCGTATCTACAACACGTGTCTATTAAGAAATATGTAATCATTTGCCCTACCTACTGTCACAATTTCTTACCAAAGAGAAATAAGATGTGCAGGAGACTTCTGTAGGGAAATGAAAAAAATGCGAATCTTGCAAAATGAAAAAACAACAACAAACAAATAAAGACTGTCTGAATATTTTTGTGAAAAATAAAATATACATTTATTTAGAAATTGCCAAAATAATTTGTCGAAATTGTATTTAATATTATTTAATTGGGTAATAAGAGGTTTAATGGCTTTTGCGTATACTTTGACAATTTTTATCTTTCTCACCATAAGTAAACAGAAAAGAAGTCTGTAGAGTAAGCTTTATTGACAATTGCATTGGGGGACATGTACAAACTGAACAAAATACGTATTACAGTAAATAGATCTTCAGATCATTTACAAACGTTTGCATATATCTGAGAGATACATGTGGACACTGGCGTGACTATACCTATTGCGGGCACATCCCGGTTAATCAATCAAACAGTCGTTTATATTCACAATCCAACATACACACTTATTCTGTAAAAACGAACTTGCAAAACAGTGTTTAATTCGTAACCTCCCATCTTACTTTCCTGTGTCCTAACCTCACCTCTTACTTACATTCACTAAACTTCCACACATGTCGCCAAACCACTTGGGATCTTAGAGCTTGTTCCTTCATCATTAGTGGGCAGTGTCCCACTAGTGAGAAATACATAATTGGGGAAAACCTCGCAAGCCGGCGTGATGGTCGGCGCTGGATCTCGCCAGTCTGTTGTTGAAGATAACCACCATTTCATGCAATAAAAGCATACTCTACACTCACTGGACTAATAACCCTAGCAGTTGATGTCCCCAGAAAGACTATCGTAGGTGCTTTAATCTGTCGATTTTCAGACAGCATCTGATGTTTCGTAAATGCAATGGCCCTAGGAGCTTCACCTTTAATTAAAGACACGCATCTTCTTTAAAACACACTTCTAACTTGTTTGTGTGAATATTTTCCAGCCTAGTCCAGTAGCAATACGCCCTCAAAAGAGTGAATCATAGACCACACACCTGACACTAACAACTTGGGGTCCTCGAAAGTAATACCAACCATAATGCCCTATGGTACCCAACACACAATTGGGAGCGGTAGCTCAGTGCATCAACTGATGTCACTGCAGCGCCTCTGACCGGGCGGTCCTAGGTGCGAGTGCTGACAGCGGCAGGATTTTCGCCATTAGCTTTTCAGTTAGGTCCAATTTAGTTGCTGCCTGGAGGAGAATTCTAGCGGCCGGTTGCTCTGATCGGTAGTTTTCCGTGGTTTCTCCGATCAACACCAGGCGAATGCCGGAGTAGTACCCTACCAAACGGGCCACGGACCGCGCGCGATCTATACTTCCTCTTCCTTGTCCTATCCTCTCCCCTTACACACACACACACACACACACACACACACACACTAACATGCACTACACTACCACATATTCCGGGAGACCGGTCGGGAGCTTAGAGCTTGTCCCGGCTGGGGCGGTGCTCCGCTGGTGGGAGAGTTCTGGTTCAGGGGAAACCCCACTAGCCGACGGTGGGTCGGCGCCGGATCTCGCTATCCAGCGGGGGAAGTTCACCGCCATCTCCTGAGAAAAAAAACATGCACTTCACTAACGGGACTAATGACCAAAGCAGTTGACGCGCCCGGAAACACGAAAAAATCAATCTATCAATCAAACCCAAAACACACGTGAAAAACATGAAGCAGTGAATTAAATTTATTTGCAAATGCGCAATGCAAATTGTTTTCCACATGATACATGCAAATAAATTAAGAAGCTCTTACTATTATCTTATTACGCATTAATTTTGTTCTCGAAAATATTTTTTTAGGTTGTCTTATTGTTAACGGCCTCTCCGCTACACTCACTGCAAAATCGTGCTTTGTGTCTTTGCCCTATGCCCTTTCGTTCCGAGGGCATCTGGTTGAGGCGGTAATGAAAATTTGTTCTGTTAATTCCATTAGCAGCGTGTGCCTAGGAGCAACACTCTCTCGGGAAATACCGGAGGTTGAGCTCGTTTCGTCGTGCTTGGAAAACTGTCGTGACCTGAGTTTAATCCCGCGATGAGCGAAACGGCATAATTTGTTTTGGAAAATGCACTTACACAGATTCAACGTTTAGTCGGTCGCGAAATCTTTCATTACTATGACACTCGCGCGTCTGTCTTTTCCCCACCAAATATCTCACAGGGATCTTTTCCTCCTTTTCATTGCAATATAAAAATTTGTCGAAACTTTACTGTTGATAATAATACAGTTTGTCTAACTTATTATTTTTATTACATGACTTTCGTTGTAAAAAGTACAAACACACTTTTGACATAAAACCAAGGCATTATGCAAGTGAAAATAGGATTTTTGAATTCCCTGAAATTTTTCATATAAAACTATAAAACTATTAAATATTTTTAATGTGTATATATTTGGCATTTCCAGGTTTAAATTTATTCAAAGAATTATTAATGCACTTACACAGACATACATTTTTTACTCTGTAACATTGTCACAACTTGAGTTTTTGTACGGTTACGGAACATATTTCCCAGTGTAATTGAATCCAAAAATAGTAACAGGTTGGTGACAATTATATATTACATTTTAAGGTTATATAAATCCGCCAGCTAGTGGTACTGCTAGGGCTGGGCTTAGGGCCCCTGGGCAAAGGAAGCAAGGGCCGAGAATAACGTATTTTCGTCATCGAATCGAGCATTCTTGGCTTTCCTGATTTTTTCACACAGATATAGAAGCTGAAGTGATTATAATGAAAAGTTACATTTCTATTTTTGCCCCGACTGAGAAACGAAATGGGAGTTGTTTATTGATATATTGAACAGCGTGCGGGTTTTTTAAATTCAATTGAACAGCAAATCTTGTTTCGACTGGCTTCAGATAGTGATTAATTTTATAATTGACTTAATTATAATTATGTACACTTAATGAGATTCTGATAAGTGGGTTAGTTATTGCAAAGATCACAAATGATCTTCTATTGCCAAATATAACACATCGATGGTCAATCTCAATAAGAAAATTATGCTCAATAGATTTCACTATTTGAACTGTCAAAATGTCACTTTTATTCTACAAATTCCTTAAACAATGCAATTACGTCAAAATGTAATCAACGCGCAACATTTTACCAGAAAAAATCTTCTTTGTTTCAATACATAAATATGCATTTAATAGTTGTTCATTAATTATTGTTCTTTACATTTTTAGAATATAGGGAATACTTTGATTTTCCTTGGGTCAAATTGTCTATTTTCTGTTAACAGGAAGAAATATAAAACGCAAATGTATTTTCAAACATAGTTTATTTATAAATAATAATTTTAATATGTAGATAGGTTGAAACATTAATATTCAAATGCTAACTGACCCCCGAGTCACAAAACGGAGGAATTCACAAACGTATATTCCCTCGAAAACGTAATAGGACGTTTATTGGACGTTCTTGTTTTGTGGCTTACGGTCTAACAAATATTACTCTTCAAGGTGTAGAAAACACGATGTAGGATACGTTTCGAGTTATACAAGTTTGCGTGGGAAAAATTATGAATTTTTTATACGAGAACTTGATATTTTTGTTGATGTTACATTTTTCTTGATGTTTTTGTAACTAAAACTGTGACTCTTCCATTCATATTCTGTAAATAAGGCATTTTAGTGTCTCTATCCTGATATTGCCAAACGGGCGATCTAATTATTTCCGTATTGATTATTATTTATTCACTGAGATGGACGCCTAACCATTTATACGTGCATAAAATTTGAACCATATTTATGTTTGGACAATGTCGAAGTGTTTTGCTGCTGATAAAAGCAAATGTGTGTTAATGTATAAATATACTACAAACACGAAAGTGATTCTAAAATGTTCACTAAGAAAAAAAATATGAAGGGTTTTTTCCTCATCCGTACCTTATGGTCTCTTTTCCGCGGCATTGATGCGATGGAGAGACCATTTGGGGTGAATACCAGAATACGAAAGATTAGAACGCGGTAGAATGTAGGTATTGTAATGGATGAAAGGCCTTAGTCTAGCCACTTAGCATCAAGTTCTGTAATTTGTATGTAATAATTACCTATTAAATAAAAAAATAAAATATGATTTTTAATGACGATTGTCCCGGTTATTAAAAATTAAGAAGCAATTACAATTAAGAAGCCTACAATTAAGAAGCCATGACCGTTTGTGTTCATTTTCCGGTCGCAATCTCGCAGGGTCAATCAAATACTAAAGAACAGATTTTACGTAAGTCTTCCGTACTTCTTGTACAGCTGAGGACGCGATATCGCCTAAAACGAGGCTGTGATGGAGCGTTGTGGTAGGAGCAGAATCGACAGCCAAGAGCTCGAGCTAAGTCAGGAGGTTGTCGAGCACGTCCATTGGCTCTCGTGGTTCCTAAAACCGAATTCTGAGGTTGATGGAAGGCAATGTCATGTGGCCAGCGGCACGCTGCAGATATCGTATATCAGATGTGCTGGCCAAATATCAGAGATGCAGGACGAACAGCGACCAAAGAGAATAGACTAAACACACAGCTCAACCTGAAGTGATCCTACGACTTCTATCTCTGTTATTTCCCTTTTATTCACAAAGAGTGCAAGGGAAAACCAAACAGAGTCCAATTTTATACATTTTACGGAAATTAAATTAAGATACAAAGAAGTAATGCAGAAGAATGTTTCTTTGTTCAGGTTTTTGAAGAGAATGATTTTTTATATTTTATTCGATCCTTACAATACTAAAGCGTCAAAATCCAAAATTTCATAAAATAAGGACCGTCTCAGGGCATCATCTGACCTCACTGCAATGCCTATGCTTAGGAGGTTCTAGTTTGACTACAACGGTGGCAGGATTTTTCACACTGTTTAGATAGCTAGTCGAATTCAGCTGCTGTCTAGAAAAGAACTCCAGCGACCAGCTGCTCTGATTGGTAGTTTCCGTGGTTTCTTACATCAACATCAGGTTATTGTCAGTAACCTAACAGTACCCTAATAAAAGGGTAACGGACTGTGCTCTCTTTCATTCCTCTTCCTTGTCCCATCCTCATCCCTTACACACACTTACACTAACATGCATTACATGCCGGCATTCGCACATACATGCCGCGAGACCTGTCGGAAGCTTAAAGCTTGTCCCGGCTGAGGCGGTGCCTTGCTAGAGGGAGATACATGATTGGGGAAATCCCCGCTAGTGAACTCGCAGGTCGGCGCCGGATTCAGCAGGTGTACATCCCTGCACCTCTTGAGGAAAAAATGTGCACTACACTAACGCGATTGATGATCTTAGAGGATGACACGTTCGTAAACACAAAATAATCAATTAATCTTCAAAATGGGCTTTGATAATTTTTCTTCCAGTGTTCTTCAAATCTCAGTCGGCACAGTCGCTCGACTTTTGCCGACAGCAGCGAGACTGACGATGACGGCAAAGCCGTCGAAAGCCGGCTATCTTAATAAAGCTGATATGTTGACGAAGATGACTTCTTTTATTTCTTCTTATAAGAACGTCAACAACATCCAATCAGAATTCCCACAATTCTTCAAATCTAACAACCATGATCCGTAGTAACTCAGCAAACGAGCCTCTTTGACAGCTCTAACACCTTCATTATGATTCACAAGAGCAACCACTTTTTCGTCAATATTCTCTGACTATTCATCCCTCTTTCTAATTTGAAAGGCATGTTTCAAGATGTAATTTTTTCAATTTGTTAATAAAGTGTTCAGATTTAATTCTTTCATAGTAGGAAGGTAGTATCTAATTTAGAAGTAGTCGCGAATTTCCAGAGAAATAAGACGCAAATTTGTGTTTCCTAAACAATTAACATTTCCTCAGTTTCCTTGGCCATGAAGTCAGAACTCTAAAACTATGGCAGGAGACGGGATAGTAGGATAACAGCTAACGCATTTGCTAGAAGTCGGTTTTGAAACCGGGACAATTTATGTGAAAATTTGACGAACGAAACAATCAATAGATTTTCTCAGGGTTCCCCTGTTACTCCTTGTCATTCCACGATTTCTCCCTCATTTACCTCATCATCATGACAGCTATCATCTACTGATTAGAATCAAGGGTTTCAATAACCTTTAGAAGTAAGAAAGATATTCGTCAATAAATTTAAAAAAAAGTATAACTACACCTTATGTGATATATCATATAAACGAAGTATTTATCGATTGTTTCCATTACTCAAACATTTATTTTCTTCTGATTAACTGTTAACACTAAACAAAATTTGCAGCCAAAGAGTAATATCTAGCATAATTAGTAGAAACTTTAGTACAATTTTGAAAACATCTTACCTGTCACATTAAAAACCGTAGATCCCGTAGCGCAACTACTTTACCGATGACATGTCTGAGCATATCCAAATATGGCGTTAACAATCACGTTATGTTTTACTCTTATAACCTATAATGTTTAATAGGATAACACTCTAGACAAATATGTATACTGATATCTGACAGAACTGACTTGAAAACTCGTGTTGTATCTATTAAAATTCACTCTCAAATTATAAACAGCGGACAGAAAAAAATCAAATTTCCATCAATGAGGTGCAGTGTCGCGCTTCGACTTCAAACAGCAAATTTACATTCCATCGTTTAGCGGTTGTTTGTCAGATTTTTCCAGTCCCAGATAATGGGACTCTGCAAACTTTGAATTGGATTCATGTACCAATCACTGTTCTGTAAAATGGGCAAATCATTTTGAAAGCAATAGCTTTACATTAACATGAAGCAGCAGCAGCGGTAATTGGGAAAATAAAAATTGACTGAATCGGAAATTCGATCGATTTAGCCTACACGCACTATTGAGTTCCGTTTTACAGTAAAAACATATTACAACAAACGAAGCAGAATTATTCCGTCATTACTCAATAGTTCTATAAAAACACAATTGTGTGAGCGTTTTCGTTTGGTAATAAAAGGATGTTTGTGTTTTTTCCATTTTAGGGCAGTGAAACGTGCTTTGCAAACATGGAACTTTTAAAGCATAGATACGTCCTATTAATTTGAGGTTTCACATTTCTATCTACACTTTTCAGTGGAAATGCGAGTTCGAATAAGCAAACACAAAACATAAAACGCATCTCATATTTTTTGTAATTTATCTGGTGTGTAAAACCTTCTACATTTTTGTTTTAACTTTCATTTTCACTGCTAGGCAAATAAATGTCTGGAATTTTGTTTAAATGTTTTAGGAAAAATTAATTTTATTAATCAACATAAATAATAATTATAATAATAATAATTAATGTTATAAGTATGTTTTCTAATTAATTATTGAAAACAAGAGGGCAATAGAAAAGTAATTAAATATAAATGTTATCATTTACGAATGTGACATCTTAATAGTCAGAAAGCCACAGATACGTCATCTATTTTTCGTCGACCACTTCTTGTATGGCAATTGATAATCTTTCTCAACAACAACAAAAAATTACAAGACTTGCGTCGTGCTTGCCATTGCATAAAACCCACAATCAGTAGAACCGAGAAGTCCTCAACCAGTTCTCTCCATGACCTCAAAAAGCGTTCTTCTTGTTTATCTGGGGACTTCTAACATGGTACCCCGTTGTTAGGTGGAGATAAACGATAACGATAACCTTTTGCGTTGCACCAAAATGTTTAAATTCTTAGAAAGACTGCTTACGCGAGTTTCGTCTTTCCTATTTCTGAGGGGGGAGATGTGCGCGAGCAATAGCTTCTGTCATGAAGGAGTATGAAAGACCGACCTTCCCGCGCTCACCATTACAAATCTCCCCTCACTAACGTATCTTTCACAGCGCATTCTGTGGTACTTTCAACGTGAATGAGGGAAAATTTAACTTTGATCTGTTTAAATAAGATATGTTTTTACCAATCGGATAGTTGGTCTAAATATCATTATCGTGATCTAGGAAAAAAATTCTAAATGATTCAAATGTGGTAGTACACCTTGAAACGAAATACCCCCAATTTCGTAATTTGAGATTTAATGTCTTGTAAATGGAAAACAAACTATTCAAAGTACTTAAAAATGTCTCTTATAACGCAAATCATAATAACATAAACGTGTCCATTACATTCACTTCCAAATTTTAACTGAAAATTTGGGTGCCATCTCATGACTATCCCACATATTAAAAAATTAAGTATCGTACGCGATATTGTGCTCTCACAGGTATGATTGCATTACGCATTGCTAACATTCAAATATCTAGAACCTAAAATCGTGCAACAAATGAGGGGCCATCCCATGTCGTTTTACAGAAAGTCTCGTTTTACAAAAATCGTGCTGTAAAAGAGCAATCCTTGCACATATTTCGAAATGTGAACATTCGTTTGGCAAAAAAATCGTGCAAAAAGTGAGGGGCCATCCCATGTATTTCAAAATGGAAAGTCTCGTTTTCCTAAAATCGTGCTGTAAAAGAGCAATCTTTGCACATATTTCGAAATGTGAACATTCTTTTGGCAAAAAAATCGTGCAAAAAGTGAGGGGCCATCCCATGTATTTCAAAATGGAAAGTCTCGTTTTCCTAAAATCGTGCTGTAAAAGAGCAATCTTTGCACATATTTCGAAATGTGAACATTCTTTTGGCAAAAAAATCGTGCAAAAAGTGAGGGGTCATTCCATGTATTTCAAAATGGAAAGTCTCGTTTTCCTAAAATCGGGCTGTAAAAGAGCAATTTTTCCTAAAATCGTGCTGTAAAAGAGCAATCTTTACGCATATTTCGAAATGTGAACATTCGTTTGGCAAAATATCGCGCAAGAAGCGAGGGACCATCCCACGTATTTCGGAATGGGAAGTCTCGTTCTGCGCAAATCGAGCTCTCGAACGAGCGCCTCTCAGCTGCAGCGGAAGCACTGACCGCTCTCTATCGGTCGGTGGGAAGTGCGTTGCTCTCTCGTTGACCCTGCTCCCTAGGGCGCACGCGCGCTACCTGCTGGATCCCTGATGAATCAACGGCGGCCGCGCGGTCGATCGACAACCGGACCATAACCATACATCAAAACAGCCGCGCGTCGACCAACGGAAGCCAGCCCGGTGCGTTCGGCCCCGCCCCGCCCTCGCCCGGCCACGCTGGCAGGAAATTTCAACACGCATTCCGCCGTTCGCTTCTTTTTTTTGCGTTTTCGGTCTGACTCGCGTTGATATATTCCTCGTCGTACTTGTAGTTTACGGCCTTCCTTCTCGGTGTACATCATACTGTGAAACGTGTAGAGAGTTCTGCGTAATTGTGGTTCATACTTTCTTTTATTTCGATTTCGTGTGCATAACTTTTTAATTTGGGTTTAGTTATTTGCTGCGTCTTCTCTTATTGCCTTCACTTTTTGGTCTAGTTCTAGAGCATTTTCGAGCTCAACACTTTTTGCTTTTTCAGTCATATTATTTCTGTCTAGGTTACTTATTTCTGGCTGGCTCATATTTGCTATCTGTCTCCTTCAGATTTTTGCCCCAATTCATTTCACTTTCATTACCTCTGTTTCTATGTATTTTGTGCATTTCTCCTTTTTAGCTGAGTGAGTATTTTGTGTATTTTTAATTCATTCTCGTGGTACTGCTACTTACTTTCTTTTATCTTCTGTTGGAATTTAACTTTCAATATATATTGGGTTTTTCTTTATTGATTTTCATCTCATTTTGATTTTGGTCTTTGACATTATTTTCCGTTTTTTATCTTCTTGTAAGATCATATTTTCTCTTCCTTTTTTCTCCAAACAGTTTACGCCTCTCTTGTTTCCTTTTAGCTTTAATAAGTACTGTCAATATTTTTTTTATCCTTTTAACTATTTTTCACTCGCCCATTAGCGTTTATTAATCTTTATATTTTTCATTCTTCTCTACATCTCCTCTCCTCACTCTTTAATTCTCATTTTAAGTTGTGCAGCTCTATTTTTCTGCTCTTATCTGTCTTCCCCCTTTCCATTTTCCATGTCTCTGTCGCCATGAAACTTACTGCTCTTGTCATTCATCTTCACCTTTCAATTATGTTTCTCTCATTTCTCTCATTTTTGCTGGGAGTTACTTTTCTGTCTTTCTCAGCAATTATGTGTTGTACTGCTGTATATGTTTAAATCGTGCGCGACAGCAATTATGCGACAGCTGTCGATTGGGCGCAGCACTGTTCATGCAGCGCCCAGACGACCGAGCTGCCTGACCAGCCATGTCGTTGTTCCGACCCTCTCATTGGCTGGCGTTATATAGGGTATTCTTGCCTATTGATTCAGTGGTGAGTTGTAGTTGATATTTACATAATTGAAATGATTGAAGGCGTTGTCATTGTCAAAATAGTATTTATTTCAAAAATAGCAGCTTTCGATGGCTTAGCCATCATCATCAGTTTTCTGTTGTCTGGGAGCCACAAAAACGACTACTCGTTTTTGGCCGTCGCCTACTAAAGGACTACGTCGACTTATCGTTTTTGTGGCTTCCAGACAGCAGAAAACTGATGATGATGGCTAAGCCATCGAAAGCTGCTATTTTTGAAATAAATACTATTGTTGACAATGACAACGCCTTCAATCATTTCAATTATCTTTGGCTAGCAAAGGAAGTCGCAAGCAGTGGTAACGCAGTTGCTTCGAGTCACAGCTGCACCAAGGCGGAGGGTCTCCACCGACCCTCGAGTAGCCTTCGCCCGCCGGAAGTCAACATCGTGCCCAACCTCGCGGCACCAGGAAGTGGATTCTGAACGAAACCGCATCCCACTTCCAGAATATGACTTCACGGATACCCGAAAAGCCATTAATGTCCTTGTCTTACGTGCCCACCTACGGCGGTCTCATGTATATCATATGGTTGTGGAAAATAAACCAGTCTTTTTTTAAAGACTTCACGTTCCGTGAGGGACTTTTCATTCCGTGAGGACACGACATGTACCTCGCCTTTTTGTCATCGTTTTTTTAAGAATATATACACAACTTTTTTTCTGTCCGTTTCATTTTGAACTGTTTGTTCATTTTCAGGGCTTCTTCCTTTCTTGTTCTTTGGTATGCCTTACCCGACATTTAAAAAAAATTTTCAATTTCTCTTGATTTTGGTGTTTAATTTTATGCTGTCCTTTCTCGCTCTATTTACATTATGACTTTGCATAAAGGAATTCTCGCATCTAGTCTAAAACGTCTCTTGTCTGTTTCGTTCTTTTTCTTGAAAGCTGTTTTCAAAAAACTTCATCAGTACACTATTCATTTCTTAAATTCCTAACCCCCCGCCCACTTCTATCCAATGCCTGACGCAGCGAGTAGATAATTTCCTAATTTCGAGCAGGCATAAGTCTTAGGGTTTGAATCTGTGCATATTTGAGAATCTATAACGCAGATATGTTTGCCATGTAGTTTAGGAGTGGTCGATTTCTTGGTCTCTGAAAACCGTCTCACCATTTCATTCATCTACAGCCTGCGATGGATCTTCTTGCTGTTGCAAAAATTGTAATGTAAAAAACATTAGTTACCTTTGCAAATTCTCTCACCGGGATGTTCTAAGGTTTGAGTATCGATGGTGGTAGATATTTGAAACTAATTAAAGAGCTAATTCGAATTAAAACATTGCTCGAAAAGAATTCTATCGGGCGACCGAATCCTCTGATCGGTAGTTTTCCGTGGTTTCTTTGATCAATACTAGTCGAATACTTGAGCAGCTCCTTAACAAACGAGCAACGGACAAAATTTATTTTTGTCCCTTCGTCTTCCCTTACACATATTCTTTCAGTTACATGTGCTACAGTTCACTGATCACTTACATACTTACAATTTACGTGCATGTCAGAAGCTCCAAACTTATTGGGTTGGGGTGGACCCGCTGACGGAGATACCTGAGGAAATAGACTCTTCCTTAAGCTGACGAACAGGTCGCCCCAGATTTCACGTTCCAGCCGAGAAAGAACACTGCCACACTCCGCCAACAAACGTCACTGCACGAACCCCACTAATGACCATATTAGCTGGCACATATAAATATATTCAAGTCAATCAATTATTCAGCCCTCGAGTTTGCCGCTATGATGTAAATTGCTCCCTTCTCTGCCGCTCTGCGATTTTATTTTCTATTCGTCAAAAACAGCGTCATTCTCCTTTGCACTTTTTCTTATTCCCCGCACCCCATTTTTCTAGAAGCTACGATTTTCATTTCTTTTTTGCGCTTACGCACGAGAATCTCGTCCTTCTCTCCTTGAAATTCTCAAATTCCTCCTCCTTCCTGTTCTTCCTGGCTCGCTCCAGGCAGCAGTGGCTTCTCTGCTAAGCCTGTCCAAGGCTGCAAAAACATGGGACTAAGTCGGTCTGTGTGCCGTGTTTATTTATAATTTACGCTAACTTGGGTGTTATGTCCTCTTGGTTCCGTTTTAATGAAACGCCCTCTGCGATCCCTCCGACAGAGCGGTTCAAGGGGCAGGGGGACGGAAAAAGGCCTCGAAGTTAATGGAATGGGAGAGGAATGACGGCCGAAAGGCGGGAGGCAAATTAAAAAGTGCAATAATGGGTAGAATGATGTTTAGACAAAAATGATGATAAACAAGGAGCAACGTTTATAGAACAAAAAATCATAAGTTGTGAAAGAAGATAAAATAGAGAGTGTACGTGAGAGAAAGAGAGAGAGAGAGAGAGAGAGAGAGAGAGAGAGACAGATAGACAGACACACAGAGAAAGCGGGAAAAAGAAAGAGAAGGAGAGAGAAGGGGGAGAGAGAAAAGAGGGAGAGAAAAGAGAAAAGAAGGAGAATGAAAGAGAGGGAGAGAGAAAGAAAGGGAGAGAGAAAGAGAGAGAAATGCAGAATAAAATTGCACCATATAATCTGTATGTGAAATGGAAATAGTAGAACTGAGAATGGAAGAGAATCCAGAACAAATTGAAAATAATAAAACTGTAAATAAAATACGAAAAACCTACAAAATAACAAATATATATATATATATATATATATATATATATATATATATAATACATATATATATATATGTATATTGCGTACATTGATTGCAACAACAAAGTCGACCGAAGAATATATGTACATCAGAAAAAATTCAAACCCATAACTAAGCTGTTTGTGAACATGACACATAGGCGAATCATACCTACAGAACCTTCATGATTTAAAGATTTAAATAGTACGGAAAAATTGAATAATGTAGCTAAATGACGAACATAACAACTAAAGTATTGTTTTGAACATGTCCCACGGAAGACTACACGTTGAAGTGAGAGTCCACGTGCTCATCTGCCTAAATAAAGAAGTCAACATCGAGGCGTCGATGGATATGGGTACTACGTACAGAACCTGAAAAACGTACGGTAAATTAAATAGCACGAAAAGAGAGTAGCTTGTACAAGAAGCAAAAGCCCACTACTATTGTTTGCGAACATATCCCGCGACAGACTCAGGGCTGCCACGCGAGTCCGCGAGGTCAGCTGTAGACACGACATGTCTGCCAACAACGAGGCGCCGATGGGTGCACGGGAGCAAGGGGTGGGGGGCGTGGCCGACGGCCGCTAGTCGGCGGCTTAAGCGACTTTGCCCCATGTCGAAAGGGTTGAGCCCCAGAATAAACGGCGGAGGTGGACCGGGCGCGCGCCCGCCCTCTGCCGCCGGACGCCCTTTGCCTTCGCGTCCACTCGCCCTCTTTGCTTACAACCCACGCTCGGCTCTGGGCACCGCGGCCGTCAAGGTTCCTGTCAGGACGGCCACCTGCTTTCTCTATTCCTTCCTCTGCTACAGTGCTTCCCCCATCCCGCCTACATCAAACTTACTCACATGCAGCTTCCATGCAATCCCGCCTTCCCACTAACAATCGTTCAGACATGCAGCTTCCATGCCATTTTACCCACCTGCCAAGCTTCTGCATACTTACCGATACCATTTCTCACAAGACGCTGTAATGACACCCCTGCACATCCCATCGCCCTGAAATGCCGACTCCTTCCATCCCACCTCCTTAACATCCCATTGCTCTGACATACCATCACTATCCATCCCACCACCTTCACATCCCATCGCTCTGACATGCCGTCTCCTTCCATCCCGCCTCCTTAACATCCCATTGCTCTGACATACCATCACTATCCATCCCGCCACCTTCACATCCCATTGCTCTGCATGCCGTATCCTTCCATCCGCCTCCTTAACATCCCATTGCTCTGACATGCCGTCTCCTTCCATCCCGCCTCCTTAACATCCCATTGCTCTGACATACCATCACTATCCATCCCGCCACCTTCACATCCCATTGCTCTGACATGCCGTATCCTTCCATCCCGCCTCCTTAACATCCCATTGCTCTGACATGCCGTCTCCTTCAATCCCGCCTCCTTAACATCCCATTGCTCTGACATGCCGTCTCCTTCCATCCCGCCTCCTTAACATCCCATTGCTCTGACATACCATCACTATCCATCCGCCACCTTCACATCCCATTGCTCTGACATGCCGTATCCTTCCATCCGCCTCCTTAACATCCCATTGCTCTGACATGCCGTCTCCTTCAATCCGCCTCCTTAACATCCCATTGCTCTGACATGCCGTCTCCTTCCATCCCGCCTCCTTAACATCCCATTGCTCTGACATACCATCACTATCCATCCCGCCACCTTCACATCCCATTGCTCTGACATGCCGTATCCTTCCATCCCCCGCCTCCTTAACATCCCATTGCTCTGACATGCCGTCTCCTTCAATCCCGCCTCCTTAACATCCCATTGCTCTGACATGCCGTCTCCTTCAATCCCGCCTCCTTAACATCCCATTGCTCTGACATACCATCACTATCCATCCCGCCACCTTCACATCCCATTGCTCTGACATACCATCTCCTTCAATCCCGCCTCCTTAACATCCCATTGCTCTGACATGCCGTCTCCTTCAATCCCGCCTCCTTAACATCCCATTGCTCTGACATGCCGTATCCTGCCATCCCGCCTCCATACCATGCCGTCTTACGGCGTCATCTTATGCCGCTATCGCATGCCTTCAAGGAGGCTGCATCCTCCAACTTTCTTTATACCTGCCGTCCCTTCAAACAACATCTCACATACCACGTCCCTGCCTTGTCTTCTCTTCGCCATGCCTCACATGCACCTCACCATGATTTAGCCGTCCTTGCTCCATGATCCTTCCATGCTTCTCGTGCGGCATAACATAAAAATTGTATTAGAGCATTCAAATATTTACGAAATATGGTCCGAAATTACTTTTCTTCCAGTTTTCTTTCATTCGTCACATTGCAAATTAAAATCCCTTACTATCTTGCCTTCGAAGTTCCTCCTTCATCTCTTATATAATTTTGTCATTTTAGACACCAGTCACTTGCACAAATGGTTGTTGATTTGTCGTTTTTTTTTCAAAGTTTCGTGTAAAAGAGGGTGACTTGTTACCGTGAGCTATCTCAGGTGCGTCCCTGACCCATTACAGAATCTTCCCTCTGCAGAAAATACCTCTTTAAAGAAGACCTCCCGGGGACAGCTTGTTAAGGTGCTAGCAGGGAGAATCCATGGGAATGAATAATGCAATTTATTTTCCTCTTATGAAGGACAAAGAGGATATAATTGGAGTCTCTCTTTGAGTACTTTTGAGAAAAAAATTACAACGTTAATTTGTAAGAAGAGTCTTATTCTGATTTGCAATAATTGTATCCATGATATATATAAAAATAATAAAATGTTAATAATATTAACTCATTTCAATACTTCTTAAATGCTTGATTCTACAAACAGAAAATATCACTTGGTGCAAAATACTTTAACAATTTACTGAAGAAGGTTACAGTTACCCGGTAAATGAATGAGACAAAGAATACGAATACAGTGCATTATATATATATATATATATATATATATATATATATATCGTTCAAAATTACTCGTATATGGCCAAACTAACTAACTAATATATATATATATATATATATATATATATATATATATATATATATATATATATATTAGTTAGTTAGTTGATAGTTAGTTAGTTAGTTAGTTAGTTTGGCCCATATACCGAGTAATTTTGAACGATACTTAATTATGTGTTATTTAGGAAGAAAGTTTTATTGAATTAAGTAAGAAATATACACTATTTTTATGTTGTGCCTATTTTCACTTATGCTCAACGTTTACTTATATTCAAAATTAAAATATAAATTGATAAGAGTGGTATTAAATTTGGGAATTTTTAATTTCATTTTTCTTTCATTTAAAAACTTATTTAGCACTTGTGTAAAAATTCCGTTAATAAATTAAAGAACTCTTTATCTGACATTCATCGGAATTTTTTGTCATTGTTAATTTTAGATCTCCTATTCAGATACCTGAAGTGTATAATTTGAACAAGAGTTCCTCTGACTTTTATTATTATTGCAATTAACATGATAACACCAAAAGGGTGAGAAAAATATGAGTGAAAATATAAATATTCATAGAAATGTAGAAACCCTTGATTTGGAATTAATCGGTGATTCAATAAAGGCTTTAGACTTTCAAAGTCAGTGAATGAAAAATGCATTGAATTTTTTCCAAATATAGTGAGAACTACTTTGCCCATCGTATGTTTTGTGTCCCCCAAGCAAGTGACAACTACGCAAACTAAATAAAAACAAACCGAAAATCCTGGGGTGCGAATGCAAAGAGAATAAAAAGGAACCAAAACAATATACGAATATAGAAATCCTCGCGAATGTTGAAATCGGAAAAAAACCTATCTAGAGAAAAAAATTGTTTGTATGCCAATAAATAAACAGTAGCATTGCGCCATAAAGAAGTGACGGGTTTTGTGCAATTTGTATCTGCCGTCATTCGACAGTTGTTTGAACGTCAATGACAGAGCTAGAAATGCCGGACCTACATATATGTAGAACATGCGTTAGTGGTATCGCAAGCAAAAACTATAAGAAAAAATATATATAAGAATGACAAGAGGATTACTGAAGAAAGGATAAAAAAAACGTATACTAATATGCAAACAAAATGTTTTGTTTTAATTAATGAAATTCTTCGAGCAAAAATGCATATTATTGATTAAATAAAGATCTGTTGCCACGAGTAAATTTTCTATTTGATCTGTTTAATTGGTTTGCATGAATACTTATTCGAAGCATATATCTGGTAAAATAGTATTTCTGGTAAAATGAAATGTCATGGAAACAGTTATATTCAAGAATTAAACTAACCTCTATTTCTATAGTTAATTAAATTTGTTTGGTATTTTGCACTTTAACGTGACGAAACGGTGTCGGAAAAGTTTAAATATTTTCTTAGAATAATGTGTTGTTTTCATGGATTGCCTTGTAGATCTCTTAATAGCTCTTATGGGTTGTCTTTCGCTTCAAACTAATGCGATTTACTAAAATTTCTAAAAAAGTTAACGACTTTTTGTATTTAACTTTTTAAATGTTTGCTACCGCCACGGTAGAGAGAAAGTTTTGTAATGATGCACGAAAAATCGGCGAGTTTTCAACAGAAAAACTCTTACTATTAGGGCCCTGAAGTCAAACCCTATTTCAGTGGTTCAGCACTGGTCGCTCGACCATCTGGAAAAAGATTCATATTTTAGACATAATTTCCTTATATTTTGGCTGTTCAAAATCATCTTTAATTCAGTTTTCTTGTATCTGGTTTACAAATGGCGGCCATTTTTGTTTTACACCGTGAGCCAATTTGCGCGTTTGTAGACATTTACTCTTTTCACAATTATTCAGCTTTGGATTGTTCTAGTATTTTAAAAGAAAACGCATTAGATTTAGTATACTCTGATATTCAAATCGAGATATTATTTACCGACCTTCTATGTTTCTATTTGAGAAGTATTTGCAACCAAATCTATGGAACGCCAATTACCCAAGTTCGATTTTCAGAGAGCAATTTCTCAAAGAAGGAATTGAATCCCGATCTTCATTTTTTCTGTTCTCTTACACATTAAAGGTGAAGTTGCTTTTCGTAAAATGCCATTGATAAATAACGTACTCCTTGAAAATTCACTCTTCTGAAAAAATGGAATTTTGGATTTTTTCCAAATTTTCAACTGCAATATCTCTGTTTCGGAACCAGATAAAAATGTGAAAATTGCACACATACTAGATCGCTATGGTATAAATTCATAAATTCCATTTATAAATGAACCATTTAAAATTCATTATTAATAAACATAAAAGTTGCCTTATCTATTTTGAACATTACTTTACTTTAAAAGAAACTTACATCTTGACATTACGTTTTTAATTGAAAATACTTTGATGTTAAAAGCGGTACCAAATAATACAAAAATAGTTTATAAAAGATAACAAAGAAATAAATTCAGCGTTTTGTTTATTTTTTGCGTTTAAATTTGCCACTCTCCTCATTATTTCTGATCGTTTGTTCAGAAATACGGACGATTGCACAGTACTATTGCAAGGTCGTATTTTTACATACAGTACATGTATATTTCTTCTATGGTTTCGAACAGCTCAAAGGACGATGATTGGTTGATTTGAATTATTTGAATTTTAGGAGACAGCCAATGGAATCACCAGAGACAGGTCATGTCGTAGGGAGTTTTTGCACAATCGAACGTTAATGTAGTTGACTGCACTATCGATCTTCCGGCAAGTTCAAGTTTCACATAAATTTTGTGCATTTGCGCATGCGCAGAAGATCGAGATTGCAGTCGATTGCTGCCCGCTAATGCGCGCAAAAGTTCCCTAATGGGGTGATATTTTTTTTCATTTCAAAGTTTGGGAATTTTGTTTCATTGGAGATATTATTTCGGGAAATTCCCCTGTAGTGGTGGGGAAAGAGCTCGCAACCCACCTGGTAAACCTGTATGGGTCCTTCTGAGGATAAATGACTTCCGGGTCTCGCCTAGTTACTTTCTCTAGTGCCTTATATAGTGCCTTATCAATGCCTTATGCCTTTGTAAGGCATCAACTACTGATCTTCAGTCAAAGTATTTCTACTAGTAGGGTTGCATCAGCACATATTTTTTGCATTATTTGTGCAAATTACGAAAAAATTATGAACTTTCAAAATGTTTGCAAGTATGAAGGGCATGTATGAATAATTAAAGAGACAAATTGGCCTGGAGAAATCAATGTTTTTTTTTACAAAACAGGACTTTTCCTACTTTTTAATATAATCCCCACCAACATTTATGCACATGTCCAAACGGGTTACTAGCTATTTTTACATCGACTGCAAAGAACTCTTCTCGTGGTTTCAACCAATAACCCACAAATAGTTTAATATCTTCGATATCGTAGAAATTCTTCCCACGTGATACATCCTTCAGTGGAATGGAAATAAGATGGTGCTAAGCTGAGTCGAAAGGGTAATGAGGCAATATCTCCCAACCCATTTTGTGGATGGTTTCACAGATTTGTTGAGCAATATGGGGACGTGCGTTGTCTTGCTGGAGAACCTCTTCTCCGAGATCCACGACGTTTCTCTCTTAAGGCTGGCTTCATCTTGTTCAAAAGCATATCTGTGTAGTATTGGCTGTTTATTGTGCGCTGTCCATCGAGATAATCACAAAAAAATGCATCTACAGCATCGCAAAGCACCGTCAACATGACTTTTCCTCCTGATGCGTTGTGCTCTAAGTAAAAATACTACGGAAGAAAATAATTTCCCCCAAAAAATTCCAAACATATCTTCGTCCGTTTATGTTCCCCAATATTTTCCCGACAATGAAAACAATCCTAATTTTGGGAACAAAATTCCCCAATGCTAGATAGAAATTCCACCAGAGATTAACACGATGTTTTGAAACAACAACAAAAATTGTACACTAATTGATATACACTTTAATAAACATTTACTAGAGAAGGATCTCAGAAACCCGTCGATGATTGTTTGTTTTTATAGATTATTTAATTTTTAATTTAAGGTTTTATTTTCATAGGATACTGAAACTCATTGATATTAGTTATGATGTTATTATTCAAAATAATGATTTATATGATTATTTGGCCTTAACTACACGTATTTGTTATTATGTGAGTTATAACAGCGTCCTTGGCTGCAAATTATTCACTCTAACACTGAACAATTTAAATTTTTTAAAAATATTTGTAATATTTTAAGTTTTAGTGTAATAAGTTTGGCACATTTCAATATTATGAAGTATATTCAGCTTCATTAGACATAAAACGTAAACGTTTGTCATTACTAATAAAGACATATTGAAGTTATTATTTTTTTATAACTGTAGATCTTGAAAATGTAATTTATTTTTGTTTAAATTAATTAAAAAATATGTTATTTGATGATTCAATTTGTTGATTTTGCAAAATTTAATAAATCAAAATTCATGCTATGGGCTCCGGACCACACCCCCTTGATTACGAATGAAACTATTTATTCCTTGGAATCACTAGACTTTCGAGGATGATTCAGAAATGCTATTCTTAAAAAATCTCAATTTTTACAGCAAATGATTGCATGACAATAAATTAATTTTGATTCATATGAATTTAATTTACACTGTAATATAATAATTTATTCTGTAAAATACAACAGAATGATGTTTGCACATTATGGAAATCGCGGGATATCCTTTCAATGATTTGGTAATCTAAAATGGAAGTGCTGCTAAAATGTGACGTACTGATCTCCATTGTTATTGAATTTCAAATGAGGCACTAGTGCCCCAACCACAGCATGCCGCAGTAGCATCAGTTTTCTAACTGTGTGATTGTAATTGGCAATTATGTCACTCTGGCTTCCGCCACAGGTCTCAGTTGAGTCACATGACACCGCATTGCCTGAGATCTGATCCGAATTTTTCGAGATCAATTATTTCTTCTCTAATATAACTCTACTTCTCCAAAAGAACTCTAATACTATTTAAATTTTGCGCTTTTCTATATTGAAAACGCGCTCTATTAAATTGTGGTTGAAACGAAATTTTGAATAGGAAGTTTTTGAATAGGTTGAATAGGAGATCATAGTTTAATATTGTTGACGAAACCAAATGTAGATATCAGCAGTGGGCAATGGATTATTAGAAAACTTGTAATCTAATAACTCTTATTACGCCAAGGATCCGTTTAATAAAATGTGATATTAGATACCCAAAGAGACTAAAATATATTTACAAGTGAATACTGCTTAAACTTAGTTATTTAAAAACAAAAATAATTAAAATAATTCCAACATTTTAAGGCTGATCTATAAACTTATCTAAAAAATATAAAATCTCATTTTTGATATCTCAAATTCACTTAAGTTCATTACTTCTCATAAGACATTAATATACTTTTCTTCTTCATTCTATTTTTTGCACTATTTTACTCTTCTACACAACTTTGGAATATGGGATATTAGTGAATGATGTTGTTAAAAAATAGTTCCTTTCATAATTATGAATTTAAAAAAATAATTTAATAGGTCGAACTTAACAAACTTATCATAATGATAACGAATATAAATTGTTATAATTTAAACTTGTGAACATGTGTAGGACGGAGTACTGATGTACAGAAGCAGAGGTAAGAGAGTACAGAGGCAACTTATTCTAATTTGCTATATTCTAAGTCATATATAACGCGCCGGTGACACAAGAGGAATAGTTCCGTCAATCCTTAACGAATGTAATGTTATGCAACATACAGAATCCTTAACGTGTTCTCCTTAGGTTGGAACCTACCGGAATCCGTTGAGCGCTGAGAAAATTAATTTTCGTTCCAACCCAATATTTTTCAAATTTTTCTCCTACACAGATTTTTGTACTGGCGCCGTAGGAACATTTTAATAACAGATAACGAAAGAAGAAGAAAAAAGTTTAGTCCTCAACGATTAATGTTGCGCTACGTGGAAATTCATAATGAAATAGAACAAAAATTTCATTCTGGATGCAAAAAAATTTAGCGACATTCAAATGAATTCAGTTCATGTAGCTGTTTCAGCCACACTGCCTTAAATATTCCAAAAAATTACGAGCCGTTTGAAAAACGTGTATATACGAAGTTAAAAATTCAGTGCAATTGGAACTCGTTCGTTTAACATATTTTGGCCCCCGGAGTCTTTCTGTTCTCCAAGTGAGCATTTGCACATGGTACTTATGTCCGGATGCGGCATACATTTCGTTTAACATTTTTACTTTTTCTTGGAATTTACAGAGACATTTATTTCTCCATGTAACATACACTTTCAATATTTGTTTTTCCCAGAATAACGTCAGATATCATATTAAAGTAATTTACTGATTTGGTTGTCTCAACGGAGCTTAAGGACAGCCGGTTACACATTTTTACATACATAAAGTATGGATGTATTTTGGATTACTTTTTTCTGTATAAGCCCTAAATCAACCTTTCCGTAGAATCTTTTTTAATCAGTAGAATATGATCTTTTTCAAATTTCAAAAGATTAAGATTATTCCATCGAAACATTAACATTAATAAACATAATAATTAAAATATTGATCGCTAACACCATTTTATTATTATTATTATTATTATTGTTATTATTATTATTATTATTATTATTATTATTGTGTAAGAATGTGAAAAACAAAGTGATCATTGTTGCACACAAAATATCAACACAAATAAGAACTCTTAACAGCAACAAGACATCACAATTCAGAAGCCCAACAATTTACTGAAGTGTTAGTAATAGTATTGTTGAAACTTTGAAATGTATCTTGTTTATCAGAAATTTCTTTCTGAGTCAGAAATACATTGAATAGATAATGTTTCGAACAGTTCCACATTATCTCCTTTTTTTTCCTACATTCCATTCATTCCCACATTCCACTCGCTCTTATATCCCAAATATTCTCACATTACGCACATCCGCCGTCGCGCACCCTCACATACAACACACACACACACACACACACACACACACACACAAATTTGCTGCCCAACACATCCGCGCAACGAGCTAGGCCCTCGAGTGCTGTCCCTTGCACGGTGCCTCTTTAATCTGCACGATCGATGGTGCAGTGGACGGCAGAGTTCGTCCACTATCTCCCTAATGTTCCGGACGTTTATTATTTCCTTTTCATTTCTCTGCCATCCTCTCTGCCCATCTCTCTCTCTCTCTCTCTCTCTCTCTCTCTCTCTCTCTCTCTCTCTCTCTCCCTCGGGTTCTCTTTCTCACTCGCTCTAATCCTGGATGAGATCGGTACGCGCACCTTTCCTCTTTTGTTTCGGCTGCTTCTGTCCGTTGGTTTGCCGCGTGTTCGGATACTGTTTCTTGGAGCCGCCGACCGCGACAGAAAAAAAGTGCAGGATGGGCGGATCGAAGTCGATGCTTGACTTATAGTCAACATACATCAATGCGGTCTCCGCAATCGTCCTCGAGCACTCGTTCAGAGCAACGGCTGGAACAGAGTACGCTGGGGTCGCGCCCACTGGGTTTTGCTTCTTCTTTTTCCTCTTCTTTTGCAGTTTTGCTCGACGCGACGCTTAGATGGATCTTAGTCACGTTTTTTGCGCGCTCTCCATCTTTTGCTCATCATTTTTCACGCTTTTGAGTCTTTTGAGGATGCCGTTATATATATTGGCTGGATTGCAATTTATCAGTGATTCGTCATCATTCACATTTTTTTGTTTGTTTGTGGTGTCCTTTAGGATTTTTGGTTTTGACGGAATGTTAAGACTTAATGGTCTAATACGTACAACAATTTTAAATGTAATGTGAAGTTGCAGTCTTATTTTTTTATTGTGTTGGGTCACTTTGAAATAAAATTTATTTTTATTTTACTTCAAATAGTAGTTCACGAGTATTCAATATTTTGCAAATCTTAAGTTTAATACTCTTTTGATTTATTTGACATTGAGTGGACACCTGCATGTATATAATCATGTTTCTGTTTCTTTCAATTTTTAGCAAAAATTATTTCCTAAGTAATCTTATACTTTGATTTTGAATGCATATTTGAAGAAATTAGTGGGAGAACATACATTTTTATTTAAATAAATGTTCAAACTCAAAAATCACATTGAATTTTCTCGACGTATCTTAGTTTTGATGTATACACTACAATACTGATCGATGTAACAGAAAATGTGATTGGTAGGTAAGTCTTCAACAACACTGAATTCAGCAAGTTACAACCCTTTTCTCTTTTTTCAAATTAATCGCCAGCAATACGAGAAAAAATCTCTTTCGGAAGGCAGTACATATCATTCTGTAGATGCGATTCCATAATCATCAAGAGTTCTTTTTCGAAGCAGAACCGGCACACGATGACTGCGTAACCGTTTTCTATTCAGGTCTTCGAATCACGATCCTGTTTACAAATTGATGATAAGATACTTTTACATTCATTTACATGTTATCATATATTACATTATATCATGTATTATACATTTGACCCCGGTGAATAAGCTGATAAGTCAAAAAACTTAATTTCACAGTGGAGCAAAAAAAACTTTGAACTAATTCTCTAAATAAGAGATTAATGATATCCAAACAAAACCTACACAAATAGTTTTGTTTGAATATCACCTTTGTTTGAATTTCATTAATTCATAATTTAATCCATTTTAACGTTGGTTTTTGTTCTTCTGTAAAATTAAGTGTTTATGACTTATCAGCTTATTCACCGGGATCAAAGATATATTACATTACATATTAATAATTCATTAGAATCATCAAATACCCACATTCAGATAATTACCCCTGACAGAATATGTGATGGTACAGACAGTCTTTTCTACACTAAATACTATTTTTATCCATTTTCCTTGCGGAATATTGGCAATCCTGGTTTAGGATAAGTGTGTAGCAGTCTTTACAACACGAATTAATGAATGTTATTATTAGATGATGATTTTGTATATGTGACCATGATGAAGTCACAGGAGATTTTTTTGAACGCACGATTACACTTTGCAGTTCCTAAATATTGAACACAGATAGGCTGTCATTACATTTTTAGCCTTCTCTAGCAAAATTCTGATTGCAACATTATTTTGTCTAAAATATTTAACATCTATCCAGTCGTTTATTTATTTATTAATTTTTTTACTTTTCATTTTAAAAGATTTCACTCAACATGAGAAAGAATAATCTTAAATAACACCAAAAAACAATACATTAAATATTATTTAAGAACTAATTAAAATAGTACTGAATATATCATTAGACAAATAAAATACGTAAAAATTAAATGTTATCAAGTAACACCGTTACCGAAATATTGAAGCATCACATTAATAATTATTAATGAAAATGTACAGAAATATTAATTTTCATAAGCGGAGCTTATACGTGTATTCGTCAAAGAAGGGATTCTTCAATCGCAAGAAAATAAATTATTTCATTTTAACCATTTGCAGATTAAAAAACCATTTACCTAATGTAATCGATTGCCAGTTTGAAAACGAAAGGCTATTGATCATTATTCTCCTTCTGAAGGAAGGCAAATAACATTGAGCCACCGCGACAGGACAAAGAACTCACAGAACTCTCAGACTCACAGAGTCCGAGATTAAAAAACACACCACTACTCTTCAGAAATCGGCAGTGGTTCGTGGCTCCCATCACGCCCACATCCTCTCCCAACCCCCCCCCCCCCAACCCCCCTTCCTTTTCCTTCCCCCCTTTCCCTTTCTTTCTCCCCTTTCTCTCCTTTCTCTAACCCTCATCCCTCTTTCTCTTTCTGCCCCATCCCTTTTCCCCAACTCCTTCTCCTGAACACCTCCTCGCATCTCTTTTCTCCTCACCTTCTCTTTAACCTCTTCTCTCCAACATTCCAACCCTTTCCCCCCTTTAACCCCAACCCCCTCCTCTTTTCCCCAACCCTTTCTCTCAAACTTCCTCTCATCAGCCTCTTCTTTCTACCTTTTTTTCAACCCCATTTCTCTTACTCCTTCTCCCCGCCCATTCTCCTCAACAACTCTTCTTATTTCTTCTCCCCGCCCCTCTGCCGCATCCATCGCTCCAACCCTCTTCGAGGATCTGTGTACCCCTTCCCTTTGCAAACCATTACCCCTCCCACTTCGATTCGTCAGTGTCCCCAGCGCGGCGAAGTTCTTGTCGCAACATATTGGTGGAGGCGGCAGCGGAGACCATTCATGTAAAACAATTACTCCCCCGCGCCGCCAGGAGGTGCTGCGGTCGCCGGGAGCTGCGGCTGGCGAGGTGCCGCGCCCCCACCCCTCTGTGTTTTTTCTTCGTCTCCTCCGACGCCAGCGCCGCCTCCGCGCCGTCGACTTGGTCGGTTTCCTTTTTTTTTTTCCGAGCGCGCGACGTGATATCGACAGTAGAACAAAGCTCCCGCCGCCGCTACCGCCCCTGCGCTGGTCACCCTTCCTCGTCCCTCATTCGAACTTCTCTTCCCGTTCACTCTCAATCTTCTCATCCCGTCCTTTGTCTTCGGCGCTCGTGTCCCTCATCGTTCTTCGACCTAACCGCTCGTCCCCGCTTACCCACCTCGCCACTCATCTCCATCCCTCTCATCAGATCCTACGTCCCCGCACCTCCTCCCGTCCGCTGTCCCTTCGAACCTTCATTTAGTTTTCAACGGGTTCACTTCACCTCTTCCCCCTCTGCCTCTCGCTCATCTCTACCTCTTTTCTCTGCCCCTCCCTCGCCTTGCCCATTTCTCCTGGCTTCCCGTTCCCTCCGCTCGGCGCACAGGACAACGGCACCAATGACAAGGCGCAGCTCTGGCGGTCGATGTGCGGTTGTGCGAAAGATGCCTGCCGTCACTTCCTTCTCGCTGACCTTGCTGTTCCAGCAGTTGAGGAAAGAACACTGCCAGCCCTCTGACTGACTTGTAGCTGGGACCTGGAAGTAGCCGTGGGACAATTTGAACATCGTCTTCTATATTATTTTACTAGTTTTCATATCTGTTACAGCTCTCTAATCTTTATAAATGTCTTAAGAACGAGAATTTCACGGAGACGTAACGAATTGTGCTTGGACTTTAAAAATATTAAGGAGTAAAAAAAAAAATAATAAAAAAAAAAAATCTAAATATTCATCTCAAATGCAACCCGCAACACTCGATCAGTTATAACTCCTAAATACTTCCTAAACAAAGCATTCTAGGATCTTAAAAACTAAAATGTTGAGACACACAGAAACGTTCCTCCCACCATAATCTACAGAATAAAATTTTTAGGAGATTCTTTTCATTTTTGCAGGTTTGGTGCTTATGGATACTACAATCCACCTACACACAATACAGAATATATTCCTCCATGACCTATATTTCAGCCCTTGGTGCTAGTGGCCATCTTTGTGACGTCACGCTTAGAAGGCTTAGATTCCTTCATCTTATATTTACGCTTCCTGTGTACACCGTGGTTTAGGCAGACTGACAAGGTTTATTGTGATAATTATTAATTCAAGATTTGCTCTTGCGGCAACAACAAGAAGTACTATTAATTCTCGTTTTATAGCGTTGAAGATTGTTTTTAATGCGTGCAACCATTCATTTAACGTTTTGCCGTGGTCTACAAGTGTTGTGAACCTAATTGTGGAGGGAACTACGACTAAGATTTTTTTGTGAGCCATCTCCACAAGGAAAAACTTTTAAACCGACCAAGTAAACCCACCAAAGTAAAATACTCTCTCCCCCTTCCTTCACTTTTCTATCTGTGTCCTTCATTCGCTTGTCCTAAAACTGCCTTTAGCTTTAACTTGTTTGTTATATTGCCCTGTCTCTCCTCTTTATCCCGTCTCGTCATCTCGCTCGCTTTGTACCGTCCTCTGCCTCACTATATTTTCTCTATCTTTTCCTCAAATTCAATTTTTAATTTTTCTTTCTCTATCTCTCTGTCACACCTCTACTTTTTGCTTTCTTCCATTTCTTTTTCGTTTCTTTTCTGTACTTGTATTCTCTATTTACTAATTTTTTATATTTTTTCGCTCTCTTCTGACTTTGCTTTTACTCCTCCTGAAACCTCATCTTCGTGAGCAGTGCAGTTGGTGCATGAAAATATTTCGTCTTTATTGTCTAAAACCCTCTTCGTTTCACTGTATGTCGTGCGTGTCCTGTCCTATTGATCTACTTTCTACACTTCGATGGACAAGCACATCATTCTGATGTAAGAACTTTAACAACTTTTTGGACGAGGACGACTTTCCTGAACCTGTCTTATTTCATGACATCTCTCTTTATCTCTATACATATTTTTGCCTCTGTTCTCCATTTCGCGTCATTATCCCCTTCCTCTCCCTCTCTTGTGATCTAATTATCCCCCATTAGGTTCACTAAAGATTGTGTAAAATCGCAGCATGCGACCAAAGTGAGCTTCAGAGGGAAGGTTATTTTTCACAAAATAATTTTTTTTGTCGTACTTAGGCAAGTAGTAGAGTGATTATACTTCTAAAAAATGAAACACACATTTTTTTATAAGATTTCCAAATTCACAAAATCCATAGTGTAGATTTATTACTATCAGCAGTGTATTTATTATCAATTATTGTAACTGAATATGCATAAAATTGAAAAATCTATAAAACCTATTGCTAAATTTGCAACTGTTAAAATCAAAGTCTTTTCACAACTTTAAGTGTTTGTGTCGTTTTAGGAACTATGCGTATGAAATGCATCACATTTTATTACTTCACTACAATTATATGACATCAAAACAAACTTATCGTTTTTCGGACTTAGATCTCGTGATTCATCTATCACCCGCTTCTCTATTCCCTATTTTCTTTTTTTAGTTTAATCTATGTTATCCTAAATAACTTTCCCTTTTCCCACGTTCATTCCAAAATGTTTTTTCTTTCTTTATTTTATTTCCTTTCTTTTCCGTTTCGTTTCTCCTGTGCTTTTCATCATTCATATTTTTGGATCTACTGCACTTACCTTTGTATCAACGTAAACTTTCTTCTTTTACTTCCCCCTTTGAAAGCGTAGGCTTCCGCGGTCAAAGTCCATAGAAACGCGGCTGCTCAGGAGACGCCGCGTCATAGGCATAGTTGCCGACATTTCGGCCGCCATATTTCGACCTTCCCCAGTGCGAAATGCATTTCCCAGAATGATGGCCAAAACGTAGGCAACTATATCTCGGTCGCTGCGTCTCCCGGACCGCCAAGTATTTACTTCCTCCTTTGTTTTCCCACCCCCTTTCCCCGTCTCCCTCGCGCGGGGGAGGGTGAGCGTGGGAGTGCCGTCGTGGCGTCCCGCAGGGTCGGTTGGCCGGGCGTCGCGTCGCTCCGCCTTCATTCTTTCCTTTTGCGCCGAGTGGCCCCACGACCCGACTTCCGCCGCGCCTCGAGGCTTACTCTCGCCCGTCGCCCGCCCCCTGCCCCGCCGCCCACCAGGCGGATTGACCGGGACTTTCCGCCCGCCCAGAGAGACACACTCGGGGCGCGCAGCAAATAGGATGGAATCGCGCGATGTGTTCTCCGCGTCCGTATTTCGGGCTTCTGCGAAAGTCATCTCTCTGATGAAATTCCCTGTATACTGTCAGCAAATATTTTTATTAATCTATGTTACTAATTTTCAATGAACGCAGAAATTGACAGAAAACTATGCAGACTCCTGCCACGTGAGACGTGTTTATTATTTGAATAAATTCCGAGAAACCTGGCAAAGCAACAATAAAACAGTTTCGTTTATCACTAAAAATGAAAACATATGATTGTTTTAACTGGCACATTCTCATACTAATTGAATTTCCAGGGCGTAAGTGCTTTCCATACAGCTGACGCCATAAGATAGCAAGTCTTTAACAAATAGGCTACCTAAGTACTTGCTATTCATGTGTTTTGTGACCGATATTATTTTATATTCTTGGTATGTAAAAAGCTGTTTCACAGTAGGAACGAGTAGAATGTATACCGCTATGTAGCTAGTGTTGAAACTTCCACCTCAGTCGGGTCTCCAACCGAAGGTCTTCTCAATCAGAGGCTCTGCAGTGACATCAGTTGATGCCCTGAACCACTTCAGCCGGTCAAGAGCTTTAAAATTTTAGGGTTCATACCCGACTACGGCAGGTTTTTCGACACTAACTAAACAAATGTTAATAAATCCCTTCATGGATGAGAATTTCAGAGGTGGCTGCTCAGATTGCTTATTTCCTTACTTTTTTTTACATTCTTTGTTCAATTCCTAGCGTAAGTGATTGCTTTGAATTTCGTGCGCGATATGTACCTCATCCAGTATATCAAACCCCATCGTTTGGGGAGAGCAATTATCCACTTTTCATTATCACGACACACCAACTGGCCGAGTTTGCTCACAGGAAGATTGCCCGTTGTCTCTGCAACTCTGACTCAGAGTATTAGGATTGCTGGCTGTCGCATGTTGTAGATTTACTTCATGTAAAGGGTCACCTCCAAAAGAAGACTCTGAAAAAAAATTAAAATCGTCACTCTTTTTCACTGAGTAACACCTTCATTCTCTGCTAGATGGTGAGAGGAACATAGCGTAACTTTCGTGGTCAGGCGAAAGATGGCGTGAGCCTCAGTATGGAAAATAAGGCATGAAGTGTATTGAATTTAGATAGGTGCCTGATTTCACTTTCCACCTGAAGAGGTACACTACCAGCTTCCGGGATATAACACTGACGAAGGAATGACCATGGCAGTTGATTCGCTCTGAAACACCAATCAATCAATAAATAAAGAAATAAATCAAAACTTCGACTCTGATAGTGCAGAAATGCCAGGCTATGCCTCGAGCTTGTGTTGAACCGTCAAGAAGCAGAATTGCCTGAGGACAGTTGAAGAAGAGGTCAAGAAGCCAAGGGGTAGACATTGTGTTATCAGACTTCTGAGTGCACCTAGCGAGGCACTACTGATGCCAAAAAAAAAAGAGTCGTGTATAGCCACAGGGCAAACAGACTTCAGTGCAAAGGGACGAGTCCTTAGCCCCTCGGGAGAGTGCTCGTGGAGACTTTGCGCCGATTCTTCGTCAAGTCTGTGAACAGAACACCTGAGGTCATTGCGTGCGAAGTTGTAAATAGAGAATGCTTCTAGGGATCGACTTGAAAAGATGTTATTCGATAGCCGTTCTCATTTATTTCCTCACTGCCAAACAAAATGCTGATGCCTTTAGTTCGTATCAGCCATTTTTCTTTCCTTCCATGTTTGTGAAAACAGATCAAACAGACATAACATAGCTAGTGAATCTACTAGTTTTGCAGTTTTTATTTCTCAAAACTGCACTTATCTGTCAGTCGCTCTCCCTCCTGTCATTTTCTGTTTGTTTTTTATACTAAGAATACATAATTTTCAGGCGGAATTATACTAACATAAATCTAGTGGTGCCACAACATGTATTTTCTAGGATTTCCTGAAACCTTTCCAATGTTCGAAATTTTAGAGTTCCACCACAATGGAAACATTTTTATAAGCAAACTCTATAAAAAATAGGGAGCTATTTCTGAGTAAATATTTTAATTGCCTACATTTTACGCAATGTTATTCGAAAACGGCTTATATCTTTCAAAAATTATGCATGATGTGTTTTCGAGATCAGTTTTGAAGAACAAATTTCATCCAGAAAATAATATTCATATTCTGTATTGTTGTGATAGGAAGATGCCGAAAAGATTTTCAACTTGTTTGTACGAAAAATTTAGAGATTTGAACAAATTTTGACCTGTGCCATATTTTGAGGTAGTGGTATTTGCGCTATGAGAAGAAAACTAATAAAAATCAGTGAATACATTTTCGTAAAAAAAATTAAAATGCTTACGATTCATGAAAAGTACACCCAAATTCAAAATACGGGTTGGTCCAAATCCATCAAAGAATATCAAGTTTGAAATACATAGTTGGAACTATTCGCCGTCAATTTTGCAGTATCAAGAACACCAAAAACGTAAACTCTGACGACATAAATAGTGTCACAAGTAGTAATTTACTACATATATAAAGAAGATTTATCCAATTTTTGGATACCAGTACTTCACTTTTTACCACCTTCCACAGCAACGTTACAATTGTTTTTCTTGACTACATAGTAGCCGAGAATGTAAAACTGTGTTATTAAGTACTAGTAGTGAATAATTTCTAATATTCCAAAGGTGTCACAGATAGATATTATTTTTGAAAAAAATAATGAGAAATAGTTACGTATGGTCGAGGTTAAAATGAAAAATCGCTGATAACTACCAACTATTTACTTAAGAAACATGACAAAACATTTCAAATAAAACTAGTTATTGTGAAATTTATTGCAAACGTTTGTGGAATAACTATTATGATAGCTTGTTGTGTGTGTGTGTGTGTGTTTGTGTGTGTGTGTGTGTGTGTGAGTGTGTTACACAGATACTTAAAATTATACCCTCAAAATTTAAAGGAATTCGTTTTTGTGTAGAATCAGTAATAACCCGTTATACTTCACAAGAGAAAGAGGAAAATCAAAACAAGAACTCTCGAGTGAAAGATGGGCTTAATTAACAATTAGATTTATTGCATATATACCAATTAAACGAGAGAAGTTCAGAAGGGGATTTCAAATCATTTTTAGTGTTGGAACTCGGGCACTCACATTTACTGATTGGCCCCGTTTTATGAAACATACGCAATTTACCCAATTCGCCGCTAATTACTAAGAAATGTGGCGCGCCGAGCTCTTCATTAAAATTTGTCCATGGTCCCGTATATTCACACGTCCTGGGAAATAAATTACACAGAAACATCTATGCTTTACCTATTTTATTCTATCAGACACCGCAAATCAGTAAGTGGGAGGTTCTATATTAGAGATGTCGCAAAACGTATGATTGTTTAACAGTGATACTAACGTCTTGAGGTAACGAATTCATTTAAAATATCTAAAGGTCTGCGGAAAGGATGCTGTATAGCTCCTACTCTGTTCAAAATGTATTTAAATGCTGCTCTTGAAAATTGGTGACGCAAATGTCGGAACGTCGGAATAGAAATTGACAATGATACTTTTTTTATCTTCACTTCGCTGACGACCAGGTTATTCTTGCTGAGGATGAACAAGCTATAGATTAGATGCTGAGGCAACTAAATGAAGAATGTATATCTTGGGGTTTATCTACGAATCCATTTAAACTGAGTATGATGTTGGGGGTAACAAGAAACAAACTTAATAATTGGGAGCATGTGTATTAAAAATACAATTGCTTATAAGTATCTTGGTGTGTGTATACTGTGAGGAAAGTGGATGTGCAGAAGAAGTAAGACATAAGATCTCTTAAGAGAGAGTAATGACAAAAGAGTTGAATAATGTTTTGTATAACCAAAAAATTACAAGCTAGACAAAATCAACAAAATACAAATCGCTCGTTGAAAACATATGTACCTACATACGGTTCAGAAGTTAGGATTCTGACTACTCTACTACTAATGCTACTTCTACCACCACTAATACTACCACTACTACCACTACCATCGCCACTACCACTACCCCTACCCCTACCACTACCGCTACAATTACTCTACTACCCTAATACTACCACACTACCACTACTACCACTACCAACTACTACAACTACCACTATTCCTACCACTACCACTACTACTACCACTACCTACACCTACCGCTACCACTACCACTAGCACTACCACCACTCCTACTACTACCACTCTCACTATCATTACCACTACCACTACTACTACTACTACTACTACTACTACTACTACTACTACTACTACTACTACTACTACTATTACTACTACTACTACTACTTCTACTAAACTGTTTTTGGTGTTTGGGTTTACCCTTTGCAATATTTTTAATAGTTGTGATATATTACTAATTATATTGTCCTTTATCTATTTTGAAACGTTTTGTTTCAGGTAAGTGCGAGACTGCTCCAAAAATGCACAATACGCACGTAAGTCATACATTACACTATTGGTAATAGAAAACTGAGAAGCGATTCTGACTGATCTAAAATTCCGCTTCAAACTAAAAGTGCTTATTGACTTGTATAACACATTCTCCACTGACTATCTTTGGCTTGACAAAGTTAAAAGACATAATATTTTCATTTGATCAAAATAATTCTATTTTACTATTATCAATAAGACGTTTGTAGTATTTAGTTTTCATATTTTATAACTTCTTTGTTTTTAAGTTAATATTTGTGCTATTTTCGGGAATTATGATGGCTACTGCTACTTACTACTACTTACTACTACTTACTACTACTTACGACTACTTACTACTACTACTACTACTACTACTACTACTACTACTACTACTACTACTACTACTACGACTACAACGACTACTACTACTGCTACTACTACTACTACTACTGTCCTTGTACTACTACTACTACTACTACTACTACTACTACTACTACTACTTACTGCTACAGGTGCATGCTACTACTGCTACTCTACTACTACTACTCATCTACTGCCCTGCCACTCTACTTCTGCTACGCTGCTACTACTACTACTACTACGACGACGACGACGACGACGACGACGACTACCACTGCTACTATTACTATTACTGTACTGCTACTATTACTCTCTGCTGCTGCTACTGTACTGCCTGCTGCCTAAGCACTGCGACACTGCTGCTGCTTGCTACCACTGCACTGCTACTGCTGCTGCCACACTGCTGCTGCTACTGCACTGCTACTACTGCACTACATCTGCTACTGCTGCTGCTACTACTGCTACTGCTGCTGCTGACTGCTACTGCTCTGCTGCTACTGCTACTGCTGCTGCCCCACTCACTACTGCTGCTTCTGCATTACTGCTGCTCTACTCACTGCTACTGCTGCTACTACTACTGCTACTCTCTACTCTCTGCTACTACTCTGCCACTACTGCTACTACTAACTCACTACTCACTACTACTACTACTACTACTACTAAAGTCTTGAATGCTGTCAATGTTATGTACCGTTACGGACAATGAAAAACACCAAGGCCATAGGCACAACTGCAATATCATCTAAAATATACGAATGATTTTTTAACGGCATGTATTGTGAATAAATATTCCATTACAATCACCGGCCGTGACTGGCGCTGATAGTAAAATTCTGGATTTATTTCAATTTTATTGGCATTTTTCATCGTACAAAGAAAACACACTAGTCCAGACATGTCAAAATCGCGGACAGGGTAACAAGCTATCTCGAGCTTATGGACTCTACGTTCAGAGAAATTGGCGCGGGGGTAGTACTAAGATAAGTAGAGGGTAAAAGTAACGGCTGTTCAAATTGCTCCGACGTGGCGGATATTGGTGTTAGACATGCGCAATCAATTGCTTTCTGTTTCGATATGGTTATCACATACACACTCCACACAGTTATAAGGGATTTTTTGCACGCTCTACAGCTTTATCGGGCGGCCATTGACTGCAATCTTGTTCGGCGCATGCGCAGATGCTCAAAGGCGATGAAAAACGTATTTATTTATTTATTTATTTATTTATTTATTTATTTATTTATTTATTTATTTATTTATTTATTTATTTATTTATTTATTTATTTATTTATTTATTTATTTATTTATTTATTTATTTATTTATTTATTTATTTATTTATTTATTTATTTATTTATTTATTTATTTATTTATTTATTTATTTATTTATTTATTTATTTATTTATTTATTTATTTATTTATTTATTTATTCATTTATTTATTTTATTTTATTTATTTATTTATTTTATTTTACGTAAAAAAACAGTTAAAAACTGCGTATGACGTGCTATGGGAAAAGTGAATTGTGCCAAAAGTAAAATCTTTAAAATCTATTTTCAAAAAAATAAGCAATAAATTTTGAATTTTGAAACTTGAGATGTGCATGCGCAGAAGATCAATAGTGCTTTCGATTGCTTCAACGTTCGAGAGAGGAAAAATTTCCTATTCACTTTTGTGTTTTTAATGCTTGAGTAAAGATCAGAAAAGCGTAGTGTCTTAATTTGATCGTGTGTTTATTCTGATATCAAAGGTAAGATTCAATGATTTGGCAAGAATATCGTCTGCTATTCCGTGGCTGCAGTTTTCGTTGCTTAGTTTTGTTTTCTTTGAAGAGCAAAAAAGGTTGTTGAAATACAATATATTGATGTGGTTGGAAGAGGGGGAATATCCAAATATTTCGATTGAGATCA
The DNA here is from genome assembly GCA_964035755.1 of Teleogryllus oceanicus. Lineage (NCBI taxonomy): Eukaryota > Metazoa > Arthropoda > Insecta > Orthoptera > Gryllidae > Teleogryllus > Teleogryllus oceanicus. The sequence goes on from CAXIVR010000010.1 coordinate 69,049,269, forward strand.
TGAATTCTGACCCACATTGTGAATACAAAAATTAGAATGTTGATGCTGAAACAGAGTCGGATTATAGAGATACTACCGAGAGCTTTTTGATAGCTGTATTTTAACGAGTAAATCGTGAGACTTACATTGGCAGAGATGTATCAACACTGTGCTTGAAACAAATAATGCCTCCAACGAAGTAACGCAATTGTAGACGTAAAACGTAATGGCAGAAATTTGAAAACTATTCCAGATTTCTGGAAAGTATTATTTGCAAATTCATGATACAATTGCTAATATTGTTGTGTACTAAAAATAAATCAATAGGGACGAGCGTATTGAATAAATTCATGGGACCGCCCGCAAACAGATTTTTGAACATATGCCAGGGATGTTGTATCTTGCTGGGGAGAAGAAGGTGCAAAGAAACGCATTTTCGCGCCGAAGTCTCGGAATTGAGCAGTGTAAAAAGCATCATTAACAGAAGGAGATTTTTCTGTTACTGTCGACACTAAAAGCAAATTTTAAGAGATTTTTAATGTAGTCTGTCAGTCAAAATTGCAAAGCAAGAAGTAATAATTAAGAAATTATTAAATAATTAAGAAATAACAAAATTTACTTTTTTTGAGGCAAAGCAAATGTTGTTAGCAATATGTATTTAAACAATTGAAAGCAACAGTCGGAATATTAATTTGCCAATTTGCTCTCACTCATGGAAAATTGAAGTAGAGTCCGAAAAATGTAAATTAAAATAAATATAAAAATCTCAAAATGTTGTTATTAAAAGAGCATTGGTACTTTCTATCAATTCAACGTATATTATTTTTTGCAATTTGAACACAATTCAATACTTACATAGTTGAAAAGTAAAATTAAAAATAAATTAAAGACACGATCTAAACATGACATTTGGACATTTTTGGACATTTTCCTTGTTCACCCTGCAGAAATGTTCCTTTCTTGCGACGTCTTTCAGGGAATTAGCGACCACAAAGCAGTGATGGTAGAAGTACAAACAAATGTAATTACGCGACCTAAGGTGAAAGGAACGATAGTCAGGCAATATAGAAAAGCAAACGTCGAAGGTTTACGTAGTTTCTTAAGGGAAAAATACGACTACTTTCTAAGAACAGAAGGGGGTATGGAGGAACAATGGGGGGCTTTTAAAACAATCGTAGAAACAGCTTTAGATACGTTCGTTCCTTGCAAAATACTGAAAAGTAATCCTGATCCTGAATATTATAACGGGGCGGTACGGCGTTTAAAGAGAAAAGTTAGACTAGCATTTAATAGGAGACATCGCAGCATTGCTGACATGATAACTTTTAAAAATTCTACAGGGAATTAGAAAAAGAAAAGAAAATTGCGCATGAATTATTTTTAAGAAATATTTTGGAGACAGGAAGAAATAATTGGTCAGACTTTTACAAATATGTCCGCAGACGCCGGGGGAATAAGGAAGAAATTCAGGAAATTCTAGACGCAGATAACGCGCCATTGCACGGCGACCAAGCGAAAGCAAATGCGTTCAACGCGTATTTTGTATCAATATTCAAACCAAAACGGGCGCAGGAGCAAGTTCATTATTTCCCAATAGAAAACCAGTTCAAGCTTCATGCATGGGAACTCCGCAAACGTATAAAATCACTGAAAACGGTAAATCACGCGGACCAGACGGCATCTCGACAGATTTTATTAAACTCGGTGGGGAGGCAGTATTGCCGTATTTGTTAAGATTATTCAATGTTTCAATCAATAATGCAAGTCTACCAGACGATTGGAAGACAGCTATAGTGGTCCCTATTTTCAAAAAAGGTGATAAAACGAAAGTTTGTAATTATAGACCAGTATCGCTCACATCAGTAGTATGCAAAATAATGGAGCATTTAATAGCCGGGTACATTCGCCGCGAATGGGAAAAAGCGAACTGGATTTTTCACGGACAGCATGGGTTTAGAAGTAAATATTCGTGCGAAAGCCAAATCGTTTCTCTTTTGCAAGATCTAGCTGACGAAGTTGACGCGGGTGGGAGGGTGGATGCAATCGTAATCGACTTTGCGAAAGCATTCGACGTAGTACCGCATAACCTACTTATCAGGAAATTATTAACTTCAGGAATTGATGCTAGAGTTGTGAAGTGGGTAAGCGAATTTCTTAGAGACAGGAAACAAAAGTTCGAATTGGCACTCAGTTTTCGACTACGGTTATTGTTACTTCAGGGGTTCCACAGGAAGTGTCATAGGGCCATTACTTTTCTTAGCGTACGTAAATGATCTCCACGTTAACATACAATCAAAGGTGCGTTTATTTGCAGACGATTGTGTTATATACCGAAAAATCAAAAGTAGCGCTGACGAACAAATATTACAGCAGGATTTAGAACATTTACGTGATTGGGCTGAAAAAAATGACATGGGAATTAACGGATCGAAAAGCAAAACAATAACGTTCGGGCGGGGACGAAATTATGAGGAACCAGACTATCGTTTAGGTGAGGTCATCATCCCAAGAGTCTCATCATGCAAGTATTTAGGCATTCATATAGATAGTAAATTAGGGTGGGAGAAGCATATAAATCAGGTAGTTAGGAAAACGTGGAAGTCTTTGCATTTTGTAATGCGAATTCTAAAGAAAAGCTCTGCAAACGCAAAGAATTAGCATATTTTCGCTGGTTCGCCCTCTCATGGAATACGGAGTGGCATGTTGGGATCCATACAGAAAGTCGCACCGGAAAAATCTAGATAGAATACAGAGAAAAGCGAATAAGTTTACCTACAGAACTAACGCGATAAAAAAGGCATGGGAACCTCTAGAAATGAGAAGAACAAGGGCGAGGCTTTGCGCTCTTTATAAATCATACGTAGGTCAAACAGCTTGGAAGGAAATTCAGGTTAGACTAGAAAAACCAAATTATTTCGGCCGAAGCGATCACACTCACAAAATTCGAACAAGGAAACAAAATTCAGATCTTGGGAAATTTTCCTTTTTTAACAGAACAATTAAAGATTGGAACAGTTTACCCGCAGCAATTTTCAAAGCCTTTCCTCTAAGTGTCCGAAGTTTTAGAAATAAGTTAGAACAATATGATAGTAATAGACATTAAATGAGTAAGTGCTGTGAAGTGCGGTGAAGTGCGGTGAAGTGCTGTGAAGTGCGGTGAAGTGCGATGTAGTGCTGGTCAGTGTAGTGTAGTGTAGTGTAGTGTAGTGTAGTGTAGTGTAGTGTAGTGTTGTGCAGTGCAGTGTCGTGCAGTTAGTAATTGGTAGTGAACGCGATCAATGAATTAAAAACAATAAATTTAGCCAATATTTATGTAGCTTGTATTAAATTTTAGCATCACCGACATATAATTATAATTATTATATATCATACGAGTTGAAATATTTGTTATAATACTTAATATTAGTGATAGTATGATTATTGCATGTTCGGCTTGTACTGTACTCCTTTATTATTATTGTTATTATTATTAATATTGTTGTTATTATTAATGTTAAGTGTTATTATTATTGTAATTATTGTTAATTAACTGCCACCGGGTCATACCCAATTGCAGTTCAAAATAAATGTATGAAGGTCCCTAAGAGAGAACGGTAATGTTTGGAATTCAATAGCATTATAGTACGTGTTAATCTCTTATTATGTAGGAATATTTTTGTGTAAAAACGAAAGATGGGTTGTTTCCTCCTCTGTGGATAATGTGCAATTACGTATTTATTTGTTAATTGATTAATAACCGAATTGCTCAGTATTAAACAGATACGGGCAAATCTACTCACAACGAGTTGATGAGTGTCAATAATGAAGTCGCCTAAGAAATATATAATTAAATAATTTAATTAAAATCTCCTTAATATTAAGTAAAATGTATATTATCTTACTTGAAATTAATCGTGGATCAATTCAAATTGATATATCAATAATTAAAGTGTTTTAAAATCGAGGTAATGTGATGGTATCAATACCAAATTTAGTGTTTAATCGCAATATTAATCAAATAAAAAAATGAATAGCCTGATGAATGTGAGAACTTCATCCGAGCATACTACCGTCAAATAGAGCTCCTAGTTAATGTAACGTTTCTCACTGTATAAATTCCGTGGAGTCCCTAACAGATCATAACAACTTAAACAATTACATCGGAGAGTTAACTTAGTAAGAAAACTCGGCCTGGCATGGCGGGGAGTGGCGTGGCGGGGAGGGGCGTGGCGGGGAGTGGCGTGGCGGGGAGTGGCGTGGCGGGGAGTGGCGTGGCGGGGAGTGGCGTGGCGGGGAGTGGCGTGGCGGGGAGTGGCGTGGCGGGGAGTGGCGTGGCGGGGAGTGGCGTGGCGGGGAATGGTGTAGCGGTAAATACTATGGTGGAAATTAGCGTGGCGGAATATGGCGGAGCGTGGCGGAATATGGTCGCATATTGCGGTGCACGACAGGACGCGATGGCACGGTGTGTGGAGGTGTGTGGAGGTGCTCGACGGTGCGTGGCGGTTGATCTGGCGCGGGAAGGTGCGTAACGATGTTTGGCGTGCGTGGCGGGTTTCGCGGGCGGGCGGGCGGGGGGTGATGGCGGGTTGTGGCGGATGGCGGAGCGTGGCGGGTGAATGGTGGAGCGTGGCGGTGCGTCACGGTAAGGTAGCGGTGAGTGGCGGAGCGTAGCGGGGTGTGTTGGTGCTTGGCGGAGCGTAGAAGTGCCTGACGGTGCGCGACGGTTTAATAGTGGTGCGTGAATGTTGCGTAGCGACGTGCAGTGGTTTGGGTTGGGTCATCGCGGTGTGTGGCGGGGTGGCAAAGCGTTGGGGTGGCAGATGTAGCGGTGTGTGGTGATGCGTGGTAATACGTAACGATGCGTATCGGGGTGTGTGGAGACGTGGTGAAGCGTGGCGGAGTGTGGTTGGAGAGCACTCTACCAGCGGGCGTTGCAGAAGCTACAGCCTCACAGCAGCTGCGTCAGTAGTTTTTCTGCTCCACGCCGGCCGCCGCGTTCATTAATTTAGATTGGACTCGAAATTTTTACGTCATTGACCGCTAACGCTCTCATTAAGCCAAGTATTACTTAGGTTAAGCCCGCTGCGGAAAAGCACAATTATAACTCGTGTAGTGTAAGCCATTAAGCAATTAAGTGACAGACGGCGGTTGGTCGGGGGTAGCGGAGGGGGATAAAGGTTAGGATGAGGGCGAGGAGGATGTGAAAAGTTCAGCGGTACTTTGGCGCCATTAGAAAAAAGGACGCAGGGGTGGAAACTTAATTAGAGCTGTGTTGCATGAGAGTAACTCTGAGTGGAAATGGGGTTCGGCTTGTAAACGTAGGGTGATCTCGTCTGTAATCTCAAAATAAAAATGGTGCGATTTTATCACTACTTGATGCGTCGATACTTTAGTTTTCGATATCGAGTTTCTATATCGATGCTCCCAAATTGTAACATCGCAGTGCTTGCATTAGAATTGCAACATTGTTTTGTTACAAAATACTACAAAAAAACTCCACAGCAATGGTCGCCAAACGCTAGAAGCTTTTAAATAAACGTACTAGTTTTAAATCGTGCTCTAATCTTCCCTAAGGAAACCAAAACAGAATTTCGGGAGTCTTACTGTTGTTTATTCCCCACAAACATCTCTAGTAAATATGAAATCAATTTTAATGACACCATAAAAAATAAAAAAATAAAATTGAATTGTTAATAAAAAAATCTTTGATGTTAGTATTAAATGGGTCGTATAAGAAAGATTTTATATCAAACTTGTTACTTAATGAGAAGAATGAACATCACGTTGTTTAGTATTGGGAGAATAGATTGTGGCTATCTTCTGAATAGAGGTCCAAATGTTCATCAATTTGTTTCTCTACTTGATTTATTTTATAAATTTCATACTGCAAAGAGAACCTCTATGCAGATACAGAGTTGTTTACCTGGGTAAAGGAATAATCAGTTTCTCATTCCGAATGAAAGCGATAAGTTTTCTTTGTTATTTTATTGCTTGAACTCCACATCTTTACCACAAATCTCCCAAATAAATAAAAAAGTAAAGAAAGAAGGAGAAAGAAAGGAGAAAGAAAGGATAAAGAAAGAAAAAAGAAAGAACGAAAGAAAGAAAGAATCAATACTGCACGTACGCGTATATCAGAAAGTTTCAAATTCGATTGTGGTGTAAAACAATACCTTCTTTATCGGCGGCGAAGCTCAGACCAGAAATGGAAAGATTCAGGAGAGTTCATCTTACATAAGTAAGCAGCTGTTTTCGGGAATATCAGACCTAGCTCAATGGAGCAACTTGAGATGAGCCAACCTGACCGAGGCACTGCTGCGGTCTATGGAATCCTGCTGCGATCTATCGAAATCCTGCGATTATCGATCTACGGCATAGTGATATTTAACCCGAAGCATATTACGATCAATTGTATAATAATATTCCAAAATTTTAAAATATATTTCGTCTTGCAGATTTAACAGACGTTTAGACAACCTTGGTGATAATATTGCTAGTAATAAAGTGTAAAAGTGCAATGGTGTGTACTCGTATTTTTGAATGAGGAAAAGCGTGCATGGGAGTTCTTGTCACTGTTCCTTTTGAATGACATTTTAGTATCTTTTCCAAAACTCACGAATGAATAAAAAAACTCTCCAGCCTTTTTCCCGGCTCTTGTTGCTCGACACGGACCACCTGCCTGCCGCTCTTCCGAAGCGATGACCTTCGCGGGCAAGCGCTCTTCAAGTGCGCCTCCGCTGCTGCGGACGAAAGTCTGTTTAATTAAAAGTTATTCGAAGCCCTCGCAGCCTCCCGCTCCCCGATTCCTCCCTCTTTTTCGACTGCCCGCGAGTGAGCGACCACTTGCTTTTCCGCCCCCCCCTCCGCCCAGTACCACCGCTCCACGCCCCTCCTGGCCGCTAGTCGTCCCGTCTCTCCCGCCATTGCCTGCCTCTCTCGCAGCGCCCCACCTATTTTGATGTTCCCTCCCATGGCGGATGGCTACTACTCTCTGCTCTTCCCTAGTCTGCATTGCCCCACTCCTCCTCCCCTTACCCAGCACCCCCCGCCCCCCCCTTCCCCCGGGAACCCCGATGCCTCGCTCACTACCCTTCCCCACTTTGTCCATTCCCGTTCGTTCTTGCCTCTCCCCACTCTCTCCCGCCTCCTTTCGCATTTAGTCACACCACGTAAGCATCCCATCACCCGACTCTCCCCGATACAAGTACACTACCAGTTTACGCAGCATATTGCCTTTCCCCCCCCCCCTTCCCTTCCCTACTCAACTACGTCTGACCATCACTGTGCTTCACCATATCGCATCTTGTCGCCCTTTCAAGACTCTATTACCTCCTTTTTTCATCGTTGGTCCCGACCGTTCCTACCACTCCTCACGCACACTGTAACAACTTTCCCGTTCTTTCTTGCATCTCTTGTTCAGATCCACCCTCTCCTCCTCTTCCCCACCCTTCCTCTCCCGTACCCAACCATATGCCCCTTCCAATTCAAATTGCTACAAGTCACAGCCCACCCCTGTAACCCTCACTGATACCGCCCGGTCATATCCGCCCCTCCTCTCCCCACACCTCCCGTCACCCGACTCTCCCCGATAAGCCACTCTCACCTCTCTGAACGCCTCACCACATTTTCCCCCGCCTACCACCTTTCGTTCCTTCCTTTTCTTTGCCAGTTATTCCCTGCAGTACCATTTTTCCCCGTCTCACAAACCTTTCCCCTCCTCACCGTTTTTGTTCGCCTCACCACCTTTTACTCCGCCTCACCCCCTTTTTCTCCATCTCACCAGCTTTTCCCCCGCCACACCAGCTTTTCCCTCGCCTCTTATTCCCTACCTCTATTGTTTATTTTTTTTAATTTTTTAAAATTTATTTTACGTCAAAAAACAGTTAAAAACTGCGTATGACGTGCTATGGGGAAAAGTGAATTGGGAGCACATTTTCAAAATTCTGTGATCCCTACACTAAGTCATATACTACTTAAATTTTTAATTTTGAAAGGGAGAAAAAAAACAAAAACTCCCATGTAGTAAAATCTATTTTCAAGGAAAAATTTTAATAAGCAATAAATTTTTAATTTTCAACCATCTTTTTATCCACCTCGTCACCTTTTCCCCTGCCTAACCTCCTGTTTCCCTGTCTCATCACCTTTTCCCCTCCCCACCACCTTTTTCTCCGCCTCACTTCTATCCAGCCTCCCACCATACACCCCTTTCCTCACCCTCCCTATCTCTCCAACATGGCGCCATACGCCTCGCACCGTCACTTCCCCTCCCTTCCCCACCCTCCACCCTACTCCCACCTCACTCCTCCTCACCCACCAGCGGCGCCCCCTTTTTACAGCAAGGGGTTCCTCTTTCAGCCTGCGAGCGCCGAAGGGTGATTCAATCGCAGATATTCTGCATGATAGGAATCGCGTATCTGATTCGGGTTACATCAGTCGTGTAACGATCTGCTCCATGGAGGCTCGAAAACACCGCAAAATTGAATCGTTTTTTTTAGAAACATTTTGCAATAAAAGGGTCTCAAAAGCTCATTTACAACATCGCTCTGTCTCTTTCAGCCGAGCAGTCGATCGACCATTTCGTCACACGCGCTAGATGTAACTCATCCGTGTTTTACTACAATGCATTATGTTGGTGGAAATCCTTTGCTTAATATTCGAGTATTTGAAAAGCGTGTGAAGGAATTCTCACTGTACAATGGCTGCAGGATTCATTCTCTACTATATATGCGAATATATATTCGCTGTGATGCCGTGCAAATTAACGAAAATTGCTGGGCAAATCGCGTTAAAATATGCGTTGTAATGGCGCATACTTAACGGGTTATTTGGTCTAATGTGCTTTACGTAGTTTCTCGTGGAATGTTGGAAGCCATCTGTTGAGTGTGCTCTAAACGAATAGTTCAGTAATTTCAGAATACTCAAAATATTAACTGTTTTTTGAAATTCATCACTCGTAATAACAAACTATTCTATAATTTGTTTGATATTTTGTTTAAGAGGTGTGATATTTTTCGCATTTCGAAAACTATGACCCGTTGAACATTTTGCAAGTTATTTCTTTAACGCCACGAAAACTCTACAATAGATTATCGATTTCCCTGATACTTTCGCTTCAATTATTTTATTGAGTTACGTTTCCCTTTTAGTGAAAACTGTCGTCATCAATTATATAGAAGTGGAAATGTGTGTTCATTTGTGTACATGCGTCACAAAATGATTGAATCGATGGAGTGATTACTTACAAATTTTGCATGAGTACTTCTTTGCGTTCGAAAGCCAATATCGTGTAGTTTACGACGTAAAATGTTTTTCCCAATCAATTGTTCTTGTTTTTCTTTTCCCCCTTTTTTAACTAAATGCTGTGTGATGCAACCCGCACAGCGCGAGTGTATTAGGATATTGTGCTGCAACGGTGCGGCCAGGGAGTTTTTGGGCGGGGTGCGGCGGGGAGGGAAAAGACAGAGGTTGAGCAGAAGTAGACGAAAAGCAGTCGCGGCCGGGGGGTGGGAAATGAGCCGAGCCGGGTGGAGCGGAGCAGGACGGAGTTGAAGCTGGCGTGGAGGGACGGGGCGGAGTAGAGCGGAGCGGAACGGGATGGACCGGACAGTGAGATGCGGAGGGGAACTGAGCAGAGCGGACGGAACGGAGCTTGATGTGTATAGAAATAAAATTATATTAATTTTATACTATAGGTATAATTAATCATTTTTCGTCTCCAATGAATATATGTGCTAACCTGGGTAGCCGAGCGACCTAAGAGCGTGTGCAGACTTAGCGCTTCACCCGAAGGGTCGCGGGTATGAGTCCCGCCTTGGGCAAGGATCTTTGTCCCTTGTATATCATGGACGTGTGGTTGCGGAGGGCCTCCCGTTCTGCTGACCCCAGATCGGAGGAGCCTGCAAATGTGTCTATTGTATGATACATTGTATGATTCAATCACACAGATTGAATATTCGCTCCATCGAGGCGTAAAGGAAAACCCGTCTGTCGGCTGAAAAAAAAACGTAAGGAAAAGTGAATATATGTTATAAATTCTGTACTTATTTACGTTTGCGCTTCATGATAAAAATTTACATAGTTTTGACGACCGTTGGCTATGGTAGTCAAACTGTTAAGGACATCTCGTTGAAGTATTAGAAAAATATATGCAATTATTTTCGGAGTAGTAGAACTCATGATGCTTCCAAATTCTCCAACTTTTCGTCTCGTTCTTACACACTTCCTCCAGGGTTCCTTCAATTTTTGAAAGCAATATCAGTGGACTTCTATTAGCTTGTAAATAATTGTATATAGGATTTTCATATTAATCTGTCTACTATGATAAATAAATGCCTGGATTATGTTGGGTTACTTTCATCAGTTAATAAAAATTGCGATGATTTTTCAGATATTTATAATCGAGATTCATCTTTTAGCCATTTTGGTTCATTTATTTTCTTCTGAATCTTACGATATTACGGAATGGATAGACTCCGTTCCTTATAACTGAATTCTTAGAAGTAGTGAATCTGAAAAAGTCTCGCCTGTACCACGAAAATCGTAGATTTTATTTATATTAAAACATTTCGACCCTCATGGAATAAGTACACTAAACTGAGGGAATGTTTAAACAACGAAAGCTCTGTTTTCTTTCCTGCTCTGTATTAATTACGGCATTACTACACTTTGCCAACCTGCCCTCGAAGCCTGGCGCCGTTTCCCGCTTAATTAGAAAGTAGACACGCAAATACGTCATGCGATGCTTGGATGTTCTGCTACAGGCTGCTCCCTATTCATTACATTCCATGAAGCTCAGACAGATAAGGGAAACAAATGAACTCAGAAGCGCGTTTGCCATGAGAGCCGAATTTCGGAGAGTGCGGCTCACCGGTTACTGCATTTGTTTCCATTTTCGCTTATCGACTTTGAATCCAGATGGTTTTTATTTATTACCTTTACATCTCTATTTGCTATTTTGATGATGTTGGATATGAAAAATAAACCATTATTAAACAAACCATACAAACCTGTGTTTCGCTTTGTGTAGTCACGTTTTCATTATTTATGGTCGATTGTTCTCAGAAGCACAGTGGTTGATATTATTATAAATATGTTTTCAACTGTTTAGTTACTTTGCAATTCTATTGTCATTAGCATGCATTGTTAATTATCAATTTATTTATGAGGGGATAATTAGTTTATTGTTGTTGGATTTATATTTTTAAGTTCATTCACGTTCATGTCGTTAAAAATCCAATAGTTTTCCAACATGTTCTAATATATAATATTCTCTAAATTAAAAGTTGGAAAATTCCTTGCATTATGCGATAACAATATTTTTTCTAATATGTAATTTTGTCTTATTCTGTCACAACAGGATCTGTATCTTTTCACTTGTGAAAAATATGATTTTACTCTCAATTATGTACTAATATCATATATATCATACCATAATCATATATTATTATTTTAAGCAGCCAATAGTAAAAAGATTTCTTACCGGTCATGATCAACGTGCTCAAAGTTCAATCTGTAGCGCCAGTACTGAAAGTTGGACGATGTTCAGATAAAATTGTGAAAACAATAAAGAAAACATATTTGCTTAACCTCTTTAGCGGCTACTGATCATATGATACATATTACTGAATTCATTTATGTGTAAACATTAATTAAGATAAAAGGGAAATCAGTAGTATTTAAATCAGCATCTGAAACACAGCGTGTGTCACACGTTGTAAAAATGACAGTATTTTACTCGTAGAATTCCGCCATACGGCGTATCGGCCTCGAATCGCAACCTGTTCTATTTACATAACAACATTTCACCTTTATCACTCATCATAAAGAACTATTATCCTCTATGACTAATACAAATACGATACCAATATATAATTGTGAGATTGCATTATCTTACGCTGAGGTTGGCTGCACGAGTTGGTTGGCGGCACTGGCCCGCAGGTGCGGCGCGAAGTAGTAGCAGTTTGAATGTCGGCGACGAGGGGAGGCGCCGTGCGCGAGGAGGGCAGTAAGATGAGATGAGCAGAGTCGAATACAACGCCTGTGTTGTTTATGAGTCATCCTAAGGACTGCATCGTGTACAAAGTGTCGAGGAAAGAGAAAAACTTATGAAGGTGTGGGGGTTGTGGGAAGAAACAGAGTGAGCTTTGTTTAACAATCGTAAGAAGTTGTTACTGAAACTTTATTGTTGAAAGCCTACGTTTCATTTAAAGAGTTTTCCTTCCGGACCCATCTCCCACATAATTAAACACTTAAAATATATGTTTTGTCTTTATTACGTAATTATAACTCTATGTAGTGGAACAAAAGTAATATTTATTATAATTATTTGTTATAAAACAACGCCCTACCACATGGCGGTTAATATTTTACACGTTGTCTACGGGTATAAAAAAGTATTTTCAGCTTCAGATCTTAGGAAGTCACCTTGAAAGCGCCACCACCTCCATCGCCGTCCGCACCCTCACCATCGACCGCCCCCGCCCCCGTTCCCGCTTCGTCACAGCCCCCACCCTCCACCCTTGCCCCCGTCCGCACCCCCCTCCGAGCTCCTTACGCGGCGGATTGCAGCACAATGCATCGCGAGGTTACGCAACGCTCCCTGTCGCAGATGCGCCGAAGGGAACGGGCTGGCCGTAAAATGGGCATCGTTTTGTTAGGCCACATGGCACACGCCGATTCCCTCTTTCATATATTTTCTCACAAATCATTGTGTCTCGTCCACCCTCTTACACACTGTCTTTCCCACGTATCACTCATTCTCATTAACACAATTCCTCACACATTTTCCCTCCTCCCTTCTCACTCTCTCATTCACTTTATTTCAGTCTGTATGTCTCTCTCTCTCTTTCTCTCTCTCTCTCACTCTCCCTCGCTCTCTTGCCATCTCTTACACAAAATATCTCGCACGTTTTCACTCTACCTTGTAATATAACAAAGATCCTTGGGGAAGTCAAGGAACGTTATGAAAAAAAAAGACGTTACAAGTTTCAGAATTGACCAGGCTACATACAGATACGCCACATACTGATACGATTAAAAATACATGTGTCATGAAAAACAACTCTTCATTATTTTCTTCTCGATGCCCATCGTGAGCTCCTACAGCGAGACCTTCACCACCATCTCGGCTATCCACCTTCACCACCAACTCGGCTATCCACCTTCACCACCATCTCGGCTATCCACCTTCACCACCATCTCGGCTATCCACCTTCACCACCATCTCGGCTATCCACCTTCACCACCATCTCGGCTATCCACCTTCACCACCATCTCGGCTATCCACCTTCATCACCATCTCGGCTATCCACCTTCACCACCTTCTCGGCTCTCCACCTTCACCACCATCTCGGCTATCCACCTTCATCACCAACTCGGCTATCCACCTTCACCACCATCTCGGCTATCCACCTTCACCACCATCTCGGCTATCCACCTTCACCACCATCTCGGCTATCCACCTTCACCACCATCTCGGCTATCCACCTTCACCACCATCTCGGCTATCCACCTTCACCACCATCTCGGCTATCCACCTTCACCACCATCTCGGCTATCCACCTTCACCACCATCTCGGCTATCCACCTTCACCACCATCTCGGCTATCCACCTTCACCACCATCTCGGCTATCCACCTTCACCACCATCTCGGCTATCCACCTTCACCACCATCTCGGCTATCCACCTTCACCACCATCTCGGCTATCCACCTTCACCACCATCTCGGCTATCCACCTTCACCACCATCTCGGCTATCCACCTTCACCACCATCTCGGCTATCCACCTTCACCACCATCTCGGCTATCCACCTTCACCACCATCTCCGATAACCACCTTCACCACCATCTCGGCTATCCACCTTCACCACCATCTCGGCTATCCACCTTCACCACCATCTCGGCTATCCACCTTCACCACCATCTCGGCTATCCACCTTCACCACCATCTCGGCTATCCACCTTCACCACCATCTCGGCTATCCACCTTCACCACCATCTCGGCTATCCACCTTCACCACCATCTCGGCTATCCACCTTCACCACCATCTCGGCTATCCACCTTCACCACCATCTCGGCTATCCACCTTCACCACCATCTCGGCTATCCACCTTCACCACCATCTCGGCTATCCACCTTCACCACCATCTCGGCTATCCACCTTCACCACCATCTCGGCTATCCACCTTCACCACCACCTCGGCAATCCACCTTCACCACCATCTCGGCTATCCACCTTCACCACCATCTCGGCTATCCACCTTCACCACCATCTCGGCTATCCACCTTCACCACCATCTCGGCTATCCCCCTTCACCACCATCTCGGCTATCCACCTTCACCACCATCTCGGCTATCCACCTTCACCACCATCTCGGCTATCCACCTTCACCACCATCTCGGCTATCCACCTTCACCTCCCCACCTTCCCACCTCCGGCTACCCCTTCCCCTGCCACTCCAACACGACTGCCAATACCGCGGCTACCACATTCATTTGGCCATCTACGCCTCTGTCATCTTCACCGCACGATCCGTCGCTGTCGCCGTTTCTGGCTGCACCAACACTGGTGGCGCCTTCACCGTCACCTCCATTGCAGTCACGTAGCAAACTACGGTTCAGCTATCACCGCCCTCTGTGTCTGCTTCATCTATCACTACGACTGTAGCCATCAACGGCGCTGCCATCACCACCACCATCGCCATTAGCATCGCCGCTTTCGCTACCAAAGCCGCCACGAGTGCCACCACCTTCGCCGTCACAGTCACTCTCGCCACCGTCAGGCGTACACCACCACCGCCACCACTACCCCTGTCACCACAAATGCCGCCTCCACCATTACCACCTCCCTCAACTTTGCCGCAACCTGTTCTCACCCCGTCCCTTCCCTTCCCCCCCCCCCCCCCACCCTCCACCGCCAGCACCGCCACCCACCGCCTTCACCACCATCACCACTGCCGCCTCCACTATATCACCTTCGTCATCTTCGCAGCAACCTCCTCTGGCCTTGTCCGACGCCACCCCATGGCTTCCACTAACACTACCAGCACCAGCACCAGCACCACCACCGCCTCCGCCGCCGCCTCCGCCGCCGCCGCCGCCGCCTCCGCCTCCGCCGCTGCCTCCGCCGCCGCCTCCGCCGCCGCCTCCGCCGCCGCCGCCTCCGCCGCCGCCTTCGCACAGCGCCTGCGTCTGCGTCAGTCGAGAGCCGAAATGCGCGGCCCAGAAAACTGAGTAAATACGTTGGCGTCCCCGGGGAGTCAAATTGAATTCGCCCCTCCCCATCCCCACCCTTCTTCTTTCCTCGCGGCATCACTGCGCCCTCGGACCGCCTCAGTCCTCACGCCGCTCCTTCCTTACTCTGCGTTCCCCTCATCACCCCCTGGCCCTCCCACCTCTCTCTCTCTCTCTGCTGCTCCATGTTCGCCGGCTCTTCTTCGTCTTTCCTACGCTTTCTAATGTAATTTTATGTAAAGTTCGTGTCACTCGCAGTATTTTCTCTTGTTGAAGTCTAGTAAACTGTCATGCCCTCTGGAAGAATGATGACGATTTAAAGATAATTTATTTTATTTTGGACTGCTTTATTGGCTTTGGTCGGGAATTTGTTCAACTCAATCATATTTTAGAAAGTTGGCTGGAATGGCAGTTCCGGGATGCTACGAAAAGATGTTTTACACTAACACCAATAACTGCACTTTCTTTGCGTGTTTACGAGATAATATGAATATAATAAATTTTACAATGTCTATTGTGGTTATATTTATATCATTATATCAAACTATTAATATCAAACTGAAGTGCCTTGCTTTGATCTCAGTTCAATTTTTTATTTTAGATTTTAATGACTAATTCTGTAAGAATATGTCTTACAGAATTGGTCGTTTGAGATAACTTCATCTGTATTAGGCTATCATTTCATAAAATTAAAAATGCGTCCTAGAAGAACATTACAATATGATGGTGTGGTTATAGTTGCTTAGATGGTAGAAATGTCCTACTATTGGAAAGTAATGACGTTCAAATCGCGTAATTCATAATTATCAAGAAAAGTTACATTTTTTTCTGTCATGCCTCACCATGAGAAAAGAGAAGAAAAAATCTAACATTAACATCAAGGATTCTATTAATAATACTTCTTCATACGGTTAAACTTTTATTCAACATTATTGTCAGCATACTCATTTTTGTACATTACATTAACAGAATAACAAACACTTTCGCTTTGAAAAAATGTGTGCTCTTCTCATCTGTAAATGGATCATTTCTCAAAAAACTAAATTTCAAACATCTTGTTGCTACGCAAAGGTAAATTGTTTAATGGAGAGTAGATGTGGTTTGCTACTCGCAGTGAATTTGCACAGCAAAATAATACTACAACAAAGGTAAACGAGTTTAACAAATATCAGATTCCTTTGTTCACAAAAGCTAATCGTTAATTATGTTCCCTAGATCGCTTCATGACAAATAAACCTAACAGTTTCAGGTTAAAAGTTAAAAGATTAAGCGGAAAAGGAAGAATTTTTGTGTGGTCAATTTAACTTAATTTTTGTAACTAGCAATATCAATAAATTAATATTTATTATTTTTATCATCAAATGAATTATACTAACAATCACTATATTTTAAGAACGAGCGCATACACACGTACCCCCATAGTACTGCATTACATTTAATGCATCTGCTTTACAGTCTGCTGCAAGTCAGTGTACTTATGAATATGGATCCAGTTAGATTTGCAGAACTACGTTCTGCTCATACATACTTCTCTATATTGTCGCACTGCCGTGGTACGAGAGAATGTTTCAGTGAAGGAAGGATCTTGCCTCTTCTCGTGATGAAACATACACTACACTTACGAGACTAATGACTTTATACGTTGCCGCACCCGGGGATGCGAAATAATCAGTTAATCAATCGAAGTTTCATGCATGCAAAAAATTATAAGTCAGGGAAGAATAAAAGCAATTTTCAATGTTTAGCTTTTATATTACATAATAAACAAAATTGTGAAGCTTTAGGCAACTCGCCAGTCATCAGTGCTTCATACCAGAATTATGTAAAAAATTTTTAATTCCTTACTAGAATTTTGTACACGATACATAACATCATAACTACATTTAAAAACAATTATCAGCAACTTACTTAATACAGCAAATCCTACAAGTTATTGAATTATTTTATTTCAAAATTAACACAATTCAGTACCCAGTTGTTTCAGTATCATTCACAACTGTAAATGACAAAACAAGAAGCTCACACACTTGTCCCGAGAAATTAACGTTCCACACATTTTCTAAGATTTTGTGGATTTTATGGTCCTTTTTGATATATTTTTTGATTTGTGACAAACCTTGATTTACATCGTGTTGAATCTCCCCGAAGTTTAGTGAGCACGTTCCTGGCAATCATTGATCTTCTGAGTTTGTCTTCCATTGTTCTCATTTTATCCATCATCTTCTTCTTCTTCTCCTAATTCTTTTCCTGGAACCGGAACTCAGATCATGCTCTTAAATCAACTACTGCCACAACATATGTGTTCATTCCATCCTTTACACTTTGTTTCAATCGTCTGAATTTATTCCGGTTGAAAATTACACGTTTCAGTCCATTTCCTCCTTTTTGATTTTACTATATTGAATTCTGAGAACACAATGAGTAGTAGTTATATTGTTACAAAACTTTCCTTATTTCGTTTTTCCTTGATACTTGTTGCTGGGGGCGAGAGAGGTGTCTCAGGACTTCACCTGATGTCACTGCAGTGCCCTCAACCGGAAGGTTCTAGAATTTGATTGCTGAGGGGAGCAGGATTTTTGACATTAGTTTGTCAGCTAGGTCAAATTCAGTCGCTGTCTGGAGGAGAATTCTAGCGGCCGGCTGCTCTGATCCGTAGTTTTCTGGGGTTTCTCCAACAACCCCTTATGAATTCCGCAGTACCTCAACAAACGGGCTTCCTCCATCTTTGTGCTACCCTCATCCTTTACTTACATACCTACACTAACATGCCAACTACTACTACCCATGCCGGGAGATCGGTCGGGAGTTTAGAGCTTGTCCAGGATGGCTCGGTGCCTCGCTGATAGGAGATACCTGGGTGAGAGAAAACCCCGCGAGTCGACGGAATGGGGGTTGGCGCCGGATCTCCGAGGGAAAACATGCACTACACTTACGGATTTAATGACCTAACAGTTGAAGCACCCGTAACCACTAACAATAAACCAACCTTAATGCTGAATGTCATAAACAATGTTTTTGAATTTTTCGATTTTTCAAACAGTGAATATGTAGAACTTTTCAAACTTTTCTACAGCCATGTCACACCCATATCTAATTTTGGGCGTGCATCCATGCTTTTTGAGATTTTCAGATATGTTACAGCTTTTCAAGCCAACTTTTTACTACTTTGATTCGATGTTTTCAGCATATTGTTTCAGTGTTTACTGCATAAATTTATTTAATTATAGATCTTTAAGTGATGTCATGCACTTTTTCAAACATGTAAGTGTTGAGTGGAAACACTAAGAAGAGGAATAGTTTCAGTATGCTGAGCATTCCTACAAGCTTACCTTATGCCAAAACAGAAAATATGAGCAACGTATTGTAAATCCCATGTCTAGTTCTAATAATAATTGTTTGCTTACTTTTCATGTCTCTAATACTTAACCACCAAAAGCAATAAAATATTTTCATCAGTTGTGTGTACTCTGGTAGAAAAAACTATTTTCCAGAAATATTTAATAAAATATTGTGTAGTAGAAATCTAATGATAAACGAGAATCGGGCTTAATAATTTAAGTCCACAAGAAAACCAATTTTGTAAATGCTTTTTATCTGATTTTCATATGAAATAGTGATTTCCCAAAGCAAATAACAGCCTGTTAAACGTTTTGATATGTAATAAACACATAAAATAAAATCAGATATCATTGTTAATTAATGAGAGGGAGAAGATAAACTGAAAAACATTCATTTTATAATCAATTTTTTTGAGTTTTTACAGTAACCTTTGCATTGATAACGGGTCTGAATTCTCTTTTGAAACCTGACGCAAAAGCAATGCTTTTATTTCCGGCTACGAATATACGAAAACATTCAATATAATTGGTCACTCATTCACCACCTATGTAGGTATGTTAGAAGCTGTCTAATATTTCTATCACATCAGTAAATAATAGAAATGTTTTGGCAGAGTATAATGCCGAGTGTAACTCTAGACTTTACCAGAAATTTGTTAATATTTTGTTGTTCACTACTACTAATACTGAAAATTAATGAAAGACCAAATTTTTGGTTTGTTTATATTAATTGTTTTTATTGAAAGAATATAGTCGAGATTAACCTTTGCATGTGGAAACTTTTCTGCACTACGCTTTATTTAAAGACATCGTATACGATTTTCATAGCATTGATTGAAATTACGTGCCGTGACAATGTGTTGCAAGACGTACCCTTATAGTATATGATGTGAGTGTTAGGGCTTGATTGGTTAGAATATAATAGTATGAAGGTTTCGTGAAAGCCTAAGGGTCAATGGCCAAGCCATAAGTCCAATGTAACGTAGTTTATAACTCTGAGAAACATAACTAATAAGAAATTTCTTACTAATAAAAACTATTTTATTACTTTACACTCTGTAGAGAAGATGGTAACTGTGAATATGACGTCACAATGAGTTAAGTTACATTACGTCTTCTAATAGTATATTTATTTATTATATACTTAATTATTTATATGAATTTTTTACTCTGTTTTATGCTATAACGGCATTTTCACACTCTAAACACTTACCTTTACAGTACATGAAGATACTTACTACTAGATTATACTAACACCAAGTTATGTTACATGAATTTACGTTACATTAAAAACATGGTACATAGAAAAATAATCCCTTGACATTTAGTACCGATGGCAAATGTTTCTGATTACACAAAACGCTCAACGCTCTGTTAAAAACTTGGGAAGGGACTTTAAAAATTTTGTGTTTCAGATTTCCTCTGCATAATTTTATTACAAATACGTAAATATTTGTATTTGGGAATACATAAGTATAAATATTTTGTATATTTAAATTAATGATTAATTAATATTTTATTTGCAATTGCTCATTTAGCCACACATAGAATAAGCGTGTTTATTCTTTAATTGTTATATAGAATTTTGTCCCTTTGTTTCTCCGAATGTTCGTCTGGGCGGACTGTTTTTCTGAATGCATATGATATCGTAATGCAATCATATTTAATTTGTAGGTCAAGAAGCGACGTTTCTGAGATGCCACACACTCACCGTGACTAGCGGGGGTGGGGGGGGGGCTTTAGTCGCCTTCCGGCGATTAATTATTGAGGCGGGCGTTGCGAGCGCTGTGATCGCCGGATGCAGGATTCATGGCGGCAGCGCGCGATGCTTTATTCATGGCCACCCTCCCCCATCCCCTCCCACTACCCACCCCCACCCTCCCCCACTCACGGCCGTAGGGCGCCTAGGGGTCAGCAGGTCGAGCGCCTCAGGAGACGTTCCGTTCCCGCCGACGCGTAACTCTCGTTTTTGGTACGGAGCTAGCAAATCGATAATAGTGGGGATCAGTTTCAAAACTGCAGTATTTCTATCGAGTGAGTGCTCGGATTCAGAGCCAGCTGCAAGCGTGGGCCATGTGGATAGATATCTGGAACCTTTAAGGTCTCGGGGACCAAATATAGGACACAAGGATAAAAAGTGTGCTTAAAAATAATAAAAAAATATAAACTATATAAATTGTTATTTTGATTTTTTAAGACAGAAAACAATTTTCCGTTTCTACGTACAACTTGCAATTTCTTTTCTCGTACTTAATGAAATTTTCAATCATTATCTCATTGTATCTGAATATTTTAGTGCGTGCAAAGGAAAATTGATTATTTAATATTTCCATTCCCCTACTGTTGTCTCCAATCATCCAATATTCCTCTCCAGTCATCACAATCCCACAGCTGGCTAAAATTAATTCAAATTTGGCGCCGTACTCGGAATTCAATCATTTATAGCAATTCTTTGGCGCTAATTTACAGCAAAGAGTATACATTTCAAACGTTATGCGTTGGACTTAAAATATTTTTTCTGTAAAAACCGCGGGCGGGCTTACAAAGAGAAAGGCATGTTTATTTGTATGAAACTCTTTAGAACGACTGAACTACTTTGAAATTTTATCTGCTTTATAAGTAGGGAGGCAGAGCGCGCCAAGGGACGGCCACCAAGAAACGAGCAGAGATATAGCATTTAATATTGTCGCTATTCGAGGAATCTTTGTCTCCTTCTACTTGCGATGCGATCGCATTGTTTGAAGATCGAGAATCTCAATGCTTGCCTGTCACTGCGCCGCGCTGTAAAGAGCAAAGAAATTGAAAGTTAGTCTTTTACGTTGGTAGTTCATAGGAGTGCAGAATCCGTGAACAGCGTTTTGGCGCGCAGATTCTGCATAACATTTGGAACGCCAGAATTACGAGATAAAACGATCTTTCGTCCAGACTAAGTAATACTGACAGATTCTTCAATTCTCAATAAGTGTTACGCTAAGGTAAACTAAAAATTCTTAAAAAATTGGCTTTCAGAATTTTCCCTTCTGACAAGGTTCCCTTCAGAAAAAAGCGGCAAGAGTCTGATTTTCAACACAAAAGCTCTCCCTAAAAATCAGCACCCGCGGTCCCAAGAAAGTTTCGTTTGTTCATCTATTAGAATTTCCTTGTACTCCTCTTACTCCAAAACACATACTCTGTGCCTCAGATCACTCTATTCCACTTCAGTGAACTCTCACCCAGTATCTGACCCTTGCAGAGAATTTGTTTCTTTCAGAAATTTCTTCACCAACAGTGTCATACTTTACAATCCCTTCCATTGTCTCTTTTACTATCTCCACTACCACCATACCTCTTTCTTTCAAGCTTTCCATCCATCAGTTGCCCTTTTCCTAACATTTATTCATCCTTCATCATGTGTTTCTTCTACGAACGCTCTTTCCGAATGGTCGTCAACGACGCTTGAGTGTGCAAGCTCCCTACATCCCCACCACGGCTTTCGCGCCACACTTCTCGCCAGCTGAGGAGGCGTGGTTTACGACTAAACTCAATTGCTGGGTCTTTGACGTTATTTCTCTGCGTCGCTCGCTTTCAAACGCTTTCATTCGCTACCGTCATATTGATAGTCGCAAGTGCTATTGACGGGTTATTTTCCTCTCGTCAATTTCCCGGATGCCGTGCCATATCGGCATCGTGATAATATCGTAGGTTTTCTAATAAAATTTTAATTTTGATCTGACAATATAATGCTCGTGCTTCTTTTCTGAAACACTTTTTTTCATTTTAACTTTGTCAATGGTATTTATCTTGCTTACTACGCTACGATTTGTTACTCCTCTCACTGTTCTTATGCACGTGAAGTATATATGGATCTTTTTTTAAAATTAATTATTCTCTTTCTAATTGTGCTATTCTTTACACATCATTCGCATATATTTCAAGTCTCTTTGCTATTCCTTCCTCCTTCCCTTCCCTTTTTCCTATTTGTCTGTCTGTCTGTCTGTCTGTCTCTCTCTCTCTCTCTCTCTCTCTCTCTCTCTCTCTTCTCTCTCTTCTTGCTGTCTCTACTCCCTGTGATCTCTGTGTACTCTCCATGCTTTTTCTGGGCTCTCTCTGCGTTCTCAGCTCTCGCTTTTCCTCTGATCTGCTCTCGGGTCTGCTCTCTTCTCTCTCTGTTCTTTCTGCTCTCAAGTCACACTTTCTGCTCTTTCGAATCCATTTCATCGTATGTTCGCTTCCCTCTCTTTCTTTGCGACTCTTTCACAACGCTTTATCCTCTTCCTCTTCCAAACTTTCACTCCGAGCATCGCATATCACATTTTCTTGCCCTCACTCACAATCCCTTTTCTGTTTCACACTAGCTTCATCGTTTTTTTTTTCATTTCGCGCCCGTCCATCTCCATCCCCGTCGCTTCATTGACTGATGGATTGTTAGTGATCCCGAGTCCGTCAACTACAATGCTTATAGTCCCGTAAGTCTAGTGCAGGTTTTGCTCGGGAGGTGCGGTGGTCTTCTTCCGCTGGATGGCCAGATCCGGTGCCGACCTACCGTCTACTAACGGGGTTCTCCCCAACCAGGTATTTCCCCCAGCAGGGCACCGCCCCAGGCGGGACTAGTTATAAGTTTCCGACCGGTCTCCCGACGTGTGTGGTAGTATAGTGCATGTTAGTGTGTGTGTAGGGGGAGATGATATGACAATGAAGAGGAAGGAAAAATAGCACGCGGTCCGTGGCCTTTTGGTACGGTACTGCCCCGGCATTCGCCTGGTGTTGATCGGAGAAACCTCGGAAAACTACCGATCAGAGTAGCCGGCCGCTAGAATTCTCCTCCAGGCAGCGACTGAATTCGACCTAGCTGAAAAGCCAGTGCCAAGAATCCTGCGGCCGTCGGGGCTCGAATCTAGCAGCTCCCGGTCAGAGGCGCTGCAGTGGCACCAGTCGATGCACTGAGCCACCACTCCCGGTCCATCCCTCCATCCCCGTCGCGCGCTCCCTTGTAGTGTAGGCGCGGAAGCGGCTCTGTGGAAGCGAGCGGGTTTACGACTGGAGGGCGTCGCTGAGTCGCCACCCCTGCAGCGCGGGCGACTTCATGCATTTTACGGTGCGCCTCCCGCAGCCGAGACAAACAGCGCCGGTCGCGTGGCTTTCCAGGCGGATTGGACCCGTTCGCGCCGTGCCGGGGCGACTCGGAGCCGACATCTTCTTTTAATAAAGAGGCGCCAGCCTCCGAAGTAGTGACCGGTGCGCTAAGTAGTGACCGGTGCTGCGTCTATTGATTGCTTTAATTATTTCGTGTTTCCGGGCATAATAAATCATATAAAAGCGCTAAGGTTAAGCTGATTCGGGCACTTGTGTAGAATGGATGATGAGAGAAATGTGAAGAAGATCTGTAATTGGCTCCCATTAAAAACAAGAAAGAAGGAAAGGCCAGAGAAAGACTATTTAGGAGACGAGACTGGAAGATATCGAGGTGATGAATGGAAAAACTGGATGAGACTGGTTCACGACAGGAAAGGATGGAAGGCTGTTGTAGAGCAGGTCGAAATATTTCCCTAAGAAACGTTGTAGCGCCTTTTAAGAATAAGACGAATAAGACGAATAAGACGAATAAGACGAAGAGAAGAAGAAGACGAAGAAGAAGAAGAAGAAGAAGACGAAGAAGAAGAAGACGAAGAAGAAGAAGACGAAGAAGAAGAAGACGAAGAAGAAGAAGACGAAGAAGAAGAAGACGAAGAAGAAGAAGACGAAGAAGAAGAGAAGAGAAGAAGACGAAGAAGAAGAAGACGAAGAAGAAGAAGACGAAGAAGAAGAAGACGAAGAAGAAGAACGAAGAAGAAGAAGAGAAAGAAGACGAAGAAGAAGAAGACGAAGAAGAAGAAGACGAAGAAGAAGAAGACGAAGAAGAAGAAGACGAAGAAGAAGAAGACGAAGAAGAAGAAGACGAAGAAGAAGAAGACGAAGAAGAAGAAGACGAAGAAGAAGAAGACGAAGAAGAAGAAGACGAAGAAGAAGAAGACGAAGAAGAAGAAGACGAAGAAGAAGAAGACGAAGAAGAAGAAGACGAAGAAGAAGAAGACGAAGAAGAAGAAGACGAAGAAGAAGAAGACGAAGAAGAAGAAGACGAAGAAGAAGAAGACGAAGAAGAAGAAGACGAAGAAGAAGAAGACGAAGAAGAAGAAGACGAAGAAGAAGACGAAGAAGAAGAAGTTGAAGAAGAAAGAAAGAAGAAGAAAGAAAGAAGACGAAGAAGAAGAAGACGAAGAAGAAGAAGAAGACGAAGAAGAAGAAAGAAGAAGAAGAAGAAGAAAAGAAGAGAAGACGAAGAAGAAGAAGACGAAGAAGAAGAAGAAGACGAAGAAGAAGAAGACGAAGAAGAAGAAGAAGAAGAAGAAGAAGAAGAAGAAGAAAAGACGAAGAAGAAGACGAAGAAGAAGAAGAAGACGAAGAAGAAGAAGAAGACGAAGAAGAAGAAGAAGAAGACGAAGAAGAAGACGAAGAAGAAGAAGAAGAAATGTTTCCGGACGCGTGAACTGCTATGGTCATTAGTACCTCTAGTGTAAGGCGAGTTTTTATGGGTGGTTGTGTTCCCCCTCATATGGCGAAGGCCGGTGCCAATCTACACTCTCCTTGTACGGTTTTCCCCATCCAGATAACCACCAGCAGCGAGGCGCTGTCCCGGACGGACAAACGTGAAACATAAGAATGGTCTTCCATCATATGTGTTGGTTTAGTACATGCTATTGTAAATGTGTGTAAGTAAAGGGGAAGGCAAGACAAGGAAGAAGAAGGAAGGGTCGCACGGTTTCCGTACCCTGTTTGTTATGGTATTGCTCCGGCATTGCTGTACTTGACAATTGTGTTACTTCTGTTGGTCGGAGAAATCACGAAAATCTACCGACGCGAGCAGCTGGGCGCTAGAATTGTCCAGACAGCCGTTGAATACGACCTAGCTCTCTAGCTAAATTCGGAAATCTTGCCAGTGTTGTGATTCGGAACACTAAGCGAGTCAGAAGCATGTGGAGACATCAGTTCTGAGTCGCGGATGGCCTGACACATTAGCTAGTAAATCGCGATGAAGCTTAGAGGAATTCGTGACGAACGAAATATGTTTATGGTATTTTTCTAACGATTTTCCTGCTTTTCCTACTTCTTAATGCCAAATCCAGCTTACATTTATTACCTATTTAGAAATTTTTATTGAGTTTAGACTTCCCGATTAGTAGTTTCATAATGCTAATTTAAATTAAGTTTACCAGGCATACTAACAATTAGGCTTTATTTATTTAATATTCGCATACCAAAGTGTCTGGTGTCTGGAGAGCATGACCCTGTTAATTTTCTACAAACCTTAAATTACTAATCTATACTTAGGGTTGGGATTAATACCTTAAGTTCTGAACTATGAAATCGTAACTCCGTATCTGAAAAAAATGTACACGGTGTTGATTCTTCCTTAATTGGTGTGCGACCGTTAATAAAGAAGTGTCGGCCGCCGACTGAGTGCCATCGTGCTACACTACATACTGAAGTCTAAGGTGGTGGTGGTAATACTTAGATCTCGTGCGATCCTTGGTGATTCCCCAATGAGAATATTCAAAGCAGTTGGATGTCAGCCTTGGGTTTTTGAATTGGAAAGGGTTTAGGACAGCGGTAGGGTTTATGGCACTTCACAGGAGTTAGACAAGCTCCTGTAATGTAGACAAGTTCGTTTTGTGGAGGCAAGCGACTTTTGCTCTGAGCAACGAGTTGGCTGAAGTCTTGATACTGGAGCTCAAATTGCAGTCAAGAGGAATTCGGAATGAACGAAGCATATTTACAGCAGGTAAATTTAATCTGCATGAAGGGTGAAGATAAACGAAATAGTATGACACACCCATTGAGTAAACTTTTCTCAATCTTTACTCTACGTGCCAAATGTATGTATACAAATGCTGATGACTGTAAAACGGTTAAATTTTCACGAATGCAGTGGCAGACGGCTATAGTATTTATAGAATGGATCAAACATTTCCACTTTCTGACAATTAATTCTCATGTTCACGTTAGAGTTTTCTGAATTTTCCGGCTTTTGCTGCCTAGCATTTTTACTACCTACCAAATTCACAGGTTGATATCTGAAGATTAATTTAAGCAAATGTAAGGAACATTTATATTTTATTTACTTCATCGCCGATCACTATATAATTCAATGGCTGTGCTCCAAGTTCTTTAAAGGTATTTATCAATTATTAATATTGGGGTGTAAGCAGACATTATTCGAGACATGTGTTGGCTAAATGTATATGTTTCGGTAAGGTTCCTCACATTAATAAAACTAAGTTCCATAGCAACTTTGAAACATCATAAATAGCTGTCGTAGTGATTATATAGATTCATGAAGAATTCTTAACAACCCATTGATGAAATATTGGAAGGCAGGTCAGGGCTTGGTCATAAGTAAACACGAACTATAAGTTAGTTGTATATTTTGTTGAACTATAAGTATATATATATATATATATATATATATATATATATATATATAGTTATTTGTGTGCGGGTGTTTGTTTGTGAGATTAATTATTACGATTTCACTTTTACAAAATTTTGTTTTCATTGAACAGGCGCACCAGTGAATTAATGTATATTTCTCCAAACTGAACGGCATTGTTTCGTCCTCCCTTGATCACGGGCTAATTAATTGAACAAATTCAATTTGATGGACGGATCGATACCGGGATTCAGTTGTGCTAAAACTCTAGTCCCTCGTTTTCGAGAGAAAGCGCGAGCCGGCAGAATCGGTCGGTGACGTGTTGTCGCAGCGTAATGAAATGCAAAGCAATTTCGGATTGCATAGAAATATCGAAATGAACAGCTGCTCAGATAACTCTCGTTCGGCAAGCAACTGGGCAGTGCGGCTATCGTCACAAACGGCTTCAATTGCACGAGTGGAATAACTACGAAATTTCACTCTCATAATCTTTTGCGAGTAGTGTAATACATTTTTACATACGTTCAAAATATATAAATAAACACTTTCCCTACGTACACGTTCCGCTTTTTGTAAAGTCAACATTTTTTCAAAAGGGAAAATACCTACTTATTGGAAACCAACTTCGATTATCCATAGTCTAAACTGTGTGTTACATTATTTACATCAAGTACGGTGCTTGGGTAAATATTTAATATGGCTAAGAGTGTATTACAGAAAGACTTGGGCTCATGCAATTAAACTACACAGATAGCTAATGATTATTTTGTTTAACAGCTCGTAAATGCTTAACAATCGCTTTTCAATGCCATTCCGACGCCAACGGCGAACCCCAGAATAATTTCCACAAGTAGTTGAAGATAAATGTTACAATTTTAGGAACTATTGCAGCTGGAATTCAGCATATTACAACAATTGTTTGGAAGTTTGTATAAAAATAATATTTTCTGTGCTTGACTTATCGTAAGAAATATGCATATCCAACATTTTCTGTACTTACTGTTTCATCTGCAAAGACACAGATGTTTACGTCCACGTCCAACAACCATTTTAACATTCACACGATGCTCCGAATGCACAACTATTCTCTGTCATCGACAGATAGTAAAATAAGTTTGCATGTTTATGGACAATCCAGACTGAAAGAAATCACCGGAGTATCTGCGAAGCAATTACGTCTGGCGTCTAGTGTTTTTGTAAACATTCGGACAACTAAATTGAAATTTTAATCGATTAGTTAAAAGACGAAACTATCACTAAGGTTTAAAAACTGTTCTAATAATGAAAGTGCTAAATAAAAAAAAACAGTAACTACTTACCTAAAAAAAATAATAAAGTACGTTAGGGTCCGTCGTTAACTCCCTTCCTTTTCATATTCTTTTAATTTTACATTTTCGAAATTTTGTAAGTCGCTGTCCGTGCTACGGTCTGGAGAGTATATGAGAGAAGTAAAAGTACAAATAAAGGGCCTGACGTCCTCGTTTGGTTGATTACGTCTACATATAGGGTCTAAAATGGAGACCCTAAAACTGGGTTGTAAGGCCTCAGATCACACCGTTTCTGAGTTAGGCATGAAGCTAATGGGAGTTGTCGCCTAACGTGTAATGCGTATATTTTGTGCTCCTGATTCAATGATGCCATTATCTACAAAATTTACATTTTAGGTATTCACTGTTTGATTTATTCTTGAGATGTACCTCATTTAATGGTTTTATAAATGGTACCAAACCGTTATCTTATTTTTACAGCAAGCATGCTTCTAGATGTGAAGCTGGACTTAAATTTATTTTAATTCACCTCTAATATGTGAAGTACGAGTAAGGTTATGAAACGGCACCATATTTATATTAGTAAAAACTTCAAACAGTTATTTAATAATTTTATTTAATATATTTAAAGATATGGTTATAAAACTAAATTAATTGAATTTATGCTTACGATTAATTTTTAACATTTATTCTTAATATCAAAGGGGCAAAAAGAAATAGAGAGACAAATAGAGAGAAGTAAATGAAAGAATAAAACTGGAAGACGAGTAGGAGAGGGGTGAGAAGAAAGGAAAGTGAAAAGTGGAAGAGAGGAAGGGGAAATAGAAGAGGAAGAGAATAGAAGAAAGTTGAGTTAGAGAAAACCAGGTAAGAGATAAATGAAGAAGCAATACGGGACCCACACAGAGGGAGGTATACATTAGCAACATTAGTGAAAATTGACCGTCATTGACCGATGTTGTATCGGAATAAAAATAAAGTTAATTGAAGTCGCCTTTCCTCTCTACCTCTCCCATTAAATCGGTTCCACCGCCAGCGTTACGAGCCCAACCCGGAACACCCCACGTCCATGTCGGAGTCCCTCGGGCATCGGAATGCGCCAATCAGAAAGGCGCGCCCCCCCTCGTCGGAGCGGCCGGCGAACCAGTGCCCGGACAAAGAGCAGCGCCGCGGGGCATTGTGGACGCTGGCGCGGGAATTTTCCTTCCGCGGTCGCCGGCGGACGACATTTACATTCACTGTAGCAGATTGACATTATTTACATTCATAATAATTTGCTTCAGTGCGTTCTGAGTAAAAGAAACATTTGTCAAAAAAATGTATTTTTCCTCAAGAAAGCTTAACATCATACAAAATGATGTGGTAGTACAAAAATATACAAAAATTATCTGGCAGTACAATTAAGTACGAGTAAAAACACGCGGAACTTAATACAAATATCAAAATACATTCATCAAAATACACTGAGAGTGCAGGTAGCTTCTTAAATAAATTGTCCCTCCCATTTAAATAAAACACCCGCTTTCTAGGTGAATTCCTTTTCCAGTTATACTACAATAAAAATTTTCGTGCCTGACTCGAGAGACATGTTCACATTTGCAGACGCAAAACATCTTACGTATTTAGTGACACCTTAGATTATATAGCTGTAAGTTAAGAAATTGTTAAAAGTTTAAATAAAACAAAAAAAATCATTTTTGTAGAATTTTTATATTGATCCGCCAATAGATTAATTCATATACATTTTTAATTGAGAATTTCAATATTAAGCCTTTGGTTTCTTTTAGTGCCCAGTTATTATCATAGATAGCAAGTTACGGACAAACAAGACATTAAAAAAAATAATACCACTGCATGTTTATAATCATAGCTAATACAAATATAATGAAATATTACAAATAATTTGTTCACTAAAGGGAATCCACTAGTGCCCGATTAGATGAAGGCAGATAACCTTTCCCATTTAATCGGTTCCGCCAAGCCACCCTTCCAAGTCTGAACACGCCTTACCAGTCCGCTTCCGAGTCCCTCCGACGCGTCGTTGGAATGCGCCAATCAGAAAATCGCGGGCTCCGTGAACGAGGGAGCGGACAAAGGGCGGGGCCGCTCGGCATTGTGGGCGCGGACGCGGGAATTTTAATATCGCGGTCGAGGGCGCTCCCTACGCCCCTGACCCCCTGAGGGAATCCGACCGGTGGACAATGCGCCCCCTTGTAGCGCCTCCCACTGCCACCAGGCGCCGCGATTGCTGGAATGTCTCGGGGGACGCGCCGGATAAGGCTTCGGAGGCGGAGAAACGTTATTATTATTATTATTATTATTATTATTATTTTTTTTTTTTTTTGCTCGCGAATAGGCCATCTTGGACCACGCAGGACATGCACTTGCACGGGCTCAGTATCATTTTATCACGTTGCAAGTCTTGCATGTAACTAATGAGGGGGATCAGCAGTAGGCTGAATCCGATTTTTGTACCCCCAGGGTTGTTAGTCCTGGGGGATGGAAGATGAAATGATGATAATAATGAAGGATGAATGGACGGCACACACAAACAGACATACACAAACACACCCATGCCCGAGGCGGGACTCGAACCCGCGATCCTTCCGTCCGAGATCGCCACGGCACTACTGTCTTAGCGGTCTCGGCTATCCGGACCGGCATATTATTATTATTATCATTATTATTATTATTATTATTATTATTATTATTATTATTATTATTATTATTATTATTATTATTATTATTATTATTAACATTATTATAAAGCATTGAAGGCTTTCACGACCGGAGTCAATATTCATGTTTTCTTCCGGGCTGATGGGTCGTGGTTCATGTCGCCAGTCAGCCGCCGTCCCGGACACTTCGCCCGAGACCTCGCCACTGAAGATGCCCACCGCAGTCGTGGGCGAAACGTTTGGCAGTTCAAAGCCAATTGGACCACGGCCCTTCAGCCCGGAAGAAAACATGAATATTGTTATTATTGTTGTTTTTATTATTAATAATAATAATAATATTTTTTGGCCGCCAACTGGCCATCTCGGTACCACGTGAAAGTACAACCCATTGGGGCTAAGTCACATTTTTCGATGATAGGTACACATGACTTTTATTGGGAAGATCAGCATTTTCATACTGAATCCGATTTTACACCCAGAGTTGGGAGCCCTGGGGGATGAGATGAAATGATAATGATGATGAAATGGACATTCATAAACATACAGAGACACACACAAACACCGAACACATGATCCACGACCACCACGGCACTACTGCCTTAGCGATCTCCGCTACCCGAAATACTACCGATCACAGGCATCGGCCGCGAGAATTCTCTTCCAGACAGCAACTAAACTCGACCTAGCTGACAAGCTGGTGCCGAAAGTCCTGCCACCGCCGGGGCTCGAACGTAGCACCTCTCGGCCAGAGGCCTGCAGTGACATCAGTCGATGCACTGAGCCACATCTCCCGGTAGAATCAGCTTTGAATAAAGATAGACGCATCAGCTCTCAAATATGAGGTGTCATTTGTGTTGTTGAGGATTTCTCCTCTAGCGACAATAACTGGTGCTTATTTTTTTTAAATTGCATATATAATATTAAATAGCAGTTATTTGTTGTTGTTTTTTGTTTTTTCACCTGTTACGATAGAAGGACAAATATATTGGTGATAACAGTTTGGTGGTAATGGTTTGAAGCTTCAAAACAAAACAATGTAACAAATATAGTTTGGGATTGGTTTTTTTGTTTACAATACCGTGATTTGATTAAAGTTTGTTCTAGTAAGATATTGTTTATATAGTTTTTGAATTCTTTGACTGTATATTACTTTATTTTTGCCCGGATAATCTGATACTGAGATTATATATCATGCTACATTTTTCTTCTAAATCAGCAGTTGAAGAAGAATCTGCCTTGAGATAAAGGAATTACATTTAGTTTTCTTCTGGAATATTCTTGAGACTGCTGTTCTGCAGATCAGAATACGGCAATGATTTAGAAGTATCATCACATGTGTTTACAGTATCTTATAAGATAATTTAAAATTTTTATTTACAATACTTTTTATAAAGAAACTATATTTATGTCAATTCAATAAGAGTAAAGAAAACGTATAATAAAAACCTTTGAAGGGCAAAACTCTCCAAAATATTGTGAAACAATCGTTTAAAATGTTAAAAATGTGCATGACTTAAACAGGAACCTAACTGAAGTTGAAAATGAACAGTGAAGAATTTCCAAACTACCTCTGGGCTCAGATTTATCTTGTATTAGTTTTTTTTATAGTACAGGTCTTCTTTTCTGTACCACATTATAGATTCTCGCACAATACTAATTTTTAACACGTTTGAATACTGTGAAAATTGTAAAGAACTGGAACATGGAAAACGCCGGTGTATCCTTACACTGTCAAGTAATTTGGATGTTAGAAAGGTACAGGCATGAAATATTACTTATTCCTACATCAAAGGAGCGTCATAACTTCTAGCTGCTCTAGCTGCAATTATTTCAACTCAATATTCAGCATCCATTGTCAGAAATGGCATTGAATTACTCACTCAGCATGGCGTATTTTCCTTCAATTTTACTGTATTTTAACGTTAACTAATCTTTTTAGAAGCGTAAGCTACTAAAGTGAATGAAAATCTGTTTTGAATGTTAAAATAAATATCAGAAAACTAGGTTAGTTAGTAAGACATTTTATTTTTTTTTGGCCAAATTAATTTGAACGGAAATGCAAACTAGTATTTTAATTAGGAGTTTATAAAACCGCATTGACCTTGTGGATAATATTTTATTAGGTTTTGGTTTTTGATCAAATAATAGCTATTTGATCTATAAACACTTTTTTACTCACACAGTTTTTACATAGTAAATAAACAGAATCGAAATATGTTTATGTAATAAATTTCAAATTTAAGGAAATATGTTTTAGTGAGGACTAGTTTTTGCAGAAAATCTTATTACAAATGATTTCTTCTCGTAGTTACATACACTCAGAAAATGAGTTCCTTTGCTATGAGCTCATAATTTTTATGAACTCTACGGCAAAAATGACTAGGAGAAACGTTCAATAGATTACTAGTGGTTAGAATGAGGTTAATTAAATTTAAATTCCTGGATTTGCTAACTATTGATGACTCAGATGCTCAGAAGCAAACCTTTTTTAATTACAAGATCCTAGGTATTCTCTGAGTTCTCGCAGAGCTAAGGTCTTAAAGGGATCATAGAAAAGTCAGGTCTTCTTTCCTCTCCTTTTATCGTAAAAGAAGAGCTTCTCTCAGGAAGAGAAAGATAAAGTCGGCTCAACTCCTTCTAAATGCAGGCCAAAGGTGAGATTGCCAACGACTTTAGCACAAACATGAGAAAAAAACTGCCATGGTGAAAGTAAATAGTGTCTGTTGACACTGAAAATAGAAAAAATGCAGGGAAAAAGTGAGGTGTTAATATATTATGGTTTACGGCATGGAAAGAAATAATACGTAGGAAAATAATATTTTCAAATATCATACTAAAGATATAAATAGAAAAGAGGTTATTGTTATTTAAAAGTTAAAGAAGGCAAGCAGAATACTTGTAGTTTTTATTATACGTTCACTATAGCAGTTCTAATTCTAAAATAAATCTTTAGGTTAAATAAAAATTCCAAGATGAGTGTTGAAGAAATTACTCTACCTATATAAAACATAACTACTAATATTCCACGACGGTCTGGGATCCTCAATTTTTTTAAATTGTCCTTTCATTATACTCGCATTTGAGAACCAGAAATAACTGGAAGATAATGACAAGCGATGCGAGTAAAAACACAACCAACCAGGGAGCAAAAGTAAAAGTGAAGACGAACGCTTGACGACCAAACAAGGACTCTAGACGTTGGACGAAGAGAGTGAGAGTGAGAGAGTGAGAGAGCGGGTGAGAGTGAGAGAGAATGAGAGGGCGAGAGAGCAGGAGAGAGCGAAGGAGAAAGAGAAAGCAGGGAGAGAGCGTGAGAGAGAGCTTCAGAGAGAGCGTGAGAGAGAGAGCTTCAAAGAGAGCGTGAGAGAGAGCATGAGAGATAGTGAGAGAGAGCGTGAGAGAGAGCGTGAGAGAGCGCGAGAGAGCGTGAGAGAGAGCGTGAGAGAGAGCATGAGAGAGAGAGCGTGTGAGAGAGAGCGTGAGAGAGCGTGAGAGAGAGCGTGCGAGAGCATGAGAGAGAGCGTGTGAGAGAGAGCGTGAGAGAGAGCGTGAGAGAGAGCGTGAGAGAGAGCGTGAGAGAGAGCGTGAGAGAGGCGGAGAGAGAGGAGAGGTGGGAGAGAGCGTGAGAGAGAACGTGGGAGAGAGCGTGAGAGAGAGCGAGGAGAGAGCGAGACCGGGAGATGGAGCGGGAGAGAGCGAGGAGGAGAGAGAGAACGGGAGAGAGCAAGAGAGAGAGAGAGAGCCACCCCGTGCGATCGCTCTCCCTTCCCTGTCCTTTGCATGACCCGCCTGAGCAGGGCGAGATGGAGCGCGTAGGCGGCGAGAGCGCAGGCGCAGGCGGCTGAGACGGCGACGCTGCAGTGAGTCAGTGGTCGAGCTGGTAGGAATTGTAATGGTCATTGACTGAGTCATGTTTCCGGGCACGTATGGTATGTTGTGTGTTGAATGTTTCATCTAGAAAGATGGCGGTATTCCTCTTGCACAGGATGGCGAATTCCGGTGTCAATTAATATGTCGATATACAGAATTTTTTCTGTGCTATCTCCACCCAGTGAGACATTGCCCCCTCCGGGACCAGCTCTAAGCTTCAGAATGATCTCCCGACATATGTGGTAATGTAGCGCATGTTAGTGTGAGTAAGAGCGTGAAGATAGGACAAGCAAGAGGAAGAAATAATTGCTGGCAATCCGCGACCCGTTCGTTAGTGTACTGTTCCGGCATTCACCTCATGTTCATTGGAGATAACATCGATAATTACTGATTAGAGCAGCCGGCTGCTAAAATTTGGCCTAGATTCCGGAGGGCCACTGAATTTGCCCTAGCTCTTCAGCGAATGTCAAAAAATCTATCACCATCGGGACTCGAATCCAAGACCTCTCGATCAGAGGCACAGTAGTGACGTCAGTTGATGTCGTGAGCCGCCCTGACTAGGGAACTAGGAGAGTATGAGGTGGAGGGGCTGTGGCGATGGTGACTGGTATGACGCAAATGGCGGGGATTTTAGAGATGGAGGCAGCGGTAGAGACGGCTGCGTCAAAGGTGCTGGCGGAGGGAGGCGGCGTTGAGTGTAGGGTCGTTGGAGATGGTGACGGAGCCTCGAACATGCGGCGGGCACGGAGGAGTAGAGATCGCACATGCAGTCTCTGCATTGGACGCACGTAACAGACGAAGAAAACGGCTGAAATCAGTCTCAAAAACACGGACTTTTTAACTTATAAACAGACAGACTCGGAGGATGAATAAAGAAGACACATTTCGTGTAAGAAAGTAAAAAAACAAACAATGAGACAAATTACTAACTCCGCCGCAACGAATTTATGATTACCATATGTAGCTTGCTATGCAACTTTGCTACGCAATATTTCCTGAACAACCATCGAACACGAATATCGTCGCAATAACCACACTAGGTCGTATGTCAAATACACCGACATTTTTAAAGAGGAACGAAAAATGCTCTCTACCTCGCCCTGTCTTGCCAGTCGCTTTCAAAAATATTAAATCATGATAATCGCCTTTTCATTAATCCGTCGTATTAATCATATTTGCAACTACCGCAGTTCTCTGGGTTGATCACAATGATGAAATAAACAAAAGTGGCATGCAATTTATTGCGGTTACCACGACCATATGCTTCTTTTGCGCATACGCAATGAGTTGTCGTTCGTGCCGCCTGCGCTGTAAAGGCCTTCGTGTGCACAGCCATCTCGCACAAACCCTCCCAGGAGTTGGAAGAGAAGGCGGCGAGGCTACGGCGGCGCCGGCGGAGGCGGTAACGGAGGCGGTGGTGGAGGCGGCGGAGGCAGAGGCGTAGGCGGTGGCGGAGGCGGTGGCGGAGGTGGTGATGTAGGCGGTGGCGGAGGCGGGGCGGAGGCGGTGGCGCGGCGGCGAGGGGGGGGGGGGGTTGCAGTCCGTAATCTCCGGGCGTCCGCCTGTGGTTTCCGGCGATTAGACCCGCCCCCCGCCATGCCACGCCCCCAGGGCGCTGGCGGCGCCGGCGGCGCCTCGGTGGCCAGCGGCGCGATGTGTTGTGCTAGTCGTCGCGGCGGCTGCGCGGCCCCTGGGGTTGCGGTGGGACGGCGCACCGGCTGCGAACCCGCCCACCGTATCGCCACCGCTAGCATCGATACCAGCACACAGTTAATACTACTTCCATCATTAGAGACGGTGTAGCGGTCCCACCGCCGACACCGATGTCCCCGCGCAGCTGCACCGCCTGAGACGGCGCAGGGGGGCGCCCAGCTGCTGCCGTTGCAGTGCCTGACAAGGGGGTTTATACGGTTAGAGTCCCGACGGTGGCGGGTAGATACCTCAGCCGAATTCTGCCTGGGGGGAATTTTAGCGGAATATCGGTAGTTTTCCGTGGTGTCTCCGATCAATACCAGGCGAATGTTGGCGAAGTGATTTTACACGCTGGTCGCAGAGGACATACGATTTTTACTATTTTGCGGTAAGAAGGTACTTATTAATATGAGAAAATTATGGAATGCAACAGGAAAAAGTGGAAAATTTTGGGCAGAAGTAATGTTATTGCCGGACCCTGGTAAAGATAAAGTGGATAAATCCAGTTCCTAAATATAGAAAAAAAAATCTAACACGCGGTGTAATGAGGATTAAAGTTTTGTGAATATTTGATAACGAAAAATCGATTGACAG
Source organism: Teleogryllus oceanicus (assembly GCA_964035755.1). NCBI lineage: Eukaryota > Metazoa > Arthropoda > Insecta > Orthoptera > Gryllidae > Teleogryllus > Teleogryllus oceanicus. Next base: position 69,086,343 of record CAXIVR010000010.1, read on the forward strand.
CAAAACGTCTGTTTGTCGGTGAACAATGCTAGCGGCTCAACTGTTCTGTCGATTTCCACCAAAATTGACATATCCCTATTGATCTGGCTGATGACGCGACTCATTGAATTCGAAACCGATATTTTAATTTTGGGGGATACTCTACATACTGCGCCTGCGACATTTTTCAAAATTTTTAAAAAAAATTTGCGCCTTTTTAAATTAAATTTTATTGTTTAATAGTGTGAAGGACGTTGAAGAGATCGGTACAGGTCTTCTTTTCAGTGAAATATGATTTTTCGAAAATTGCAAAAATTCAATTTTGTCGGCTAGGTACTTATTTCGTTGGTATACACCACTACATCTAAAATTCTCAAGAAATTCTCAATTATATTAGAGCCAATTTTCTAAAATTGATGATTTTTCGAACCCCCTTTTTCGAGTAAAAAAAACTTAAAAAATTGTTCACCATCTGATGTTATATCTAACGGTCAAAGTATTATTGACAAAATTTATTTATTAATATTAGCCTTTTAATGTTGCAAATAATGCCACCAAAAATTAATAATATGGTATATATCTAAAATACCATGTATAGAGGTATGTCATCACTTTCCTCTATACACGTCTTTCATTATTACGAAGGATGTGAATGGGAAGGAAGTCTTCGAAAAAATGTGTTTGTGGCCCAATCCTTAGAGAAAAAAAAAATTTCAATTTCAAGTGTGGGTTCTTTTTTTTTCCGGAAATTATGAAAAGTGACATCAGGAAGAAAAAAATATTAATTTAGGAATTGAAAGAAATGTGGCTATGTTTTGTAGATGCTAAACTCCATCCATGGAGTTTGGTGTCTACAAAACAGGAGTCATAGGCGTCGCATTGGCGTCGAATCCATTTTCGTCTGTGCCCTCAACCACCGCTACTTCCATCGTTGGGTTGAACGGTGAGCTGAGGTTTCTCATTGGCAGTGGTCGCTGCAGCTGCATCAGCAATCCGAGTTCAATACGCGTGCCAGCAAATGTTACTGCGTGACAGATTCTAAGCTATCAGGGTGGAGGTAAATGAGAAACGGGATGTCTCTGAGTGGTGATAGAAGCGGTTTGCTATCTCAACTGTCTCTCAGGACAGCCACAACGTTCTAGGAGAAGGGAGATAAACAAGACAGGAAAACCACAAGAGTGCAATGCATGCATACGTTTAGTTATAGTGTCCCAACTATGTAAACTAAGTGGGAGATAATTGAGTTGATGTATGTTTCTGAACTATGAGATACAGAGCTAACGTGTGAAAATAAACACAATGAAACACAGCAAACCTTTAATAATCATTTATAAATATTAAATTATAAAGGAAACTTTGCAGCAAAGACTACGGACTTTTCAAGAAATATGATACCTTAAACCTGCACAGTAAAAAGTTAAATAACAAAAGTCTCGGATGAGAGATGAAACAATAATACATCAGTTACTATAAATTGTTTGAGTTAGACATAAAACGAACAAAACTGATAGAACACGATGTAGAATTCCACTCACTTTCTAAGACAAACTGTAGTGCGTGGTAACGTGAGAAATTTTCGTTCAACGTAACTAATAGGAAATATTCACCAAACATGGGCTCGCTATCTCGTAATTCTCTTTCGTTATTTAAAAATCTAAATGACACTTGTCATTGTGTTTCGTCGTGCCTGTACATGCATAGTTCTAGTATCGAGGTAACTGAAAAATAATTAAGGAAATAGTGAAATTGATAAACAGAAAATTTGCAAAGAAATACATTTAACATCAAAGAAATATTACGAAGAAAAGTGTGCTTGTCGTAAATCAAATATCACACAAACATTCACAGTAGTTTAAATCTCAACTGACCCAATTCGAAATCACGAATCTCTGAAGCTCAACTGGTAAATACTCGTGGAAAGAAACCCAACACGTCAGGGTTGCTTTGCTGCATTTACATTCATTTCGCTTCCCACACCGTTGCGAAGAAACGAGTTTTTATATTCATTTATGGATGAGTGGAAATTTGCTTTACAAATGACGCCAGCCTTATAAAAACACATTACGTAACACGTTAAAAAGTATGAAATCAGATTTCATTCAAATAAGCCTCCCTGGGATGGGTCGCGTGGTTGCTCTGTTCTGCTGTCTGCCGTTCTCTAATTGGAAGCCATTGTCCACCAGTCGAGTGACAAATTTCAAGCGGGAAGAGGTGTTTTCTCCCACTCACTGTAAGAGAAGAAAGAGAATAGTGTTATAAAAAACTGAATTCATGGAACACCATTTCTGCCCTTTTTTGAAATAATCATTTTCAAGTTTTGATTTAGCTATTATATTTATAAATGATTTCTCGAACATTGGTTTTCTCCTGTCGTGACGTCCTCCAACTCAACCCCTGTCTACGTTCAAAAATTGACTGACACTTTCGGGTCGCAGCAGTATGTAGTTACAAAGAAAATTACGTACGTGTGAATGCACAGTAAACGTCATAGACCTGCATTCAGCCTTAACTCAAAAACATATCGTTTAATTCATACATTACTCCATAATTTGTTCCCACCATCCATAGTCTTCATGTCATTACCCAGCCCGTGCAGGCGGCAGAGTCTAATAAAATATTTTTTATTACAATTTTGTGAAGGTTTAAAGTTCAAGATATTCAAAAAGAACTAAACGTTTAACCTATTCTCGATAAAATAGAAAAATATAAAAGAAATTGGACCCATGTATATAATGGAGAAACAGCGTCTCCAGAAACAGAGTTGTCCAACTTCTAAGGGCTTTTGGGTCACATTTCAAATGCTAGTTAAACTGCGGGCCACACCGTAATTATTCCGACATCGACTTTTATTCAACATACTTAATGATTAATGTAGCACATACAACGAGAAAATTAAATAAAAATAATATGAATTAGGCAATTGTTCAGTGAGACGATTCAGGGCCATCAGCTTCATTCACCAACAATTTTTTGTCCTCTTTCAGCTCCGTTGTAGCCAGTCGTATTAAGCAAATCATTGAGGCTACTTCTATTTTTATCTTTAATAAAATTCATAGTTGAAAAAATCCTTTCACAAATGTATGTGCTACCAAACATTGATGTCATCCTCAGCCCAAAGTCTCACAGGTTAGGAAATATTTCTTGATAGTTTGAAATAATCAGAACTCTTTTCTTGTATTGTCTGAAAAAAAAATAATCCGCTTGCAGATCACGTAGTGCCAGTTGAACGCCAGGTTCTTGCTCTTCAATGTTAACAACAAGATGATTGCTAAATAGACGAATGCTTGACGAATTAAATAATGACCGAATTTAAAGTTCAGAATCTAGTAATTCATTCTTATCACAGCTCTTTAGATATCCAAACAATTATTGAAGTGTTTGACCTCAACGAAATTACAGATCTAAATCTGTAATTATTTAATTGCAGCTAGGGACATGTGACAATCCTTTTTCAAACACCATTTCTGATATGAACCTGTTTCTTCCCTGAAGGGATAAATTGAAGATGGTGAGGTGGTTTGTTAACTCCGTAAAAAATGCTAACTGCTTCAAAAATTCTGGCTTTTTAAATTCTTCTTTGAAGTTTGTAGTGTCAGCGTTAACATGTGCTTCCTAGAATGTATAAATATCCTTTATAATGGCAAAACACCTCTCAAGACACTATTTGGCACTGCGCCATCTCACATTGTTTAACTAAAGATTGTCCCCGTATTCAAAATGTATTTATTCTAAGAACTGTTTCAGTTATCTGTGTATAAGAGCATTTTGGTCTCCTCTTATTAAATTTATAATTTTAACATCTAGTTTGAAAACTCGATCTTGCATTACTAAACCTCCACACAACGCTCCCTGATGAATGATGCAATGAATCACTGGGCAATTTATTTTTTTCTTAAGCAACCCTTTCAAACCAATGTTCTTACCTGTCACTCCATCTAATACAATTGTCGAACATTTACTCAATTCACCAATTCTGTCAGCAGGCTTCTTCAAAGCATCCTACATATGGCTCAGATATTTATGTACTAAAAAGAGGGAAAATATGTATGTGTGTATATATATTATGACCTAATGGTCATACCACCAGTCAGTAGTAAAAAACGATGCCTATTTGAATCGGGCGCGCGGAAGGAGAGGAGAGTCACGAACGAGTCCGGGGAACGAATCGCGCGGGGCGAGAGGAGACGCGAGGCGGAACAAAAGGAGAGAGTGGCAGAGAGTAAGATGGCGTGCACGGGTAATGTGATGTGGATGAATAGTGGACGTGTAATCGGCTAACATCGTAAAATCTAAGTGGGGAGAAGTGTTGATTATGAAGCGAACGATAATTAGAGACAGTGAATAATAAAATTAAACGAAGGAACTGTAACATAAACGCTGACGAGTGATGCACAATCGAGTGCAAACGAGAACACGTGGCGAGTGAGTGCGTGTGGGCCTTCAGCCATAGACAGAGCGATAAACGGACGATGTTAATAAAACGCGTTATCGTAAGAAGACTGAACTCGCACGAGAACGTCGTAGGCGTGTGATCGGACAACGAAAACACCGGAATCGGAGTGACGACCCCGAAAACCAGGTAGTGGCGACGCGAGAGAGGGGGCCCCACGCCACGTCGTGGCTTGAAGGCCTTGAACAACTGCAGTTGTGTTCCTGCACCGAGAGGACGGAAAATCCAGGCTGAGTAGACGAACATTTAATAATCATAACTTCAGTGAGGTCAGCACTGCCACATTGGCCAGGAAATGTATAATGGGGTAGGGCGTAGAAATGAATCGGTATGTAGGTATGGGAATAAGCAAATGCGATGCACATACAATATTTATAATGGTTGCAACCATGATTACAAAGCTGATTAGCAACAGATTCATGTAATCATAGGTCGGAGTAATCCAGTAATAGGATCAAAATTAGATATTAAGTTCTAGTAATGCAATATCATGTAAGATTGTAGATCATGCAGGTGATTGTAACAGTGTCTCTTTAGATTATGCTTTCTTGATGAATAAATATTCAATTATAGAAAATAGCAAATTAGTGATTAATGAAGGATATGATGAAAGAGAATGTATGGAAAACAATAGCCAACATCCTCCTCATAAAGGCGCTCCCCCCTAAAGGAATCCCTTGTCCCTTCATCAATTTCAGAAACGGCAGTAATTGCCATCAAAATTTAATGTGTGATCAATGCCTTAGTTGATGGTGGATTCCCAAATGGGAAAATTGAGGGAAGTACAGTCACAATATATACAGAAATATGTACTAAAAAGTAAGAAATGTGTAACATGAATTATCGTTATGTAAATTCTATTTTAATAAAATACTCTTATCTTAATGTCTATAGTTCTGTTTCATTAGCGAAAAGACCATTATTAAACGTTAATCTCTTCATAATCCTATTACTTACAGTGATCTCCGTAACGACATGAACGGCGTCCTGAGCTGGTGCGTGAGATTTGGTAAAAGGTATCAAGGTCTAGGAGACCTGAAAATGCGAGGTGGCTGCGCGATATCACCTGCTAAACCTATGATTTCATAAACAAAACTTCCTTTCCGTTCTCTACGATACTCGCACTGAAAACTAACACCAGAATGTAAAAAATGTTCTTTTGGATTTTGCAATACCGTCCGTATTTATGGACTAACGTATTTCAATGCAATGCAATCACGGTATTTTAGAGAGGATGCCATAGAAAAAGGTTTGACAACGCCGAATTGTTTGTCTAGGAGATTTCTTATCAAAACATATAGGAAAAATTGCAGTAATATGTAAAAAATGTTCTTTTGGATAACAATGTAAATATATGTACTTTCGGGTAAAATATGTAAAAATATGTACTGATGAATAAATATTCAATTATAGAAAATAGCAAATTAGTGATTAATGAAGGATATGATGAAAGAGAATGTATGGAAAACAATAGCCAAGATCCTCCTCATAAAGGCGCTCCCCCCTAAAGGAATCCCTTGTCCCTTCATCAATTTCAGAAACGGCAGTAATTGCCATCAAAATTTAATGTGTGATCAATGCCTCAGTTGATGGTGGATTCCCAAATGGGAAAATTGAGGGAAGTACAGTCACAATATATACAGAAATATGTACTAAAAAGTAAGAAATGTGTAACATGAATTATCGTTATGTAAATTCTATTTTAATAAAATACTCTTATCTCAATGTCTATAGTTCTGTTTCATTAGCGAAAAGACCATTATTGAACGTTAATCTCTTCATAATCCTATTACTTACAGTGATCTCCGTAACGACATGAACGGCGTCTCTTGAGCTGGTGCGTGTAGATTTGGTAAAAGGTATCAAGGTCTAGGGAGACCCCTGAAAAATGCGAGGTGGCTGCGCGATATCACCTGCTAAACCTATGATTTTCATAAACAAAAACTTCCTTTCCGTTCTCTACGATACTCGCACTGAAAACTAACACACCAGAATGAATTGTGTCGTCGCCTTGCCCTTTTATTTGCAATACCGTCCGTATTTATGGACTAACGTATTTCAATGCAATGCAATCACGGTATTTTAGAGAGGATGCCATAGAAAAAGGTTTGACAACGCCGAATTGTTTGTCTAGGAGATTTCTTATCAAAACACATAGGAAAAATTGCAGTAATATGTAAAAAATGTTCTTTTGGATAAAAATGTAAATATATGTACTTTCGGGTAAAATATGTAAAAATATGTACTAAAATGTTGACGTGTTTTGGCACTAACCGATATGAAACATGAATGTTGATTTGTCTTGACAGATTTACGTTAGAAAAAGATGTAATTATCCGGGTCCTAATCATAAGTATCTTGTCTTTTAATGGTGCCAGGTGGAGAACACACATCAAATAGCTCTTCTTTAATAACAAAATCCTTAGAAATTGTGCGTAAAAGTATTAATAGCTGGGATACATCTGACTGGACAATGCTTTAACGAAGACACAGAGAAAAATAAGGACTCACAAGATTTAAAACAAATTGTTCTACATGTTTCTCCATGGGAATAATTCTTCTTTGTGCCGTTTGATTTGAAAGCGGTACTGACTCAATTTTTTCTGCTAGTTTCTCGTCTTCGAAAGCTTTTGCCATTTCAATACCACATCTTTTAACTAAAGTACCATCAGTAAAAGACTTTTTTCGCCTTAGCTATCTCAAGAGAAACTGCATAAAATGCATAGAGAGAGTTTTTGGTTGTGTGACCTTTTATGAAACATAGCTATTTGGTTCAATATGCTCTTCAGAGCACCATTTAAAACACTTGTTTCTTACTTATAGTTACCGTACGTGTTCTCATGTATTGTCGAGTAATATCGTTTTACGTTGTATTCCTTGCGTAATGAAACAACTTGCATGCGTACCAAACACTGTAGTTTTCCATTGTTCATTGCCATTAAGTAATCAAATTCCTAACTGTCTTTGTAAGCTCTATTCTTACACTCAATTTTACGTTTGATTCACTCTCCACTCGTATTAAAAATCGGAAACTAGAATTCATAAATCCACTAGTTCAACAAAAGCCACGTCTCAAGTTTTAAACACAATAACACAAGAAAAGTCTGTGAAAAAACGGAACTGATGTGATCCGGCGAAACACTGCAAAACTGAACGACCACTAATCGACAGTAACTGAGTGACAGAGAGAAGAATCAAGCAGCATAGTTGGACGAGTCCATGTTGTGACAGTAGGGGGGGGGTGGATGCCTTTCGGAATCCACAGGGCAAGCGCAAACAATTTGACAAACAATACAAAGCATTACAATAAAATCTATTGCCAGCTATCATCTATCTCTACAATAGATGATAGACAATACATACCTTTAGTAGATCTCTAATGTGGAGAGTTATTTCATATTTGTAATTACAGTTATGTAATTATACAGTTATGTAATTATAAACTGCATAACAGGATAACTAAAATAAACGTATTAGGTTGGTATAATAATTGTTTTTCAAAACAGTCACGGGCCGCACAAAAAGATCCGGCGGTCGGCGGATCTCCAGTTGAAAAGTCCTGCTATGAAGGTATGGAAATATCGACCCCTTGAAAAACGAGATCCCGGGAGACCAATAAAACAGTAGACCATCGAACCGGAACAAGCCGTTAGGCCTAGACCGCAAAGATGATGAATTTGTTATGACGTTTTTCAAAAATAAGCACTTAACTGCTTACATATTGAGATTGGAGCCAGGACCAAATGCAAAACAAATTGTCTCAGAATTTTTTCCTAATATGCCTCTTGAACTTTAAAGATTTATCAGATGTATTTGATTGACAAATATAAAATACGATTATGATATGTATTTACATAAAATACAATATATAAAAATTATTACGTATGAAACCCAGAAATGTTGTAATATGTTTGTTTTGGATAACACTATGCTTAATAAGTATTTGACTATTGTTTAAATCATTAATTTAATTAATGATTAATACTATTTCTCTATTTTGAGTAAGAATGGCTCTATTGGTACCATTATAGTAAACAAAAATGAAAAAATGAAAAAAACTGCTCAATTAAATACACACTACGTATTATTCATGAGACGATCCAAGAGTATATTTGTTGTTGTGTTTATTACTTATACCACCTCTTAATGTTCTAATATTTTATTTTTATATTTCCAGGTGAGTACGAGATAAACGCAGCCTGTGATTTTCTTACATCAATGTGAGTAGAAGAGCAATGCATGAGCATGTTGCATATATCCCATTGTATAGATGAGTCATATAAGGGCTATTCTTGATACAAATTATTTTTCTGATATATAACAAATCAGAATCAATGGAAAATGCGATCAACTAGAGACGGAATTTTGTCCAGTAAAATCAGAATCATTGTAAGCTTCTTTCTCACGATTCGAATTATATTCTTCACCACGATACCACGAAACACCAACACCAAGAAACTTCCTCCAAAACTAACATGGAACTCCTTGCTAAAATTTCTTGCATGTAATTCCTTTCTGATCCATTTGAGAAGTCCGGAGAAGTGTATTAAACTCTTTGTCTCAGACCGCGCGAAATTCCACGTTGCCAATGTTTTCTTCGTTCCATATCCCACTTATGGAGGCTAACTCGAATGTAAGTGGGATGATCACCAAGGGCATTTCCTACTTATGAAGGCTAACTCGAATGTAAGTGGTCACCAAGGGCATTTCCTACTTATGAAGGCTAACTCGAATGTAAGTGGGATGGTCACCAAGGGCATTTCCTACTTATGAAGGCTAACTCGAATGTAAGTGGGATGTCACCAAGGGCATTTCCTACTTATGAAGGCTAACTCAAATGGAAGTGGGATGATCACCAAGGGCATTTCCTACTTATGAAGGCTAACTCGAATGTAAGTGGGATGATCACCAAGGGCATTTGACACACCTATCTTTATTTCTGAAGGCTTGGACTGCCGTGCAATGTGCGGAACTACTGACAAACCATGAGAAGCAATGTCAATTGGGGATTTTACAGCGGAAAACACCCCAAAAACAGCAATCTGCTCTCTGTTCGTAAATGTTACTATTCAGATTTTGTGAAATTGTGGCTGATCATGTTTCCATATATACCTTGTCCATATTTATGAATTACTTCAAGCAGTAAGGTGATGAGACACACCAGATTAAAGTGGAATTTGTTACAATCACAAATAGAAGGAGAATTCCTGTGACATCTTGTGGTGTCATATGGCTTATCTTATTTTATCCCCAAGCTCCTCCATTTCAGACATGATCATTTTCTGTTATCCAACGTGTAAGGTCAGTAGAGCTAGCGCCAAGAAATTTACGATTAACTTTATCAAAATTACTGGTTTGTATTTTATTGAAAGTTTCAAAGGGAAAAGGTAATATTTTCAAAGAAAAATGTTTCAGTGAATGGGAGATTGAACGAAAGTACTTCGTGAAAACATGCTGTCAACCCCTTTTTGTTCACCATTCTGAATTCTTATATTTTAAAACCCCGCTCTCGAATTTACTTCATGTTTTAGAGTTTCTCACCAATTGAGAGAAAAAGACTTCATAAAATATATCCTTTAGAAGCAGAGGCAGTCTGCTACCTTTTATGCTTCGTTTCTTCTTTTTATGTTAAATGAAATTCCCTCTTCTTGAAGAAGTGTACTCAAGCGATACTGTCTCTACGAACTCAAGCATTTATTTACTTTCTTTGAATTATACACATTACTCACAATAACGTTCTTAAATGAAAAACAAGGGGTAGACCTTGAGAACGAAAATGACTCTGTTGATATTTTTCAGAGAGAAATTCTTCTTTTAAATTTCTTCTTTTAAATGAACTTGTGGTACAGGAACTGTCAATAATACTTTGGTGTAACGATTTAGTTCCATCCGATTTTCCACAAAGCTGTATTGATGCCGTATATGATGAGAAAATTATCAGACGGAATAAGGAACTTACGAAAAATCTTCTTAAAATGAAGAACCGTTACTTGTTTCCTTATTCTTCTCATTTATTTGTTAGCATTGACAAATATATTAAACAGAGCATTATTTTAAAAATAATGGCTTTAACGGAACTATTTTGCCTTGTGGGTAGTACTATTTTCAAAACCAATTGTTTTAATATAAATATTATAAAAAAGGAATATGTGCAGAGAGTTTTGAAATCATTGATGTTTTATAATTGTCTAACTTAGTGGTAATTTCCAAGACATTATTTGGATTCAACATAAAATACTTTGAAGGATCCCTTACTGCGTATTATGTTATAATAATTTTTACCAAATACATCATTACAATGTTGCGAAATGTTCTAATAGAGACATGAACATGTTTTAATTTAAAGTATATTTGGAATAAAGTTTTTGAAGACCGAGTGCAGATTCTGTGTAGCATGTGCTTTCAACTGTAAGAATCAAATGGGTAAAAAGCATAATAAAAGATCAATGAATGATTAATTTATTAACCCGCCGTTATTCGCTCTGTAAAAAAATCTAACAATTCTGGATTTATTTCAATAGCATTGACATCCTTCATCACAGAGAGATAAGTCTTGAGGAATGCCTTCTCGCACGATTCAACTCTGCATCGGTTCTGAGTTATCAGTTCTGCGGAGGTAAACAATATGAGAAGGCACTCATTACTGCGGGGTGTCTCGTGTAATATTTTATCACGCGCGAACAATCGCGTTATATTTCGATACTATTATCGTCTCCAGTCTCCTTACACTTATTTATTCTCTTTTGTGTCTTGAGTGTTTGCGTGAAGATCAGAAAAGCTGTGTGTTTCAACTTGAGCGAGTTATTTATACTTTATATAAAAGGTAAGGTTCATAGATTTAGCAAGAATATCGTCCGCCATCCCCTCGCTGTAGTTTCAGTTACTTAGTTTTGTTTTCTTATTAGAGTAAAATGTTATGTAGGGAAGCAATGATAGAGAAAAGACGATTTCACTTATTGTCCAAAGAGGCAAACCGGGTTCGCGCAACATTGTTAGAATATTTGCTCCAAACGTCTCTGTAAGAACACACAAGAAAGACTATTTGTGTGTAGTAAATGAAGTTCCGAAAAATGTTATTTTAGTTCAGTCCCTGTGTGTTTCAATGTGATGAAATTATATTGTTTATTGCATTAACTGTTTTCTATCATTTGCCTTTCTGAAATAAATTTGCTTTATATAATACTTCATTTCATGATTGTGATTTGATTCTAGTGTTTATTGTGAACACAAATTATGAGCCTGCAAGTTATCTTTATGCATTATTACATTTAAGCAAGTTATATAACTCGACAACAAATGTCTCATAACATTAATGCACTAATTTGGTGCATAATAAAACAACAAACATAACACGCGATGTTAGATAAAATGTAACACGCGAGTAATCGCGTTACAAAAATATGCGCGAGTAATGGTGGGTTAACTTTATTGAATTTTCTTCACTGAGCTCATCTTCATTGCAAAATTTGAAGGAAACTACGTCGCGCCGATGACACAGGCATTTTAAAGGACAAGTTGCATCTGACTTCCTTTAGAAAACATTTTTGTTGACATTGATGTCATCAAGTCTTTCATCTACGATATATTATTATTATTATTATTATTATTATTATTATTATTATTATTATTATTACTATTGCATGTTTTGGTTATCAAGAAGACCCATTCAAAATAACAATAGAATCTTTTCACAAATCATTTTTTTATTAAATATGATAATGAGACAAACATTCAAAACAACATACTTATCAATCGATTTCAAGTTCCAAAGAGTGATAATTTTGGATAATTTTGTTTTACCTTATTGTACAATGTTGATTTTTTTTGTATTTTCTGTATTTTTTAAATTTATTAAACAAGTATAATTATACTTACACATTTACGTAATAAATTATTGTAATTGCATTGTTTCTGCTCACTTACACGTGAGATCGCATAACTTTCGTCCCAATCTTTCGTGAACATGGACCTTCTACAGCGTGCTTGACCCTCCAAAGTTACCGGAGTCCCAACCCTTCCCAGGGCCCGTGCAGCCACGAAGGCGTCGCAAAGTTAGAGGTAGGTTGCGCCGTCGTCGTGGGCGGGGAGGGTGACGTAGGGGAGGGGATGGGGTGGGGAGGGGCGGTCTGTCAGTTGACAGGCGCGCCGCACGTCCGCCACATTTTTCGTCCCGCGAGATGATTTACAGGATTTAATAAGGGCGGCGGCCGGGAGATGGCAGGGCGGGCGGGGAGGGGGGGAAGGGAGGGCGCGAACAGGAAGCGATAGATTGTTGGGGGGCGCAACCCGTACACAAAGGAGCTAGTCGCTTAAAACCCGCCAATTTATGACCGCGCTGCGCCCGGCCGCGCCGCGCCGAGAAGCAGCTTCGGCTAGGGAGGGGAAGTGGCGGGGAAGTGGGGGAAAGGGGAGGAAGGCGGAGCTCTGAAGAGACTGCGCTGGGTGCCGCCGACGTGCTGGCTGCTTTCTCGCATGGATCCGCTTGGCGGGGCACAGTGGGCAGGGAACCGCTAGTGAGGCCCTACTTTTGTGTCGCCGATGCCCGGGCGCTCTTGGTGAGACGTAGTTTTTGGGGTCACAGTTTGTGGGAACACAAATGGTGGATATATGATTGGAGGAGAAATGGTTGATGGAATTGTTGGTGGGTACAGGGATGGTGTGGATAATTTGTAGGAATCCAGGTGGCGTGGACACGTTTTGTAAACACTCAGATAGTTTGGACACGGTTGATAGGGATCCAAGCAAAGTGCACAAGGCGCCATTGTGCAGAGTTTTAGGGATACAGGTGGTGTGAATACGGTGGGTAAACTGATTGAATGTGTGTGAAACAATTCGTGGGGTAGGTCACATATTTTGGAGGCCATTTGAGAGGAAATAGTAGGAATCCGTGACAGAGAACCAATGGCAGGATGAAGCATTTTGAGGCGTACTGTTGGTTTTCAATATACTAGTATAGTGTGTAGGGAAGTTATTTTCGGAGAAGATTATTTCCGCGGGCTTCCCCCTTTGCTACTACAGTTGCAAATTTTTAAGCCTACTGCGCGCATGCGATTTGTCGTCCTCCCCCACCAACGAGGAGCTATTAGTCATCAGCCTTCGCTGTCCCTTTCGTCATTGTCGTTCTCAGAGGAACTTTCCCGTAAAGAAACAATAATTTTGTCCACATCTTCGTTCATGATAATTTCTGTTTTCATATATTTTTCTTCGATTTTCTTCACGTGTCCACACTTCTTCAATCGATATGGGCAATATTCAGTAAATAATAAGCGGCATACATTTTCTTGAACTCGCAGAGTGGTACCGATGCTTTGTTTAGCAACACGATTCCTAATGTAACCCCAATCTCATTCTATGGAATTGAGAACATGATGGTAGGAAGGGAGCTTAATGTTGAGGTCTCTTGACCTGCGAATGGTTGTCTTAGAAATAAATAATCACAATATTACGTCTCTGAACTTCACTTGAAATTAGGTCTACGCTAAGACACACCACACTGAACAGCCCTCAAAGATGAAAGGAATAGGACTTAGAACCAGAGACGATGCTTCCTATTCATGTTTCTTTTACTGAACCTTATTATTATTATTATTATTATTATTATTATTATTATTATTATTATTATTATTATTATTATTATTATGTGCAGTGGCGTGTAGTGCAGTGATGTGAAGTTGGGGGAAACGAGTGAGTCAAAATCACATTAAAACGTGATTGGCAAAAGTGATTGGCAGTATGGTGAGGGAAATGAAGAAGTGAAGTGAAGTGATGTGAAGTGAAGTGAAGTGGAGTGCCATGGAAGCTTGCATGGTGAAATGTTTATGTTAATTTGTAAAGTGTGTAAAATTTGTAAAATTTTGTATAGTTGTTAAGTTCCGTAATGTTTAGTTAGTGTATTCTGCCACCAAGTTCTGGAACTTATTTGCAGAATTAGTAATAAATCTATCTACTATATTAGCTTTTGTGCAGAGTCAGCTTTTCTGTACAGGTCGCTGGAATTGTTTTGATTTGGGTAGCTGACACTTGTACTGCGCGTTGGGACAGACACAACAGCCTGCCTATGCATTCAGACCCCTCTCCCTTCACCGGCCTCACCGGTTCGAACGCAGTGCGAGTGAGAGAGTGATATGTTCAGGGTGTGTAGCGGTTGATGATGGAAATCACCCCTCCTCGCGCATGCGTATTCGAAGGTAGAAAACAAACTTGTTCTACTGTAGTATTCTTTGCTCATGAATGGCAGAGCCTCTCACGAACGCTTTAGTTTCATACAAGGAGGTATTTGACTTACCTCATCTCCTTGGGCATTTTGACTGCAATATACATTTCCATCAGGAAGCATTAATGCTCCGACAGGGTGTCATCATGAAACGCCGACCCGCAGCGTGCTGTAGAAACGCCTCCATAATGAAGCCTAGATGGGGTCACTCTGTTATCTCTGAACTTGCAGCTTTCCAGGCTAGCACCGCAGACGAATTAGACATCACTCACAATGCGCCTAGAGAAAGCCCTATTAAATTATCCATGAGTACTGAGAACTGCCCGGCGAAGCCAAAAAAACAACTGGAGGCCACACTTGTCGAGACACAGGCACATCAGTCCAACCCGTCTCCTCACTGCTCACACAGACTAACGACATGACTTCCGCTAGAAGTTCCGCAACCTGATGAATAATTCGAATTTTCCCATTGGACGTCTATGTACGGAGGTTTGTAGCCGTAAGCGCATCTCCAATCATGCCCCAAGGACGGTGGATAGAGGACCATCTGCTTGATGATCCGGTCGAAGCCGAAAGAAAAGGAGCTTAATACCACCTTATCTCTTTGAAACTGACGACGTCTGTGTCACCTAGAAACTCCGTTAGCACTCCGTAGAAAACCGTTACCAATCTTACAGCACAACATTATCTCTTTGCAACTAACGACATGTGTGACGCCTAGAAACTCAGAAATCGAAATGACCTTTTCAAAACCGTGACTTCAGCGACTGATTGTCCCTTCTGCGTGTATAGGTTCGCTTACAAACTAGCCGTTCCGAGTGCACATTTATTTACTTAAGTGGACATCACATTTGACAGTTTTCAAAAATCACCCCCACCCAGCTGGTCAAACGTGGGTTTTGTCATCCAGCGCATTGGTTCCCATAGCACCACCAACCGTCATATGTTCCACCCCACGGAACCACAGTTCAACTGGTTGTTTGGTTAGTGATCCAGGGCGTGTCAGGTCATTAGTTCCGTAAGTGTAGTACATGTTTTCCCTCGGAAGATGGAGGAGATCTTCCCCCGCTGGATGGCGAGATCCGGCGCCGACCTACCGTCGGATAGCGGGGTTTCCCTTAACCAGAACTCTCCCATCAGCGAGGCACCGCCCCAGCCGGGACATGTTCTAAGTCCCCGACCGGTCTCCCGGCATGTGTGGTAGAGTACTGCATGTTAGTGTAAGTGTGTGTGTAAGAGGAGAGGATAAGACAAGTAAGAGGTAGAACATCGCGCGCGGTCCGTGGCCCGTTTGTTAGGATACTGCTCCGGCATTCGCCTGGTGGTGATAGGAGAAAACACGTAAAACTACCGATCAAAGCAGCTGGTCGCTAGAATTCTCTTTCAGACAGCGACTGAATTCGACCTTGCTGAAAAGCTAGTGTCCAAAATCATCCGCCGTCAGGACACGAAGCTAGGACCTCCCGGTAATCAGTTGATGAACTGAGCTACCGCCCCCGGTTCACAGTTTAAACGACTGGGTAAATTAGAGTTGCCACGTACCATAATTACCTTTCCTGCAAATGTAGAAGAATTTTCCAAACATGAACGATTCTTTACCAAACTCCCCAACATAAAATATTGGTAATTTGTATACCAACATTGAAGTACATTTTCCACGCCCTTGCTGGTCCTTTACCAAGAATTATCTCAGAAAACGTAAGGAAAGATCTTAGAATATATTATTATTGTTTTTATCAGACTTAATACTGACACATTAATTGTATTTTTTTATAAATAATCCAATTTTCAATCTTAGCTTGAAACTCTAACTTTCATTAGTATAACATTTTTTCCATTGAGTAATAACTTTGTTTTAAATGAAAAATGGATATTTAGAAAGAAACTCGAAACCGTCATAAGTAATCGTTTCTTGAAAATGCCGCCGTACTCTTAAAGCTTGGCCTGCCCTTATCATGTTCCAATCTTATTTATGTTGGTCTGTCGATGCATAAAAATGTGCATTTCTAGCACCATGGTGAATGTTAAACTAGTTCTTATAAAAAAGATGTGGCAATTTGTATCCCCACGGGAAGGACGAAAATAATCAAAATATAGATATTTATAACTGCAACTCAAAAACTGAAATAGGATTGATTCGCGATTATTAACTACCAATCATCCCATTTTTGCCTAGATGAAGTTGTCCTGTGGACCACTGTGCGGACGATCTTCGCCTGTTTAATACGGCGTCGGCGCGGCCCCCTATGTCATCGGGGACTTAGGCGGCTTAGAAACTGCGTCTCGCGGGGGACGAGGCAGGTGGGCTTCGAAAAGGCCGCCGGATTGTCACGGGCGCTTGATTTAGTGCCCTGCCGACAGAGAGAAAGGAGGGAGAAAAAGGAAGGAGGGAAAGATCGCGCCAGAAGCGAAAGAGAACTCCGGTTGGCGAAGAGAACTCTGGGAAGCGTAATTGAAGGCTTTGTGTCTAATCGTGTGTGAGGTTGAGTTGATAACTGCGGGAGCCTAGAACC
This sequence comes from Teleogryllus oceanicus, assembly GCA_964035755.1. Classification (NCBI taxonomy): domain Eukaryota; kingdom Metazoa; phylum Arthropoda; class Insecta; order Orthoptera; family Gryllidae; genus Teleogryllus; species Teleogryllus oceanicus. The sequence continues at coordinate 69,103,498 of CAXIVR010000010.1, forward strand.
GTGAGGAAATGCTTTGCGATTGGAATACGAAGAAAGTCGTTGATTATTTGTGTTGTACGTCAGGAACAGAAAAATTAACGGTGCACATGCTACGGATTGAGGTTAGATTCAGAATTAAATGAGTTATTTACTTGTTGCCACCAGCTCAGAATAGTATAAGAGACTCTAGTACCGGGCAATACAGCTGACCGAAGACACTGTTTGAAGAATTTGTTCTGTCAATAGCTTAGTGGTCAGAGTAACTATGATAAAACCAGGATATTCAGTATTTATACGAATGATTAATGATTGGAACTATACTAGTATATAATGAAAAATAATTATTAGTTACAATACCCTTTATAATATTATTGTGTTTTAAATATATTAATTTCTATCACCGGCCTTATTATTTGATATTCTATAAGAAATTCCAACGTAAATGTTATGCAAAGAAACCGTTTAAGTCTCAGAAGTAATTTAATAAATTTGGAAATATGTGATAAGTATATAACCATGCCTCTTAGTAACAATACCTTGAAAGCTATTGTATATTGGTGTAACAATCAAATATTTAAAGTGAAGATTGATACTCTACCTGATTCACATGAATGGGAAGCTATCGCCGTAATGTAATTCTGCAATGTTTGTTTTTGCACTGCAATTGGGAATTATATCAAATGCCTCCTGGGAGTCATGTTTCATCATGCATATCACTGAAATCAAATATTGAAGAAGTCATTAACGATATTTACATATTTCCTTATTAGGGCATGTTTGCAAACTGCTTTAGTTGTACATTTTGAGAAATACCCCATATTTAGCTAAATTAACCACGTATTTCGACCCTAAATATTTAGCTGTCAAATATGAACTTTTGTTTAAAAATAAAATGTTAAAGTATTCTGAACTTAACTGAAGGCATGTTTGCTAACTAGTGAGAGTGAAAAGGATATTCTTTAATATCACAGTAACTCTTAGAATATCAGATTATTCAACCCGAAAAGACAGATTTGAAGAAAGCTTATTTAAAGATATAAGCAAATATAGCATTAGTCAAAGATTTTTTCCGGGCTGAAGGGCCGTGGTCTATTGGAAAACATATTTCCAGCCGTTTCGTCCGCAACTACGTCTGCCGTAGTTGCGGACGAAACGTCTGGAAATATGTTTTCCAATAGACCACGGCCCTTCAGCCCGGAAAAAATCTTTGACTACAACTCCGGCCGTGAAAGCCTACATTGCTTTATTAAATATAGCATTCCTTGTTTTGTAAGAAATGTTAAATGTAATGCAGTGCAGTAAAATGCTTTATCAATAATCACATAGCAGACAAATATTAAGATGCAAGTGCATCAGTAGTGATTTATCAAGTGCAGGAAACTTCTCACATATTTTCTTGTTCTAAATGTCATTACGAAATATTTCTTTTAGTAGTGAGGGAAAACGTTTAGTTTTTAGTTGATAGCTTTGAGGAAATGTATTTTAATCAAATATTAAACAACGCGCGCTTAAAGTCGACGCGAGGACTATCGATGTCGCTCTGAGGAGGAACCATCTGTCCGCTCGCGTGTAAATAGTCCTTATCTCACAGGGCTTCGGCGGCCGGAAGAGGAAATGTTTTTTTAATGGAGCGTTACATCCTACGAGAGGAGCTACATCACTCTTCAACTGTCATCAATAGAATTTTATCCTTTCAAGTAAATCTATGAGCTATCAGACGTGGAATTTGAGTCGTGCGCTACTCCAGCTAGAAGAGTCATGACAGGTCCGGGTGTGGGGAGAGCGTTTGACACATGATCTCACAACATGGTCTGATAAAAGTGCGTGTAAAGGGGTAAAGCCTCTTCTATTTTTCTCTTATCTCATCGCAAGTCACCGAATATAGAATAATTGAATATATAATAAAGAAATAATTGAATATAGAATAAAGAAATCAATAGTATAGTGAAGTGAAGTCAAGTAACAAACTGTCGCTGTGGTCGAAAATCGGGTGTTTAGAGAATTGAGATTCATAGTTGCGAAAAAGACCTTGCTAGGACGTTCGTCCGCTTCGCGTGAAAATGTAGTGGAATTGTGAGTCAACGCTGCGTCAACCCGAACACACGTGGAATAGGGCGTCAACATTACCATTTAGATCCACAGCTGTCAAACAAAAAATATTTGTGTGGAGTACAAAATACGCTTATTAAGACCTCCTGCTTCACATTAAAAGTTTTTGAAATCGCATTCAGTTCGGTTCACAATACAAATATTTAATTTTACATTCATGTAACAAAATGTATCAAAGAAACCAAAAAGTAACTTGTTGCTTGTTCATTAGCTCTTGTAAAGACGATAGAGATGTAGAGCTATGGATAATCGATAACATGATGTAGATTTAAAACAACTAGTGATGCTCAAACAGCACGTACTATTTCGCCATATTTCCACGCAAAATTACCCAAAAAGTATTCACATTTTCTAAAAATTGTACATGACCTTTTTCAATATCAAATTTTAAGAAACAGATTTCATTAAGATATCCATATTTAATATTTTAATTGTATGCAGACGCCTTTGAATTTTTCAATTTTCCAAAAATCTGGTATTTCAATGAACAAGAGACCTGCACCATCATCTTAAACTTTTTCTGTACTCTAAAGCGAGAAAGTGATATTTTGAAATAAGATTACGTGTTATTTTTGTAGAAATATAACTCTGATATATTTAATTCTTGGAGGAAATTTCTTTTATTTTAAAAGAAACATTACACAGTGTTTAACTGAAAGAACAATATTTTATTTTGTAAAATATCATTTTTCGCATTAGTTTTTTATATATTTACGCACCGCATTTTGTAGCAAGACATTGCGGACAAACATGCACAGATTAGCAGTAACTCCATGCTTAAAAATTCTCATAAAGACTGGAATACAGTAAAATAGTGTACAATTTTAATTTTAATTTTAAAAGTGTTTCTATTCGTTAATGCAAAACAGCTGTCCTGGATTATATTATAAACCGAGTTACTCAAAGTGTCTCCTCGCCGTCCCACGTCATTTCACCAACATCGCTACTCTCTCCGCAGCCAATGGGAACAAACCAACAATAGACGCTCCTATTACCATCCCTTTGGCCACTAATATCTCTTCATCACAATCGTTGAGTTCCCGCAAATACAAAAAGCCCATCTAAATCCGATGATCTCGCCAAAATCATTGAAATTCTCTAAACTTCATTTTATTTAGGTAATTCTCAATCGAAGGCTCTAGAAATGGTCTTCAAACTGCATGAACGCATCGAGGTGCAGTGAGCTCTCCGCAAACTCTATCCTTTATTTCTTTCGATTATCCACTTCAGAAAGGACGAGCTCAGAAAGACTAAACCTTTAATTTCCTTCTCAAAGAACAATTCCTAAGAGCTCGCCGAGTCTTCTCTGTGGGCAAGTCTTGCATGAATATATATCGACGTGTCTACTTATGCAGCGTATCCCAGCAAAATTAAACTAATGGAAATGCGCGAGATACGAAACTTTTTCTCACATTAGTATCTCTAGTTTTACTAGTAACACTTTACTGAACAACTGTTTATTGTTTCAAGTGCCTTACGTCATTCAATGAACTAAATTGGAAGAATAAATTGCTTTGAAAAATAAATTCTTGGCTTTAAAATTGGAGGTGTAATACTTCGAAAGTAAGTTGAACTTAGCAATTCTGAAAATTTCATGAGTTTTAATGAAAATCGAAATTATATATTTTTACAGAAGCGTATTCTTCCAACGAAAAATTAAACATTTTTCAGAAAAACAATAATTCAGCGATTTCTCTGAAGATTTTGAAACTTCCGAAGGGCTTTCGTGTAAAGGACCAACAAAAATTAAAATATCTAAATGATCTCGCGAACAGCACAGCATAACTAAAATTCACCTCTGACGTATTTACAAAGTTTCAGCTCAAATGTTTCTGATCTGGCAGAGTTCGACGAGAATGAAGTGTAACATCGATCCGTTCATTCATTGAGTCTGAGACAGATAGACATTATGGGGGACTAAAAATTGTTCCAATCACCTCCCACCAACTGCAACAATTTTAACCATTTTTAAAATAGTCATAGACTTTAATCAAAGACGTGTGTGCTGAGTTACAACTCGAAATAACATTAAACATGTTTCACACAAAAATTCCAGATCGTATTGCTGAAGTGATACTAACGTTTTACTCTCTATATTAAATATAGGGAAGAAAAACCTTCTCACTTTCCTCTGTATACTTTAGTGTAGGGTGGAAAACTACCAAGTTATATCGACATAATAGCAAAGGTAAGCCAAGGATGGTTCGGTAGGGGTATAGGAAAGAAAGGTAAAAATCGAGTTTTCCGTCACGTCCTTGGGCATGAGCCTCGTCCCATCAGATGCAGCCAGTCGCTCACAGGCAAGGCCCGTTGGAAGAGCGTCCAGAGTGGTGGGCGTGGCGGCGAGGGCGCTGCGGGTCGTGGACGTAGTAGGGCGGCGGGGGCTCGGGGTCGTGGTCGTCCGGTCGTGGACGTAGTAGGGCGGCGGGGGCTCGGGGTCGTGGTCGTCCTTGGGCATGAGCCTCGTCCCATCAGATGCAGCCAGTCGCTCACAGGCAAGGCCCGTTGGAAGAGCGTCCAGAGTGGTGGGCGTGGCGGCGAGGGCGCTGCGGGTCGTGGACGTAGTAGGGCGGCGGGGGCTCGGGGTCGTGGTCGTCCTTGGGCATGAGCCTCGTCCCATCAGATGCAGCCAGTCGCTCACAGGCAAGGCCCGTTGGAAGAGCGTCCAGAGTGCGTGGGCGTGGCGGCGAGGGCGCTGCGGGTCGTGGACGTAGTAGGGCGGCGGGGGCTCGGGGTCGTGGTCGTCCTTGGGCATGAGCCTCGTCCCATCAGATGCAGCCAGTCGCTCACAGGCAAGGCCCGTTGGAAGAGCGTCCAGAGTGAGTGGGCGTGGCGGCGAGGCGCTGCGGTCGTGACGTGTAGGGCGGCGGGGCTCGGGGTCGGGTCGTCCTGGGCATGAGCCTCGTCCCATCAGATGCAGCCAGTCGCTCAGGGCAGGCCTGGAAGAGCGTCCAGAGTGCGGGGCTGGCGGCGAGGCGCTGCGGGTCGTGGACGTGTAGGGCGGCGGGGGCTCGGGGTCGTGGCGTCCGGGCGGCCTGTCCCATCAGATGCAGCCAGTCGCTCAAGGCAAGGCCCGTTGGAAGAGCGTCCAGGGTGGGCGTGGCGGCGAGGGGCTGCGGGTGGACGGTGGGCGGCGGGGGCTCGGGGTCGTGGTCGTCCTGGGCATGAGCCTCGTCCCATCAGTGCAGCCAGTCGCTCAGGCAGGCCCGTTGAAGAGCGTCCAGAGTGCGTGGGCGTGGCGGCGAGGCGCTGCGGGTCGTGGACGAGTGGGCGGCGGGGGCTCGGGGTCGTGGTCGTCCTGGCTGAGGCTGGCGGGTCGTCGGCTGGCCTTGGCGAGCGTCCAGATGCGCGCTGCCAGGCGCTCGTGGAGAGCGAGTGGGCGGCGGCGGGCTCGGGTCGTGGCGCCTGGGCATGAGCCTCGCCCCGGCGCAGCACTGCCCGCCGGAGACGTCCAGTGGCGGCGGCAGCGCGCGGTCGACTAGTAGCGGCGGCTCGGTCGTCCCCCAGGCGCCCTGCGGCAGGCCGTGCAACAAGGATCAAACGCGGATCTCTATCGTAGCAACAAAATTGTAAAAAACAGAGGTGATTTCACTAGTACAGATTTTCGAGTGATTTTGTGATGTTCTGAAATAGCATGAAATCCAAAGAACAATAAATTATTATAAAAAATGTTTTCAATAGCCAACACGCCTTTTGTCACACAAGAAAGAGTGAGAGTTAGTTATAATGAGTATAAGAGAGAAAGAGAGAGGGAGAGAGACAGTGTACCATATTTGCCTTCTGCTCGCGCCCAACAAATATGAAAGTTCCCACACATCTATAGTGATTTATAGCTTTTGCATTAACATGTCTCTATCATAAACGTTATTGTAATTTGCAATATCACTATTTTGGGATTCGCAAAAATATTACATCAATTGTTTATCGTTCTTTGGTACATACAAGAAAAAAATAAGGGAAAGCATTGCAGCCGTTTACGAAAAGAATTTTTGTTTTAAATTCGTATAATTTACGCAAAAGTACGGAATTCTACTAACATTTTTTAAACATTATCCTTATTATTTCAACATTTCTTTTAAAAATGATTTCGTTAAGAAAAATCTCTAATTTCAAAATAATGGTTGTAAGAATATATCCGAAAAATTTAGAATGTTCGCAAATTTTGAAAATCTGGGGATTTCAACGAAAATGACATATTGGTTATTAGTTTGCCTTTTCTGTGTTATTGGGTAAACAGAAATTTAATAAAATAATTCTTAGCCATTATTGAGAACATTTTCAAAATTCAATTGAGTTTTTATGTAAAGTACCCGGAGAAATCAAAATATCTGTTTTTAACTTTAAGAACCTCAACTGTGTTCAGATTAATCGGAGAATTTCATTTTGGTAAAATCGACTCAACGGTTTAGGTGCAAATGTTGAGAAGGAACGAACGCGCAAACAGAAATAGGGAGAGAGAGAGAAAGAGACAGACAGACAGAGGGAAACAGAGAGACGCGTTTCTGATCTAAATGTACCTATGCTCAATTGTTTTCTAAACAATATGTTTTGTCTTCTTTGTAATTTTTTAACACCAAAGCAGAGAATTTAATCCCAACACTCTTTTTCCTTATCCTCTCTAATACGAGAATCGTGCGAGAACCATAGAGACTGCTATACCTCTCTCAGTATGTTTCAGCATTATACCTTTCATGTAAAAATATCGTAGATTTTATCGATTTTTTAAAATGTTCGTGCATTTCATTAATAATACAATTATTTAATGTATTGTATATATATATACAATATATATATATATATATATATATATATATATATATATATATATATATCGTTCCTTTCCCGCTTTAGTAATACGAACTTTGTGAAGAGAAATATTTCAATCGTGCGTCGGAAGTCGGCGATTGAGTCCTTTCCAGAATTTCCAGACTTTTTTGTCCGGCTCACTCTATTATTTTAGTATCTGTTACTGTAGAGAAATGTTGTACAGTTAATAAAAGATGGTTATTATTTAAACTAGATTTTTTAAAAACGACGTGACCATTTATAATCCCGCCGAAACACAAGAACAGAAATTGTTCAAAATGCCATTGCCACAGCTCAATTCTGAAAACATTTTGATGCAAACTTGATGGAAAAAAATTTAATACATTTCAACGCATGTATCAATTATTCAGTAAATATTGTTCCCTTCTATTATGATTATTTTTATCCAAAGCTCGGCGTTTCCTCCTCTCATTGGCATATTCCAGCTACCGAAGTCTTGATATGCTTTTGTTAGCATATCGACTTTCATTTACGAAATACATTGAATTATGTACATTTTTCAATTAAAATCAAATTTTTAAATGTTTTCCTTTTTTGCCATTATACATTATTATGATCATACTTACTTTATTAACTAATGTGAGTGCATTTTTATGAATTTTCGGATTTGACGATGCCATAATACTTACCCTAATAATTCGTAGAATATGTTAAATCTACAGGAAGGGAGTTTCTGCAACTACATAAAATCAAGAGAAATAAAACCCTTTCACAAAAAACTTACGTTACTGTATATTGTGCAACAACAGGTTATCAGAGTAGGATAACAATAGGCTCTCTAAGGTTCGTCTCTTCCCCAGAAACACACTGCAACCAATACACATTGCATTGAAACGAAAGTACTTCCTAATTCAATACAAAAGAGTGCACGCACGAGTGAAAAGTTTTAAACCCCGAGGTAACTCCTGGAGTCTGAACTTAAATGCAACGTTGTTTTCGTTTCATGCACCATAAATTAAAAACATTTTTGTATTTAATTCATTTGTACTTGCTGGAGGTGCAGCAATCGAGGAGGTGGTTGGCGGCACGAAGTTAGAGGGCAACGGAGGCGGTTGACCTGGCAACGCACTCGGTGCAGAAGGGGAGTTGCTGGAAGAGGGGGCACGGGAATAGTCGGCGGGGAGAATAAGAGGGCGGCCCACGCAACCCAGACTACAAGCGAGGAAGTGAGGAAGCGGGAAAAGGCGGGGTGAAAGGAAAATTCCGAGGAAGAGGAGCAGAACGAGTTCCCTCGGCAACGCTCTCTGCTACTGAACCATCGGGGGGCGGGCTGAGAAAGGGATGATAGGAAGAAGCAAAGAAGGGTGTGGAGTGACAGAACGTGGAAGGGAGAAGTCGGGAGTTGAATAAGCGGTGAATGACGAGGAGGAGCGAGCAGCTGCGAGGAGATGCGCGGTTGGGTGGGAGAGTGTTGAGGTTAGTAGGTTGGGGAGAGGCGTAGTGTAGTGGGGAGAGCGGCGTTTACAGTGAGAATCCGGGGCGGTGAGAAGGGAGGAGTCTGTCACAAGGAGCGGAACGGAATGCAGTGGCACCATCACAGTGGCAGATATGGCTGCAGGTGGGGAGGACGAGGAGGAGCGAGCAGCTGCGAGGAGATGCGCAGTTGGGTGGGAGAGTGTTGAGGTTAGTAGGTTGGGGAGAGGCGTAGAGTAGTGGGGAGAGTGGCGTTTACAGTGAGAATCGGGGGCGGTGAGAAGGGAGGAGTCAGTCACAAGGAGCGGAATGGAATGCTCCATAATCACAGTGGCAGATCTGGCTACAGGTGGGGAAGCGGGTAAGGTGTACGGGCAGGGTTTGAAGGACAGGAAGAAATCGTGGCATTTTCCGGACAAAAGGCGTGATGGGGTTGGGATAACGAGCGGTGTAGGTAGGAAGTGGCTGGAATAGAAGTGTCGGGAAAAGTCTGTACGCGTTCCTTAGGGAACACCAATGGCGGTTTGTATTGCAGGCGAGTGTGAGGCGTGACTTGGTGGGGCGGGGCAGGACTGAGAGAGGGATTTGTACTGTAGGTGGGCAAGAAGCTAAAGATTGAAGAATGGTGGGAGAAATGAAGACATCCAGAGTAGCGGATGGGGCTGGAGGCAGAGGCGGTGCAGGTGGGGAGGAGAGTGGCTGGGAGTATACGAAAACTGTGAGAAGTAGCTGTGCAGGTTGCTCAGGAAACTCCGACGATCGCACGGTGACGGCAACGGCATGCATGTGTAGAAGAGAGGCGTGTTTCTGAGTAGCAATACTCTGCAGGTGGCTAGGAAAGGGTCGGGAAGGAGCAGTATAGATTGCTGTAGCAACTCAGGCTGCAGCCTCGATTGCGGGCGGGCGTGGAGCTTGGCGTATATTGTGAGGCGAGGTGGGAGTGGACTCATGTAGGAGCAAAAGGTTTTGGGCGTAGGTCGTGGCGTCTGGGTTAAAATTTGGGGGGCGGGGGGGGGGTTTGCAGACAGCCATGGAATGTGGTGGGTAGGGTGGGGCGGGAATGGAAGGAGATGCGATGAAGGTGGAAAAAGTAGCAGATGTAGGGGCGTGGATTGTAGGATGGGGAGAAATAGAGAGTTGAAAGAAGTGGGAGAAGGTGAGAGAGGGGGTGTAAGCAAGTGGAGGAAAGGTGCCAGGTTGCAGGTTGCTCAAGGAATGCAGGCGGGCTTGGGGTGACGCGGTACTTCACGGACAAGGGCAGATCGTGGGCAAGGGGGTAGGTGTAGGGGCATATATTGAAGGATGGGAGGAGTATGATGAGTTTTCCGAGTTTCCAAAGGTAGGGCATTGCAGATGAGGTGTGCCAAGAGGCCTAATAGAGAGGAGAGATGAGTGCAGGCAAGTGGCGGGAAGGATCAATGGGGGATGCTCAGGCAACACAAATGTCGACTGTGATTGGAAGCGGGCGTGTGCGGTGGGGCGGTGCTGGACGGAGAATCCCTTAAGGTAGGCAAGGGGGATGGACTTGGTTTGAAAGATGGGTAGGAGAGTGGAAAATTGTCGAGCACATGGCGTGACTGAAGGCCTGTTAGGTGGCAGAGGGGAGTGTAGGCAAGTGACGGGAAGGAGCAGTGCGGGTTGCTCATGCAGGAGGGCGGGGTTGGGGGGGGTGGTGGGGGGCGGGCGGGTGGGCTGAAGGTGGGCAAGCGGGGAGGATAGGAAGGGCCCGGACGTAAGGCGGGTGGCTGAGGGCGGCGGGAGGCTTGTGCGGGAGAGGGCGGTGGCGCGCGGGTTGCTCAGGCAACCCAGTGGCGGGGGGGGGGGCGTGGCGGGTGGGGCGCAGGTGGGGGACTGCGACCGCGTGCACGAGTGCGCTTCTCTGGCGCGTAAATCTCCTGCGGCGGCAGCGGCAGCGACGCCCGGAAAACGAGACGGCGTGGCGCGGCGCGGCGTCCGCCCGACAGCGCGGTGGAAACGCGTCGGAGGCGGCGAGGAACGAGGAGGCGGAAGCGGTGATGGAGAGGGCTAAGAACGGCGGTCGAATAAGGGACTGGAGAAAGGGATGAGAATGGAGAAGAAGAAGAAGAAGAAGAAGAAGAAGAAGAAAAGGATGAAGGAGGCGACGTCAATGGTGGATGCATGATATTATAAGGATGTAAGATTGTGGAAGGCTAGGGGGGGGGGTTAGTGGTAGTAATTGTTATGGTAGAGATAGGTGTGGTGGTGCTAGTTGTTGAACGGTTGTGACAGGTGGTGGTAGTTATTGTGGTTGTGGCAGTTGTGATGCTCGTAGTTGCGGTGGTGGTGGTGATAGTATTTGTGGTGGTAGTTGTTGAAATGGTGGTAATTGTTGTTGAGGTGGTATTGGTAGTGGTAATGGTGGTGGCGGCGGCCGGGAAAATTGTAGGATGGTGAGGAGGGGGCGCCGAGAAACACGAAGTGGAATCAAGGCGAGCAGGAGAGTGCTGGAGGGGGCTGAGCCGTTGGTTGGAAAAACTCGCAGCATGGGCGCGAGACGGATATGAGAAACAGGCTGAGCGATGTATTGAGCTCGTTTGTCTGTGTAACTGGGAGTCTTCGTTTCCCTCATCCCCTACAGACGCAAAGACACCGAAAACAGATGTGGTTGGCTCTGACACAGCATTGCTCCTACCTCTGCAGTGATTCTGACCGAGAGGTCCTACGGTCCGAGTCCCCATATTGGCAGATTGTTGCAACTAGCTAGAGAGTTAAAACATATTCAGATGTGTAGCAGACAAAAGCTGCGATCGGTAGTTTTTCGGGATTTCTTCAATCAATACTAGATGAATTCAGGAGGTTTATCCTAAGAAACGGGTTATAGACTGCGCGTGATATTCTTTTACACTTTCGTGTTCTATCTTCTCCTCTTGCACACACAGCTAGATGCAATCAACTACCTTACAAGGTAAGAGGCCAGTCGGGAGCTAAGAGTTCGTGCCCAAGATGAGAAGGGATTTATCCTCAAGCAGGCGTGTATGTTGGTGCTGAATTACCAACTATGTACCCCTATTACCATTGAGCGGGGAAAGAACACCGGGCAAGGCACCAATGACCTTGGCAGTTGTCAGGCCCGGAAACATGAAATAATGAATTCGTCCAGGAGGTACAATGAGATATCGCGCCACCTTAATATTGATTAATTCTTAGTGATTGCGGGCGCGTCAACGGCAACTGAGGTCATTGGTCCTGTAAGTGTAGTGCACATCTTTCATCGTAGGTGTCGGTGATCTTCCTCTGCGGGATGGCGAGATTTTTCGCCGACCGACCGTCGACTAGCGGGGTTTTCCTCAACCAGTATCTCACACCCGTTGGGGCACAGCCGGGACAATTTCTAAGCCCCCGAACGGTTGTCGACTTGTGTGGCAGTGTAGTGCATGTTAGTGTATGTGTGTGTGTGGATCCGTGGCCCGTTTGTTAGAGTACTGCTCCGGCATTCGCCTGGTGTTGATCGGAGAAACCACGGAAAACTACCGATCATAGCAGCCGGCCGCTAGAATTCTCCTCCAGACCGCGACTGAATTCGTCCTAGCTGAACCGCCACCTTAACCATCGCCCCTATTTTCTAAGAGAGCTGGAAATCCGTGAGCGACGCGGAGAACATGGCCGCGAAGCGCGTTGCCGGAGTGGTAGCCTCTCGGCAGCAGTGTCTCGTCTCGTCTCGCTCGATCTCGCTCGTCTCGTCGCGTCGCGCGCGAGCGTCTCGAACGCGCGTCGGTAATTGGTGGCGCTCTCGTGCGGCGCAGTCGTCGACGCCAGCGGAACAATCCGCCCCCGCGCGCCCGCGTCGGATTTCTTTGCGCGCAAATGCGTCAGCAGCGGAGGAAACCGATGCCGTGGAATTTGGGCGCTTTCGATTCTCTTCGGTGAGCACTTGAATGTCTCCTTTCGTTGTGACACGTTGTGGAGATTCCTTTTTTATACCTCGCGACAGTCTCTCAAACTGTATTTGTTTTTTTGGCATTGTCTTTGCGTGTACGTGCGGATGTGCATGTTGTCGTCAATCAGGTGAAATTCATATTTTCAACTGATGGAAGACGACATTATTTTTTTTCAAAAAATGTTTACTAATATTTGATTATATTAATACATTATTACTAATATTTGTAGTTTTATTTTTAGAATTAGATTATTTATGTCTATTTTAAACTCTTTTACTTTAAATCTCTTCTTCTATGTAATAAGCGCTTGTCTAAAATATTATTCCTTTTTTAATTTTTTTTTATTTCCCTTTGCTGATCAATTGATAATGGTATATATGGACACTCATAATAAGTACAAAAACGAAATAGGGCCTATTCAATTTCCCAATATATTTGTACAGTTGTATAGTGAACAGGATCATTTATTATCAATCTTACAAATTGTATGACTGCATTGTAGTTGTACTGGCATTAATAAAATATACCAAAATATATGATACGGACGTGTATAAACTTCATTAAGAATATATACGCATGCGTGACTTAACATAAAATTCTACATCATTTTGTCACTTGAAATTGTGAACCGTTACCAACTGATGTTAGGAAAACGAGTCTTTGAGCTTCGAAAATATTGAATTGTCAAAATTTAATTGAAATATTAGTAACACATCGGAAAATCGTCTCGACAAAAAATTGCACCATCGGTAGCACCACTGCGTTCTTGCCGCATCCATCGCGCAAGCTGCCTGTCGGAGCGCGTGGAGGGGCCTCGGCCGCTGCCGCGAAGGAACTCGGAATCTCGCGTCGCCACGAGCGCCTAACATCGTTACCGGCGAAAAGTTGGGGAGACGGCACGCGAGACGTTCTTCTTTTTTATCTGGAATCCCCCTTCCCATTCCCTCTCACCCTCCCCGCCCCTCCGCCATTTCTCTTTTCCCTCCTGTAACTGCTTCCTTCCCGTCTACCCTCCACTCCTCTGTCCACATCTTTCCCCCACACCTTCCCCTATTTCCTCTCTCTTCTCTCCCCCCCTACCTCTTTCCTTTCCCCTTTTCCTCCCCCTTTCCTTTTCCTTTCTTCTACATCTTTCTTCCCTCTCCGTCTTCCTTCCCTTATCGCCACGCCTTCCCTCCATTTATTTTCCCTCTCTATCCCCTTTGTATCCATCTCCTTTCTTTATCCATTATTCTTCCTTCTCCATATTCCTACCTTTTCCATTTCCTTACTTTTCTATCTACGTCCTTCTCAAACACCATTCATTCTCCCTCTCCATTCCCTTCCCTCTTTATCCATCCCTTCCTCCGCCGCCTGCCCCGTCTCCGAGCTGCGTCGCCAAGTTGCTAGGCGCGCGTTATCGCCCGTAATGAGGCTTCTTCGTATCAGGTTCCCAACTGTCTGCTCCGCCGGCGCCTGCAGCTCTTTGTGCGCCGGAGGAAGGGTCCGCGGCTCGCGCGGCGGATGTTTCCAGCGGAGGCGCCACACGGACGGAAGGAGACTTCGGATTTCCTCAATTGATTTTGCTTATCCTATGACGCCACAGCCGAATTCGAAACTTTGACAAGCGCGTACGTGCAGTATTGGGTCGTGTTTGTTTGTTTGTTTGTTTATTTATTTATTTATTTATTTATTTATTTATTTATTTATTTATTTATTTATTTATTTATTTATTTATTTATTTATTTATTTATTTATTTATTTATTTATTTATTTATTTATTTATTTATTTATTTATTTATTTATTTATTTATTTATTTATTTATTTATTTATTTATTTATTTATTTATTTATTTATTTATTTAAAGAGACTAAAACAATTTCTTTACTTTGTGATGAAAAATCATTCAAAGCACTGGGAATGCGAATACTACTCGCAGCCCATGGTTGTTTAACAGTCGGTATCGTGACAAATTAACCCTCCAGTTCCCGAGACCAAGTAAGAAAAATATTTTGCAATTTTACTATTTGGTATTGTAGTTATTGATCATAAAACATCATTGTTGGACTTTAATTTTCGACACTTTAACTTTCGACACACACGCGCGCGTGCATTTTTGTACTCTATTGTACTGTTATTAGGGAACGGATTTCCATGTAATTACGTTTTCACAGGATTTAGATACCCGCATTCAATTACATTTTCTAGAGTTTACAAGACATTCTGAATGAATTAGAACTATTATGATTTTACATATTTTTACATATTTTGGTATAATGATATATTTTTACATATTACCATTACCCATTATGACACATTTCTTACATATTTCGCTAAATTTCAATATATTTATACGTCAAAACGGAACATTTCAGATTCGCATTTGCAATATTTTTTACGTTATCGCCTTTCTTACAAATGAAATGTAATGCTGTTGCGCTTCTATTAGCACCTACGTCATGAATTGTCAAACTTACCCCTCCCCTCTCCGCTTACTACGTGCTTGCGAGTCAAGGATGAGCGGATTTTTATGAACAAAAGTAATTTCAACCACGTGATTACTCATGTTTCAAACAGCAAATTCGTTACTCGATCGAATAACTAGCACATATTTTTTTACAGAAAATTGTGTTACCACATTGTTCAATTTGGAGGGTGGGATATATACCCTTCAACCACCTCCCCTGGGATCCATCACTCGCTACACTGTACTATTATTCACTTGTACACCAGCTCCTCGTGAACATTGAAATATGTACTATGAACGTATTTTATATTTTGAATAAAATTCTTATATGTGGTGAGGTCTAGTGTATAATTACTTCAGTAGACATAGAACCTACTTTCAGTCACTCCTAATCGTCAATAACTATTCGGCAACATTCTATGGTAAGAAAAGGCTTGTAAAGAACAATTTTAAACACAATTTTATGAATCTTTATTTTACATATTTTCCATTTTTTCTTACTTGTTTTGAAAAAACATAAGTACATATATTGCATTTTTATTACAATAAATTCCGTTCCGTAACTATCACACCTGTCAGGAAGGAGACATCCCCCGCAAGCTGATGAGAAATTTGGCGCCAGATCTCACATCGGGCTGGCAAAGAACAGCGTCACTTCGTGGGATAAAACATTTAGTACTCTAAGGAGCCTAATGGTCAGAGCAGTTGACGTTCCTCGAAATATCAATGAATAAATGAACGAATCATTGACGGGCCCTGTAGTAGGTAAATCTGTTCCCGCGTAGATCATACCTCACACTTGGTACAAAAGTGACACAACTCAAAATGTCAGATTTCCATACATCATGAAAACCAGTTTTGGGGAATAATGAAACATTGCTAAGCAAACAAATTTATCTGCATTAATGAAAACAGATATAAAACCAGGATTAAATGGAGTTTTAGTTATTTATAGCATTAACACCAAAGAACTGACCTTTGTTTTAGTAATGTCACTTTTAGTCTTTATCAGTCACAAAGTCGCCTACTACCGCTGACCACACAACTGCCCACTATCAGGCATATTGTGAAATTATAGAACAACACTTTAGCTGAGTGGTCAAGAACCGTTTCTGCAACTATGACGTATTACCCTCGCACGTTTTCTTGAGCCCTCGCTTCACTAGTTTCCAGAGCAGTGGGGTGTTTTTGTTTATTTTGAAAAAAGAAATTTTGCATAGAATTTGTAGTTCTTTTTGCAGTGCAAAATAGTTTCTATTTCAAGGGAGCGAGCATCTCTGGTTATCAGATTTTGTCTACAGCGCTCGATGCTATCATTACATTTATTCTTAATTCAACTAATGTTGGCAAAGGAGTGGGGGTGGGTAGGTGTTCTGGGGATCAAGAAAACGTGCGCGTATAATAGTTGAAATGATTGAAGGCGTTGTCATTGTCAACAATAGTATTTATTTCACAATTTATGGCTTAGCCATCGTCATCAGTTTTCTGGTATAAGGAAAATATAAAATTAGAATTAACATAGTTACCTAATTTTAAAAAACACATCTTAAGAAATGAAAGGGGAATTAAAAAAAAAAAAGAAAGAATAAAAGAATGAAAGGAAGACGGAGAGTTAGATCTTTATAATATAAAATAATTTATATAATTTAAAACATCTTAAGAAATGAAAGAAGAAGAATTAAAGAAAGGAACGAAAGAAGGGAACGGAGAGTTATATCTTTATGTAATATAGTAGTTTTTTTTTAATTTAAGCAAGAAATGAATGAAGAATTAAAGAAAGGAACGAAAGAAGGGAACGGAGAGTTATATCTTTATGTAATATAGTAGTTTTTTTTTAATTTAAGCAAGAAATGAATGAAAATATAGTACATGTACAATTTTGAGAGAGAAAAAAGAGAATTTGTGAAATAAATACTATTGTTGACAATGACAACGCCTTCAATCATTTCAATTCTGTAAATGTCAACTACAACTCACCACTGAATCAATATCAAATAGCGTATAATAGTAACAAGTGAGACACGAAGATTTTCGATTTGCGAAGCAGTTTTGTAGCAAGGGTGCGGTATCGCTTTGTTCCCGCTGCCTGCCGTCGCCCCCGCACGCCCTCTGCGCGCCCTAAGCACCCTCCCGGGGCCGCGAGCGCGCTCTATTGTCCCCCGAGGCACGCGCATGCAGCTCCGCCCGATGGCCACTAATGGTGAGCAGTAATTGATTTAATGTTTGATGCGAGTGTAGACAAGGTGCTACCGGAACAGTGGGACTGCCTGCTTGTTCTGTATCTCGGCATG
The DNA here is from genome assembly GCA_964035755.1 of Teleogryllus oceanicus. Taxonomy (NCBI): domain Eukaryota; kingdom Metazoa; phylum Arthropoda; class Insecta; order Orthoptera; family Gryllidae; genus Teleogryllus; species Teleogryllus oceanicus. The sequence continues at coordinate 69,120,463 of CAXIVR010000010.1, forward strand.
GAGATACGGTATCTGAAATGCAGATCGCGGAACTACACTAGTTGGGAACCAAAATTAGATTGCGATATTTTATGCAAGCAATTGCGAAATTGGTCTAATCAAACAAATAATTCTTTAGTAAGTGTGTAATTAGTAATATATGTAATCAACTTTTATTGACAGTATTTTCTTATTATAGCCGATATGAATATAATGTTTAATGTAAACATTTTTTTAAACTATGTACCATGAGAAAATGTTGCTTTTGAATACAGCTATGCGGTTCTTTATGACGTGAGATGGAAAATTAAGAATATATTATTTACATTTTTGGGTGGAATTTTAATTTTTAACGTCTTCTTAATTTTGATTTACATAATCGAACAGTAGTAAATTGTTGTTGTAATTTATTAATGATGATGTGTCATAAGCAAGCTACACTGCATTTGACGTTGAAATCTGAAATTCGATTAAAACTGATAATCAAACATTTTTAGTTTACAAGCTAATGTTTGGTTTAACATTTTCAGGCACACGATTTATGAAAACAAATATTTTAATTTTAATTATTTATTATGTTCACAAACAAGAATATCATTCTCATACACGATAGGTTCAAGTTAGTATAACATGCGTGTGTTTTTGCGCGTGTATTTATTATGTTAACCCGCCGTTGGTCGATGGTGAACGCTTACGTTTGATTTCAATTGTTTCTATTACAAGTTGTAATAACAATATATTTTTCAAACTTGGTCTATGTTCTTAGAAATTTACGATTGTGGAACATATGCCATCATATGTACATGTTGTCGCCGAGTCGTTTTTGTTGCTCATACGTGGAAGTATGCCCCGCGCTCACCATCGACCAGCCACGATAGTAATTTTTTCTCGTATTAACATATTTATTTTAACTCACCTGCATTAATCAAAATGAAAACACTCCATATGTTTGCTATGATTTAAACTGGAAAGCTTTTCTTCGGAGTATCCTTCGTGTTTACTCAATCCCCTTTCGTGGTTTTTATATCAATTAAAAGTACAGCCTTTTTCTTTCATCTGGAAAATTAACTGTTAATCCTCTTGAACAGGGCAAATAGTAGTAACAGACCTGTGGGTTTTGTGTACATTGAATATCTGAACTGCATGACCCTCGAAACCAAGCGTTGTAGTGCATTGTTTTCGACTCTGACGCTAAACAAATTTCTTTATACTGTACACTCTTTAGGCTCCTTTTCGTACTAAAAGTTACTCAATGTAACAAGTGATAGTAGCATTACGTCAGTTTGCTACTTCTGATTGGATGAGAGCGGAAGAAAGCACGGCTTGGGGTTAGTAGCAACCGGATGCGTCATGATTACATATTGTTCATCACCTGTTTCTCAATATATTTGGTAATGAAAAGGCGGGCGCATTGCTCACAATACTGCATTAAGGGCGTGGAAAAGTGATTTTCCGTGATAATGTGTGATAATCCGCATCTTGATGGATATATATATATATATATATATATATATATATATATATATATATATATATATATTAGTTAGCTTATAGTAGACATTAATACTTTTATATTTAATGTTTAATTAAATTTCAATTTTTTCCATCAAGCGAGATATGGCCATCACAACCGTTACAAAATAAAACGTATGTGAATTTTCTTCCCAGAAGAAAAAATCTATTTGGTGTGTACAATGGAACCGTTCTTTTATTTATACTGTTACTATTTGTACTCATTCTAGAGAAAAATATTCCAATTATTTTCAGAACATTACACTTTAAATATTATTTTTATTGCCTTTGCTATATTTTTGAGCTGATTTTTAAAGAATAAGTATTTTTCCAAAGATTATAATAGTAACAGTTTATACAGAAAAGAAAAAAATTGTGTCAAATGTTTTGCAAGTTTTGGGTTTCTTGTACCATTAAAAAATGTTTATTTTCATGTATAGGCGATTTGTACTTCAATTACAAATTTCAATTTTTCCTTTCAACTCATCAGCATTTTTTCCTTTCAACTCTTTTAAAAACATTGTTTTTTAATTAAATTAAAATAGTATTAATTTGGTGTTTCTTTCTGTGGGTACACACAACAAATTCAACTTTATTTTTTCATCGTTTCAATTCAATAAAATTATAAAATTCTCATTGAGGTCATGCAATGAGTATTTCTGTAATGAAAACACTAATTACAAACAACAAATTATCTCATTATTTTTTAATAATAAAAAACAAAACACTAAACAACAAATTATCTCATAATTTTTCCCGCATGGGAAAATATGTAAAATCTGGAGGAGGGGAATTTACAATATGAAATATGTGACGTTGTTCTTAGATTGTCATTCATATATAGTTTATTACATCTCTGTGTTAAACTATATTTTGGGATACGTTAATGAAATTTATCTGAATTTTTGTAGGTGAACTTCACTTTTAAATACATAATACAACAACATTAAATTATTAGGGATATTTCGTCTTATTACTTGTCCCGAATTTAATATTAATTTAATATTATACGCAGCGTAGTTATCCAAATCGAATCGAATCATTTTGTACTAAAAATGCTTAGTACCATGTTATTCAATACAAACAATTCCGTATCTTCAAAGTCATCAGCTTGTAGTTTTTATTTCACTGTATTACACTTTTGGATAAGAAATTTAAAAATGTGTTGTGTGTACTTCGTTGAAAGCATTATTAACCGCCACAGAAAATCAAAACTGGGTCTCTTATTTTACGACCAATTCTTCTACCACTAAACTACTTTCATGGTTCTTGTTTCGAACATATTCTTACAGCGAAATATCGACTCATTTGATACGGATTAGTCAGTAAGAAGGTCGCAAAATTGATATAAAATACTAATAACCTATACATGGAAATACGCAGAAAATGGAACGAACCACCTTTCGTATCTGACAGTCATACATCGGGATATGGGTTGACATACCAATAATTTTATATATTTTTTATAAATACCTGTTTGTTTTATTAAGAATTTTAATTTTGTCAATTTCAAACAAGAATATTGTTTCAGCATGCATCTATCCACCATTATACTTGTGCTTAGAGATACTCTAATACAGATTTACTCGTACTTAATAGTCGTTCTCAAACTATAGTGCGCCAGGAAAGTCTGTCCACACTGGACCGAGTCAGGGCTTCCTATTAAAAATGGCAGTGATTTTGTTAGCAAACAGCTGGAAAACATGTGAAGTGAACAGCACTGTCTGTTATGATTGTGGTAAGTGTGCATTAATGTTTTCTGTTGTTACACGCTGCTACCAACATATTTTTTGTTGCAAGTAGCAAGATGTCACTGCGGAGAAACGTTCTTGGTGCGCTGTATCTCATTACATAAGCATGACTTTGGTGACTGACATGTCGCCTTTTAAAATTGCTACAGTTACCCCGCCTTTCTGATTCCTCACAAGGCCTTTACATCTTACACAAAAACGTCAACTTCTGGAATCTCATTTTTCAAGCTCTTGCTAGTTACGTTGAAGAGACTACGTCATGTTCGCCTCATGTGGCTCTAACCCCCAAGCATGGGAATTGAACTAGGCCCTGGCAAGGGGGACACGGGTAGCTGGCCGGCGAAGTCGTACTAACTACCCAATAACGTCAAATACATATACACATTATTATTATTATTATTATTATTATTATTATAAACATCGTTTTCCAAAATTTCACGCTCTTACGAAGTTTGCAGGTATAGCTCAAGGACAGAACGTCAATACATATGATGAGAAGTTCTTGCTCCAGTGCGCTCAGGTGCATTTCAATGACTAAGAGAGAGAACCTTACGCACAATATTGGTGGTTGCCAGCAACACGGTCTTCTGCATTGTTCTGAAGTTCCACTCATTTAGATTGAGTTACTCTTTCACAATCCTCCAATCTTCAGCAACAAGCCCATTAGTTGAAATAACTACGGGTAAATCTATCTGCCTGTATTAGTTTGCCTCTATTAGTATTAGAGGTATCTGCCTCTATTAGTTGGTATGTTTTTCAGTTCAATTGAGAGCGGCGGATATTTTCTTATCTTTTCTGCAATTGTTGACAGAAGATTATGATCTAATGGGACTGCGGTATCTATTATTATTTATAATAATAGGTATATTTATAATAATTGGTAATTATTAGCGAATAATTTTGTCGAACACGACAATACCAGGCTTATTTGCTTTCATTATTTTATCTGTCACAATGGCAGTATCCCACAAGATTTTTGTTCCCTTATTTGACAAAACTCGCTCTGGTAAATATTTTTATAAGGCAGATTTTCCATTATCAGATCTTAACTTTTGGCAAGAGTTTGGTGGATAATTTTAGTTACATTATTATGACGTAAATAATGTGTGTGCCAACTGAGAGCATCCACTGCAGATGTGTTGAACAGATTCGGTTGCCTTATTACACAATGTTCTCTTTCATAATATATCGTCTGAACTTATTAGTAACTACTACCTGATCTTAAATGGCCAGCACAAATCCTTCCGTATCACCAAAATGCCCAGCGGTTCAATCCCTTCATATCGATGGAGTTATTTTGAAGCACTGTAGCAAACCTGGAATGGAGCTTCTTTGATCGCCACTGCTCAATTCGGTCCCCAGGTTTCGGGACACTTGGATTGTGAAGTTCCAGGAGCAGCTTCAGAAGTGTATAGCCGTGATCTTGTAGACAGATAGCCGTCATGGTTTCGTTGTTGTTGAAATAATTTCTGAGCTGTTTTTCTTGCTGGCGGCACATAACTTCATGACTTAACAGTCCACAGCCTCCATAGTGTCTTGAAAGACATAGTGTTTTGGTGGAACTTCGAGGACGATGCATCCGAAAGTTTGAGTTTGATCTGATGTTTCTATCGAAAGTTTGCAAAAATGTCTCAGACCGTTTGGCAACTCCAAATGAATGCGATGCTGCTGAAAGAGCCCAGATATTATTTCCTGTAAATTTCCTTCACGAATTAAAACAGGACTTGCAGATTTTCGTCACACGGGAGAGAACCTTTCTATTATCTTGTTTTCTTAGTTTTCCAACTGCAGTTCCTAGGAGCTGTTGGAGGCCCAGATATTTGTATTCATTGGCATTCAAGAATTTTTGAATTTTCAAATCTTCCATTAACAGAAGTTCATTCTTTATATTCTGGACGCAACTTCTCTTGACGTGAACAACTGCACACTTCTCCAAACTAAGATCTACACAAATAGAGCTGCTGACAGTTTCCACAAGTGTCAGCAGGCTGCGAAGTTGTTCTGACCCTTTAGCATAGAGCTTGAGATCATCCATATATAATTGGTGGGAAATGATTTTCTTGGGGTTCTTCTAAGCATACCCATAGCCAGAGGCATTCAACATGCTACTCGAAGGGTTCAATCCTAGGCAAAATCAGAGTGGGCATAGACTATCTCCCTGATAATGCCTCTACGAGTTCGCAAAGTATCTGCCTGGTAACTCAATTTCCCTCTCATTACAAGCAGTGTGTTTTGACAGCTGCTCATACACGTCGTAAGAAATGTAATGATAGAGGGATGAACCTTGTAGAGTTCAATGGTTTGCTGCAACCAAGAATGCGGATTGAAATCAAATGCTTCCGGAATTCAATCCAGCCCACTGAAAAATTATGCGTTTTTCTTTTTTGTATGATTGGATATAATATTATCTGTTATAATTAATTATTTGCATCCTCGAGATGTTTTCCAACAACCAACTTAATCTCGCAAAGGCTCACTTTCTTTCAGATGCTCGTCGAGTTTGGTGGCAATAATGAACGTGAGAACTTTATAAATTGTAGGTAGACATGTAATAGGTAGTATATACTCGTAATTCTCGGAGCAAGACACATTTCCACCTTTCGGTGACATAAATGTCTCACCCATGGTACAAAAGTTTGGCAACAGAGATGTTCCTTACAGAATAGTTTGAAATTTACGCGCCAATATATCATGAGTGCATGTGTGATATTTCCACCAAAAATATGTACTCCATCTACTCGTGGAACCGTCCAATTTTGGGTTCTCTTTATATATTTTTACATCCTCTGTTAGAATGGCAACTTCATTCATTTGGGGGATATTCTGACAAGCTTCTTCTTCCTGTCGCATCCAGCAAGCTTCATCAAAATTTTGCTTTGAGATGGACCAAAGCTGAGACGAAACGTCCGTCATGGCAGAAGCGCTTGGGGGAGTTCTGTAATTATCATTGGTTCCTCTCGACTCCAGATATCTAAAAAAGCCTTTTTCGTAGTTAGAAAATAGGGAATTATCTTTTTTCCTTCGCGCTGCGTCAATTCTTGCCCCATTGGTTTGCTTATTCTTGCCCCTAGAGCTACTATTCATTGTCTTAATCTCAATCTCTGATCTTCAACTTTGCGTCTACTCTTTGCCTTAATCTCTCATTTTCAACCTTGAGTCTAATTATTATTATTATTATTATTATTATTATTATTGTTATTATTATTATTATTATTAAGTTATTGACATTATTTTAGTGTCTTTTTGAACCTAGTAATTAACTTCTTCTAATCCTCAATAACATAGCCTACAAAACCTCATATACCCGACAGTATTTAGACGAGATGCACATGGGATAGGCATGGAAGAACAGAAGAAGTCAGCCGCCTTCTGCCCGATCCTTTTCAATGGAAAGAATAAGCCATTGCACTGTCATTTTTACGCTTGTCATGCGTGTCCTACTACAATAACACTTTCACATTCACGATAAAATTGGTTTTTGAAATCCGAAATATGACATTGATGATCACTTGGAGATCTGGATCTTGCTTCTGCTGCAACGCTCCCTATGTGGGTAAGAAGGACCAAAAACCTCTTTCATTTCCTGCCCCAGGCACACCGAACCTTCCCGACGGAATAAATAAGCGTCTCTTAGTAGGCGACACAGGACTTTTGTCATACTTCTGTCTCTCATATGTCTACTAGGGACGTTATAAATTTATTCGTAATCCAGTTCTCAATCTGCGACCTTCTTTTGACTACATCACGGCCCCTCTCAGAGGTGGGTCTCGCATCCGGCGAAACGCGTAAGGAGTGGGCACGGAAAGCCAGACGCCATCACCCGCGTCCTGCCACGTGCCCATCTATGGAATCAATGAGCTCCTTGCGACAGTGGGGCAGGGCTTGTGACATATTTGCGTTTCTCATATGAGTGCTAGGGACGTTATAAATTCTCACAGACTTTCATGATCAAGTTGCCATTCTACCTACTTTTGACTATTCCTCTGATCATCTGAAACTTGGATAGCGCCTTCCCCCGCAACGCACACGGGTGGGTACGGAGGACTTGGCACCGTCACTCGCCTCCTGCCCCATGCTCATCAACCCCTCTCGACGAAAACAATAAGCCCCTTCCTACAAGAGGGCAGAACTTGTCAAATATTTGCGCATCTGATAGGTGTGCTAGTGACTATAAATCCACTCAGATTTTCATAATGAATCTCCTATCCTGCATCCGGCCTTTGACTACATCGCTGATCACTCGGCGACCCGGCCGTCGCCTCCGCCGGGCCACACGAGGTGGGCACGAGGTGGGCGCGGAGGGCCAGATGCCGTCACCCGCGCTGTGCCCTGTGCCCATCGATCCCTCCCGATGGAAACAATGAGCGTCGCTTGCGGGAGGGGGCGGGGCGGCGGTTGGCGCGGCTCCGCATTGCGGAGAGCCCCTTTCCCCTCGGCCCCGCCACAGACGCCACTCCACTCCACGCGCCGCGCCACGCCGCGCCACGCGTGAATCTCATTTACCGCACAGACCCGAACGCGCCTGTCCATTAGGGAGTGGGCGCGGGGCGAGGTGGGGAGCTGGGGGGAGGAAGCGAGGGGTGGTTTTGCGGGCGGAGTGGGAAACCCGAAGCGCGGGATGTGGGGTGCGTTGCGTTGGAGGGAACGGTGCGTGGGAGGAGAAGGGACAAATCCGGTCGCGAGGGATGCTGGGCAACTCGACGCCGCGGCCGCGAGGCGAGTGGCGGGGAGCGTGGTGACGGGCGTTGTGAGTAGCTTAGCTGTAGGTGGTAGAGCGGTGGGGAACGTGCTGGGAGCGTGTCAGGGGGGCGTCCCTAAACTGGCAAAATTGGGGGGGGCAGGGGCTTGGCGAGTAACGTTCTGAGAAGCGTCGTGGAGGCGTATCAGGGAGCGTTGGTGGCCATGGCCGTAACTGAGTGGGTTGCGGCGAAGAGCGTGACGGGGGGTGGCGAGGTGCGTGGGGGGAGCATGTTAGAGAGCGCGGTGTATTCGGGAGCATGTTGGGGTTACCAAGAAAAAGGTAGAAACCCTGTTGGGCCTAAGGGCTACCTCGGAGCAAAGTTCTGGAACACGAGCCAGTTCTTCTCCGGGAATTGTTTCCTGGAATTGTTTCCCGGGGAGCTCAGTTTATCGCGGGCTACCCTAGTAGGTGTCCTAGAAGTAAATTCAAGGACATCCGTGATGAGGGGGAAGGAAAACGGAGAAAGGTACCCCATTTTGATAATCAATGAAACAACCTAACCTCAGGATGTCTGTGCAATTTTCTAGCTCTAATGTCTTTGTTACATTCTTTATTCTGAATTTTTAAATCTCGTAATATTTCATTTCTTTCCTACACTTTATTTTGCCATTTCGTTATTTTCTTTCTGTCTTCTGACACTGATTTTTCTCTCAAATCTGTCACTAAATGTTTATGCGTAAACTTATGTAGCGCAGACAATCTTCTGAAAAAATAATTAAAAATACTTAAGACTAAAAAATGTGTGTTGTTTACCCCATTTTCTATCTATTTGTTATTGTAATTTATAATCTAGACACTTTTTTATTATAAGTTATTTGTGATATAAAGTTTACATATATCATTATTATCTACCATTTATTACATAAAATTTATCATATCATTTATATTATATATACACACACACACACATATATATATATATATATATATATATATATATATATATATATCATATTGTAAACAAATATCCTGTAAAAGCTTCTTTTGACTAGATTATATAAAGTTAATAATAATAATAATAATAATAATAATAATAATAATAATAATAATAATAATAATAATAATAATAATAATAATAATAATATAGTTTGCTTATTACATATGTTTGAGGTGATTTCAATTTGCATGAAAATTTGACATAAAATTTACGAGAAAGTCATGTTAAAGATTGATAATTTACTTCGTTTTAATTACGAGCATGTTGAAATGAATTTTTAATTTGTTTTGGAAATAAACACAGTTGTGTCATTAATGTCTAAACGTCGTGTCAGCAGAAAAGCACAGCATTTTGCGTTAACCTCGTTAAAAGTAGAAATTGAATTGCGTATTCGCGCTTGTTGCTTGATGCCAGAAACTGAATTAACTGTCAACACGCGCTATTGTTGTGTTTAAGGAACTTCAGGACAACAGAATAACTCTTCATCTGATTATGTAGATATTCATACCCACTTCGCCCTTTGTTTGGTATTGTGTTTCGTCACAATAAGTGGAGCCATAACCAGTGTGTGTTTCGTGAAAAAAATTTTCGGCTACACATTTTGAAACTACTGATGGTTGAAATTAGTAATGAAAACAATGCTGAACATACCCCATATAATATCGTTTCTACAATATTGAAGTTTTCTTGATAAATAATGTGAATTTGACAATAATATTACCTACAGCAGTATTGGAGGTAAAATATTTTCATCAATCATTTCAACTTTTAACATTGTTTTAAAGTATTATGTGACCTTCCTTCATTTTTTTTTTTTTTTTTTTTTCTTTTTTTTTCTTGTATGTCTGCTTTTGCTTTTTTATTCCCTCTATGTCTTCATTTATTCCTTTCTGTATACTTTACTTCCGATTTTATCATTCTGTTTTTACGGTGGCATAAATTTTGACACTAGGTAGACTTAAGCCGCTGTTTAGAGGAGAATTCCAGCAGCCGGCTTCTGTGATCGGTAGTTTTCCGTGGTTTCCCCGATTAACACCATGCAAATGCCGGCGCAGTACCCTAACAAATAGTCCACGGGCCACGTGCGATATCTCCTTCCTCTTCCGTTTCCTATCCTCTCTCCTTACACTCACTTACATTAACATGCAATACACTAACACATATTCCGGGAGACCGATCGGGAGTTTAAAGCTTGTCATTACATTGCGTAACTGAGGGAGACATCTGGAGGAGTGGGTCTCCTACAAGCGGTCGTGTAATTCAGCGCTTGATCTCACCTTCCAGCGTAGAAAGATCACCACCACTTCCCATGAAAATGTGCGCTACACTTCTTGGACAAAAGGCTGTAACAATTGTCGCGCCTGAAAACACAAAATTATCGATCAACTGAATTCTTTTCGTGGATGATGATATTGTTCCATTCTTTAAATTGTAGGTTTCCCGTCTGTGTGTTTTGTATTTTATTTTTGGCGGCTGATTTGATGTGTGTTGGTTTGGTGTCGCTGGGGAGGTGCGCGGGCTCCTCTTTAAGCCGCCGCCTTCTCCGCTGCGCTGCGCTGCGGCGGCCGCGGTAGGAAGAGCGCGCGTGATGCATAACCCGGTTATTTACGGCCCCGCCCCCTCCCCCGCCACGGCGCCCGCAGCCTCCGCTCCAAGAGCCATCGCCCACGCCCACGCCAACACGCGCGCTCTTGCCCCTGCTTGCACCGTCGCCCTCGCACTCGCCACCACAAAAGCTCTTGCCTTTCTCTCTCTCTCTCTCTCTCTCTCTCTCTCTCTCTCTCTCTCTCTCTCGTACTAAATCTCAACCTCTCCCTCACCTCATCTTCCCTTTTTTCCCCTGCCCTCAACCTCACCCACGTCCTCGCCGTCCTCACTTCACCCTCCCCCCCAACGCCTTAGCTTTCGCACGAACTCTTGCCCGCCACTTTACACTTTCGCTCATCCTCGCCCTCGCCCTCATCCCCATCCTAAAACATCCTCATCCTCTTCATTGCCTTCGTTCATGCCCTCATCCTCACTCTTGCCCTTGCCCTCAACTTCACCGTCAACCTCATCCTCGCTCTCACCGGCACCCTCTCCATTACCTCTTCCGTCCCACCGCCACCATCCCTCTTGCCTCCGCACCATTGCCCTCGTCTTCAACCCGATATACGATTTTGCTTCTGCACGCACCTCGGCTTCGCAATCACACACTCTTGCCTTTGCCCGCACCATCACCCTCGCCTTCGATCTGGCTCTCGCCGTAGCTATCGCAACCATACACTGCCCGACCCGCACCCCTACCCTTGCCCTCGACTGCGGCCTCGTCCTCGCCGGCTGGGATGGCTTGGGACAGCATATGTTGCCACTGCAATGACTGAACGAAGTATCCTAGTATTCAATCTGCGTCTCGGGGGTCATGGATTTTCGATATCAGACACTAGATCGAATTCAGCCGATGCCGGCAAAAAACAAAACAAGAAAAAAAAACAAAAGAAAAAAAACGGCTCTCCGATCAGAACCCGGGAAAAACGGAGCGATACGGTAGGAGCAATGGGCCAAAGACTGCAAGCGATCTTTCCTTTCTCAACCTTTTACATAATAAAATCTACACACTCACACACTTATGCAGTGTCTACTACACATAACAAAATTCGGCAGCAGAGCATCTTCCAGCAGAGGTGGTACCCCACTGGCCAAGATAACCGCTCGCCAGCCGACGAGTTGGCATTACATTTATTGAAATTACGGCCATACGATTGGCACCCCCAGAAACACAAACTCTCATGGGTGTATTGCGGGTTGCATTAAATTAAATTTTGTAAAAAAAAATTATTTCGGGATAACTTTTTCTATCCCAACATTCAATCTTCATCCCAACATTTTCATCACTCATAAAATATTCCAGCAAAATTTGGAAATAATTCAAACTCGAAAAACTGATTTTTGTGGAATACACATTCATACACATATTCATGTTTATATAATAGATAATTATATATTCTTCTTTTCATGTGACTATTTGTAAAATAATTTAATTTATCGTTTCGTTACAATTTTCTGTATGAGCCTGGTATATGTGGCAAGGTATTGATACAAGCTTACACGGGGAAAAAACTTCAAAAGTTAATGATTCCATTAAAAATAACAGGTAAATGCACACTAATCTTCATAGGAGTTGGCTCACTTCATCGGGCAGACAGAAGATTAGAAGAAATGCAAAATATTGAATTCATCTAACTTGTTAGAGATATACATCCAAGCCTAAGGGTTATGACCATAACACCTTTTAAATTTGAGATTTACAAGAGGATATAAACCCACTATTTTCTTCGTGTTACAATTAAATTGTGTAGTAGAAATAATTTAATATTATAAAAGATATATTTAAAATAACTTATATTTTTTATTATGTTAATAACATTTACAGTATGCCAATAAACAAATTAACATGATAAATTGGTCAGTTACCCATCAAGAATGATAGAAATAAAGTGACGGACAATTGAAAATTTAAATAAATGCACTCTGCGTCACGTCTGTGCGGATGTTTCCCATTAGGTGATCCTCATAGAATCCTGTCTACTAAACGATTCGGTGCGGAACAGAGTCGAAAAAGGTGAATTGAATCGCGTTCGGAACGTCCGGAGTAATGGGCTAATTGGATCACACTTCGTAGATCCCGCCAGAGCTGCTCGCTACTTACGTGAAACATGCGTCGGGCTGTTGCGTCAAAAGAAAAGAACAAATGTAAGTGCCATGAAACGTGGAGAGGAACATATTGATTTATTGGTTGATTGTTAGTGATTCCGAATACGAAAACAGATGTCATTGGTCCCGTAAGCTTAGTGCATGTTTTTTCTTTGGGCGGTGGCGGTGACCTTCCCCTGTTGGATTGAGAGGTCCGGCGCAGACCTACCATCGGCTAGCGGGGTTTTTCCCAACGAGGTATCTCCCACCAGCGGGGCACCACCCCAATCGAGAAAAATTGTAAGCTCCCGACTGTTCTTCCGGCTTGTGTGATAGTACAGTGCATGTTAGTGTGTGTGTGTGTGTGTGTGTGTGTGTGTGTAAGTAAATAAGGGGTAAGGATGGGACAAGAAAGAGGAAGGAAAGATGGCGCATGGACCATTGACCGTTTGTTAGGGTACTGCTGCAACATTCGTCTTGTATTGGTCGGAGAAACAACGGAAAACTACAGCTCAGAGCAGCCTGCCGCTAGAATTCACATCCAGGCGACGACTGAATTCGACCTAACAGACAAACTAGTGTCGAAAATCCGCCGGACTTGAATCCCCGGACTTCCCTGTCAGAGGCACTGCAATGACATTAGTTGATGCTCTGAGCCACCCCTCTCGGTGTAAGGAACAGATAATTCCCACTGATTTTGATGTAGAATTCATACATCAACAGAATATGTGTAGATAAATGTAGTGCACTGTTGTCTTTTGAAACAATGGCATTAATTGATTAATTATTTTGTGTTTCTGGGCACGTAAACTACCTCTTTGAACCCGTAAAGTGATATACCCCAAGATCTGAAGATATTTCTGCCAAGCTATAATGTGACATCTGTTAGTATTCTACACGCGCCTAGTAACGCAATTTGCTAATTAGGCGAATGATTCGCATATAAGTCAGATGGTTTAGATTATGCTGTATAAATGAAGGGATGGCAATGATCGAATCGCATTTCACACATCGTATGGCTAACTTGCAAGTTAGCCATCGTTGATTGTCAGTGTGTAAGACGTGTTGGGTGTTAGCATGAAGTATTTGCATAAAACATGTGTGTGAATTCATGGGTTAGACAAAGAAAATGATATTTTGCATAAATATCAGAGACCGAAAGATTGGACCCTAGACGCCTTGACATGAAAATTCTTAACAAATTGTCATCTAAGTTATGTAGTGTGATTAGGTTAGGTCAAATGGTATAGTGTTAGTAGAAATAGTTGGCGTGTTACTCTTGAATAATATGTATCTACTATTGTTAGGAATTTTATTCTTGTTTATTAGCTACAGACAACTGTAATCAGTGGTATATTTTTGAGTTGAACAAAGATTAGTTTCCAGGTTTATTACTCTAAGATACACACATACACTAACCTTAGAAACAATATGCTTCTCACATCACATTTGATATCTGCTACTGTTAATCAATGTTACAATTTACGCTCCATAAAGGCTTCCTCGTGTTGGCTATTGTGAACTTCGTGCGGCTTAAAACCAAAATAAGCTTCCACTTCAAACTTTAGAGATGCTGTTTTACTTTTACTTACAATTTTTTTCCACTTCAACTTTACACAGTCATTGGGAATAATGTAAGATTTAACTGACTTATTCACGAATTAGCCAGATTTGGAGACTTGCCGTAATATATCCATTTAGAATAATGTAATCCCATCAATTATTGTTGTCCCTACATTTTGCCTCGGCTCCCACATTTTTTTCTTTCTTTCATTCTTTCAATCTTTCAGTCTATCTTTCTTTATCGTGACATGACGTCAGCCGTATTGTAAGCAGTACTGACAACGAGATTATTGTCGTAACATCAAAATGAAAATTTACAGACCAAAGTAATCAAATATTTGAATTTTTCAGTTGAAATCGAAACTGTTTCAGTGTGTTTGTATATTTAGTGTTTTTCTGAGTATCTAAAGAAACCATTGAGATCTTTCACTTGCTTAAGTACTGATTAGTTTTCCGTAAATGTAAACATTCATTCGAAATGCCTAATAAAGTTTTGTTGACAAAACGATGCTGAATGAATGTAACGATCGCTTCAGTTGTTTATCATAGGTTGTTCGTACTACCGCCGCCACTCTCACATGAAGTGTCGACGTTTTTCGAACACATCACTGGCTTGGAGTTCAACCGCCTCTTCTCTCGTCGTCATGGCCGAGGTGTAATGGTGGTGGTGGTAGCACTGCTCCTCTGCAGCGCAGAGGAGCAAAGCGAGAAACGCGGGCGTCGACGCGATGTGAGTTGGTTTCCTGTCTAAGATGACAGTTCCATCTCGGCAACACGTCGGCGCGCTTGCAAATAGAACACAGGAAAACAGCGCTGGCAACGCAACGAAGAAGGGCACACCAGCCCCTGCCCAGGGCTTGGCTCACGAGTCACGACGCTAGAAATGCAATTTCCTCCCTTCACCAGTTGCACTTGTGTTAATTAAATTTGATGGAACCATCTCAACGTATTATTTGCGCAGGTGACATGCGTGGTACCGTGTGCAAGTAAAAACACGAACAAAACTTTTAATTAATGCAATGGCAGTTTGTTGTACGAACTACAGCCATACATTTGTTTGTATTACTACTGCACGTCAGAGTATATTATGTACGCTTGAAATGCACCTTCATGTTAAGGCATTTCAAGTTTACCGTATGAAAGAATGTTTTTAAAATGAAACAATATGAATTATTTTGGTTAAGCACTCATTTCAGGATCAGATAATTTTTATGATATAAATACTATTTTTGTTAAGAAAAATGTAACTAAATGATTATCACTGTAAACTGAAAATAATCTGATTTCTTAAACGATTTCAATTCATTGCAATTAAAACCAATGTGAAATAAAATGAAATCACAAAATAAATACATTATTTTTATCCCTTTTGTGCATTACGTAATATCATTCGCTAAATGAAATAAATATTTGTGCATATTAAAAGTAGTTCTAACGCGTCACGTGTCAACTTCTGTACAGTTTCTGAATTTTGAAATAAGTAGACAATGTATTATTAGTTTTGAACGTAATTATTGTAATAGTGATTTCAGAATCATCTATCAGTGTTGCATGTAGTTGGTAAGTATATCTTAATCAAATTTGATCGTACAGTAATTTCAACGTTATTCAACAAATTTAGGAGTATGAACATATTTCAAGTTTCAAACTTTTTGCGCGAATTAAACATGTTCTATGGAGTAATGTTACCGTTTTATCTAATAACCGTGTACAAGTTACGTTTAAGTTGTATTTAGAAAATTTATGTACTTTGATAAAATCTCAAAGAAATATTTCTAAATTGGAATGTTGTGTTTTTTTCACTTTAGACAATCAAGCAAAAACATTTTTTGAAATGAATGGTGATTTGGGACGTAGACATTTATAGAATATTAACTTTAATTTTGGAAGCGTCTCCTAACGAAGAAGCCGTCATTTTCGCAGAAGGTATTTGATCGCGGGCGCGAGCACATGGTAGGCTAGTTATTCGTAGCAATGATTTCAGAATACAGGACGTTTAGTTGTCGCGAAATGATACAGTCTCGAGTAGAGATGTCCATCCGAGGCATTTGCGAGTAATTCTTTTATGTAAATATTTTCATTTGTTTAATATAAGATTTAGGGCATTAACTTAGGTATAATTTCAACATCAAGAAAGAAAACTAGAAGATTATTAGTGGTCGACGTCATTCTCCGGGGAAGAGTTTTCACTTCGGCAGCGCGATTTACGAGGATATCATGTTCACAAAATGTAAGGGCACGAAAAATATCTAGGAAATTAGTCTAATTATTCTTTGCAAAGAAATTATGGGACAATTTTTAAATGGAAAGGTCTTTAATAATTAACAAAATTCATGTTAAATTTGATGGCATACCGATGACAGTTTATAAAATAAACTTTAAATATAATCATTAAATTGAATCAATAAAAATGTAATTGTATTATTAAAAAAGGAAGACTGATTTTCATTCATAGATAGGCTCCGTAGATCAACCATCTGGTGTTTTTCTTAGCTGAATTTTCGGCAATTACTTAGTCCATACTGGATGCGACCTTGGCCCACGTAAGCAATATGTACTTACAAAAGAACTTGGAAATCAGGCATTAATAAATAACTAAATATAAATATTTTCAAGTTCACAGATATTAAAATAGTTTCAAATTGGATTTACACAAAGTCGGGAATATTATTAATAAATATGCACTTGTACATTTCAAATTGGAAACACATTTCACATTGGTTTGCACAATATCGGGCAAATGCTAAAGGTAAACATGATTTTAAAAATAATTTCAAAACATAGCTTATGTTTCTTTCTCAATAAATACTTCCAACATTTTCTATCATGATTATTCTGGCAAGTCTATCTTTTGAGACTTCCTAAATTCATCTTCACAAAAATTAATATCCACTAGCTCACCTAAGTAAATGTTACATCTTCATAAAAATTAACGTGGGTGGTAGGCATTCCCTACCTCAAGGATTATCTAAAATAAAAGTAAACATACATTCAAATACAATACACCCACAATTGCTTTGAAGGAGGAAATGTTTCCAGAGAGAATAGAATCGAAAAAAATACCCAAGTAAATTGTCAACATGTTTGTCTCATAGGAAATACATAACATTTTTGATAAAGATAAAAAAATAAGCTTTTAGCAATTGTTTGCTTCATCTCAAGGAAAGTAATTATCACTTTCAAAGAGGAGTCCTCCGTAGTGCTCGATTGTCACTCTCGCACATCCACACTCATACAGCGGTCGTTTCGTGCATGGCTTCACCCTCTCGTTGTCACTTGCTTTCTCCTGTTTGCATGCAAAGTTCCTGGCTTTCGGGTTCTCCTTTTCTTCTCATTGTAGAAATTTCTCCCTTGTGTATTTTCCTTTACATTTTGATATTTTAAAATGTTATGATCATTTATTTTAGTCAAAACCATTGGGTATGTTTTCCCTTTTGTTTTGAAGGCTAGAAAAAAAATGCTCTTAAATTGTTTTTACTAAACAGAAAAAAACACTTATTTTATCCATATTCCTGAATTAATTCTTCAACCTCTCAATTTAATATTTGTATATTTATTTCTTTTGTTTGCATTTCTCGTTCTACATCGCCTTATTGCATTTCTCTTTTGGTATGTCATAATTAACAAGAGACAACTCTTTATTTCTTTACACGGTTTTCTCTTAAATCATTTATGATGAATAGATTTCAAAAACTCTAAAATTATAAAATGTACTTCTCAATTTGTTTGAAAGGTGTTTGTAATGAAAATTAGTTTACTTGGTTGATACAATTAAGATTCTTATTTTAGAATAAATAAATAATACAATTGATGGCTTACAAGGACGATACTGCATGTGGAGGCTCTATATGACAGAGACTTCTTAGACGGGAAATAGGAATGAGCATAATTCATGATTCGCTACATGAATACAGAGCACACAGTGTTGGGCTAGGAACAAAATATTTAGTTCCGTATTTACTCCTGGTTCTATCTCTTTCTTTCTAATACTTTGTTATTTTTTTTGTTTCTAATCATTTCATTTTTCCTTCTATTATTATTGATTTTAATTTCCTTCTTTTCTATTCTCATCATCCTACTTTCTTTCCATTTTCCCGTCGGAATCGCATCTTGTACTAATGTGTCATCCCGGTGTCAGGGGTGCTGCAACACACGGCGTAAAACGCATGGATGTCAGGCGAGTTGCGTCAAGTGCCCCCTACTTGCTCCACGTCCCAAAGTGTCTTCTTGGTTGTCCCGGTAACGACGCGTCGTTGGCTGAGAGACCGACGTTTCACCTGACGTGTCGTGGGCTTCCTCAGGGCAGTGACACCGAGGTGCTGCGCGGCCGGCATTATATACTGCCCTCGGGTGGGGAAAGTGCGCCGTGATTGGTGGAGGGGCTCTCTCCTTGACTGATTGATTGATAGATTGATTGTCAGTGATTCCGGGCACGTCATCTATTAATGTCATTAGACCAGTAATCGCAGTGTATGTTTTTCATCGAGAGGTTGCGGTGATCCTCCACCAGTGGATGGCGAGTTCCGGCGCTGACCTATCGTCGACTAGCGGTGTTTCCTCAACCAGGGATCTCTCACCAGCCAGTCCCCAACCGGACTTCCGAAGTATGTGGTAGTGTAATGCATGTTAGTGTAAATGTGTGTGTGTAAGTGGAGAGGGTAGGGCAAGGAAGAGGAAGGAAGAATCCTGCGCGGTCCGTGGCCCGTTTGCAAGGGTACTGCTCCGGCATTCCCCTGGTGTTGATCGGAAAAACACCGGAAAACTACCGATCAAAGCAGCTGGCCGCTAGAATACTCCCCCATACACCGACATTCAACCTAACTGAAATGCTAGTGTCGAAAATCCTGCCGCCGTCAGTCTCGAACCCATCCATGTGGTTTACCCCGTGTGCTGCTGCAACCCCTGCCATCGGGATGACACATTAGAACACGCTGCGATTTCGACGAGAAAACGGAAAAGAAGTAAGATTATGAGAATAAAAAGAAGGGAAATATAAACAGAATCAGAATAAATAGTGAAAAAATGGCGTACCTGCCCCACCCAGATCCCAGACCAAAGTGCATATAATGCCGGACGCGCAGAACAGAGGTGTCACTGTCCTGAGGAAGCCTGCGACATGACAGGCAAAACGTCGAACTCTCAGCCAACGACGCAGCGTCACACGGACAGCCAAGAAGACACGGAATGGAGCCGCAGCTTACGTTTACACGTTCCAAAGTGGTAATTTTGGTTACTTACTTTGAGGCAATTCCAATAAGGGCGCCACCCGGACAGCCAAGTCACGCGGCGCCACCCGGACAGCCAAGAAAACACGGAATGGAGCCGCAGAAGCTTACGTTTACACGTTCCAAAGTGGTAATTTTGGTAACTTGCTTTGAGGCACTTCCGATAAGGGTATAAAATATAAGAAGTTCCTCCAACTATGTGTTTCCTGTCCCTGTCTTGTGTTTCTGGTAATGAGGGAAACCTCTTGGAAAAGGCAGAAGCTGAAAAAGTTACTTAACATTGTAGATCCGATTTACACTCTCTCAGCTGGTGAACGAATCCAGATTGAAAGATTAATTGATTTATTTTTTCGAGTGCATCGATTGCTAGGGTCATTGGTGTATTGCAATTTTTATCGCGAGAGAAGGTGCTGATCTTCCCCCGCTTGACTGTGAGAGCCGCCATCGAGCTACACGACGGTTGCGCGGTTTCCCCAACCAGGTATCTCCCACCAAATGGCATTGCCTCAGCTGGGACAATCTCTAAGCTCTGGACTGATCTCCGTAATGAGTGGTGGTCAAGTGCATGAGAATGAAAATATGTGTTAGTATTGGATGAAAATGCTAAGGTGAGGATACAAAGAAGGGAAGGAAAGATCGTATGCTGTCCGTGGCCCGTTTGTTAGAGTACTGCCTCGGTATTCGCCTGGCGTTGATCGAAGAAACCATAGAAAACTACCGATCAACGCAATTGACTGCTAGAATTCTTCACCAGACGGCCGCTTAATTCGACCTACCTTTGTAGCTAGTGTCGAATCCTACCCTTTCGGGAACTCTAACTCAAAGACCTGATTATGGGCATTTCACAGACATTAGTTCATGCTCTCGGACACCTCAACCGGTCCGCTTTCTGAGTTATTACGTTCACGCGCATGCGCAAAACGGCTCTGCCGCCCCCTGGAGCCGTTGTGCGCATGCGCGCGAACGCTAAAACTCCCGAAACCGTTCGCGAAAAGGAAGCGTGTAAATCGATCTCGTTAATTCTTTGTGGTGACGAGGCCTCCCACGCGCTTTGTCATCCCTTCGTGGCGTTTGGGGCTTCTGCCTCCGCGCGATAAATTGAGACATTTTGGGAAGTTAGCTAGTACGTGCGCTTTGCAGCTATTCTCTCCGACTCACACTTCGCACGCCCTTTGCCTCGCTACACCCCTCGCCACCCTTCCTGTCCCAAGGCGTCTCACACTCTTAGAAGCCAATGTCTGCCTACCATTCCACCTCCCTCCCATCACAGTCACCTCCCCACTTCCGCCACCCCGACACTCATGATTGATTGATTGATCGTGATTCCGGGTGCGTCAACTACTGAGGTCATTAGTCCCGTAAGGATAGTGTATGTTTCTTCAGCGGAAGATGGCAGTAATCTTCCTTCGCTGGATGGTGAGATCCGGCGCTGACCTACCGCCGACAAGCGCGTGTTTCCCCAATCACGTATCTCTCACCAGCGGTTCCCGATCCGTCTTCCGGCATGTGTGGAAGTGTAGTGCGTGTTTAGTCTACGTGTGTGTAAGGGGTGAGGATAGGAAAACGAAGAAAAAGGAGAGATCGCGCGCGGTCCGTGGCCCGTTTTTTAGGGTTCTGCTCCGGCATTTGCCTGTTGTTGATCGGAGAAACCAAGGAAAACCACCGATCAGAGTAGCCGCTAAAATTGTCCTCCGGACAGCGACTGAATTGATGCACTGAGCCAACGCTCTCGGTCCGACACTCTCATCTCCTCGCCACTCCTCGTCAACTCGACACTCCTGTATCGCCATCACTTCTCCGACAATCCTACACTCCCATCTCCCACGACTTTCATCTCCCCGCCACTCCTCTTCCTCCACCACTCCCACCTTACATGACTTTCGTCTTAACGTCTCGCAGATTTCTCTTCCATCATAGTCCTTCCGATGTTACTTCTATTTCTTTTATTGTCGGTTGGAAGAAATATTAATCATTTTGATTAGAATGAATGTTGATTTTGTGATCTGCTTACTAAGAGTGCAGTAATTGCGTGAACTTTCTATGTGCGATTTAGAAAGTTTAAGAGACAAATATTCTTGTCTGTTAAACGATCTGCCCTGCCGTAGGTTTGTTGATTTATAGAAACCACTTTCTCAAAGGTAATTGCCCAAGTTCTCAAGCACGCACACATACACATACAGGCCCAGGCATGGGCATGCAACTACCCACACACGCATCCACCCACCCTCATCCACACACCTCATCGCACGTGAACTCTCACACACATGTTAACTCCCATATTTAACGCCCGTACAAACTCACGGAAACACCAACACACATACATACACACCCAAAGATGAACACGCACAAAGTTAGACGTAGTCAAACACTGGTATACCTGTAGATACACACACACACACACACACATACAATAAGTACACCCAGTAACTCACACACACGCACAGACGCACAAACAGTCACACACAGGCATTTAAACACATATATTTAGTACATATGTACACGTGGACATATGTTAGTATACTCACTGACATGTATTCACGCAGACATGTAAACACATGGACCTATTTAAGCATAAACAGTTATGAACATACACGTATGTAACCTATCCATTCACAGAAACGCACACATACAGTCACACACAACACGCACATATAGTGAAATACAATCATTCACACGCACACACACACAAGCTAGACACACATCATTACATTCATACACACACACACAAACGTCGGCAGCACACTCAGTAACACACGCACTGTGCAGGTTGTCAGACCTCGCAAACACCCACTTTGACACAGACACACGCGTGTGTAACGGTCCCCCTGCCTCTACTCCCAAGCGCAGTCTTCCTCCCACACATCCTTAGCAGTCGGCGCGGGGGGGGGGCGAGCGTCTCTGATTCGATAAGCGCCGCCGCCAGGCGAAGACGCGCGACCGCAGGGGGCCTTGCGCTGCCGCAACAAGCGACGCCCCCTCCCCCTCGGCTGTTTAACGCGCGTTGCAGCTGCCGCGGCGCCGCGTCACGCCGGCGCTCAAATTAGCGCGAATTATGGCCACGGACGCTCTACTCCGTTCATCCCAGGTGGCGACACTCCGCAGCGAGGAGGACTCGAATGGGAATGTGGCAACAGCTCTTACAGACACGTTTTACTCTGTAATCTCAATTACGCATTGAAAAAACTTTATTTTCTTGATTCGAATTTTAATTTCCAATCTGCGCAGAAATTTAATGACATATCGTACTGGGACATACCAATATGTGGGATATTGTATGGCGTAACATTTATTGTTAACAGGGTGAATGGTAAGGATAGACATATGAAAATATGGCGGCATAGCAACGGTAGACGAGTTGTCGTCAAGGACAACAAACGTCATTGCTTTGAACCACGGGGAGCGGCTAGTTGACAAAGTAAACTGTTTAGGGATTGGCCGAGAAAGCAATGACAGTCTGGAGCCCGGCTAGTTGAATTTGTAAGTAATTGAGAGATTGGCTAGGCGTGGATTTTTTTCTGACAAGAAACAGTAGAAAGATGGACCGAGTTTTGAAGGGCTGAAAGAGGAGAATATGAATTCATTCCGACTTATGCCGTGGTGTTGTGCGGATCGTGTGTAGACAATTGATGTTGGGAGTTCGGGAATTGTGAACATTTACTTTGGAGCGCATGATTGTCGGACTTAAAATATTGATGGAAGGTGCGGAAATGGGAACTTGGAAATATTTCGGTGCAGCAGCTAGAATTGTGAACTTAGGTGAATTTGTCGGCAACAAGACTGGGAGTATTTGATGCAGAT
Source organism: Teleogryllus oceanicus (assembly GCA_964035755.1). NCBI lineage: Eukaryota > Metazoa > Arthropoda > Insecta > Orthoptera > Gryllidae > Teleogryllus > Teleogryllus oceanicus. The sequence goes on from CAXIVR010000010.1 coordinate 69,143,641, forward strand.
AATAGTTTGCTTAATTTTAATATTTTAAGTATGCGCGTAGAAAGAACTGGGAACTTTTAAAAGGAAAATTAATTAACTCTTATCAACTTATGAGGCGGTGAGGATCAGTGACTTGAATACACTTGTGCCAGAACGGAAGAAAAGAAGATGGCATTTGGGCCTGGAGCCATCGACACCGGGAAAGATTGAAAATGGTTCTACATGATCGAAAATTTCGCATTGTTACCAATGAAAATTGAATAAACTTGCAAGTTTCTGTGAATAGAAAAGATGATTTTCATTTAGTCAATTCCACCAAATGAGTAGCTAGAAATGTATATTTGCTTTTCAGATTCTTCAGCCATTCTGCACAGATGGCAGATCGAATATTCGGCTATGAGCAGTCAATAGCGATTATTTCTTATAAGACCCAGCGATCCAGTTAGTCGGATATTAATTTAATGGAAATAGCAGTTGAAGATTAATTTTAATAATTGAATTAACGTAATCTTTTCCTGGCGCCCATATCCTTTTACAAATTTGGAACGGGGTTATGTTGAATTAATATTAGAAGGACAGAGGAGATATTTAATTTAAAAAAATCCCGACCAAGCGAGTGGTTTCTCATGGTCCCTGATCAAGCAGGGGGTGACATACAACCTCCGACCAAGCAAGTGGTATCATAGGAACTCAGGATATACATAAACGTCAATTACCAATTTCCAATGGGCGTATAAATAGGAAGAAAAATAGATGAGATAGTTATCTTCGGTGTCATTAAGTACCCATCAACGTGAAAAAACTACAAAATCTATAAAACAGTTTGGATTTTCAAAAAAAACAATGAAAATATTTGATAGTGTTATTTCGCCTATTCTGATACTTCCCGTTCCCACTGAATTCTCATACACAGTGCGTCACTGCCTACTACAGAGCTGACTTCATGAGACAGCAAGGGTTCAAGGAAGCGTACGCCCGCCATTTAATATTTACTCTTTGCCTCTTGTGCTAACGAATAAGAGATTTTTTTATATTCTTGGTGTGGCGAGAACTTGTGTAATATGTATATTTTATACTATAATATTGCAGTGTTCGTGAGGAATGCTTTTTGGAAATCCATTTTGTGCGTTACTATTCAAGTCCCTTAGTTTAGGTTTTAATATGTTAAAATAAGTTTTTTTATCAATGCGTTTGGTTTTTATTTATTTTACAAAATTCTAGAATGAAGAAAAGGTTTTAACACAAGAAAACATGACACAGGCAAATATAGTACTGCAAATATTTCTAGATCTTTCTAATTAATGATTTCGATGTGGTTCTTGATCAGTTTGATTTATTTTTTAACAGTAAAATATCGTCCGTCTTCCATCAAAATTCACTTGAAAGCAACAAAATGACTCTTCTTATACTCTATTTTGCATACTGTGTGCATTTACATCGGTGATTATCGTACGGTTCGAAGTCAGCCGGTTTTGTACGTTCGATTAGCAGTCACAAAATGAACACTTTGTATAAACACACAAATTCAAAAATACGTTTCTTAAGCTACTTTAGTTCAAACAATCTCATTTACAGTTCTATTCAATTAACCTAAGTAGTGTTTGTCGACACAAAACGAAAACATATTTTTCGACTATGAACGTGAAGAAACAATTAATTTATGTATCCGACGATCATATATTACAAAAAAATTATTTAAAATTATTTTCTTCACTACTTAACAAAGTCATCGTGATAAGAGCAATGCCATACCCTGCATTAAATGAGCCAGAAATATAATATCTTGGGGTTTGGGATCTCTCTGGTACCCAGCATGAGCATTCCCTTCAATAGCCTAGGATCCTAAAAGCAATTTTAGAGCTTCATGGCTATATTGTTGCAAAAAATCACGGACGATGCTTGTGAATCACACTTTCAGAACGAAGGACATCCATATCTAAGCAAAGATTAAATGGAAGGTTCATTGACATCCCCCTCGCTCTCAGACCTAATTATCTAATTTGACTCCTCACTTAGACGGAAATAGAGAGATACGAGACAAAGGAATCCAAATGTCATGTATAAATTTATCCTTTAGGTTTTGATATGTTTTGACGGCGTGTAAACCGCCTGCGAACAATCCTAGCAACGCAGGTGGAGTACATTACAAAACGCAAATCAATCGTTTTATTGGGCATGTACTAACAGTTACTGGGATAAGTCGGGTCAAGAATGAGCCGGAACTTTCTATTACATTTTTTTACATTTATCTCTTCTGAAATCCCCTGTGGTGTATCATTTGTGATCCCATACTACACGAGGAGATACGTAACTGTAATCTATACTATTAAAATTGAATTCAGCGACATGTAATAGATGTCGATTTCACAAAAAAGAGTGTATGAATTGATACGAAAATTTACAGGCTCATGTTTAGGATTTCACGCAGTGTCCTTGCAAAGTTTGCAAAAGATTAATTCAACACAAATATGTAAAATAAACAATTTATATAATATAGTCGTTGATATACCACGAACATTATTTTTCGCCTCTCGCTACGAGACAGATTCCTAATATCTTCCGCCAGAGGCCAGCAGCGATGCGGTAGAACCGCAGTGTACGCATAGCCGTACCGTCTACCGACTGCGATAAAACTTTGTCAACTTATTGCTTGAACTTGTAGGAAGAATATAGGCATAGTACAATTATTGTAACTCCGCTAGATGGCGCTGCAGCACAAAATGTCGCTTTATTAAAATCCTATTTCCAATACACGACAACTTCATTGTTGCTGAGCGTTGCCGTGTGATGTGGGGCAAGATCGAGAAGGACAGGAGGAGCGAGCGGTACAATATGGAGAGAGAAGAGGGAAAAGAGAGAGAAATAGGGGGATAAGAAAGAGGGAAAAGAGAGGGGAACAAAGGAGGGGGGAAGGAGAGGAAAAGGAGGAAAATACAGTGGGGAAAAAAAAAGAAGGAAGAAAAAAGAGAAAAAAAAGGGGGGAAGAAGAGAGAGAAAAGGAGCAAGTGATAAAGAGGGAAACGAGAGAGGGAATGAGAAAAGGCGAGAAGGGTAAGAAAGAGAGAAAAAGGAGAGAAAGAAAAGAGAGAGGGGAAAAGAGAGCGGGAAAAGAGAGAGAAAAATAGAGTGTAAAGGGAGAGAAAAATATAGGAAAGAGTGACGGAGAAATAGAGGTAATAAGAGAGGAAAGAGTGTGAACGAGAGAGGGGAAAGAGAGGGAGACAGAAAGGGAGAGAGAAATAAAATAACTTTTAAATAAGAATAAAGAACAAGATAGATCTTTCAAATTTCAAACGATATTTCTACAAATATTTCTTCTACAGCAGCAACGCGCCATTAATGGATGCTAGTTCACCATAAAATTGAATTTACGGAAAGGAGAAGAACGCATTATATTCTTTTATAAAACGACTGTATCATTTTCTGTTAAATTCAATCTTAACCCTTCCCCGTAAATTTAGTTACGCTCGCTACCGAAAGTATAATGATGTAACGCACGTTCAAAGTTAATACCCAGAATGAAGCCTTGGTTACTTGAAAAAATGATTTATAAATAGCAAAATGTTAGCATGATTTTGCTATTCTTTTTTAAAATTTGAATATGTAGTGCAAAACATATTGCGAGACTGAGACTTTTAGAACTTGCATTAGTTTCAAAATAAAAACGTTGGATAATTCGAATTGTCTCGTGTTCTCCTCGGAATTGGCATGGAAAAGAGGCCCCTGTACTTGACTGGTAGTAGATGACCTCCGGCGTAGTTTGTCAAAGCGGCGCGGGAGGCGCTGCGAGGTGTTTCCATTTGCGGAGCAGACGAGAGCCTCCGCCGCCGTCAGCCTGAGAATTACTACAAGGAGCCCCGCCCCGCTCCACTCCGCTCTGCTGCAGACAGCAACCCTCTGCCACGAATATTGGAAGTCCCTCCTCCTCTCCCCCCCCCGCCCCCTCCCCCCACGTTGTTTCTGTCTGTACTCTGTGCTCACTACGCACATTCATATTGCCGTCTTCTCGACATTGCTTACTGTCCTCTCCCCTCCCCACCTTCCCCTCTTTTCCAATCCTCTTTGCCTTCTGTTCGTCATCCTCCCGCCCTCTTCATCAATCCCACGTTCTTCGCCCATCCTTACCCTTCCATGGTCTACTCCCTCTCCACATTCAATGTTATCAACGCCCTCTTACTCATCCCACCCATACACCTCATTCGCCCTCCGGCCCAACTCGCCCTCCCCTCAGTCCGAGTTTCTTTACCGTACCCTCCAACAGGTTTCCATTGCTACTACCTGCCCAATTCCAGCTCCACTCACCCGGTCTGCTCGATTTTGCACATTGCCCTTTATCTTCCCATTCGTTTACCCCCTGTGACTTTCCTTTTTTGCGACATATTTTAACTCTCTCTCTCTCTCTGCCTAGCTCTACATTCTTAGGCCTTTGTGGGCCACACACAGAACCTTATTCAATCGTTTTTGTCGTCGCTCGCCCCACTCGCCTTGCCATCATCTCACGTCCTTTCTCCGATCTCCCCAGCCTTTCTACACTCCACTAATTTTTCGCCGTCTCGGAATTCACTTCCTCTTCACAACTTTATACCCTCCTTAACCTCTCATCACCTCCGATCCTACATTTCTTCTTTCCCCCTCCACCTCCCACCCCTTCCCCCCCCCACCCCCTCAAATCTCTCGGCCACTCAACACTCTCCGCTCTGCCCGACATTTCATCCTCCTCGACTTCCCTCATTCCAAATCTTCCCGCCCTGTCAACCTTATCTTGTCTCTCAACTCTTCCCCACCCTTCCCCCATTTTCACCCTATCACCCATCCCACCCTCTCACCCTCCCAACCCTCCCTCTCCCACTTCCCGCTCCGCTCCCCCCTCCCCCTTCCCCCCCCCCACCGGCACGCCCTGCCGACACTCTGACATATCCACAACTGCCGCACTTCACACCCTCCCGCCTCACCCCCTCGCCCACCTCCGGCACAGCCGCCTTCGCCGGCGCCCCCACCCACGCCCCCGCGCCGCTTCGGGCGGGTCGTGACGTCACGAGTAATTCGGTTACAGCTGTCGAAGCACAGGCGCTGCGCGTAATGGAAGTCAAAGCGAGACGCTTCAGCGCCCTGCCACTACACCCCCACCCCACCCCCACCTCGCCCCGCCCACTTGAGAGGCCGGCGTGCGCCTTCAATATCGAAACGAAAATGCTGTTTGTATATTTTGCAATACATCGAAAGAACTAAACAAATTTTGAGTAAAGGATCTTAAGAAAAATCTATTTAAAGTTTTGTTGATGATTTTTTCTCGGGAGAGCTCAACAACTGAATAATACAGTAATGACCTCTTTACTAGGCATATCGCAAACACGGATTACATTGTTTGTTACGCGTGAATATAAATGCGCTTGTCGATTTATAATGTTCCCTAACTGGAAGTACATATTTAGTATATTTAATACTTCGAAAACGTATTATATTGGGTTGGCAGCTCACCTTTATGCGCGATTCTTTTATTTCGGGAACATTAGTATCTGGATCGAATCATCCGTTAACTGATTATGATTTATAGCTCATTAAACAGTTGCAATCAAAACTCTAAATATTTTTTTTTATGTAAGTGCATAGGAGCTTCTTATCATTCTCTCATTCACGCCTATTTTCAACCTTCAGGCTACGCAATCATATTTATTCGTTTTTAAATGTTAATGTGCTAATATTCAACATACAATATTTAAAAATATTTAATACTTTTATGATATGACCTTGGAACAATAACCAATAAATACGTATGTTACTATATTAGATTTTCCCAATTCAAAGTTTACCTTTAAGTCTACTGTACGTCTAAGCATATAATGATCCTAAAGTTATAAAAGTATAGCAGATTGTTGTTAAACAATCATTTCATGATTGTATATTTTGACAGGTAAAAACATAAATACGTAACCTAATTCTACATTTACAATCTGAACAAATACCTGTAAGTAAATATCAAAGTCTTCCACATTTTATTAAGATGAAAATATGCTAAGTTTTCCCAACTTGTTACAAAATGTTCTGTTAAAAGTATCCGTTACATTACTAATCCACATTATGTGACAAATATTTTCTTATCAAATTCTTTCAAAAGACTCTTGCTGTCGGATCAATTATGCTTTACACCGTCCCAGTTATCTTACTTAGTGCCCATAAACTTTGTGTGTTGCATCTTCACAATTTCCTCTCTACTCTGCTCCCTTTTGCCTGAGTTCATGCGGTTCTATCTGGTGACGTCAGCAAAGCCTGACTATTACGAGATTAAAAATACCAAACACTGTTGTTTTAACGGTTTGTAAAGTCCAAAGAGAAACACTAAATACTGAATAAAATAATTTTTTTTTCGTAAACGACTTTACTTTCAAAAATCCCCCTTATGAAGAAATACGGTATTTTTAGGAGTAAATATGTTTGAACACACCCTTACATGCATGTTTGCAGGTATACTTAAAGAAAGTCGTCTTGTCACTGTCGTTGTGTCTTTCAATTTGTCATGGGCAGAGTAGATGAGAGGGAACGTGCCTACGAACCCTTCCAAAGCGATTGTCCCAAGTTTACAAATTTCAAAGTTGAAATCGGAAGGGTACTACATATAATTAGTTAGACCATTTAATTGCAGATGTCTTAATTTTCGTATTAATTAACACAAAACTGAATTAATAAAAAATAATTAAAATATAGTTAAGTGTAACACTATTATAAACTATTGAAGTTTTTCGGTAACATGTTTTGGATATCAGTGTACCGATACATTGAAAACAAATTGCCAATATTTTGCAAAACCGATATTGAACAATAATTTCTTGGCAAATATTATTCTTACGATGCCGTTCCTGCTACCGCCGCTTCCCTATTTTCTGTGTTTTATGCTCCCATTTCGTCACTGAAAAAGAATCATGCCTTTTACCTTTCGGCCGTTTACTCTTCTCCTGCAGTACTTCCTCATGCTCTTCCCAGTATTTTCCCCACAGCCCTGAGTGAAACGGTGTGGTAGGTAAAAGTGAACGAGGATAGAATCAAGTAGAGGATGAAGAGTGTGGAGTGAGAGAAAACAAACGCCTCGCTACTTTCATCGACAGGATGTTCGGCCGATTCTTTAATTTACGGTACGTGAACCGCTACGGCCATTAGCCACTTTATAGTAATGAATTAGGCTAGCCTGAAGGTGGTGGTGTACTTCTTTGCTGAATGGCGATATCCGGCACCGATCTACAAGTAAGATAGCAAAGATGTTCCAATCGAAATATCTCCCACAGTTGGTAAGCATCACAGTCTGACAAGCTCTTAGCTTCTGACTGTTGACGCTTCATTTGTGGTAGTGTAGTGTATGTAAGGGTGTGTGTAAGAAAGAAAAATGGAGAAAGGAATAGGACGGAAAGATGGCGCGCTGTCCATTTCCCGTTTGTTAAGGCACTTCTTCATCAGCATTCTCATCTTATCGTTCGGGGACATCATGGAAATTATCGATCAGAACAGCCATCCACTACAACTATCTCCCAGACAGCGGCTAATTTCGACCTAGCTTATGTAAAGAAACCGCCAGGTCTCGAACCCTACCCCCACGGCGACAAGGTGTTCGACACTAGCTTTTCAGCTACGTCATATTCAGTCGCTGTCTGGAGGAGAATTCTAGCGGCCGGCTGCTCTGAACGGTAGTTTTCGCTGGTTTCTCCGATCAACACCAGGCGAATGCAGGAGCAATACCTTACCAACCGGGCAACGAACCGCGCGCGATCTTTCCTTCCTCTTCCTTGTTCTATCCTCTCCCCTTACACACACACTTACACTAACATGCACTACAATGGCACATATTCCGGGAGATCGGTCGGGAGCTTGGAGCTTGTTCCGGCTGAGCGATTCCTTGCTGGTAGGAGAGTCCTGGTTAGGGGGAAACTCCACTAGTTGATGGTAGGTCGGCGTTGGATCTCGCCATCCAGTGGGGGAGGTTCACCGCCATCTCTCGCTGAAAAACTTGCACTACAGTTACGGGACCAATGACCTCGATAGTTGACGCGCTCGGAATCACTAACAATCAATCAATCGAACCCTATGACCTCATGGTCAGAGTCCCTAGAGAGGCAGCAGTAATACTGGCTTTGAACTAAACTCAGCCAGGGGAGTGTGCGGGGGTGCGGAAGGGCAGGGGGAGGGGAAGCGAACGTCGATTGACAAGCGACAGTCTGCTTCCACGGAGACGGCGTCGCTGCCAGCGGCGTCGCCCACGAACTGTGGCTCCTGCAAGTGGAAAAGCGGACAAAATGGTCTGTCTTCAATAAACGTTTATTTCGCTAGCCAAATTAATATTTATTTTCATTGTAAAGATCCATTTTTCATGCCGTGCATTCAACGAATTTTCTCAAACGAGTAGTCATTAGAGAATGTGTGTATGTATGTATTTGGCATTTTAGGGACGGATAAATCTGACTTTTGCCAGTTACATTTTACGGGCCTGGGCCCTGTTTTTATTTATTTTACACAACTTGGGTAAGGGAGACAAGTGGGGAGTGGATGTATTTCCTTCACCGTACTTAGCTCAATTGGTCTACCGTCGCTTTTTCTTTCGTAATATCTAGAAAAACTTAACCGATTCTACAGTTCAAGTTTTGCCCCGACCAGAAACCGAATTTGGGAACGCATTACAGAAAACTAGCGCGCTGTCCATAGGCCACCCGGGAAGGATATATCTAAAATTGTTAAATGGAGTAGTGAACTGATAAACTCAGTCGGTCCTCTTCGTTTTACAAATACAAATATACTGTTATAAAATCAAATTAAATTGAACAGTTATATGAAAAGTTGAAATACAAACCTGAATTAAATTCGTAAACTTAGGTGAGTAGACATAATAAGTATTTAAGGATTGTAAAATGTCTGAATCAGTATAATATTCATGCCGTTTTGGTAAATGACTCCCTTGTGACCGAAATTAAATAAATGCCGCGTTCAAGAGGTTGATTGACTTCAAAAACGGAGATTTTCACGTGCGTGAGTAAACATAATAAGTAGTTACGGATTAGAGAAAGTTTGAACCATTATAGAATTCATGCAATTTTAGTAAGCGGCACCCTAGTTACATAAATGAGATAATACCGTGCTAAAGGGGTTGATTTATTATCAAAACGTAGATTCTCAATAGACTTCGTTTATGTAAAGGTAATACGTACTTATGTGTACGTATGTACTGAGCATCACAAGAAAAGTAACATTAATTTTAACAATGATACTTAATGCATTATTTAGCATTTGGACTGTATAAATGAGTATAAACAACCTGTAACAACTATTGTGCTACAGCTTCCGGGTCAATGACCCCTATCTCGATCAGGTTTTTCGTCCAGTTTCCCTGATCCATTGAGCAAATGCTGAGATGGCCCCTTGTTTTGCTTCTGGACATAAATGTAACTTCATTTTCTGTGCAGGTCTTCTAGAATTCAGTGGGAAATACAATTATGCAAATTATCGCTTCCATGTTGTCGCGGCAGGAAGTAATAAGCGCCAAAATTTATTGCTTATTTATCTTTGAAAATAGATTTTATTACATGGGAGTTTTTTGTTTTTGTTTTTCTCCCTTTCAAAATTCAAAATTTATTGCTTGTTTATCCTTGAAAATAGATTTTATTACATAGGAGTTTTTGTTTTTTTCTCCCATTCAAAAATTCAAAAATTAAGTAGTATATGACTTAGTGTAGGGATCACAGAATTTTGAAAATGTGCACACAATTCACTTTTCCCCATAGCACGTCATACACAGTTTTTAACTTTTTTTGACGTAAAATAAATAAATAAATGAATAAATAAATGTGTACTGTAGTTGCAAGAAAAATTCACTCTTTTGGTATCAGAGATCCGTCAAAATTACTTTTGTTCCGAAAATTCTTTTTCAGAATTAATTTACTTTGTAATATGATCAAAACTGTAACAACTAAAAGAAAATGCCAGAGCAACTGTAAACTTGAAAAAATTAATTGATACGGGTGTGTGTTACGAAGAATATTGGTGTGGCCGATTAGAAAAATATGTAGAATAGATAGAAAGATGATTTGTTGCCACTTAACCCACAGCATGTTCGAACGCCTGTTTAGACATTGGAGATAACCTTGTTTATTAGTTGTTTTCATGGGGCGTTTGACTAATACTCATCAGCACTGTTTACACCAAGCAAATACCACAGCAGCATCTATCACACGATCCACATACCGCGCATAATCTTTCTCTCCTATTGCTTAACTAACCCTCTCCATTTACACATATACAGGCATTACACCTCTATACATGACGGGAATCCAGTCGGGAGCTTACATATTCTCTCACCTGGGACGGTTTCCCGACGGAGAAAAAACTTGAAGGCAGGTACCCCCCCCCCCTATGTGTACGTGAAGAAGGTCGCTCGATCTCACGTTCTAGCAACGGAGGACCATAACATGCACTTCACTGACGGGCCTAAAAATCACCGTATTTGAGTTGCCCGGAAATAAAATAATGAATCAATTAATAAATGTGGTTTCATGACCTATCATAAAATATCTATCGCATATATTCTATGTTATTATTTAAATTTCATGAACTCAGATTTTTAAAAAAATGCATAGATTTTGACAACCGAACATATTGTAACAACCATTTTGCCTACATTAAACAACATTAAGAAAAGGAAGAGGAAGCTCAAAAGGAAGATTCAGATCACAAGTTCACACATTGCGTATGTCAATACTAACGTGGAATTTAGTACAATACTCGTTAAGTTATTGCCTTTGTACATAAATTATCAATGCATATATTGAAGAAATTGATAGTGATGATCTATTAAGATTAATCAAGATTCAATCAATCTTCTACATTACCAGGGTGGACTCGGGAGCCTACAGCTTCAATTTTTATTTTCATCGTTTATTTTAAGATTTTGGTAAATAAATCTATGTGTCTATTAATATGCCCGAACCTTTATTTGATCAAAAGAATATTCAAATGTCGGGTGTGTATATAAAAAAAAAGAATTACTCGCACAAATATGTGTATTTAATAACAAACCCTGCTTCATTTTTATGTATAATAAAGGCCAATTTTTCTTGATTACATAGAAATTTATTTAACTATCGCACTTAAAATATTACACACATTTCTAAAACATGTTGTTAATAATTTCTTTTCAAGTACAGCTGCGATTTTTTACCTAGAGCCAAAAATTTCGTGATAACTCAAAGTACAACGAACACTTGAAATAAATTTTATTCAATTTTGATAAAAAGGCATAGAAATATATGAACGATTTCCAGCTTCTAAAAAAACTGAAATCTATAAAAAAACAATCATTGGTTTCTGTCCCCTTGGTAATGATAATTGAGAATCATTTGTTTTATTATGAGATGGTAATGATTGGTAATGATTATCATGAGAATCATTTGTTTTATATAATGAGGACAGCTAACAACTAAACAGTTAACGACCTCACAATCAGAACCTTGTATCAATTCTGGAAAGAAGAGTTTCGTCCTCCACGGGCGTGTGTGCGAGCACTGCCGCCGGGCGTTCGTGCGTTCTGTCGAACCTCGCCGTCTCGCTTATCACATCTCGTTACCGGACTTTCAATCTCGCCGGGCGGGAGGCAGGCCGTCTGGGCGCTGATTGAGAAGGCGGTGGCGGGGTGGGGGTGATGGAGAAGCGAGAGCGCCCAGCCAGAGGAGGGGATGGGGTGGCAGAGACGCGGACACTGTGACAGGGGCGGAGGTCCTGGAAGGGGTACAACGGAAAGGGAGGAAGGAAGAGGAAAGCGGAAACAAATGAATCGAATACGGAAAGTGCGCGATTGAAAAAAACGGTGTGATGGCGTGGTGTGTCAAATCTTTTCCTCCTCTTAGTGTTAGTGTTATTACTTAACAATTAGAACTTGTAAGTAACAGATCACGTGCGATCTTTTGTGATCTGCCTTAGAGGATACTCAAGCAGTTGTATGTCAGCCTTGGATATTTTTTTTTAATCGGGAAGGAATTAGAACATTTATGACAGGGTATAGGACACTTCACAGGAGTTGGACTAGGCGTAGACAAGCTCGGTTTGTATAAAAACGAATTTCACTTGATATTGTCCGGGAATCGGACCCGGACCTCTTTGGTGGAAGGCAAGTGACTTTCGCTCTGAGCCACAAGTTGAATCGCTCAACAACTACTCATTTTCTTTTTTAAAGGTGCATGAGATGGTTCAAAGATGTAAAATTGAGGGATAAATGGTGTTTGAGAATGAAATCTCTGGCGTTAATATTTTAGGTATATGATGGGTTCGTTCTTTTGCAAATTTCATAGTTTTTAATGACAATCGAAACAATACCTTATTTATAAATGCACTCGTTCCATTCGAGCAAAACAAATTGAGCCATTGACGAGAAGTGTTAAAATGTTGCAGGGTTTCTTGTAACGTTCCCACAAAAATCAAAATGACAGCAGCTTCTTGATATCCATAACGATTCCGGATGTCTGCCATCAGCTGCCTGCGGCTGTGTCAGGGCCCTGATATAGGCGGAAAAAGCTGTAATCTCTTCACTGATCCCGGACGTGTGTGGTAGTGTAGTTATTATCACGCTTGTGTAACTGTTCGTGCGTGTAAATAAGAGGGGAGGTTGGGACAAAGAAGAGGAAGGAAGTATCGCGCGCGGTTCGTGGCCCGTTTATTAGCACACTGCCCCGTCATTCGCCTCGTATATAAACCACGGAACACTCTCGATCCCTATGGTCAATCTGTTGTAAGCCAACTGAACTACAAGCCATGAACCGCGAGCTATTATATTAGTCTCATCCTATTTCCATTCTATTACCTCAAGAACAGGAAATACCCCGATCATTCCTTATGATCCAATGATCTGAAAATAATTCAGTCGCACTGTCCACCCATCTATATCAGCAATTTGGACCTCAGTCCTCAGCTGTCAGCAGATGAGGAATACGCAAGATAGAAAAAGGGACGTTTTACGATTGTTAATGTCACGTACGACCTTTTAACTATACTAATAAAAGTCAATTCAACGACGTGTGACCGACATCGATACCACAAAAATTGGTGTATGAATAGATATAAAATTTTTACTGGCTCTCCTTCACTTTGTCGCAGTGACCTAGCAAAGTCTCGTAAAGATTAATACAACCCAAATTCGGAAAATAAATATTTTAAATAATTTATTTGTAGATGCACCGTAACAATTTTTCGCCTCTTGCTTAGAGCACGTGGTTCCTAATATATACCACCAGAGTGCAGTAGTGCTGCAGTAAAGTGGCACTTAATTTATTTGCTAGAGACCAGTAGCGGTGCATGAGAACAAAATAAGAAAAATCTCATCTAATAGCAATGTGTTGTACCATAAAATGAAACAAAACTATAGTATTTTTTTCACATTTGAACCAATTACGTTAAAAATAATAATCTTAAACACCGTGGTTTATATAAAATTGACCGGGAGCGGTAGCTCAGTGCATCAACTGATGCCACTGTAGCGCTTCTGACCGGGAGGTTCTAGGTTCGAGTCCTGACGGTGGCGGGATTTTCAACACTAGCTTTTCATCTAGGTCGAATTCAGTCGCTGTCTGGAGGAAAATTCTAGCGGCCGGTTGCTCTGATCAGTAGTTTTCCGTGGTTTCTCTGATCAACACCAGGCGATGGCCGGAGCAGTACCCTATCAAACGGGCCACGGACCACGAGCGATATTTCCTTCCTCTTCTTTGTCTTATCCTCTCCCCTGACACACACACACACACATACACAACATGCACTGCACTGCCACATATTCCAAGAGACCGGTCGGGAGCTTAGAGCTTGTCCCGGCTGGGGCGGTGCCCCGCTGGTGGGAGAGTCCTGGTTAGGGGGAAACCCCACTAGCCGACGGTAGGTCGGCGCCGGATCTCGCCATCCAGCGGGGGAAGATCACCGCCATCTCCCGAGAAAAACATGCACTAAACTAAAGGGACTAATGACTAAAGCAGTTGACGTGCCCGGAAACACGAGAAAACCAAACCAAACTATATAAAATTGATCTTTACCCCTCATTAGCTGGAATTGAACATTTGTCTGCGAACACCCCGTCACTATTGAGAGTATACGGGCCAAGAGACTCCATTGAATTTGCTAGGCTTGTGAGGGACTTCGCCACTTTGTCAAGCTTCAATCTTTAACCGACTAGGTGAAGTAAATGTGTAACCTTATTCATAAAGTAGTCATAGTTAAAAGTAGGGGGCGGATTTTTATGACCTAAAACACCGCCACAAATTATCAATAAAATGCTCTTAAAATGTTTTTAAAATGCCCTAAAAGCAACGAAAAATGACGTACAAATGTGATCAAAACACGTACAGATGAACAAGTTAGCATGTCGGATATGTTACTGATGTAATCGAGGCTTTTTCTATTCGTTCAAACCGGTAGCGGTAGCTCAGTGCATCAACTGATGTCACTGCTGCGTCTCTGACCAGGAGGTCCTAGGTTCGAGTCCTGACGGCGGCAGGATTTCCGACGCTAGCTTTTCAGCTAGGTCGAATTCATTTGCTGTCTGGAGGAGAATTATAGCGGTCGGCTACTCTGATCGGTAGTTTTCCGTGGTTTCTCCGAATGGGGCCGTACCCTACAAAACGGGCCACGGACCGCGCGCGATCTGTTCTTCTTCTTCCTTGTCCTATCCTCTCCTCTTACACACACACTTACACATACTCTAACATGCACCACACTATCACATATTCCGGGAGACCGGTCGGGAGCTTAGAGCTTGCCCGGCTGGTTCGGTGCCCCGCTGGTGGGAGAGTCCTGGTTAGGGGGAAACTCCACTAGCCGACGGTAGGTCGATGGCGGATCTCGCCATCCAGCGGGGGAAGATCACCATCATCTCCCGATAAAAAACATGCACTACACTAACGGGACAAATACCGAAGCAGTTGACGCGCCCGGAAACACGAAAAAGTCAACCAATCAATCAATTATTCTTTCAAGTGAACTCACCTTTCAAATTTTTGGTTTGGACTGTTTCTTACCAGAAAATATGTGTCTTTAGCTATTCCGAAATGGGCTGAACCGCCAATGACGCTGACAGACGTCACAGGAATCTTAGATAACATGCTCACAATGGCTGGCATTACATCTTCTGAATATACTACCAGGGAAATCGAATATACTACCAGGTATAGGTACTAAGGAATTCTGTAGAGAATATTTGTTGCATCTCGTAAGTATTATTTGAAGCACGTTCCATTAAAATGACATTGAAATCGATGAAATCAGCAAAACATGCATTAAAAAGATGGAAAAAGTTAAAAAATTACTCATTTGCCGAAATCGATGAAAATTGAAAAAAAAGTGATGTATAAAAATTGGTCATTTCCTTTTGTCACAATATAAAATGAGTTTTCTATACTAAACGACATCGTTTCAAAGTGAAAAGAAAAAAATGACATTTCATTGAAATCCGCCCTCTAGTTGTAAGTAACAAGGATCTGTCTTACTTCAATACGTAGCCAAATGGCTCGCTCTTCGATTCCCAATCCACGCTGTACTAAACTCCCATCTATAGAAAGATACAAGTGAATTATGAATCCATTTCCCGACATTAATCGCGACTGTAAATTTCAAACCATGAGGTGTTGTGTTATTTGAAATAGTGCATTAGCAACAAATAAAAGGCTTCCAGACTGTTCAGAACGGGAGATTCCACATTCGATCACCACTAGTGAAACAAACCTATCATCAATTCACTTACAATAAGCGCTCCTTTGTGTGGTACATACTAATATGATTTCAAGGTAATGTTTTCTCCTTCGTCTTCCTGCAATCTAGATACTCATTTATGCAATAAAAGTAAATTGAAATGTTGTCTCAAACAGGAATATCACGACGTTCAAAACCAATGTTGTTGTAAGAACCTTCATGTTACTTATAAGATTTCAGAAACTAAAAGTGTTCCGTTTGAGAGTGAGAAAAAATTTATTGACATCCTTAACACGGTAGTTTTTGGCAAAGGGTTGATTTCACATACATATTTCTGTCACAGATCAAATTCGTCAAAATTTTAATCTGAGATTGCACCCTCTCAAATACGGTTTATAAATTAATACTCGTAATAACAACATGAAAAAATTGGTATTAAATCAGATATGAGAATTTCCAAACAAATGTGGTGTTGTGTGGTTAATATATTCTGAAGATGATTTTTTTATAATTTAACGATAAATGATACTTCATTAGACAATTTTATTCATGCCATAACATTTTCCTCTCACGGATGTATTTGCTTATTACATTTTATAAAGATGAAATATTTTAAACAACAGGTAATAAATTAGTATGGTATTTTATTTTATTTGGTTATTTTAATTATTATTACTTACTAGAACTGTCTGTTTTGCTCAATGTTTAATGGTGACAAAGATGATGCTAAGTTGTTTATTAATTCAACAATTTCATGAAAATGTGTCACATACATTTTTAATCTCCATTTCCAAATGAACACTCGTGAAATAGAAATTCGTTTCCTAATAACCAGAGGTGGCAAATAACTACTCCAACGCGTAATCAAAAGCAAACAACCATAAAAAATCAACGACATATCGCACACAAATGTCACACTTTCACTGCAGAAAGGTTTTGAGGGAAAATCGCTTTTCCAAAGCTTCTGTCAATAATATTCCGATAGCTCAAACCGCCAGTTGCAAAAATTGCGGGTGCGAACGCGTCTGCCATGTACCGCAACGCGTTTTTTCTCATGTTAATTTTTTTCGCGGGTTGTAGAGCCGCCGAGCCGCAGAATGGCATTTGAATGATAATTAGCGTCGCATCAGCACGGCCCTGCGGCTCGGGCCTTAACACGATGGCACGAAATCCAAGCACTTGTACCGAAACCAGGAACATGGAATCAGAAATACAGATACTAGATTCGATTGATAGAGCGAATTCCACAGGGTAAATTGTATTTCTTGATATTTTGAAATCCTCCTTGATGCAAATTTCTAGATAAGTTGAATATTCCATCATATTAAATTCCTTGATATTTGGAATTCGTGGATACCTGAAGTTCCTGGATATCTCGAATTCCTCAATGCCTCTAATTCTTTAGTACTTTGAATTCCTCAATGCTTCGAATTCCTCGAGATCTCGAATTCATCTCATTTTCTCGAATGCGATGGTATCTCAAATTTCTTGATATCTCGAATTTTTGGGTATATCTAATTCTCAACACCTTACAATTTCAATTCATCGATATCTCGAATTCGTTGAAATATAAAATTAATTTTAATTTCAAACACATTGATATATCGAATTCACTGATATATCCCCTACATTGAAATCGAATATTTATAGAAATTCAAACTTTATCAATACATTTAATTTTTCTATATGTTGCTTATTATTTGTTTTACTTCGGCTTTCTTCATACCTGCGTTAAATTACCACTGTATACGATAAAAGAAAAATTTCGTTTCATACGAAAATTTACTGTACCTTTTCAGTCGCGAATTGACACCAAAAAAATTAAATCGAGAATAAATAAAAATGGAGTGCCAAACTTTCACAGATTCTGTTCATTGAACAAATCGTAACGAAAAGAAAGTTTGAACTTTATTTTCTTTTAGCACTATTTACTTCGTCCTTTTTAATTTGACTGTTTAATTCTCAATTAGAATAAAGATACTCTGAAAATGAAAGCGGTTGATTTCCATTTCATAGTGCTAAGTCTTCAATTCATTGTTCTCAATTTGATTATACTAAGTCTCCATTCTAAAGTGCTAGTTCTTTATTTGATATTAAAAATCTATTCAGGAGGATTCTAGTGGCGGGTTGCTCTGATCGGTAGTATTGTGTTTTATTGTCATCAATATAGGGTGATATTCGGAGCAGTATCTCAATAAAAATGCCATGGTTTACATGCTATATTTCCTTCATCTTGTCCTCTTCTCTTCCTTACACACACAGACAGATATTTACATGTGCTACCAACATGTATCTGGAGACCGGTTGACAGCTAAGAACTTGTCCTCACTGGGATGGTTCTCCACTACAGAAGATATCATAAGAACAATAGCTCGCAATCCGATGGGTAGATCCATGAAGGTTCCAGCGGAAGAATAACATTTTCCATTCTTTCAGAATACAATGTACACAACAATGGCCACGGCGTTGATGCGTCTGGTTGTTCGATTTTTTTGAACACGCCAACTGCGATGGTAATTAGTCCCATTTGTGTGGCGAGTATGTTTTCGAGGGAAGTGACTACAGTTCTCCGCTGGAGGGTGAGATCCGGTTCCGATCTACACGTCATCTTGTTGGGAATTTACCTCTCTAGATATCTTTCAAGTGGGATACCGTCCCTGTGGGAACAAAATCTACACCTCCCTACTGGTCTTTCGGCAAGTGTAAAAGTGTAGTGCATGTAATTGTGTGTGTATGTGTGTGTGTGTGTGTGTGTATGTAAGTGAAGCTAACAGGTCAAGGAAGAGGAAGGAAGATCGGAAGGATGGTCCGTTTGTTAGAGTACTGCTTCAGCAATTGCCTGGTATAGACAGTACAAATCAGCAAAAGCTACTGATTAGATCAAACTAGTCGCTAGAATTCGACCGCGATACCTGAACTCAACCTAGCTAAGTAGCTACGTCGAAACTTTGCCTCCAACCTCACTCAAACCCTAGTGGTTCTCGGTCAGAGTGACTGCAGATTAGAAGGCAATACTGTCTCCACCAGCCAATTCAATCTGAACCGGGAGCGGTGGCTCAGTGCATCAACTGATATCACTGATGTGCCTCTGACCGGGAGGTCCTAGTCTTGAGTCCAGAAGGCAGCAATTTTCGACACTAGCTTGCCAGCTATACGGAAATCAATCGCTGCGTGGAGGAGAACTCTAGTGGCCGGCTGCTCTGATCGATAGTTCTACGTGGTTTCTCCTATCAACACCAGACGAATGCTGGAGAAGTACCTTAACAAACAGGCCACGAACTGCGCCCGATCTTTCCATCTTGTTCCTTGTCGTATCCTCACCCCAACACACACTTACACTAACATGCACTACACTA
The DNA here is from genome assembly GCA_964035755.1 of Teleogryllus oceanicus. NCBI lineage: Eukaryota > Metazoa > Arthropoda > Insecta > Orthoptera > Gryllidae > Teleogryllus > Teleogryllus oceanicus. Next base: position 69,162,669 of record CAXIVR010000010.1, read on the forward strand.
TCATACATACCGTGACTTCGAACTTGCTCCGGCTGGGGCGGTGCCCAGCTGGGGGGAGATATCTTGTTGGGGACAACCCCGCTAGTCAACGGTAGATCAGCGCCGATTCTCGCCATCCAGTGGGGGAAGATCACTGCCACCTCCCGATAAAATATGCACTACACTTACGGGACTAATGACCTCAGTTGACGCGCCCGGAATCACTAATCAATTAGTCAATTGAATGAGGGAGGCATTTCCAGTCCGCAGCGCAAAGCAAAATCTAGTTGGTGCGCGTTTCGACCACCGCTCGCAGGTGTCCGCCCACTGCGCGGGCGCTCCGCGGTGCGATCGGCGCCGCGCATGAACAGCTGTAATCTTTTCGACATCGCAACGCGTGTCGCGGCGCCCAGCTGCCCCCGCCAATGGCGCCACCAGCGGCGGCGGAGCGAAATAGATGCGAGCGGGCGCCCCCGCTGAAAAGGACCCGTCTGTTTGGTTGTTTGCACCGGGCACAACGAGAAGCACTTTTGTCCGGCGCGTTGAAAAAAATACGCTGTATGAAAGTTGCTATTACGTGTAGTACGAGATGATTGGTAGAGAAACGCTGTCGTGCTTCATAAAGAAGTTTAAAATATTCAAAAGTATTGTAATTAATTGTAAAACACTTTTCATTTTATAGGCGTTTTTCGTTTTATCTTATCAAATGTTGCCAGTAAATGACGAAAATAAACGTGGTTCTGTATTCTAGACACGTTAAATGTTTTACTGAACAGTATTAAATTGCGCTTTTCATGTCAAGCCTCGAAAAATTGTCATAGTCAAAATACAAATGAGAAATTCAAATATTTTGAGACACTTTGTGTATTACATGATAATGTATCACTTTGTCCATTCATATTCTTTTTCTACTTCAAAAGTATCACTATGTTGTTCTGCAACATTAAATTTCCGTCGATCAATACAAAAAGTATTACTGGAGTCAGCTTTATTTATGTACTACTTTCTACACGTAATGTTCCTTCCTCAAAAGGCATACTCCTCAGCAATCATGAGTCTAAAAAACGCATACAATGACTAACGGCAGTGTTCACAGCTGAGAACACTGACGTGTACGTTGTACCACCCAGCGTATTCGGGTATTGTGTTTCGGCTCTTCGCGCAGTGCTGCTGACGAATGGCTACTGCTTAAGTTAGACTTATGACTTTGCCTGAAGACGAATAGCACCCTAGACTATTCAAATCAAAATCGCGATATCAGTGACTGATACCACTCTCCATCCCAGCCGCTCATTTTTCTCTCGCTCACTCTCTCCCATTCTCTTTCTCGCTCTCTTGTTATCTTTTCCTTTCTCTTCCTCTCTCTTTCTTTCTTATCTCTGTCTCGCATTTTTTCGTCTTTATCTCTTTCCCTCCGTTGGGGTTTTCAGGTTATAGGTTACAACAAAGGTAACAAAAGTCGTGAAAAAGAACTGATTATTACCGAATAAATATTAGCAGAAAAAACATATTTTTTTTCGTTTGCGCAGCACTATATTTTGTCACAATACATCGTTAAGCGTACCTTTTCATTCTAAAATATTTCTTTCTACACAAGTTCTGTAATGTTTGCATTTATTTATGACTGATTTGTATGCCATTATATGACATTTATTAAGATGTATTTGGTGTAAATTTGTTTTTCTTAATTTCATTTACAAAAAAAACTTACTTCGCTTCTTAGATCTTACCAACATACCAAAGGAACGATTGAAGATTTAGAGATAGCTTTGATGAACTTTGAAACGAATGCCAATTTAACAAACTGCAGCAATTACGTATTCTCCGGAAAATTAATAAAAGCCTTTTTAAGAATAAATATTTCAAGAAGTATTTTTCTATAACTCATTATTTTTTATTTTTCTTAATAAACTGAAGACGCTAAAATCCATAACAAATGCCATCTCTTAAGAGTTTTTTTTTCATTCCTTCAGTTGGATATGTTATATCAATATAAGTATTGAATATTACTAAACATAAAATATTTACTCACGAAAGATGTAATATTAAAATACGAAATGATCTCTTTCATTTTTAGTGATAGCAAAAACGGCTTTTGCATCGCCATTTTCTGCGCTGGAAATACTCATTCTTAAACGTAGGT